>JAQFVV010012407.1:0-737500 GCA_028023455.1 Epiperipatus broadwayi
GCATACTACATTGATTACGACCGAATAGACAAATAAACAATGAAACTAAAGTGCTTAAAGGTGAATTTCTCAAATTTGAAACAATATATTATGAGAAAGAGCCATGGCTTGTATGACACAGCA
The DNA here is from genome assembly GCA_028023455.1 of Epiperipatus broadwayi. Classification (NCBI taxonomy): domain Eukaryota; kingdom Metazoa; phylum Onychophora; class Udeonychophora; order Euonychophora; family Peripatidae; genus Epiperipatus; species Epiperipatus broadwayi. The sequence goes on from JAQFVV010012407.1 coordinate 124, forward strand.
AAATTAAAACATTTCTAAATCTTATGCCAATAATACAATACTATGTAGAAAAAAAATACAATACTGCAATGTGATGATTACAGATGGAAATTGGATCATATAGCCTGCTAATTCAATTACAAATTAATATAGCAAAGATAGAAATGAATCATCTAAACTTCAAAGATTTAGGATATTTTATATCACTAAAACATTACATGCTCACCATTTCAGATCAAAAGAACATTTTGCTTTTTATTCAGTCCAATAATAAAGAAAAAATAATATAACTGCTTTCATTGTCCGACTGATTTGTTATTAATTTAAATTTCAAAGATATCTAATCAATATTATTATAATAAAATGTATGCATCAATGACCAAGCAAATTAAGAAACAGCTGCAAACAGTCAATTGACAAAACTTTCAGAAAGTTATACTTTTAGTGAATGCTGAATGAAAATAAAGATGTTGCCAGTTAACATAGACTTGATAAATTAAAAAAAAAAAGCTGCAACATTGGGGATATGGTTAACAAGTGTCTGAAAATATAGATTAATATTGAGGGGGAAAGAAGTGTTATTTACGGAGAATAAAAATCAAAAAAATTATGAGCAACATGTTTATGGGGGGAGAGGGTTAACAATTAAAATGATAATATTATTAAATATTTACAAAGCTATACAAATATATAAACACAAACAATTAAAAGCAAAAGTAGACACTTTTACCAGAAAAGCAGTCATTTACATTAAAATGCTGTTTTATTACCAAGTTTTCCTAGATTATCTTGGATTTCATAAATTCTATTAATACAGAAAAAATAAAATACAATTCATATAATTTTTACAAGTTATATAGTTGATTATTTTGTCTAAATTTTCTAAATAATACACTTTCATACTTAATATATAAAAGTCAAATCTTCAATAATTTCAAGTCCACAATTTTTTATCAGGCATTAAAATAATGTATTATTAGTTTGGTAATACATTTTGGTCATAAAAGTTTTTTCTGCCTAATGCACATTTATTTTTGAACTGTCAAATTCAGATAAAAGTTAGTTGTATTATAGATAAGTAATGACAATTCATCATTATTCATTAGATATAATAATATAAACCCCAAATAAAACTATAATTTCTGCTCCAACAATTGACATGGATAAAAATCTTAATTTCTGAATAAAATGAAGTGCATCATCTGCTTAATTAATTTCATGCGTGGTTTACTTGGGAACGAAAGGCAAATGATCTATGTCCAGTTATCATTTTTGATGCTTGAATTTTTTATGAAATCCTCAGCAATAAAGAACCATTTGATTATTAGTATTCTTAGAAATGTAGAAGAATAACTAAAAATTAAATTTCAACTATAGCAGCAAATATTTAACTTTTTTTTTTTTGATAGCAGTTCCATTCTCCTCGAGTCCGAAGCGCCCCTGAGAGCCCCTATTTCAAAAATTTAATTTCAACTGCATTTGCACGGAAACAATAAATGTCACACTTACAGGTCTTTTTTCTTTCTTTCTGTCATCTTTCTAGTTTTCAATAGGTGTAAGTATTTTTTCTCTGCAATGATAGGTCGATGATTTTTTTTTGTGAAGTACATTCTGTAATTTTTTTATTTTTCTCACTTTTTTAGATTTACTGAATTGAAAATAAATTCAGCCGCGATATTGGATGCATTCGCCAATTATAATTTAATGTTGAATTTGATTCAGAGTCTGATTTGGATAAAGAATTGCCATTTTTGATGTGTGTATTTCTGAGGCCTCTTCTTCTAGCAACTCATCGGATGGTAGTGATTTATCAGATGATGGAGAAGCAGAAGTATCCACAAAAAGAGCTTAATAAAGTCATCTGTAAGGAGGGTTAGGATGTCGAATGAGTCAATGCCCGAGTCTTCATCTTGACCTGATTTGGATTCATGTCTTGGTAACGTTAATAAACCATGCGTGCCAATCAGAACACTTACTAAGTCTCCAGGGCTAAAGTTTCCCATTACCTGTGAGTAATCAATTATCGATTTTTTTTTTGATAGGAAATTATATGACTATATATGTGCTGAAAGCAATAGGTATGCTTCAGAATGGAAAGCTGTAACGAAATGGGTCAATTTGTCACCCACTGAGTTGAACGCATTTTGAGGCATGATAATTCATGTTTGTAGTGTATCACACGTGTCAAGGTTCAAATTTATTTGGGCTAAAAAATGAATTTCTGCATCAACTGGTACTTGCTAAAGCAAGATCGATTTTTTGAAATTTCTAAATAATTTGCATTTCAATGACAATAAATCCAAGCCACCAATTACTAGTAAAGAGCATGGTAGAATTTATAAAATCAGGCCAATCATAGATCACTGTAATGTTAACGTCAAGGCTGCTTATCAAATGCACAAAGAAGTAGCAGTTGATGAAGCAATTGCTAAATTTAAAGGTTATAACACCATGAAACAGTTTGATGCCTCAAAACCGAGGCTTCAAATGATGGGTCTGTGCAGATAGCCACAATATGGATATGTGTACCATATGAAGTTGTATATGGGCAAAAGTGCAACTCAAGATGCTGGCCTAAATCTGGGAACCTGAGCAGTGCTGTCAGTGGTTTTCCCACAACTTGCTAAACACAATCATATTGTTTTTTGTGACAGATATTTTACTAGTGTACAATTAGCAGAAAAGCTGTCTTCAAGTAAAATCTCTTGTTGGGGCACACTGAAAGCTGAAGGATATTCCAGGTAGCATCCATGAAAAAGCTAAAAATTATAAACAGATGCAAAGAGGAGACTTCCATTCTATAATTGACAGTGGTCTTGAGTTTCTAATTTGGATGAATAAAAAGCCAATTGTTATGCTCAATAATACTTATCCATCATCTGGAGCTGGTACTATTGTTAGAACACATAAGGATGGTACACGCAATACATATCCATGTCCAAATGCAATCAAAATATACAACTGCTTCGTGGGTGGGGTTGACTTAGCAAACCAGAAGCGAACTGCGTACGGCTGGGATAGAAAGTGTTAGCGTTGGACTATGCGCTTGTTCTGGCATTATTTTGATACGGCTATCACTAATTCCTACATTTTATACTCTACACATGGCCCAAAAGAAAATGTGGCCTAGATCACACCTGGAATATAGAATAGCTTTATCAGACAGCCTTATAGGTGACTTTACAACCAGAAAAATGAGGCCTTTAGTAATACCGCATCTTCAGATTCCATCCAGGTGCCATGCTATAGCTGATCTGCGCAGCCATAATAAGCTCATCAAAAGGCAGTGCACTGTATGCCTGAAAAACAAGGAACATCATGCAACTTATTTTAGCTGCGTGGAATGGGAATGCATTCCCTTATGTAGAAGTAAAGAAAGAGGCTGCTTTGCTGCCAGAAGCAGTACAGCTCCAACTCCTTTATAAATCATTCTATCCTACACAACTATAACACCTATGTATGGTACACATACAGGCTCAGAATCATATTCCTATTTAGTTCAGCAATAGGTAAGATATATCATGATTTTATTTATATTATTGTTCATTTATTGCACGATTATAGTAACATTATATTCATTTGTTGAAATTTTGTCATCACGCAGCTCAAATGCCTCAAACCACCCTGATGTACATGTAAGCCGAGAACCATATCTCTACTTGGCCCTGCAATAGGGTAAGATATATCATGATTTTATTTATATTATTGTTTATTTGTAGCAATTTTTTTTTCAGTTTTAGGTTAGACAATTTGAACTTTATTATTACTTAAAGGTCTCGAATTAATTATGGTTTCCAGTATGTATCTTCAGTGTTATTTTTCTCTTGATTTTCTTCATGTATTATATTTTCAAGTATTTGAAAAGACTTTCAAGCTACCTCAATCCATCCACTCTATCTCATACAACTGATATACATGACTACACACGTGAAAAGGATTAATGATCACTAACATACTATTTTATGCTGAACCAGCATGCGCATCATCATCTACCACACATATATATAATCAATGCTTGTAATAATTTTGTTTATTGATGTACTTTGTTTTTATTCATTTTATTGTAGAGAAATTTTTCTTTCTTTGATATTTATTTTTTTGAATACCCTTTTTGCTTGAAAAGAATACATATTTTAGGTCTCGCCCCCTCCCTCCCATTTTTCAATAATATAGTAATTAATTATATTTATTTCATAATTTCCAATTTACTAAAGTTCTTACTGTTATTGTTTTTGCCCACACTAAAACCTAGCATTTCTAATAGATATCCTGCATGGAAGGACTAGGAGATACCCTGCATGCAAGAACAAGATCTAGGTCTTCTAGCAACAACAAAAAGTAACAATCATCTCCTTTTCCTACATTTTATCATGAACATCTGTCTCAGGTAGGTTTTTTCAGCATTTTGTGACAAACGTGATAAAACAGTCTATGAAATTGTAATTTTAACATATAACCTTCAAAATTTGAAATTTGTGAAGTAAAAATAATAATGTTTAAAAATGTTAAAAAAAATCTCTTTTAATTTTTTTTTTTAGGTAATGACTATTTTATCAGCTTTATTACATTCTTTCATGTTTACTATTTCTAAAAATGTAATTATATTTATATTTATTATAATTTTTAAAAAAAATTAAAGATGGTGTCTTAGGATTTAAAAAGTAATTAATAACTATTGCTAAAATAGTTATATTCAGACCAATAAATAATATAATAGTATATTTTATATTTAGAAATTATATAAAAAATTTAAAAAAAATATCAGCTTAAGCAGATAATTTTTTTTTTAAAAAGACAAGATATTGCAAAATATATAGTCATCTAACCCAATAAAACATGAATCCATTCAGTGTAAATATGAAAGTATCTATTCTATGAATAAAAGATGCATAACTCACTGAAAGATAGTAAAACATTTAGAAATGTTTTCATAGAAAAAGCTAAATATACAAACTTTACTGAGCTTACATTTGATTCTCTCTCAAACCTCCGATCAAAAAAATATTCTGAAAGTCTCTTTCTTAAATCTAAGTTTGAATGGAGCATAAAAAAACCTGTCTTATTAAAACACAAATTTTATTCTATCCATAGATTGGTATAAACTATGCAAATGCTGTAGTGTTATTAATTAAGCTTGAAATGTAGGAAATTTAAAATTTATCATACATATTTGTAAAAATTTACAAATTATAGTATTAAATTGATTTATAAAAAAAAAAAAATTACTGTGACTGCTAAAAGTATAATTTAATTTAATTCTCCAATAATCGTAATAGTATATAAAAGCGCTTAATACACCTCAAAAGCTCTTAGCCTGGATTAATTAATTTTGATTGTTTGATATTAACAACTTCTTCAACCAGCATTTTGTTAAAGCGCTTTTATATTCTACTGTGACTGCTAAAACAACTTATGATTTTTCAACTTTAAATGATATCAAGAATTCAAGTTATTTGTTTTTAAGTATTTCTTTTAATTATTTCACCAAAATAATTTCATTTAGTCCAAAATCAATGATTTTCACTTAAATCAGAAATTTAATGGACACAGTATTATTTAAATTGTTATAAATTAAGCAAAGTAAACAATATCTTTTAATAATCAAATAAAACGACTACAAAAAAAATTAAATATAATATATAAGCATTTTTTTTTCTCATTCTTTTTAAAAAATTATTTATATGCAGGTCATATCTTGTTTACAGAAAAGATTAAGTATATGCATTTTCATTCAAATAATGGACCAAATAAAGATTATTATTTTAAATGAATATATTCTTTATAGAAGTATATTTTTAAACCATAAGGGGGGGGGGGCACATTTTTAATCACTCAATTTATTATATCAATTTCCAAAAAAGATTTATTCCAATAAAAATATAAACTGCCCCATATCAGCATCAGAGGGTTATGCATTCTTGTAGAAAATTATTTGACAAAAAAGAAAAAATTACAAAAATAAACTTATAGTCAAAAAGGAATAACAGCTAGATTTAGAAACCAATACATTATATATTATGCAGTGGACTTATGACTACTATCCTTGCTCAATGTAGTAGAAATCCATGAAAATTTAATCAATGATTTAACAGTATGATAATTGTTGACATCTTAAAACTAATTCCATTTACATTATGAAGATTATTTCAAAGAAATTTAAAACAAATGCAATATTATTTTTATCAAAGAATGTACAATTGAGAATGCAATACTATAAAAAGCTATAATTAGGCAAGATGTTGAAGTCCTTCAGAAAAAAAAGTTATCTTCTAAAAAAGTTAACAGACTCCTTTACAAAATATCAAATAGAATAAGCAACCAGCATATTTTACATGCTAATCATTGCACAATTATTTTTAATGTATTATTATTTTGGTTTTTTTTCTATCTTTTTTTTCCTTTTAAAAATGGAATGGCGATACTAATCTGAGATTAGCTGCTGATGATTTGAGTGACCACTATGAACTTTCATAAACATTTCATAAGAATTTTTTTCTCTCTCATAAACATTTTAAATTAAGTGACTGTCTTCATCTCTATAAAATTTTTGCATTTTATAGTATTTTTTCCCAATAGTAACATATCAGAACAAATTATTCAAAAACTAAATTTTTTTTTAAAAAAAAAAAACATTACAAAATAGTTTATCATCTTTGTATAAATATCAAATAAAAATATTATCTTCTTTTAATTAAATAATATATATTTAAATTACCTTAGATCATCTCTATATGGATGACGAAAACGATCAGAAGGAGAACGATCTCTAAAATCTCTACCATAATATTCATATCGATCCATCCTTCTAAAAAAAAAAAAAAAGCTGTAATATTTCACAGAAAATATCTATTTTAATAAAAAAAATTACAATTTTTTTTAATTTCGTAATATTTAGTAATAACTGAAACACAGGCTTAATATATACCATGTGTCTATATATGTAATATAGGGTATATGAGCACAGACTTTCACATGACCCACGACTCTCCACTCTATCTAATAACACTAATACACTCAAGCACATATATGCTGAAAAGATAAATAATCACCAATATACGTATTTCATGCTAGAAAATAATCATTAATGATCTCTAAAGTTATTTCCTTTATTGTAATATTTATATTACATAATACTATAAAAGCAATTCTTGAATTTTTTTATTTTTTTAAATCTTACATAAATAAACATTTTTACAGACTTATGGAAAAATAAGTAAACTAATAACCACCATTAATTAAACATCTAATAGAATTTATGTTAATGATAAAAATATAATAAATTAATTTTGAATTAAATTACTTGAAAGTATATTACTTTAAAAAACTTGACCCATTATTTACATATGAAGTAAGCAGTTTCTGGGTATTAAAAAATATTAGTAAAATTATTTTTATTTTAGGACATATATATGATGATAAATAAATCATAGATTATAATTTCAATTTTAAAATAAAATAGGATATTAGATTTTTTTTTTATATATAATAAAAAGAATAACCAAAGACAAAAATTAAAAATATTTATTACATTGGTGAAAAAAACGAACATTAAATTAAAATTTAATTATTTTTTGTTCAATTTTAGCAAACTTTTAAAATATAGTTTTTATATTATTTTACTAATAAATAAAATAATGATCAAGTATTACATTTTAAAAGTTCTAATAATAAAGCTAAGAAATAACTATATTTTATATATATTTATAAAAGAATATTACTACTTTGTGAATATTTTTATATAATCATTTTCCACTTTTAATTAATATACACAGAAATTAAAGGCAGAAAATGATTGTGTAAAAATAGGTTTTAAAAAGCAATTAAAAAGATTTTGGTAATAAGATAGAAAAAATGAGAATAGTAGGAATAAGTATAAAGATAATAAATGGATGTCTATTGCATATTCAGAAAAAGTATATAAAAAATTAAAGACAGATAACAAAATAATATAAAAATAGCTTAGAAAAGTAATAAATCTTTGGAAAAATGGTTGTATAATACAAAAAAAGTTAAATGATATTAATAAGGTAGGGCTAGTTTATAAAATTAGCAGAAATTGTAATAAAGTATATAAAGGACAGATGGAAAGAACAGCAATTGAGAGAGGTAAGAAACATGATAGAGCCATTAATAGAAAAGATATGAGGTCAGGGCCATATTCACATTGTTTAGATATAGGGCATAAAACAAACTGTGAAGAAAATATAAAGTACGTTTTAAAAGATTACAGTATGAGAATATATTATGAAACATTATATATTCAGGAAAGTATGGATATGTAAAAATAGGTTTAAAAAATCAGCCAAATTAGGGGGAAAGAGGACTTTTTAAATAGTTGGAAGCTATAGGGAATTACTGTAATTATGTAAATAGTACTTAAAAAAGATAAATATATTTATTATTTTTTTAATTAATTTATTAATTAAATATTGGAAATTATAAGTATATGTAAGGTGTTAAAAATTGTTAAAATTTATTTATTTGATTACAATACATAAGTATATAATTTAATGGATGACTTAATGCAAATTATTTCCGTAGATGGAGTGGATATAATTAGTTGGTTATGCAATTTGCATAATTAAATATCTTAAGAAGGTTTCAATGGAGATAAAAGTTGGTTTCATAAATATTAAAATATAATTACCAATAGTTGTTTATTTCAATTTTATTTATATTGATTGTTTAGTTCCTAATCTTGGTATATATAAATTTGTATATTTAAGTATACAAGTATGTATTATAAACATATAAAAAAAAATATGACCTAGATTAATATATATAAGCAATATTTTACATTATGCTATACCTTTATTATATAATAAATGTTATAACTATAAAAACTTAGTAGTCGTTTAAAATAGGAAAAAGTTACTTTTAATTAGCAGCAAATTTAACTTATTTCTTTGCTTTAACATTTAAATATAACAAAACTGGAAAAAAAATTTCATAATTTAACTTAAGAATACAAAAAAGGTATTAACTTTGTTCATTATAAGTATTAATTACAAGATATATGATTCAAATATACGCATCTACAATTTTTAAAATTTTAACAATCAGTCTTCAATTTTACATATAACTATGCATACTAGCCACATGCAGAATATGGTTCTTCTTCTACTTTAAGAAATGTTTTTTTCTTCAGTTTTAGAAGGAACTTTATTCAAGAAAAAATATATCTACAGATATTTCAGTTTAAAGGGCGAATATATATATACAAATATTTCAGTTTAAAAGAAAAAAAAATAATAGAAAACTAATCAAAGAATACCACAGTAAGTATTTTCAATAGCATTCGGTGAATTATACTATTATTAAATCATTTACAATAAAATAAAAAACAGAAAATACATCTCACTAGAGGTTAGAGCACTGATGGACAAGTGATCAAGTGGCTGGGAAACTGACTGACGGGATGATTTTTTTATCCCTTTGCTTTATTGGCTCTAATTTGTTTTTAAATGTATTAAAATTTCTTGCATTACTATTGAAAAGATAAGTGCATCATAATGCATATAGTATAAAGGTTGAACTTCTTATTTCTGCAAAGTAAGCGTTTGGAAAAGACTCTATAATTGAACTTTTAGTGGTATTCTTTTTCTAATAAATTTTTATAATATAAGATAGAGTGTATTGTAAGCTACTACACTCAAAGAATATGTTTTGGTTCCCTTCTGATCCATGGCACAACTCACATATAGTGTCAATGTTAAGTATATTTCTCTTATATCTCATGAAATATAATGTTTGTAATGACCACATATTCGTTTTGAGTAGAAAATAAATTTGGGCTAATGTCCAATACCTGAATCTACGTATTAGCTGTTTATTATTAATGCCTAGCATTGGCAAGTCCAAGTTATAATTTGTGTGTAGAAGTACTTAGGTATTCCAGTAGGGCCATTTGTCTTGTGGTAAAGTTATGTTAGGATTAGCGGTTGATTTAATAGGTTCTAAGATTGTATGCAGATATTGTGTGTATAAAGGAGGTTCTTCTTGTCACGGATGATAAAAGATTAAGTTGTATGTATTATAAATACATGAATAGAATGTAGGTTGCTATGATACTGCATTTGCCTGGGTGAGATGGCAACTAGTTTTCTTCCCCATAAAAGTTTTCTACACAATAAATCTTTGATGTAAAGGATTTTGTGAAGACTTTAATCAGTATACAAATAATTTTTGTAATAATCAGCATGTTTATGAGTGATACTTTCAAATATAGAGAAAGATAGGCTTTTGAGAGGGAGGATATGGGCTGTTATAGCCATGTAACTCAAGTAAAAGGGAAATCTAAATAGGGTATAAGTTTACCTTAAAATACATTTGTATGTATTTTGCCTGTATATATGTACCATGCACATTTTATCAAGGTTAAATTCTAGTTTATAGGTGGTACACAGGTATTAAAACAGGCAATACAATAGTGCCACTCAGTGCAAGCCAGAGTAATCAATGGATGACAGAAAGCTTGTGCACAAAATCCCTATCTAGTGCCTACTCATCCAATATCCCTAGACTAGTTTCTAGCGTGTAGCTTTCATCAGTGAGGAGCCCTGGATCTGAGAACACTGCATCTAGATCTTAGAATCTAATGCAACCCTCCAGCAGCCATCTTTTATTTCTACTTTAACTACAAGTCTAAAAATCACAATATTATTTTCAAATGAAGGTCATTCATTAGCTTATATAGTCATATAGGTCTGAATTCAGTTCAGTATCCATACATTTTGGTGCCTTTGGTTCTTTAATGACCATAGCTACCACTATCCTATTAGGCAGGATTGGTATTAAACCTCTAAAACATCACGACTGCCATTTCCTATGCTTGCTCATAATTTTTATTAAAACAGCAAAAACTCTCCAACAGTAGTGCCACTCAGTGAAAGCCAGAGTAATCAATGGATGCCAAAAGGTTTATGCATAAAATCCTCATCTAGTGCCAATTCATCCAATATCCCCAGACTACTACTGTATGGAGTTTTGCCTGGTTTAATAACAGTTATGAGCAAGCATAAGAAATGGTGGTCATGTTATGTTTTAGTGGTTTAATACCAATCCTGGCTAATAGGATAGTGGTGGCTATGGTTATTAAAAAAACAAAAGCACCAAAATGTATGGGTACTAAACTGAGTTCAAACCTATATGATTATATAAGCTAATGAGCTTGTGTTGAAAATATTATTGGTTTTCAATTGTAGACTCATAGTTTTGTAGACGAAAGAAAAGGTGGCTGGTAGCATTAGATCCTAAGATCTAGGCACAGTGCTCTCAGATCCAAGGCTCCTCACTGATGAAAGCTACAAGCTAGAAGCTAGTCTGAGGATATTGGATGAGTAGCCACTAGATAAAGATTTTATGCACAAGCCTTCTGCCATCTATTGATTACCCTGGCTTGCAATGAGCGGCACTACTGTATGAAGAGTTTTGCCTGTTTTAATAACAGTTATAAGCAAGCATAAGAAATGGTGATCATGTGATCCAAGTGTATTCATGTAATATATCAATTAATGTTTGTATTTGGTTTTTCAGTTGTGAGAAAAACTGTTATACCATCAATATAGGATACGCAGGCTACATTACAACGAAGTATGGATATACAGATCCCTGGAAGCCGTTTTTCAATATTAAGTAATGGATTTATGTATGCGATGAACAGCAATACACTAAGCGGAGACCTTTGTGAGATTGATTGATGTGGATTAAAAGGGGAAGAGACATTTTCCCATTTAGAGTTATGTATATTTCTCTATTTAATAGCAAGTTTGTGAGCAAATATAATATTGAGTTTGGTATTGCTGTTTTTATGAGTACATCAATTGGCACCAAATCAAAAGCAGTCTTTATATCTAGACGTACTACCATCAGGCGGTATTTTTTTTACATTTCACATAGTATCAATGACAGTTTTGAATACAAAAGCTTTTTTTAGCAAATTGTGACTGCAATAACAAAGGTATAAGGTGGGGTTCAATTTTGTTTTTATTACTGCCTCAAGTAATTTAATACCCAATGGCCCCATAGATATTGGCCTTATGTTTTTGCACTGCACAGAACAAAGTTTGTTTCTTCATAAATGGAACAATTGCTACAGAGTATATCTTCCAAATATGATATATCTCATTTGAAATAAAGTTAGCCATGTCTGCAAGATAAGTAAAGTGAACTAGCTTAAGTAGGCAAAAACAAAATTTGGTATACCCGGTGGTCCTGGATGGTATGAATCTGGCACCTTCTCCAAACTTTGTATAAAATCTTTAGGTTTGAATATTTCTGGATCTTACAAATTATCCAAAAAATGGTTTGAATACTGGCTCATTTTGAAAATCTTTAGGTTTGAATATTTCTGGATCTTACAAATTATCCAAAAAATGGTTTGAATACTGGCTCATTTTGAAGTATTTTCTTAGTGTTTGTATACTGTTGTTAGCATATTATCACCTGTGTCAACTACATATCCAGTCATTAATGCTGAAGGAACTATTGTTACAGGTAGGATGTTTTTTTTTTCTATGATAAAAACTGACTGAATTATGACATTTTATCTAATTTATTTTAGTTACTTTCTTTTGTTTGTATGGAAACTGTTAACAAAGCAATTTGCAATGAAACTAATTAAAATTAACAATGCCAGTCTTTTGCTAGCTTAAATGATAAGACTTGCACCAATGTTTTCTCATTAAGATGAAATAGTTGTGGTTCAAGCTAAAAAACAAATTTCCGGGGTTTTTTTTTTTTTTGATGTTTTGGAGCAACAAATTATCTTAGGTAATTCAATAAGGAATATAATAAAACTTAATAAAAAATTGTAATTTTAAAACTTATCTATCAAAATTCAGAACTTATTATGAACCAACATAAAAATAATAATTCTTAAAAATATTAAATTCTCATTTTTTTTCTCTTTCTAATCTAAAAGTTAGATCCATGTTCATGTGGACTATCACAAAAGGTATAACTAATAATAGGAATGACATTAAGCATCTGCCAAAAGAATAAAAAAAACATCATCAATTCCGGGAAAGCTTTATTTCTCAATTGCAGCAATTTAATGCCAGCATAAATAAACAAAGTAATAATTTGAAAATACTATAATAAATGGACAATGTAAACATAGTACAATTTCTGTGAGAGATGAAAAGTTCATTAGTATCGCAAGTATGTAAATGAATGCCGAAGTCATATCATAATTCTTTAAAAAAAAAAAAAAAAAGTATTAAGTAATGCAATGGATAATCCTGAAATTCTTTTACTGTAAGAAAGTGATATTAGTAATATCAAAATTTCTATGAACTTTATTCATCTCAGATTTTTTAAACTTAAGGTCAAATTTAGATGCAAGGCATTTTTTATATAAATAGAAAATTACCTGAATTTGTTTTGTTTTTAAATTTTATAATTTCAGCATATTAATTTTACAATTTGTTCATTTTTCAATAATAATTATAATTTTAATTTACCTATATCCAATACTAAGATAATTTATAATTTTGTTTTTATACATCTTTTTCTCCAAATTGTTCTTTACAATTTAACATTTTTATAAATTTTTTTTTGATTGTAGTATTTATTATTAAATTCAAATATATTTTTTTATTCCCAAATTAATGGCTTTTTCAAAATAAAAAACAGTAATCACTGTAATTTCATTTTTATATATATATATACAATTAACGTTTTATAATGCTAATTTTAAATTGTTCTATTTATCAGTAATAGCCCTGCTTTTCAAAACATAAATCAAATAGTATTTTCATTTGTTGATAGTTTTATAACCTTATCATTTTGGAGGGGATCATGTTAATCAGTTCTCTCAGATTTTCAAACTTATGGATGAAATTATTTATATGTATGCAGCAGAATAATTAAAAAATAAGTATAACATATTTTCACTGCTAAAAATACTAATAAATAGATAAGTGAATTAAATTAACAATTCAAGCCATTTGAAAACATGACAAAAAGTGTTTGAGGAGAAAATTACCCTACAGAAATATCATTCATTAAATAAATAATCTCCAGTCTAAGGAATGACTAATAAAAAAATATTAATATGTTTGTAGTAGTTTGTTCACAACAGAATTTTTACGCATATTTATAAAATAAAGATTAGTTTAACACAAAATTTAAAAAGAGAATAAGAAAAAAAACTAGAGTATCATTATTAACATTTTTTATTTCTAGAGAGAGAAAAAATTCTCAACTGTAAATTGAATGTAAGTTGGGAAAAACAGATATTTTAATATTGGAATTTTCCAATATATTTCTCATTATATCTAAAACACAAATTAGTGTAACTGTCAAATATAGAGAATAAAATTAAATAATATTTCGTGAAATAAATAATGCTTACCCCCAAGTGACTGAATAAAATTTATTCTTAAATAATATATTTGAAGTACAGGCATACTTCATATACCCGGAGTTTAATTGTTTAAACACAGATTTTCAAGTTTGTATTCAAATCCCCTATAATTAAATAATATAAATAGATTATGTATTTATGTAAACAAATATGCTTGTATCTACTCTTGTTATTTTATATACTTCAATCTGCCTTAATGCCAGTTCACATTTTTTCATTCCTTTTAAAAAGCACCAACAACAAATATTCAAATAGCAAAAGATTTAAGATCCAAGGTTTCAAACAAAATTAGTTATTCTTCCAGCAAGATAAAAATATCATCAAAAGAGATATACTTCAATTTATACAGACTGATAGGAATATGCTTTGTATTGGCAAAAATTTAGCATTTACATAGCTCATTATATTTCAAGTAACACAAAAACTATATGCAATACTTTGTAATGATTCAGACTCCATTTAGAATAAATAGATAGTCTGAATGTACAAGTTTCCAGACCACTCTATAAAATTGCTATGTGAACCAGGAGAGAAAAGAAAGAAAATGAAATTTCATATATATAAACAATTAAGGGATGTCAATGCATTGAGTTAGCAGTTTAATATCGATCCTGATGCATTTAAAAGAATAGAAATATTTAAATACCGCTGTCATAAAACTATTTGGAGAATTTATATATACCACTGAAAAATATGTTAGTAATGGTATTAAAAATATGAGTTGGGATTAATTAGTTATATATTTTTAACTTTGTATCTTTCTTTTCTGTCTTGTGTGTGGGAAATATTTTTAGAATTAACACAATAGTTATTTAACATTATTTGATATTACGGTTAATCTAATTCATATACGTTGTTATTGAGTGAAAATAAATAAGCTATCTAAGTATGATAGTTTAGAGTAGCCTTTCTCAATCTTTTTTGCCGCATGACCCAATAGACTTCATTGAAATAGTTCTGCGATCCAAATGTTTATTACATAAATTATAATATAAAATAAAAGACATATTACGTCAGCACGGTACTGTATATATTCGGATCAATTTGATAATATTTATAATGAACAAATAATTTGTAAGTTATAAGTTGAGTTAAAGTTAAACTACATATTTTTAATTTAAAAGCTTATCACATTTTGTTAATTATCAAAAAAAAAGTGTTCTTTTCAAATAGTTTTATTTATATACAAAATACAAGCAAAAATTACACTTTGGCTGCATTAATTTTAATTGCATTTTTGGTTGCAATTTTTTGAACAATTACATTTTGAAAAAAATCGCAAAATTTAACATTATGATTATATAACTTCAAATTTACAACTGAATTTGAGAAAACTACACAAAGTGTGGGTAGTATTACTTACTAATTTTTTTTATTAATACTAATATTTTCTTAAAATGTAAGAAGACTTGCTATCACATATTTATGTTTTTATTTCTTGGTGCATATTCGCAACCCATTAAAAATTTAACGTGGCCCAAAGATTGAGAAACACTGGTTTAGAGAGCATTTATTTCTTGTCTCTTATTTCTCTGTAAAAAAAAAAAAAAGTTAAATCTCAACAGTTGAATGAAAATTATTAAGAAAAGGGAAAGAAAAAAAAAATTTTGTATTTTTTTTGTAAAACAAAGGTATATCATTTTCTTGTTAAACAAGTGTAATTGCTAAAAATAATTAAGATAAAATACAATAATGGTAAAAATAGTTGTAATGTTTATGGATTGTATTTATATAATTGAATGAGTTGAACCAGAAGTTTTGAGGAGAACAGATGAGAGTGGAGAAAGTTGAAATATCATGTTGGAAAAAAACAAAAACAGAATAATAATAAGACAAGTGAGAAGATTTGATCAAAAATTTTCATTCAATTATTTTGGCAAGTCACATTGTAGGTAAAATCTTAGTATGCTATTTGATATCTGAAGCTATGTTACCTATCCAGCTTAAAGTTTAAGTTGTTTCTGTTAATGCCCACAACTGATATAAGAAAGACAATCTGTTGCATGTCATCTGTAGCCCCAATTTTTATAGACCTATATAAAATGAACATCCAATTCATAGCTATAGCTATTACCCTTGTTCACAATGAATAATAAAAGATCAACCAGATGAAGAACTGGACTTGGCATGAATAACACCTATTATATATATATAATTAGATAAAAGGGTCGAATCTATTTTGATTGATAGAAATAAAATAAGAATTATGAATATTTGTTAAGGTTTACTTTTTATCTATACAAAAGATCTTTAAACATTATTTCCTTATATTTAATATATTTTTTTTTTATTCTTAATATTTATTGCTGTTTTATGTATTTTTCTTTAATAATAATAATAATAATGTGAAAGTGTTTATCAATTATTCATGTAGCATATTGGTAGGTTGTAATAATTGAAAATACTTTTTAATTATTGTAAATTTTTTTGTTTCCTTATATACATTATTTTCAAAACCTAGTTGTCCAGGATGTAAATATTTTGTCACGTCTGAAAAAAGTACATGCTTAGGTGAGCGGTTAAGAAAAAGATACTGATCTCAGGATGATGGTGCAAGAGGGGAGGTTACTTCAAGGCATTCTTTCAAAAATCAAAGTAGTGATTGAAAATGCATAACCTATAAAAATGTTTTTAAAATACAAGTTTTGGCTTTATCCTCTCCCAAATATTGTTTTGATATAAGGTGGTCAGGACATATAACCGACTAGCAGTTAGATTTATACTCATCAATGTCAATATGATCAAATACAGCCAAAAAGGGTTTTATAAAATATATTGATTCTTATGAGCCATGCTTAAATGTGTGAAAGCAATGATTAGTTCAGGATCATCATCATAAAATAAATACCCACATATAATACTCAACCTTTTCCTTTAAGATCAAATTAACATTTTGCCATGATGAGAATATGTATTTGAAAAATAATTAACTTTTCATATATTTATCCAGTTGAATAAATTATCAATTCTATAGACAAAAGGAGTATACAAATTTGTTAGTAGCAAATCTGTGTTAAACTTAATACAAAATTTTCCATAAAATGAAAATTCAACTTTTACTTAGAGCTTTATATGATCTAGTTTTGGGGGAAAAAATCCAGTTCTGTAAATATCTGAAGGCACTCCATTCCTTTATTAAAAAGCATCTACATTATAAATAGAACAGAATGCATATAGATAGTAAGAAAGATATATTTTAAATTAAGTATTAAAAAAAAAAATTACTCAAATCTCTCTCTTCGGTCATCAAAATGAGGAGAGGATCGACGTTTTGGTCGTCTTTCATCTCTTCGGCGTTCCCCTGCCATATTACAATCTTAAAAAAACAAAAAACAGAAATTACAATTTGGACTAATTACAAATACATATGCATTCATACACATGCGTGTGTTTATGTGTGTGTATATATTGTGTAAAGAACAACCTGAGGAGGATGGCTAATAGATGAATAAAAAAATAAAACCAATAGTAAAAATAATAAAGATAATTCATGTCTATACTAGTCATGTTATCAACCTATATATCTTGCACAATTAATATATCTATAATTATATTTATCATCTTTGATATATTAACCTTTGAATTGCTAATATTTTATTTATATTTCCTGATAATTAATAGAAAGTGCTCATTTAAAATATATATATATATATAGTTTGCATGTACTAAAGTAAAGACAATATCATGACTACATTAAAAATAATAGCAATAATAAATAAAACCTATTCAGTTTTAATACTAGTCGATGAATATTTAGAGTATGCACATTAATTAAAAAATGTTACATATTTATGTCAAATTATTTTTAATAAAATTTATATCACAAAGGAATGAAAGAATGATCAAATATCAGCTTAAGCTTTTGAAAAATAAAAATTAAACATTGCTTGGAAAATAATACAATATGCATAGCTCTCTTCATCATCATTATCAACCATTATCAATCCACTGCAGGATGAAGGTCTCTCCAAGTTTAATCCATCTCTGACCTTCAGCTTCTCTTCTCCACATCACCCCTGCACACTTTCTTATTTCATCCATCCATCTCACATGTGGTCTCTTTCTGGGTCTTTTACAATCCCTTGGAATCCAGTTTAAAATTTCAATTGTCCATCTATTATCATCTCTTCTAGCAATATGTCCAGCCCAACTCCACTTCAATCTTTTAATTTTTTCAATGAGGTCAGTAACACCCGTTTGTTCTCTTACCCATACATTGCGTTTTCGATCTCTTCTTGTTACTCCCAACATACATCTCTCCATACTTCTTTGAGTGGTCTGAAGTCTCTGTATTGCTCTTCTATTAAGTGTCCAAGTCTCAGATCCATAAGTAAGAACTGGTAAAACACATTTGTTAAAAACCTTCCTTTTCAAACACATAGGCATATTTCCTTTTAGTATCAAGTTATTTCTACCAAAAGCACTCCAACCAAGTTTAATTCTATGATTAATTTCTTCCATTATGTTTCCATCTGTATTAATAATCTGACCAAGGTATTTGTAACTGTTAACTTCTTCTAATTCATCATAATCAATCTTTATTTTCATATTTTGAGCAAATTGATTAAACATTACTTTAGTCTTTTTAACATTTATCTTTAGTCCTACTTTCCTACTTTCATCTGATAATTCCTGCAACATATCCTGCAGCTCTGAAGCATTATTTGCAAAAACAACTACATCATCTGCGAAATCTAAATGACTTAAATAATCTCCATTTACTTTCACTCCTTTAGTTTCCCATTTTAATCCACAAAATACTTCTTGCAGCACTGCTGTAAAAAGTTTTGGAGATATGGAGTCACCTTGTCTTACACCTTTCTCAATGTTGACTTTCCCAGTATCATTATGTAATCTAATTGTTGCTGTTGCATTTTTATAAATATTCTTCAAAATATGACAATATCCTGGATCTATACCTTGATGATCCAATGCTTTAATCACTGAAGAAATGTTTATAGAATCAAATGCCTTTTCATAATCTACAAATCCAAAACATAATGACAACTCATATTCATTTGACCTTTCTATAACTTCTCTCAACACCTGGATATGATCTACTGTACTAAAACCACTTTTAAATCCAGCTTGTTCTCTTGGTTGGTGGAAATCCAATGTTCTCTGTAGACGAGTTGTAATTATCTTGGTAAAATTTTTATATAAAACTGATAAAAGGCTGATAGGTCTGTAATTTCTAATATCTTCTTTATCACCTTTTTTAAATATTAATATTATTACTGCATTCTTCCAATCATCCGGTACATCTTTATCATTTAGACATTTGGTATATAACTTTGCTAAAAATTTTTCTATTTCTTCACCTGCTTCTTTTAATATATCAATTATAATTCCATCATTACCTGGAGCCTTTCCCTTCTTCATACATTTAATTGCGTGTCTCACTTCTTCATTTAAAATTCTGGGCAATTCGGAAGATGTAATAGATATAGGAGGTACTTGTTCTTTATTACTATATAATTCTTGATAAAAATATTCTACCAATTTCATGATGTCTCTCTTTTTAGTAACAATTCCATCTTTTTTTCTTACTGCAGATATAAATTTCCTACCAATACCAAAATGTTGTTTTACATTCTTAAGACTTTTATTTTCTTCTACAGCTTTCCTTGCTAGTTCACAATTATACTTTCTTATATCATTTTCAACTCTTTTCTGCACCATTTTACAAAATTCGAGATATTCAATTCTTTTAATGCATCATTTTTGTATATCTTCATATTCCTTCTTTTCTTCATAAATTCTCTAGTCTCAGTAGAAATTTTATTGGTCAATTGCTGCTTTTTTCTACCAGCTATCTTTGTTGCAGTTTTTAAAAGTGTATCAGTTATTTTCATATTAATTTCATTCAAATCTGAATTATGCTCAAAATCTACTAATACTTGAAACCGATTTCTAAGTTCTAATTTAAATTCATTAGAATGTTTCTGAAGATTAGGAATATCAACTGTAAATATTGTTTTTCTTAATAATTTTTGTCTCTCTAGTTTCACATTAACACGTATCTTACACCTTACTAATCGATGATCACTTCCTGTGTTAAATTTATTAAGAACATTACAATCTTGAAATATGTATTTCCTATTAGTCAAAATATAATCCAATTCTGCTGTACCTTCATTTGGATGCTTCCATGTCCATTTCCTTTTAACATTTTTCTCAAAAAAAGAATTCATAATATAAAGTTTTTCTTTTTCTGCAAACTCCACAAGTCTATGTCCTCTCTCATTTCTATTACCATAACCAAAATTACCTACAGCACTTTCATCTTTCATTTGTTTACCAATTCTAGCATTAAAGTCTCCCATAACGATTTTAAAATGTTGTTTACTCTGATCAAAAGCCTTTTGTACATCCATATAAAAATCTTCTACTACTTCATCACTATGAGAACTTGTTGGGGCATAAACCTGAATTATCTGCATTTGATATCTGCTATTAAGTTGTATAACTAATCTTGCCACTCTGTCTGATACACCATCAATCTCCACAATATTGTTCTTCCACTTTTTATTTATAATGAATCCTACTCCACTTGTATTTCCAATATTTGTGCCTTTATAATAGAGTATATGTCCACTTTTTAAATCAATTGTCTCTTCACCTTTTCTTCTAACTTCACAAAGTCCAATAATGTCCCATTTAATATAAGAGAGTTCTTCTTCTAATTCTTGCAATCTTCCTTCACTTGAAAGTGATCTGCAGTTGTAAGTACCTAAATAAAAAGTCGTCATCAAATGGCAGCCTGGGTCCGCAATCAGGGGATTCTTAGCACCCTCCGCCTTCGGCCACCAACCGCTGCCTTGGTTGGTGACTTTACAGCCTCCTGGGAATAAGGGCCATGCTTTATTTTTGTCTGTCATAATTGTATATATGTATTGGAAAAATATTTATCATTTACACAAACATTCATTCTGCCTTATCAGGCACTGAGAAGAAAGACCATGGTGTTTCTTGATCTTAAACTCAGAGGTAAAAAGCCAATAAACTCACCACGCTGGCTAATGCGTGTTGGTGAGCAGCCCATCCATGTTCGTATACTATATGAATAATCACATAGTAATAATAGCTGCAACGACAAGAACGTATGGAGTGGACATTAGGAATTTGCCCTAATCGGTTCCTTTAAGGCCTCCAAGAGGAATCAAAGGGTCTCCTTTCAGTTAATAGCAAACTCCTTTCTGCAGCCATAGCTCTCTTATAACAGGTTAAATACACATAACATTTTAGGATTGGGTAATTTCAAACATGACAAAGTAAACGAAGGCATGTATAGGGAGAAGTCTACTCACAACCAGAAAACCTCCTTTTTTGGCTCTTTACAAGTTGTGGAATACAATTTTCTTTTCCATAATATTGATTAAATCCAATATGAAGTGGAACATACATATACTCCAAAAGAAAAATTCAACTCATTATTAATTGTCAGTCAAACGTTATTAATCTCCCTTACAAATTACTGACAGTGAAAAAAGTTTCAGTAAGATATAGGATTGTAATTGACAGAGTATTAAAAAAAGGTAATGTAAACAAAAGTAAATATTTTTTTAAAAATAGGTTTCTAGTCATTCAATTAACTTAATTGGGTGTTGATTTATTTTTTTCTGTAAATAAAGTACTATTTCAATCTTACTTGTATTCAAATAGCATTTGGTTAATTTTATTTAAAATTTTAACACCAGAAACATAGTTGGTGCATACAATATTAATATTTATAATTACCCTATAATGGACAAAAATGTACAGCTCACACAAAAATCACCCAAGGGTAATTTGCATTATGTGAGCACCACATTCCGATGTCACATAATCAAAAACTTTTCCTTTTTGTAGTCTGTTAGATCAACTAGATGCAAGACTAACTCTATCATACTTATCAATTGCAAATAATGACAAATGCTAAAAAATGAGACATTACAATTTATTTACGTAAATACATTACTACAACACAAACGATAATATAATTGACAGCCATCCACAGGAAACATTAGACTATTAATTCTTTTTATCTGGGATTAAATTTAGAATAATAACATATTTGATTTAATTGCCTTATTTAATTTGAATACAAATTAATATGGTTAGAGATTTATTGATTCTATAATTTTTATGCACAGACAATATATGACCCAGGATCTTTTTTAATTACCTCTGGACAGATAGATTTGCTGCACAGATTATCTGCTATTAATACAACAGATCATAACACAGTTTTAAGACTTATTAAAACTTACAGTTTGAGGATACACTAAAATTAATCAAAAGCTATACTATTATCAGACTTGGGCTAACAAAAATATTTTCAAGTTGTAATGCAGGTAAATAATGAAAACAACAATTAAGTGAGAGAGTCAGGAAATAACATCTGCTTTACACTCATTTATGAACAAAGAAAATATATGAATGAAGCATATAATATATGGTAGGAATGTGCATCTAGCGCATACTACTGCTCAAAGGACGATGCTTAAGTGCAAGAGGCCAGTAGTCGCAAACAGTATCATGCAATGAAAAAATATATAAATTAAGTATATGATATATGGTAGGAATGTATGCTCACAGGGAGTTGCTAAGTGCTAAAGTCTGGCAGCTGCAAACGGTATCACACACACAAAAAAATACATAAACAAAGTATATGATATAAGGTAGAAACATACATCTACCATAGACTACTGTTCAAAGGAAGTAAATGACTGAAGACAGAAACGACACTCATTTTTGAATAAACAGAACTATACATATAAACGATCATTATATATAAGCAAAACAGCTGGAATTAAAAAGTATATCAGCTCAAGTATTATTTTGCTTAAAAGTATGAACTATTAAAAAGATGATAAATTTAATCCATCTATGCAGCCTGTTTTATTCAGTCTAGAGGGCATTAACCTGCACTATTCATGTTAATGATTAAACTATTATTTTTACAATTCAAGGTCAGGGGAAATAACCATTATTAGTTCTGGTTTTAAAATACTCACAGAGTTGTTACTAGAATGGCAGGAGTTCGCAAAAATAAGCTAATCATTTTATAAAAACATTTTCTTTTTAGGTTTACACAGACTGAATTGTGGCATGACCAAAAAACAATCCCTTGCCATACAAATTTATAAAATACTTTTAAAATAAAATGTAGAAGACAAAATAGGTAACATTAGTAATAGACAATAATAATAATATATTCAAAGTTCATACACATTATCCTTTTTGACACTAAGAGATCAAGTTCCGAATTCAGGTAGTGGTAAACTTTTAGTGGACTCAGTCTGTACAAACATGGCTACGTCTGGCGAAACCTCTATCATGTTGATCTTGATTATTGCAGCGGTCTTCATTAATGTTCATTTACTTTCTTATTCAATAGGCAGCATCTTATGGTGTTTTCCTTATTGATTGACAGCTAGTTTCTCCCCAAAGCGATACTGAAGTTTAGGCAGCAAATAATTCACATATAAACTGGATACAATGCTCCTTAAGATGGTTCCACATTATTTGGCAATTTCTTACTGTACTTCACAATGGAATTTCAGCCTGCACTCTGCCGGCTGGGGCAGAGTGGTGAAGAGGATGGCTTTTCTATTCCCATGATCTTTTAACACAAAGCACAATAAATATAATGTAAACACAGTCAAAGAAAGATCAAAACATAATAAATGATCTTCAGAGAAACCCTATTTATAGTTTACTGAGTTGCCTTATTAGCTAAATCACTTTCAATCATGGGTCAGTTCCATGTAAACATCTATTGGTTATAGATAATTGCTAAACTTTATTACAGTCCGCAGCTTGTCCAATTACAGCATTTATAAAATTTTAATTTTGTAAGGGATTATATCATAATAGGAGACAAAGTTTTGACTAAATTACATCAGATATTTATCTCCTTAATTAGCCTATTTGTCCATCTGGAATTTATATTTTATAAAATAATGTCATTTCCACCCACCTTATTATAAAATATCTTTGCAAATGTTAAAAAAGAAATATTTTGTTTTAAATTACTTTTGAAATAAACTTAGAATTAATAATGCCTATACATCTATTTGTGCATATACTTATATATATAATTTCCACTTATTAAAAACTTTTAATTTAAAAATTCCTTCAAATTTTTCAACTTATATACATGAAGAATATATAAATATTGCTTCAATATATATATAACAAATAATAGGGAATGACCATTACAATATCATACGATCAACATTTCTTTATGCTTACACAAGCTGTTAAACAGCAGCAATTTTTTTTCTCAGAATAATGTCACCTAATGCAAGCTCTAGTAAGCAATCAATAGATGCTAGAAGGTCAATGATCATAATTTGCATAGAGTTTTACCTATACATTATCTTCAAACTAGGCTTTCATCAGTGAGGAACCTTGGATATGGGAATAGTGCATCTGGAGATTTTTGGATCTAATGCACCGATAAAGGTGACTATAGTTATTAAAAACAAAGACACCAAATATATAAATACTGAACGAGATTCAGATCTGTATGATGATATAGGCAAATTAGCTTATATTGAAAATATTATTGTTCTTTCAGTTTGCGCTAATAGCTTTATAGTTAAGCAAAAAAAAAAAAAAGGTAAAAGGTGAATACTGAAGGGTGCATTAGAATCAAAAAATCAGATGCATTGCACCCAGATCCAAGGCTCTTCACTGATGAAGTCCATAAGGTAGAAACTACTCTAAGAGATACTGGATGGAAAAACAATGAGTAGAAACTTTAATGCACAATCTTCTAGCATTTAATGATTTCCAGAGCTTGCATAAAGTGGCATTATCGTAATTAAAAGATTTGCTACTGCTTTAACAGCGAATGTTTGAAAAATTATTATTTCTAAAACTTTATTATATATCAATACACCTGGGTCTCTTTTTACATGGACTTGTTTAACACGATTTTGAAGTTACGCGATTTACGTTTCACCGGAAGTCAAACTCCGATAATGCGCTATTACTTTAAATAATAAATTTTGCGCACTTACGTTATATTGAAAGTAATAGCACATTCATTTATTGGAATTCGACTTTGATCTTAGTAATTTCAATATTTTCAGTGCTTTATAATAATAAGATTTTATGCAATAATGAAATTAAAATCATGATTTCCACATTTTATGTATACACACATTAAATTTTACAAGATTATAATGTAAACTTGTTCAAACATTGTGCGTGTTAATTTTGCATTTTAAATCAAATTCTGTTTTTGCTTTTTAAAAAAGAACGTAATCAATTATTAATCATTTAGTGTCCGCAAGTTTATTTTTAAAAGATGAGTAATAGCAGTGAAACGAAATTTGATTTTTAAACGGAATTGAAAATTAAAGACAAAAATAAGAATTTAATTTTTAGTTGTTAGTTTTAATTAAATTTTTCCCAGCAGTGGTGAATAAATGTCTTTTTATTATCATAAGTCTAAGTTCATAAACAATTAATAAAATCATCGCCTCAAAGATTAATTACTAATTACGTTGTCAACAGAAAACCATTAACACAACATGAGAGTGAACTTGGTGCTAGTTGTATTTCCTCTTGTGAGAATCTGATTTTTTTACCAGTTTGCAAACGAACGTGTATTTCGGCAAATAGCAATAATAATTAAAACGTGTATAAAAAAATGTAAATTACTGTACTGTAAATTATGCATAAAAATATATTATTTTGAATAAAATTAAATATTATAATTAAAAAAAGTTTGTCTTGTATCAATTTTTTATTAATCATATTTTCTTTCCTTATTTTTTTTTTTGCGCGAATTTTAAAGTAATTTTACGTTGGTGCTTTGCTTTTACGCGAATTTTGAAAAATCACAGACCGCACCCCCCCCTTTTCAATGTAAGTTACATCTATTTTTGCGCGATTTCGTTTGCGCGTGTTTTCTGAGGAACCTATCTATCGCGTAAAACGAGACCCAGGTGTATTAGTATATCATTCTTAAAAAATATTAATGAAAATTCTTAAACGCAAAATTCAGCAAATCTTTAATCATGATATTTTTTATACCTAATTGTAAAAATTAATATTAAAATCTAGTGTGGCTATTAAATTTTAGATTTTGTTTTTCTTGTTATTAGCATACATATAAGTATATTTCTCTATAATCATTAAGTTTAATTACGTAAAATTGTCGTCTCTCTAAAAATAATATAATTTTGATATATACGAGTTCTTATATGAATAAAGATATTGTAATATTAAGTAGGACAAAGACATCCTTTAAAACAAAAAATAAAGATGCTACTATGATTTAATATATTCTTTATTAGGGTTATGATATAATAGTTATAGTATTAGCGATCTACATAAGATTTTTGCAATGTACATTTTGTCTTACTCAGTGCCTTAGAGATGACCTTCAAAACTCATTGACCTTATGTATAATGCTATGGAATTGTGTCATTAGTATTACAAGACAGTAAAGAGATATTTTCCTTCAAACATATAGATCATTATTTGTATTCCATAAATAAATCATTTAGGGAGATTATCTTAAGGAGTTCTACTCAAATTTCAAATCACAATTTAAAATGGAGAATAAAAATAAGTATAATTGCATATTGAATGTAATACACATTTTAAATCTGATATGGGTTCCAATATATAGAGCATAGTTGTCTGACATAAGTAAATTAGTATGTATATTTGCTTATGTATTCTCTAACTCATCTATAATTCTATTTTATTTTCTCATGAAGGTAACTGTAATATAAATAAAAACTTGAAGTTATCAAGGGAAATTATCAAAATTTCACATAAAAAGAAAAAATCAGTATTGCACATAATAGATGTTGTTTTTTTTTTTATCTTATAATTATAATGTCTCCATTATTTTAATCAGTTGCTTATTTTAAATATAATTATATTTCACAATAAAGTTATATGAATCAATATTCTCTGATTTCATTTCATTTATAACTCTTTGTTAGTTGCATGAATAAATGTAATAGAAGTCAGATATAGGTAGATGCACGTATCTCATGCTGATTGGGCTTACTATCATTGCTTGCAATGTGCCTTAACATGACATCAAAAACACTTTAGCTATTGAGACTGAAATCAATAATAATAAAAATTCATATTTTATAAATGTCTGACATCTACTTATATTATCTATTACTAAAACACAAATCAACATATTCATTATTTATAATTAGTACCAAAATATAGTGCTCAATAAAAATTAATTTCTGGAAACGTGGGCCAGCAAAAATTTATACCTAGAGGCAAAAACATGGGATAAACAAAATTAAACCTAAATCAATCAAATCCAATAGAACAAAAGACTTTGTAATGAAATGGCCTAGAGAAAAGAAAGGACCTAATGAACTTTAAACAGTAGTCTAGCACATACTTAAAATCTTACATTGATTAGTATATAAAAATTTTAAAAAAGCAGTACTAAAATGTATTTCAAGTTTGGAGAAAAAAAATTTCATATGCAGTTGTTGTTATGAAACTTCTGGGAGGAAGAATTAATTAAAGGAAGTTTCATTTTCCTCATTTATAATAAGAAAATAAATTATAAAAGTCTTAAGTAAATTATTTGAAGTCTATAACAAATTTTTACTTTTTTGAATATGGCAGTTAAGAAAGCTACTGACTATATTGCAACAAATGCAAAAAAATATCAAATGAGATTTAATGATTCGTAAAACAAATTTGATCTACAAAATCAACTGTGAAGTCTGCAAATTTAGAAAACGTACTAAGAAGAATAAATTACAAATAAACATAATGAAGGATAAAGTCCTCCTGGATCAACAAAAAAAAAAAGAACACAGAAGAAAGTAAAGCAATCTGAAAGTCGGTATGATCCTTGGCCCAGAAATTATGCAAGAGGCAAGATTTAAAGTTAAAATTATAATGGAGTGATCCTAAATTATTGGACAGTTAAAAGCAAAAAATTGTTATTCAATTCAAAACCAGTAAAAAAAATAAGCCATACTTTCCAGTGATATGGATTTTGCATAACATTCAAAGCAATATGAAGTTTAGCGTTTAAGAGAATCAGAATGGACATATATTAATGGAGTTTACTAGTATATTGTGTAATCTCTCATCTATGGACATGATAACAATAGAGGAAAAAATAATAAATATAAGAGGTAGGTTACGATTGAAATAGAAAATATTATTGACTAAGAATTTGAGGGGGGGGGGGATGCCTATCTTAATATTATGCATAGGATTATTACATATATCTGGGGGGGAACCATGATTACTGTATCTAAAGACCAAAAGACAATTCTCATACTTGGGCTGAGTATTCTGAATGGATATAAAGACTATCTAAGCTTGTAAAGAGTTAATTTGTAGCATTTACTATGCATAAAAACCGATATTGAAGGAATATTTGGATAATTTCTATAATTTCAACACAAAAAATTATAGGGGAGTGTCATAAAATTGGGCAAAATAAACCCAACAAATAAATGTTATAGTTTGTTGATATAGATGGAAAAGAACACTGCCAATAGCAGTGAGATAACTAGTGAAGACAAAAAGAAAAAGAATTCAATTAGTGACATAATGGTAAATAAAATTTTTATTTTTATCTTGAAGTTCAAGAAATGTGATAGTTCACAACCAGAGTTAGTTAATTTATGAGAGAAAAATAAAATCAAAAACACACAAAATTAGCATTTAGTTTCATACGATTGCTAAGCACAGTGGTGACCCAAAATGATGTGAAATTTGTAATTACCACTCATTCAATCAGATTTTGTTCCGCAATTAAATTATTTATTTTTAAGGATGATAAATATTTTATACTTTTGTTACTACATAACAAATCTAAACAAAATATAAAAACAATCCTTATTTCTTGCTCAATGCAATGAGAACTTTTCATTTCTACTTGTAAGCTTATTTTTTTCATTTCAAATAGTTTTTTTATTTCTCAATATAATTTAAATATGCATTTTCATTAATTATATAGTTATAATTGCTAAAATTTGCAATTTTGTCTTTAAAAATTTGGGCATTAGTAGAATGCACAATCATTATAATACGCAAAATATATAATAATTCTCCTATGCATTTTATTTTATACTATATTACTAATTAAAAATAATAATACAAACTATTTAATTTAAATATTATTAGGCAATATTTTGCAAATCTTTTAATTTTCCATATATTTATTAATATTTAAGTTCTTATTGTTTGTGCAACTTGGGCAATACTTAACAAAAGCAGAGACTAAAGAGAGTAAGTATATTATAAATATTTACTGCTATACAAAAGCATAACAGAAAATTTAAACAAAATAAGATATTTATATAGTGTATAGTTTACATGTTAGTTGAAGTTGCATAGAATCTTACCAATGATTCAAAAATAATTACTTGATAAAAAAATGTCTAAATTTATTCTAGAATTTTCAACTTCTAGTGTATATTAAGTAATATTAAAAAAAAAATTATCTGCTTAGCAATAAAAACAACATATTGATAGGAAATAAAATATATCAGAGATGCAAATCAGTAATAATAAAATTCCAAAAATAAAACTATTCAGGTGTTGTAACTCTATCAAATAAAAACAAGCACGATGAACCAAAAAGCAATGCATTTGAGGAATAATGGAAAATGTACACATTATAATATGCATACAGGCAAATTGTACATTTCTTAAATGCAGTCCACCATAAGTTTTACACTTCATTATTTTCACACATCTCCATATGATGTTAACATATTAAGTTATCATACACTCTCAGCTGAAGCAGATCTTATATAGCCAGTAAAATTTCTCTTTACTTGAATTAAAATATATTAGTAATATGCAATAAAAACAGAAAACGGTGGGCCAATATGGTTTTACTATGATTGAAAAGGAAAAACTCCGAAAAAAAAAAACCAAAAAACTTTTATATCACATAAAGGATGTCAGTACAGTAATATATTATGATCAGGATTAGTAATGAATTTTATTATGTATTGCTTTGGTTTTTTTAATATTCATTTTGTTTTTGCTTTTATTTGAAACATTTCTTTACATGTTTTTATTTTGACATTCTAATTATTACAATTTTACATTTCTGCTAAACATTTTATTTCATATCAATAAATTTCTATATTAAATAATTACCTTTTTTTTTTTTAGTTAGTAAATAAATATTTATTAATGTTATTTTCTTGATTTTATATAATATAAAATTATGGCTGTAAAATAAAAAAATGCATATATTTTATTTTTAATCAGTTATTTTTTGGGTTACTATTGAATATTATGTAGCTCCATCTAATTGATTCTCTACAGCAGAAATGGGGAACCTATTTTCTGCCAAGAGCCAATTGGATATTTACAATCTCATTCATGGCCTACACAAAATTATCAAGTAAAAAATTAGCATTAATGGTAATAATGCCATCAATATAAAATCCTCAAATATTTACCATAGTTTATGATCAAGATTCTCATTTAATTAACACAATACAGGAATGAGATCTATATCTGGGTATATATATTTTTCTATAATAATTTCAACAGAAAACTATTGACTTATTGACGGAATTCATAAGCAGAGAGTTAGTTTTATTTAATTAGAATATATTTTATCATAGCAAATATTATTGCAAATCTTAACGATTTTCTAAAACAAGAATTAAAACATTTTAATATTATATTTTTACTTCTCTACCAATAAAATATATTTTAATAATCATAAATTAAAATCTAAGATATTGTCTAATATAAGCTTTGTTGTTTTTTTTTAAATAATAAATGTTTTGACTGTGAAAAAGCATATATTAGAAAAATATTGGAAATCTGTTTTAGCTTTAATGATAAAATAAAAAATCTTCCTCTGATAAATTAATTTATATTTCAGACATAACAGTATTATGTAATTCGAATATAGCAGACAATAAATTATGATACAAGAAGAAAATGGGCATTAATTAAAAAATAAAAATAAAGTAAATGCTTCACTAAAAAAAAAAAAAGTTAAACAATCAATTGAATACATTCTATTAACTCGTTACAGAAATTCTCCATTAGAATATTAAAATTATCCAAGATCAAAACAAGATTTGAATTTCTTAAATAATAAAACTAAATATTTTATTTCTATTCTTATTAGTACATGTTAGAACTTGTTTAAAAATAAATAAAAGAATGCAGTTATAATCATGTATTTTGTTTCTACATAATGACATTAGAATTATGATATATTCTGATTTAGGAGTTAATATATAAAATCTAATGTTTTTACTAATTAGCATCATTAGAGCATTCCATAAATTAACATGGCTATCCTAACTTCACACTAACAAAAAAAAAGAAGATGAATTTTGGGATGATCATGAATAACAAATGCAGGTCTTATAAATTAGTTATTTAGTTTGATATTTTGTGACACTGTCATTTAATTTCTTCTGCAGCATAAAAAAAAGTTTCAATACTGATCTAAATATAGATCTTCACTATATTCTTTTTTTCAATTATCATCCTCACAACAATGAATGCAATTGATACTGTACCACTTTTTAGTGTTTTTAACAATCTTTACAAGATTACTTTTTATTCATTTTAGAAGCACAATATCCAATGATGACATACATAATGTCTGAAAATTTAACTTATTTAGCAAGTTGAAGAATATACTGATTGATTTTACAATCTTGCTATTGTATTTTCAAGATATTACGAAGCATCATTAATGAAATTTTTACAATGAATTTATATTACAATAAAAAAGCAATTCATGCCTCATATCAATGCTAAAAATTTAATAGAACATCCTTATAATTTGTTACATGTAACAGTACATAAGAGAGTTTGAGCTGCATCTCAACAACTAAATCCACTTTTCTATTTAAAATGACATCAAATATTTGAACTGACCAACATAATGAAGCTAATAACTAACTATTCATGCTAAAATTTTTCTGAAGATTTTTTTTTTTTTTTCATTTGTGGCAGATAAAGTTTTTTTTAAAAAAACATTTAATTACTAAATCAAATTATACAGTACACATAAAGTATTAGGAATATTCTGTGAATCATTGTTTGAAATATTCAAGAATAATACAAATATCTAGGACCGAAAATGATGCTCTTATTTTTAAATTCATTGATTCAAATTAAATTCCATATTACAATTTGATATCTGGTTTGTCTATATTTTTATTTCTAAGATCAATATCATAAAAATGGAAAACAAAATTTGCATGATTATAAATTATTACGTTTTCATTTCAAAAACTCAGATTTTCCATCACCAATAATAATTTCTCTCACACTATTAAGTACAAAACATACAATATGAACCTCAATCAGATAAATGTATTTAATTAATAGATTAAAACTGCTTCAGAGATGCCATCAGGATTTCCACCCATTATAATTTTAAGATTAACTTCATCATGCAGGCTATCT
Organism: Epiperipatus broadwayi; assembly: GCA_028023455.1. NCBI lineage: Eukaryota > Metazoa > Onychophora > Udeonychophora > Euonychophora > Peripatidae > Epiperipatus > Epiperipatus broadwayi. The sequence continues at coordinate 32,885 of JAQFVV010012407.1, forward strand.
CTATCAAGATTTAAATAAATTTCTGGAATAAATATATTATTATGATTTTAAGATTAACCTTATCATGCAGGTTATTTCTATAAAAATCTAAATAAATTAATACAATGTTATTAAATGCATTCATATGAATTTGTAATTAATTATTCAAGACATTCAAAATACTCTTTTTATTTTAAAATATAATTATAATGTGTTGCTATTCACTGATTTAGTAAAACTATATTAGTTTTCAGGTCAATATATTACTTATGATTCAAAAAGATTAAAATCATTAGCAAATGATATAACAAGTTGGAGCTGCAAAGGACTTATGAAAACGTTATGCCTTTTGCTGTTTTATGCCACCAATCATACTTTAGTTTAATGTCAATCATTAAACTTCTTCTTAAATACCTATATCACATACAAAGCTACACATTTATTATTCAGCCACATAAAGAGTTCTGTTTAATAAAGATACCAATAAAATAATCACTATTAAAAAAACTAAAGATTTTTTATTTTATTGAAACCAAGAATAGATTTAAATCATTCATATTCACAGACCATCCCATTTCTGAGTAGCATAAATAGCTTAAAAATACAGCGGTAATTTCACTGTTTAACTGCTGCTGAAACAACATAAGTAATAAGACTGTCTTAAAGAATATAAATATCAAATTTCCTAATTAATATATTTGGAAAAGAAATTATTTTTTCATGCCATTATAATTTTAAAATTTGAATACAAATTTTTGCTTACATTTATAAGAATTGCTTTTAGTCTTAGTTTCACCCACAACTACAATATAAAGTCCAATGTTCTCACTGAGACCACAGCCTTTTGTAAAGGGGTTACAGGAAAAAAATCAAAAAATATATGGTATAATTTTTGCAAATTTATTAATATAAATCAATTTGTATAAAAGGTAAGTATTATTAACTACAAATATTGTCCATTCATTTTCTTATACATATATACTATTTCTGTCACTATTTGGAAAAGTTAGATTACAGGAATTATTACAAAAAATTTAGTATAATGAATGATTGGACTTCATAAAATTTTAATTTTGATAGAATCCCCCCCCCCCCTTTAAAACAAGTTCTTTGCGAAAATATTATTTTAAATAAATAGTAAATATTGAGAAAAGTTTTAATACTAATTATTTTTATTTTCATTTTACACAATAGTATTTAATGCATTTATATTTTTTAAAAATAACCAATTTCAAAATTACCTTTAAAGTTCAAGTTAAGATTGAAAATTTAAAAATATATTTAATATTAAATATATTATACTGTGAACAACATATTTGCTGCTTTATCTTTCTTTTTTTTCAGAAGTAATATCACTTTCTTTCTTATTACAATTGCACTACATCGGCATAGCCATTAATGAATATTTTTTTTTATAAAAATTTTTAGCATTCAAAAACTAGATGATTATAATCATAATCAATTATTTAGGTTCTTTCTTCTCCTTTCTTAGACTATAAATATACTGTACCATGAACTTACCCCTTTCTATATTTTAATTCTACATATTAATGTTATCAACACAATGTGCTTTAAATATCTATAGTGCGGATTCTATCTTTTTTTATTACATTTATGTACATTCAAATCAACTTAATGATATGTATCCAAACCCACGTATGCTATTATTTTAAGCCCTATAAATAAATAGGCATACTGGTAATAAACTATATATTATTTAAAAAGGGAATCAAACTAATAATCATTAGTTATACTTCCTTAAGGATAGGAAAAACTTGTCATTAACAAATCATTTTTATAAAGTCAAATTATATGCCACTTTTTTTAGAAAAAATGCTTTACAAAGGATCATATCCCACATTCAAGTTCAGTACTCTTTAATTTCTCAAGATAAGTGACAGAGTAAAAAAAACCAAAAAAACCAATAAATTGAACACTAAGTGATGATTTCAATTTAATATAATTTATCAATATTAATAAAATATAAATGAAAACTTCCCTCTTCTTTGACTTGCACAAATATATGGCTTATATACATATATAAAATAAAGACAACTAAGAAAAAAATCACAAGAGATCACTCTATAATTAAGTAAAGTAATTGTATTTATATACAAGGAAAAATAAATTTAAGAGATTAAATGTTTCAATAATATATATTTATCATTCCATGCGCAAATATACATATATGTATAGTACCGTCCTTGATTAGGCTTTAAAATTGTCATTCTCATATTAAAAAAAATATTTTTTTTTTACTGTCATGGTTTACATATTATTAAATGTTTGAGATAATAAAGTGGTGCTTATTTTAATTTTGAGGTTATTGTAAATACACTGGAATACAAAGTAATATTTGAGATTTTTTTTTTTTATTCAAGTAATATGACAGGTAGTTTATTATGTTAGATTTTATATTTCACTATAAAATATTTGTGAATTTAAAATATATTTGACTGGTTTTTACATTAATATTTAATCTTATAACATATTTAAACAACAATAGACTTAAATAAATAACAAGTTATGTTTTCAAATGTGTACGAATGTAAGTGCATGCATATTTAAATTATTGTATAAGTTTAAAATCACGTATGTTTTAATATAGTATTATTATTTATTTTAAAATATTTATTTCTAAAATTGAAAGAAACATTTTATTCAAGAACGCTGGTATGTTTGTAAACTTCTAATCATGTGAACTAATGATTCAATGGATTAAAATGGGTAAATTTGAGCTGGTCATTAGATATTGTTTCTAGGTTAATGATTTAAATATTAAGTCGTCATTAGATATTGTTTCTAGGTTAATGATTTAAATATTAAGTCATTAAGCAGATTATATAAAATGCCTGTGACCTAAGACACACTATATTTTGCTACCATTTAGTTGGGAAGCAGCTTTTGCAGTAAATAAGTTTAAAACAATATTTTTTGTTTAAAAAAAATGTTTAAATCATACAATGTAAGGCTAAGTAATAATGTTTGCACCAAAAGACAATTAGTCTTTTGAGAGGTGATCTAGAATAACAATAAAGAAACGGAACTATTTTAAATGTGTTCTAAAAATGTACAAAATGTATAGAATTAATGTCTATTGTGCCAATAAATTATTTGCTAAGATTATGACCAAATAATGCTTATTATTATTGTTTCAACTAAAATGTTAAACATCGCTATAATCTACCATGGATTATTTTTATTTTAATAAACTTCGAATATTTTTTAAAAAAAAAAAGCTCGTGGGATTACTATACTTTCGAAAATATCATTTCATGGATTTTTTCCTTCGTATAAATTTAACAAAGAAATTTTAGGATAATTGAACTCTACATGTATAGACTGTTTAACATTTTACTATTTAATAACAGGTCATGTCATATTTATTTAATAGTTCTTTGTATTATTATTGTTTTAAGGTCATTTAATGTATGTAGATATATATATATATAAGTAACTAAAAAATTTTTTTTAGTAATTCTAAAATAAAATTTACATAATTATAGTCTAAGCTTTTACTTAATAAATTGTTTTTGTTCATTTATAGACAATCATAAATATAAAAGTGAAATATATAAAAGGTAAAGAATTGATTATTCTTTGGATAAGTAAGATGTATATTCATAACATAACAATTATACTAAATTGACTATTTTGTTTGCAATACAAATGATCAATGAGTGAACTAAAATAGATTAACATTTTCCTTTAATATATTTAGTATATTGTGCCGGTTCGACGCCCCTGTAGTGGTCTTGCATGGTTAGACTCTCATACGCACCGAGCATGAAGTGACGTATGCTACAGAATGGGACATCGATAATAATTCTCTAAAATATTTTTGATTAAATATGAGTAAATACCTAAAAGAAATTATTAGAGGAAGTAGGTTGAACCTAAAATTAGGCCCATCCAGACCTTCCTTGCTAAATTGTTTCATTAGCCGATTAATTATACGTTGACTAATTAAAGTGTCCTTACACACCTTTAAGAGTACTGAATATTTCCTTCAGTCTCTAGCGCCACTCCCGTTCAAGATTATACTTATTCCTTTTCTTTCCCGAAAGAGTGTGTAAAATGTGACTAGTCATTAATGAATATGAATATTTCAAGACGTTCGGACTAAAATAAAAGAAACAATCCAACTCCCCGGTAAGTTATCCCTATCTAGCTCACTTTATATTCTATAAATCTCAGGTTAACTACGTGGATTTGCATTTTGATTAAAAAAAAAAACTATATATATATCTGTACTAATAACTTAATAATTATTTTAAAGCTAAGTCAAAAACTTATAAACGATTTTAATTACAAAAGTGAATATTTATTATCCCCAAATTATTATATTTATCCTCCACTAATGCATACATATAAGTCCAATATATATAAAAAAATATTTAAATTATATTTACCCTCCACCGATGCATATATATATGACCCCAAGATATATATATAAAAAAAAAAACAATATCTAAAAGATTACACAATGGGTGTGCCCTATATTCCTTCCCACTTTAGAATAATAAATCCATATAACAAGGTATGCAATAATATATATATATCATAAAAAAAATTTACAAAGAACATAAATGAGAGAGAAAAAAAAAAAATAGAATATAAAAAATATATATATAACCAACTATACACGCTCCTCTGAACTTGTTCTTGTATTCAATTCGAACTTCCTGGGCCACACGGCTACTTCATAGGGCAGATAAGGCTTCCATTCACCGATATACTTTGAGTCTTTCTTGTCATCAGGGTCTGCTATTTCTTCTAAGGCATCTTCGGACTTGATAGCCAAACAGGTGGTGTACTACGGCTGAAAGTCTACTCCATGGTAGGATAATAACCCGGAACGTATAATCGAGCCATCTTTCAAATTATCGGATCTGTAAGTATACTTCTCCCGTATATATGTATATCGCACACGGCTGATTAGGGCAAGTAGATCCTAAATAAATTGCAGTTCTCCAACTATGATTCGTCTTTCGTTTTTTTTTTTTTTTTTATTTAAACGTATTGAGAATCCATGTTGTTGATCATTTTCCAAACTCCACTTAACGATCCTTGCTAAATGCTAATTTTCAAATTCTTTTTCTGGGAAATAACCAAGTGATTATAATTTTAACAGACACAGTTCATTTTCTCCTTTCTCTCTGTCGGATTGTTTTTCACAAATCTATACTGTTCCATTTTTTTAGACTAGCGGGAGACAAGATTTAACTTTCTAAATCTTTGCCATTGGAATGCTTTGGCAAGCTAGCATTAACTGATCCGCACGCTTTAGCAGGCTAATCTCCACTTGTCCACACTCTTTAGTAGGCTAATCTCCCCTGGTCCGCACGCTTTAGCAAGCTAGTATTCGACTCACTCTAAGCCCCCAGTAAGCAGCACATATAGCCCAAATAGTCCAATTGTCATACCCCCTTTACGAGCTATTGCATCAGCTAATAATAAATTTAATTATACCTTCATATACCCTTCTACATTCTTTTATCTTTTTATTTATTAAAATACACTTTTGCAAGCTTCCATATTGAGTACTTGACACCCATTGTGCTTACATTCCTTTCTTAGATAAAATCTATTTTATCTTTATTCACGATCAACCGAAAATTCTTTTATACAAAACATTTTCTTCGGTTGAAAGTAGATTGTAATTAGCAAAAAGGTTTTTCCCTTTTACAAATTTAATTAATTAATTTCAAACCCTCTCATTCTAACAATTAGAAAAGATAACTTCCAATAAATGCAAAAAATTTTAACTATTTAGAATTTTCTTTTCTTTTTTTTTAGGAAAAATAATAAAAAATAAAAATACATTTCTATATATGTGTGTTCGAACATTTATAAGTAGTAAAATACAACAACAAAAAAAAAAACTGTTCTACACATAAACAAATATTACAACTTATTCCCCCCCCCCCCCTTTTTTTTTTAGACAGGTTTGTTAGTCGAATAAATTATTAAAACCTATATACACTGCATACACTTGTACTGTGGGTATAATAAGAATATAATATAGCCCAAACCCATTTATTTATGTACTATATCCGTACCTCCCACTTCCCCTCTGAATTATAATTTAATAAATCGTATTAAAATTATAATTTTCATGTGATACATGTAAGCTGTGCTGAATCTTCAGCAAACAGCCATTTTGTGCATGGCTGTTATACACGGACTGGCACAATATATATTGTTTATTGACAATAATAAATAAGTATTTTCTTTGTGGAAATATGTGTAGCATCTCAGCATTATATTATAGTTAAAATAAGCAGAACATTTTAAACTAAACTATTTCAAACTATTAAACATATTAATTAATCTTATTGATTAATTTGTAAAACGAAATTGTTTTATTTATTAAACTTGAGTTAATAGTTTTATTTGCTTTGGTTCATATATGATGTGACAGTAATAATTCAGTCTCTACAATCATAAATATTTGAAATTTAATTAGCAAAACAATAGACTTTACACTTTATTAAAACTCAGTAATTATCAAAGGTGAATCTAATATTTTCATAGACATCAATTAGTATTTTACAAATATAATCATCCAGTTTAAAGGATTTTATTCCTTTCAAACTATTATAAATTTTAATATAAAATATAAAAGGGTTATTTTGTAAATTGATCCTAATATAAACTATTATTTAATATATCAGTTACAAATTCTAAAATAAACTATCATTTTGTTTATTATAGTTTAGGCATCCAATAAGGTTGGTATTTGTTTAATAAATATTATTAATAGATTTTTAACTTTATTTCAGTATAGATTTAAGCTTACTTTATTTGTAGAGCTTAGATAAAATTATTACTCAAATTTATTTCATTACAGATTTGGCTTGTTCAATTTGTGTGGCTCTATTATTTCAGTTGGCCCATTTATACAGTTACGATATGTATAAATTAAGCCATCAATTATATTTATAAAATAAAATATCACTCCACACACATAAATACATATTAAATCAATAAACAATTAGCCTTACTTCCTGGGATGTAGGTTTTCTTTTCCTTTTAAAACATCTAATTTAAAAAGGTAAATAAATTATCTGGAGCTAATTTATCTTCAATAAAAAAAAAAAAAGTTTTTAATCTATTATGATTCTTCTTTCTTTTTTAAAAAAATTGACAACCAGCTCAGAACTTCAGGAATCTTTCTCATGCACAAGACTACAAAAACAGAGTATAGTGATAGAAGAATTTATTTGGACAGCTTCACAATATTTTTTTATAGGCATGCATTGGTGATTGGCAATCACTAACAAGTTCATATGGTAATGATGAACAGGACCAGTCAGGAAACCTTTATTCCTCACAAATGATTTGGTTTGATCAGTTTATCTCCAATATTCTAGCAATGCAATAATTGGCAAACTAAGCAATGATTATGTTTATTTTCTGGGATTGGTTTTTATATTCTGTTCTCACCATCAAACAAGAGAATTTGAGATCCAGCTTCAATTAAACTTTTCCCATTTAAAGTCCTTTTGAGAAGTGCTCTACTTAAAGAAACACCTTTACAAATCCCCCTACCTTCTGTCTGCAAAAATAATAACCCAACTAATCTTTTTAAAAAATCTATCTATAGTCCCATACATGAAAATAAAATGTTGCCAGCTGATCTTGTTTTTTATTTATCTATATGTATATATGTATTAAGTGTCTTTTACTTTAATTAATTAATAACAATAATGTTATAAGCAGCAAAATGATTTAATCAATACACGATTAAAAGTAAAATTTTCAGTTTCAATAACTCAATAAAGAACAACAAAATCCTTTAGATTTAAAAAAAAAAAACACATCTAAAAGATAATTACAAATTCCTCAATAATTTATTTTATAAATTTTAATTAACTCCACCTTTGTAACAAAAAAAAAATTTTATTCATTTTTTTAAATTTTATATATTTATAACAAATTATAAGTTTTTGTGATTATGTCTGTAGACAAAATATATCAATTTGTTTTCCTTTTTAAATTTCTATTTAGATTTGTTAGGGGAAAGATCTGTATTTATAGCTCATGCATCTATGTTTATGAGACCATTTGAGACTAACTTGTGATGGGATTTGATATCATAATCATTCTCATCAATTTGTATCATCTGTAAATAAGATTATTAACTAAATATTATCTGCTTTCTTATATATATGTATATTATTTCTGACAATACTTGGATAAGATATAGTACTATAATTATTAGAAAAAAATTTAGTGTAATAAATAATTGAATTTCTTGCATTTTCAATTTTGGTACAAATTATTTCTCCTTTTAAAACAAACAGTTTGAAAAAATATTTTAAATAAATGGTAAATATTGAAAAAAGTTCTAATACTAATTATTTTTGTTTTCATTTTAGACAACAGTATTTAATACATTTTTATTTATAAAAGTTGTCAATTACAAAATTACCTTTAAAGTTAGTTAAAATTTAAAAATTGAATATATTTAATATTAAATATACTGTATTGTGAAATAACATATTTGCTGTCTATCTTTTTTTAACAAGTCTTACCTCTTTCTTATTACAAAATTGCACTACACTGGTATAGCCATTAATAAATATTTTTTTTTAATAAAAATTTTTTAGGATTCAGAAATTCCACGATTATTAATTGTAATCAATTATTTAAGTTTTTTTTGGACCATAAATATACATTTCATGATTTACTAAAATTATAATTTAATCTTACATTAATAATGCTTTCTTTACTAAAGAAAAAATCTTTACAGTATTTTATGGAATATCTTGCTTATGGTTTTATTCCATCACTACATGAACCACACATATTATGTTTAATATGTAAAAATACACTGAGAAATGGCTGCATGCAACCACAGAAATTGTGTAAGCTCTTGATAGCATAACACATTGATAAAAAGGACAAACCACTGGATTATTTCAAAAAACTTCATGATGATTTTCAAGACTCCAATGATAAAGCAATTGTTTACTGAAATATGTACCAAATTGGATAAAGGTTTATTAGCATTATACAAAATATCAAAATTGTTAAAGCAGGGAAGCCTCATACCAGTGGGGAGACATTATTGTATTGTCAACTATTATGGATCCAAATATATATAACTCAATGCATCTCTTTAAACAATTTTCCAGTATCAAGACACATCAATGAAATGGCAACTAATATGGAAAAGCAATTAGCTGCTGAACTAAAAGTAAAAAAGTTAGTTTTACAAATAGACGAATCAAAAAAAATTTGGAAGGCAGATTGGATGATGCACTCTCCAATGCTCTTAAAACTGTTTATTTCAAATATTTTGTGAAGACAATGAGGATTTTAAACATTCATTTCTACAGACAGAAATGAGATGATTATCGAAAGGCAATTATCTTAGATGTTTTCTTACCCTTTGGAATAGTATAACTTCATTTATTAAAGAAAAAAATGTTAGACATCAAATTACCAATATCAAAAATGATGTACTATATCTATCAGATATTTTGAGACATTAAACGTTCTCAATAAGCAGCTACAAAGAAGAAACAATCTCATATCAGCAAATGGAAACAAGTTTTTCTGGGTAAATTCAAGATTTTTTTTAAAGAACATTACATGTCATGAATTTTTTTCATCACTCGAATCTTAAAAGGCAGGAATAAGAGATCATGACTTCTTTATATATGTAGAATACTTTAAAAAATGGTGCAAAATGTAAACTGGATTTAGGATATTTTGGGAATATTTCAAATTGAGTAATAGATCAATTTGAAGTGAGTGCACATAATGTGTATATTACATTCCAAGAGGATGTCATCAAGTATGATAGTTCAGCTCAGATCATGTATACAAATAACAAAAATAGTTTTTAGATCAGTTCTAAAATTGCAATCCAATACCCAAAATTTCATGAACAAGCTTAATTATTTGTTGTGCTATTTCCAATATTGTATTTAGATGAATGTGGTTTTAGTCTGTTTGGATATTGTGAACAGAGGCAATCTCAGATCAGTATTAACATCACAAAATCTCACCAATCACAAGGTTCACATTAAAATTTATTATATTTGTTTGTTATTACTTATTTTTATAAAAATATTTGTTTTTTCAATTCTAAAACTACATGATTTTAAATTGTATTTGTAATAAAATATTTTTTAACATTGTGAATAAAAATTACTTTCTAAAAATTATGCTTGCTTCCGTCCTTGTTTAAAAAATATAAGTCTTTGTAAATTCAATAACAATAAAAATGACTACAAAATTATGGTTCTTTTTGTAGCAGGGAGCCATAAAGAAACCTGGGCACCAAAGTTGGACATGAGCAAAAAATAAAAAAATTGTGAATCACCAATATAAATGACAAACAGCACTATTTTGAGATGGTTGGAATCAAGTTCTCTTATAGCATTATTTCTATATGAAGTGTCTGTGATAGACACTCGTGTTTTAATAACAATATACTAATTACATGCAGAAAAAGAGACCATACTTTATTGTTTTTAGTAACACATGCAGGAAGAAAAATTCAGTCTTAATAATATTAATGCAATAAATCTTAAAACCTTTTTTGTGTGATTAATGTGTTTTATTGTGAGGCTGCTATCCTCATGTTTATAAAGCAATTATTTTTATTTCCCTCTTTTGTACTTACAAATCATTTAAATGTACTTGCATTAAAAAAAAAAAAAAGCAATTTATCAGTACCAAATTGAATAAATGGAAATATCAATTTCGGTGGACAGAAGTTAAAAAGGAAGCTATTTTAGGCTTTGATTTTTTAAAAAAATTGTTAAAAATAAATATTATAGTTGAATTATTGTTGACAAATATTGATTAAAATAGAATACATTTTATTGAATTGCAAAGGTGCAGAACTTTCAGCTCACAAATATACATAACATACTTTTTACATGTATATATAAAAAAACAGGCATATGGGGAGTTTTGCCTGTTTTAATAAGTTATGAGCAAGCATAAGAAATAGTGATCATGTGATATATATAAAGAATATAGTATAAACAAAATTTAAAAAAATAATATAATTATTGATAATATATTGAGGAACTTAAGTAATCGTATTTTAATTTTTAAAATAAATAGTAAAAATGTTTGGACTTTCTTCCATAATAAATATACCCTGAACGATATTGTTTTTTTTTTTTATAAATATTTTTTTTCTCTTATAGAAACATAATAATGGTATTGGTATCAAAAAATTGGAATCTTTCTAATTAGTGTGATGTTTTAAGTCAATATCAACTTTTAGTACTTTCTAAGATTTTGTAGAACTTTTAGTATTGTGTTCAGAAAATATTTTATTATGCAAAATACTGCACATCAAATTCAGAAGGAATAATAAAAAAAAGAATCAAGTGTATGTGCCTTCAAAATAAAGTGAAGAAATTTTATTAATGTATATAATTGTTTATGGGGCTTAGAGATGAAAAAACGACTAAGCATATAGTAAAATTTATTTATAAATTTTACTTTTTTTTTTTAACCATGTCTGCATATAATATTCAGGGGGGTGGGGGGCTGCTACAATATAAAATTTGTGAATTTTAATATTTTTTAATGAATATTTCTGTTGTGTAATTTTTACTATACCACTTTCACACAATTGGTTTCTATCCGCTTTTAATACTTACACTACAGAAGTATCCTTAACAGGATAATAAATGACTAATAAAACTTAATATTAATAGGTTTTGTTTGCTTATTTACATTTTTCTTAAGATAGTTTATAATTGAAGGCATGCAATTAATACAGCGTAGTTTTTGGCTCCATTATATGTTTAAATTTAAACTATTTTTATATGTAATTTGAACTGAAAAGCATGCAATTATAACATTATATTCTAATATACTATTTTTTTTTGTTAGTAAAATATAACTATTTTTTAAGCAATTAAATTATAATAATATTAATCATTTTTTAAAAATATTATCCATAACATTTTAAAAACTTGAATATTTTGAAAAATTATTTTGTGTTATTTCCAAAAGTATAGAAATATAAAAATTCACAAAAAAAAAAAAAAAAAATATTTTTCTATACAAACAACAATATTACTTATGTTGAAAAAACAAAAAAAAATCTCTTTTTTGAAAAACCATAAGACAGTAAAAGTATATATTGAAAGGCTTAATAAGTAATAAAAAGTTTTTCCTGAATTTTCAAAATTTGATATTGAAGCATAAACCCTGATAAAATTTGAACCAAATTTTTAATGTTAGTTTGATAAAAAATAGACTTCACTAAGAATTACCCATCCAAAAATCATACAGCCATCTGTCTGTTCAATTAAATATTTTTTTTATTGGAAGATAAGTCTTACTAAAAGTAATTATATCAATCTTGATAGTAACTTAGCTCTTCTACTTAGTCATTATTACCATTTACTTATATTATTTAAATGAGCAATGCAGAGATACTAAATAGCAATAATTTAATGACACTTTAAATCTTTTTTTTTGAGATGCTCGCATATTTGTAGAGAGCAGAGATCCATAAATAAGGATGCCCAAGCATTCAATCATTTGTAGAATGATATTACTGTTCCAAATTTAGTTTCCTAAATGACTTTTATATGCTTTTTGCAAGATCCCAACCAAAAAACTTCTCGTTTGCCAAACCTATACCCATTGCTGCTTTTTCAAAACTGATAATTTTTGATACTCAAGTCATATTACACTTGCATATTAAAAAAAAAAAAAAAATGATGAGAATCAGAATCGCTGAGCATAAAAATTAAGATAAATAAAGGAGGAAGGGTCAAAAAGCTTTACTGTTCTGGAATTCATAAGAATTCAAACAGTGGAAGTGACAAAACCAAGCACAATCCTAAAGGTCTAAAATCTCCAGTCTGCTACTCTACCACTGCACCAAACCACACAGAGAATTAAAAAAACAGAAATAATACCACATATATATCCATCATTGCAATTAATGCGCAGAAATATTTGATAGCATGAGATGTTCATAACAACTGGGTCCTATATCAGTGTAAGATAAAAAAAATTTACTTGTATCAAAAATAATACTTTAAAATAAAAAGTTAATAGAAGATACTATTGCTCAGTAACTATTAATAATTCACATTTAACTCTCATATCTAAACAAAGCCCTATTATCCATCAACCGTTGACCCTGATAATAACCTGAATTAAACACCAGAGTTTGCAAATTATAACGAATACTTATTACTTAAAAAGTTCATAATGACATTGTGAGAAAATATGGTTTTCTTAAAGATTAATATCTAAGTATATTTTTAAGCATATAAAAATTTTTGAATTTATCTGTGATTAGTCATAATACACCACTTAATTTATCTTTTTAGTTTCCACAATTTTATCATAATCTTCCGTTATCATGGCTTTAAGCTTTTTATAGCTTCAGAATTATGACATAATGTCTACAAGGAAAAACTTCACTTCCTTATTTATAATTGCAGCAATCATGGAAGTTATCAATCTCTTAATGCGAATCTCAAACTAAGAATTGTATTAGAAAGAACTGATATTTTTATTCACTGATTCTTTAAATTTCATAAAAAAAATTATTCTTTTCTTTACTTAATTATTTCAGGATTCAAGATTGATTGAGGACTATCTTAAAAGTTTAAGTTATGGTAATTTTAACTATCAACTAAGATCATAAAGTAGTTTAAGTAAATATTGGATGTAACCAACCTTATTAATTAAAATATATTACAAATTAATCATTCACCTATATTGTTATTAGAGAAATAGTTCAAGTGGAAATACGAAAACATCCAATCTGTCAAATTATAAACAAAAATTATCCAATTAAAATATAAGGATTGACATAAAGGTTTTTATTTAATAAAAATATGCATAAAAATCTAATCTTTGTTATCAAAGATGAGTATACTTGCACTCCCTATCAAGACATTTCTTGATCTTGGCAAACCAATCATAACAAGTTAATTGATCTTTTTTGATGTAATAAAATGTTTTCAAGTATTTTTTTTAGTCCCATTTTCTCTATTCTGATCACTTATGAGATCTGCAATTGCTACAAAATTCACAGAAACAATCAAATTTTTCTTTTCTCTTGCAAATCCAAATAAGATGTATATATTCACTGAATGAAAAAAAAATCCAATATCTGAATTCAAAGTCCTTACTATATCAAAAGTGGCCTCTAAGTAATTATTAAATTTAACAAGTTTGAAAATAATTATTTGGGTTTTTAAAATGATTTAATAGATAGATAATTAAACTCATAGGTACAACTGAATTAATTAATAACTACTGTGAGATAATTTTCTCATTGCTAGATAAAAAATAGATTCAATTACAAATTATTAAATTACTTTTTCTCCCAAAGGTGCCTGCTTTTTTATAGTTGTATATTACTTCCTATTATCAGTTAGGCTGTTTATAGTGATGCTGAATTTTTTAGGAGAAAGAGAACACTTGATACCATAAAGCTTAAAACAACAATGATCAATTTGTGAAACTTAAGATTCTTAACACTATAACTATTAGGAAGAATTGAAATCAGATTTACTATTGTTTATCATGAAATCATTAAGTTAATTATAATACAAAAAGCATTTACTTTATTATCTAGTATTTCTATGAAGATAATTAGATTGTTTTTCATTTTTCTTAAATCACCATTTCTATTTATCATTTTTGAATTTTAGACAAGATGTTTTTTTTAAATATGACTTAGCTTGTATTTGCAAGCAGTTATATAAACAGCTTCCATAAAGAGATTCTGCAAAAAGGAGAAGTAAATGGATTATTTATTTCAAGATAAAGTATAACAAATCCGGTTTGTAAAGTAGAAAATTTCTAGGTTTTTTGTGTCTGTCTATAAAGAAAAAATAATATCTAAGCAGTAATTTTTAGAAAAATCGAACTTCAAAACTTCTTTAATCTTCTCATTATAAGATTACTTACATAGATATAAGCATTTAACTAATGCATGCTAAAGAGATTTATCACATAGAAGATAAATGTTTTTGTTTGATGTCTTGTCAATATAATTTTTTTTTGTAACTGCTAAAACCTTAAGTATTTTCTAAGAATGAGATACAGATTTAGCACAATACATGCATTCATAGTTTTCACTTATATTCTAGTATTGCAGATGTAAATCTACTATGTAAGGAAACTTCAGTAGAATTAAGGCTAAAATTCTTTAAGCAAAAATTATCCACGAACATTCAAGTTCCTGCATTATCATTCAATTTTCTTTTTCATATAAATTCTTGTGCATTCACAGTAATTTAATATTAAAATATACAAATACTGTTTCTTTTGTGAAGACGTAATTCATAAATAAGTCTGATTGGTTTCAGAAGTGGTTTCACAACTTGCATCCATGACAAACGTATGTGTTTGTTTTGTTACAATTAATATTCAGAATTGAAAAATTTGATAATTCATTATAGTTTTGAGAGATTTCTTACCTGCAAAATTCATTTCTAACAAAAGTATTCACTAACAATTCCAGTCAATGAATTCAAGGAATTTCTCTACAATTCATAAAAATTTTAGACTGTGCAACTTCTATGTTCTGTATTATTTATACATTTATAAATTTATATATATGCTAGGAATTAGCAACTTCAACAATAACATTTGAGCTGTTTAGATTTTGCTAGTTATGGTGTGTATAAGTATTCAAAACCCTTTCCAGTAAAATATTTAATCAGTGATGCATAAATAAGTTTTTAATCATATATATTTTCTCATACATGCCATGTATAAACATACCTATTTTAAAACCTTTATATAAACCCCCATTTTCATTTCTTACTGCTTCTAGAGCATCAGCTTCAGTTTCAAACTGTACAAAGCCATAACCTTTATGTAATGAGCAAGCTAAAAAAAATCATAAAATATTGATATTACATAATAATTAATTAAATAATTTATTATATTTAAGAGCTGTAATTTAGAAAATATGAATCAGATCGTTGAATTGTTTTCTATTGAACTCTGTGAAATAAAATACTAGATAATACATGTAGCAGTCAAATTTTTCTCATTTGTATTTTGTAATACTTAAAAGTTTGGCACCCCTGATGAAAAGGATTCCCTGAAAACAATCCCATGAGCTTCCTATTGTTATAGTTTACAATTCACAAATTGGCTATTATATAATACTTTATTCCATAGAGTTAAGTAGAGGGTGATTTTTCAGACAATCCTTTCACCATCACCACCAGCCCTAACTTGGGGAAAAAAGACAGGACTTTTTTTTAAAGCTAGCATACCATTATTTGATAAATAACTATAATTCAAATAAGTAAATAAATGTCTGCTAAATCTGATGTATTTAAAATAAAATAAAACGATTGAAATTATTTCTATATATTCACACATCTTAATTTTTATGTAAATTCACAAATATTAATATATATAAAAAGATAAAATGTCAATTATGTAAAGTACTATAGAATATAATTTCTTAACATTAATCAGACAAAGTAAAATAAAATACTATCAAAAATAAATATTTACACAAATACATATATATTTCCAATTGCAAGTTGGGTATTGTTATTCCAAAATTCTTGGTTTTTGACCCTTTTCAAATTAGGATATTTTTTAGATTTAAACAGTCGCTCAAATAATTATAGCAATAAAAAAGGATGTTAAAAAGTTTTCATGTACTTATTAGTTTAAAAAGATTAACTAAGAAAAATTAAATTTAGATAATATTAACTCTTCCCATAATCTTTATTTTAGTACAAAAAAGCCACAAATTACACTGTTTTGTTCCAAGACTACCTTGCTTTCAATGTATATAATGTATAACTAATGTTTTGATCAGAAACACTGATTAGAATAGAATATGTATTGTTTATTGAACTGCAAGTGTAAAGTACTTTTCAAGACACATATATATAACACACACTTTTTTATATCTATATGCATATAAAGCAAGATTATAGTATAAAAAAAATTAAAAAATAATAAGTTATTAATAATTTATTGAAAAGATACATTTACATATATTTTAATGAGTGTGTGTTAATTCATGCATTCACTGAAGCGATATGAAAAAAAAATTGACCACTATATGTCTGACTTTTAAAGCTATTAAATACACTCTAAGCAATACCCCCCCCCCCAAGTAAAAACATAATAGCCTTGTTATCAAGAAATTAAGATTTCTAATTATTTTGATGTTTTAAAATCAATATCAACTTTTGGTTATGTTCTAAAATTTTATAAAACTTTTGGCAATGCACTTCGAAAAATATTTTAATATGCAAACATTAAATTCCGGACAGAGTAATAAAAAAAAACTAAATTTATGTGCTTTCAACGTGAACTGAAGACATTTTATTAATATATATAATCACATATAGTGCTCAGGAAGGAAAAGTGGCTGCTGGAAATAAAATTTGTCAATTTTAAGTTTATTTGTATGTGGCAAAAAAATGTACTTTTAAAATGTTTTTACTATATCTTTACAATATAAGAAAAACTGACATTTTTAATAATAACCAATATAAAATTTCTCTTTTGCAAATTTGCACTACTTAGAAAAAGCATAATATGCATATAAAAAATAAAAAAAAAATTATCCATATTGAAATAGTAAACTTAAGAATATTATTTTAATAAGTAAAAAAAAAAATAAATTAAAATCAATTCATAATATGTTTCTTTTATGTTGTGCATATACAAAAATAAAACCAATTGAATTATTAACTTTTATTTCAACCATCGATATAAATTTGATAATGAACGAGTAAAAATGTGGAGGTAAATGTGTAAAACATCCATATATCAAAAATATATTATATCTTTTATAATAATAAATAACCCCCAAGATAATTCAAAATATTGATAAAACATTTCTAAAAATTATATTGTTTTATTTAAGGGAAATAAAAAATAATTTGCTCTAAAATAGAATAAATGCTATTTAAGACATTTGTGTTTTAATTGTAATCAAAATTGATTACATTTTTTTCCTGTGACTGCATATCAACATATACTACTAATTTTAGTTGATATCAATAAAAAAATGAAAAAGGAAGAGAAAAAAACAATTTTCCATTGACTGAATCCCCTCAAAAAAAAAACAAAAAAACAACTAAACTTTTTAAATTAACAACAAAAGGATTTTGTTTCTATTACAATAAATTAAGCTGCAACAATCAAGTAATTAAATATAAAATCTAATACTTTGTCTCGACAATAAATATTTACTTAAGCAACAATTCGGATTCCATCAAAAGATCACCAGTGGTAGAAGAAAATTTTAGAAATGACAGAAAATTAAATAAAAACTTTTGAGAACATATACAAGTTAATAAAAAATAGTAATGACATATAATCATGCAAAAGATTTTATTATTATTCTGTTGATAATTTTTGTTAAGTTGATTAGCATACTTTATCTTTAAGAATGTTTAATTCTAAATAAAATGCTATTTTAAAATTAAAATATACTTAAGACTAATCATGCAGTTATATATATAAGCCTTTTAGTCTAAACCATAAACTAAAAACATGCATATTTGCTGAAATAATATTTTTATTTATATTCCAAAAAAGTATAGAAAATATCAAAAAACTTTATATTTTGTTAAATATCAAAAAAGGCTATACATTGATCAAAAAGAGAAAGTATTATTTCAAAAATAAAATAAATATTCCTATCATGAAATTAGCCAAATTCTAAATTAATAAGATATATTTATCTTGTACTGCATTATTTCTCTCATGGTAATAAGTGTAGAAAACTGTGTTCTAGTAAGTTAAAAATACATTATTATTTTAGACACTGATATAATAATGACAAGTAGTAGTCACTGCTTAAAAATTTTTTTTTCTCCATAAAATGAATGTGACTATAAATAAATTTAGTGGCAAAAGCTATTTTATATTTGATAAGGTCAGTTATAAAATATTTTAAAAATCCATGCTGTAGAAATGTTTCCTCTTATATTATTAGAATTAAACTAGAATGATAGGTAAATTTAATAAATAGTGAAAATATACTTTTATGTATAAAAATTTAAGAGAGTAATGCTACTACTTGTACTGATCAAAAGATAAAAATAATTCAAGAGATGTTCGATAGGTACATCAACATTCCAATAGATAAATATTTAATATATATGAAAAAATAAATGATCTTGAGAAAAGAATGTGATATATGCATTAACATAATTGCATTTTTATAATTATATGCATAAGTGATATTGGCTTAAAGGAGTGTAAATGAAGATGGTAATGATAAATGAATTTCTAGTCACAATTTACTTAAGCACATTTATTATTATTATTGAAAATTTCAAATTATTAGCTATTTTAAATCTAAATAAATTGTAGATTACATGAAAGGGAGTGTCCAAAAATAACAGGAATTTTGTAATAATAAATTGTGTTATTTATCCCCTTCAAAGTACAGTCCATTTAATGCAATGAACCAGTCTAAATGTGTTTTCCATTTTTAGAAGTAATTCGAAAACTCTTGCAAAGTGATGCCTTTTAATGCCTATGTCGGTTTTTTCTTCACCATTTCTAAGTCCGCAAAAAAAAAAATCTATTTTTTTGAGACATTTTTTCATTCGAAGTAATAAAAAGAAGTTGCACAGAGCAAGATAGATACACTGGATCATGCTAAATTTAATTAAAGATTGTACCCTTTGTGCATTGGCAAGTTGTCACGATAAAGCTTGCATTCCCTACTTGCCACATATTGAGACATGTTTCACCGCATCATACAAATATTTCAGAACTTGTAGTTAAAATGAATGATTGTTATGAATGAATTTTTCATAAACAATAGTCTAAAAAAATCAGTATAATCTTGACAATGGATTTCATTCGCTATGCTTTTTTGGAAGATGGCGAATTTGACATTTTAATTAAACCCACTCATAAACTTATGATTTCCAAAGAGCATCTTATTTGTAAGCTGTTTCATGTATTATAATTGTTACCCCTGCCATTTTCCCTAAAAAAAAAACAGAATTTTACATTGTTTCAAATTTTCATTCATGACAAAAATCAATGAATAAGTCAAACATTCATAACAAAAAGATTTACAAGTCAAGCGTTAATGACTAGTGGTTAGCATAGCTGCCTTCCAAGCAGCTGGCCCGGGTTCGCTTCCCAGTCAACGCATTTGACATATGAAAAAAAAAATATTTACAACATAACCTCTCGATGATAAGACTGGTGATATGATGTGAGGCACTGTGGCTTCTTTTTTGGAATCAAGAACCATTTAGCAACTATGACCAGAGAAATCTGTTAGCCACCTTACCTTCCCTTTCCATTCCCTACCCTAAGTTTTTCCCATATTCTTCTCTATCCTGCTCCATCTCATTTCCACAACATAATCTTTGTCAAAATTCCCCTTATCTTTTCCCAAACCCAGCTTAAAAAACAAGAACCCATTTTTTGTATAATCGCTATGTTTATATTTATTCTCACTTCATTATTTGTACCCTTTCTGCTTGCAGGCATTTATATTCAATTAACAGATGCTAATATTTTCTATGCCATCCTTACATAACTTGCAAATTAAATCATCCATATTTTTCCATTTATGTAAACAGTAAACTATTTTCCTTGCTATTATCATAAATTAACTCGTACCCAATCTTGTTTACTTCTAAATATATTTAAATTGTTTTTACTCTCCATACTAGTTCTCCATCTCTCCAATTCCCTATTTTTTATTAATGTTATCTATTTTTCTATCCCATTCCTTGCCACTATAACACTCAACATTTCTCCTAACTGTCATCCCACCTTTTGTATAATTATACTGACATAAATTCTTTATCCAAATCTGCATATCATACTACCTATCTCACGCCTCTTGTTGCTTGTCCTTTACTCATAACCCAATTAAATACTATTTTGGCTATTCTCTTATTATCCATAAATTGTATTTTACCGTTTTTTTTCATTTTACTTTGGCAGGAGGATCTCTGCAAGAACCAACTAGCAGCCGAAGCATGCACTTGCTTTCCAGAGAATGATTCCTATTATTTTTGGGTACCCCTCATAAATTTTTACATCCTATCAAAGATGAATAAAAAGAGATATTTATTAAAGAAAGAATTTTAATCCCAATATCAAGTATTTATTTATTTTATTATTTATTTGTTTAGTCTAGACTAATGTTAGTTTTTCCATTGTAAATATAATTTTTTTAATACTAAAATTGTTAATAAAATTATGTTGTTCATTAGCATTTGTCTATTCTTTCCATCTTATGCTATTCACACCCAATATGCTTATTATAATAAGGTTAGTATAATGAGAAGCTACAAGTTGAGTATGAGTAATCAATATAGTATTATCCATGATGATTATTCTGATTCGCATGGCACATAACTCATAACTTCACCTTGCCAGCATAATTTATAACAAATTATTATCTGGGTTATTACAATACACACACATATTAACATTGAACAATTTGAAGAAGAAAAAAAAAACTTAGTTCATGGTTATTGCAGAGGTTAAAAAGTTATTAAAATCTGTTTCTTAAAGAACAAGCATCAGAAAAATTTATTTTCATCCCAATTACAACTGCTATTTAGAAACAAATTAAAACAGAGAATCTTTTATCTTAAGTTACAACCATTCAATAAGTGAAAATCGAGAAAAACAAACAATCATTTTATAAGAAATGCCTAAGCCAACCATTAACAATACACATAGTATCATCCGAGAAGCACATGCTAGAAATAATGGAAGAATAATTTGAATAAAAATTAAGTGATCATTGTTTAAAAGATTGATAAAATAAAAAATAAATTCTGTAATGTGATTAAAAATGATGATGCATCATCGTTTTTAGGCTGCCACTTCTGAAGATAAATATCGAGTGTAAAATTATACTTTTTGCTTTTATATTTTTGCTATGCCACGCTGTATTAGAATATTAGAAGTTTTCAAAGTCAAGGATTTTGGAATAACAGTTTTCAACCTGTAGGTAATAATTACTGCAGCAAAAATTAGCTACTTCAAATTGAATCACAAGTGTCCAACAATTTTTTATATAAAATCTTACCTATAATAGGACCATATTTAGAAAATTTGTCTTCAAATTCTTCTTTAGTCATTTTATCAGTAGGAAGATTTCCAGCAAATACTCTAGCATTAAGATATTTTGGATCATCACTTTGAAGTGCATTAACTTTAATATCTCTGATATCATCTTTATTTCTAGCAGCCATTTTCTATAATAATTAGATAACTAGGTTATAATTAATTCAAATTAATACAATATTAAAAGTTCTAAATGCATTTAGCACTGCAGTAAAAGAGAAAGAGAAAAAATAATACATAGTACGACATCAAATAAAAATCTATCATAAAAATCAGTCAATAATTTTTAAACCTTTACATTTAATACATGAAAGCATACACTTTGAGATTTGAGTTAATTGGCAAACTAAGTGCACACATGTATTTGTTCCAGAGAGGAAATCACAAACAAAATGCTTTAAATATATGGTATACAAATAGATAAAATATTGGGAGTAAAAAAAAGTGTTTAAAATAGTTTATGAACTAATTTTATATTTCTTTATAACTTTTTACTAAGTTCATCAAGATGCTTGATATTAGTAAAAAAAAGTTTCCATAAGCAACAGAGATCTGATAATTATTTTTCTTGTCTTTCTATCATAAATATACCTATTTCAAATGCAACAAAATATTTGAAATTATAATTGTGACTTACTAACTTATTTTAGTATGGCATTCTTTCCAAAAACTTAAAATGATGGCACAATTTTAATATTTTATTATATGATAAATTATGAAATTTACACAGCGTCCATTACATAACATAAAATATTTGAAAAGTTTTAAATGATGTAATAACAGATCTTTGTGAATTTAGAGTTGTTGGAAAATGATATAATGTAAATTGTATTGGTTTTTTGAATATTTTTAGTCTCAAGTAATGTGTTAATTCATTCTACTAAATCAGAATTATAATCAAATTTATTAACAATTGTTATACAAGTAAACTTTTCATAACTTAGTTCAAACTCATTAGAGTTGCTACTATTTCTTATTTAAATTCCATTTTTTTGCATTCGTTATTTGAATAAAAAAAGAAGTAATTAGACTGTATGGCTTACGTCTTCAATTTCAGAATATTAGTAATATATATGTATATTTCTCTTTGAGTATATATAATTAACCTTGAATTCTCAATTCATCTGGTAAGTACTTATAGATAATTTTATTTCTATATACCTTTCATTATGATTTTCACAAATTCTCCATTAGTAAATGGTCATCTTTCTTTAACAATTTTACGTGTAATGCATCAACTAGATTAAATAATTAAAATATTTTGATACAATATTTTTTTAGATATTTTGTTGATTTGTGTTTCAGATTTTGAATAATTTTTGTTACATCCATTTTTTCCTGCACACTTTTCATTAAGTTTAGTTTCATAATGTTTTTTCAACTTATTACAATACAACCTTTTATGTTGTACTACAGATTGCAGGCAGCTATGTCGCGTTGCAGTACAGCATGTATGTTTATGCAGCAAATACATTTTCCCAATTCGCACAGTTTATAAAAAGATTACGGCTTGGGGAGAGGGTGTGTTTTTTTTAATTGGATGGAAATGTTATTTTCATTGGATTTTTTTTTATTTTAAAGTATTGAAATGTTCAGATTTTGTAAAGTAATAATTAACAGACTTTTTACACCGTAGTGTATTGAAGTTTTAAGTAGTAAATGTTGATGAGATATATGTATAAAGTGAATTGGAATTAGGTGACGCGTCAAGTAACGTACTGTTCGTAACATTTCCACGAATGTGTATATTTTTGATATAAAAAAGAGCGTTAACACAAAAATATCCAGTAAGAAAAGTGCAATTGTACACTGTTTTTTTAAATGTCATAAAAAGCATATATTATAAACATTATATATATATTTGTCGTTGTTTAAAAAAGTTTTAGTTTCTTTCCTTTCTTCGACTACTGTTATACTTTGTTGAATATAGTTTACGTTTATTGTTATCATTTATTTTATAGATGTTAGTAAAAAAAAATATTTACAAAAATATGATTTTGATATTTTTTATTTTAACCGTAAACCTAACCCTAAAACTAATCCTAAACTAACCCTAAAACTAACCGTAACAACTTTTACTTTTAGTTGTGATTCTATTTGAAATAAAAAATAGCGGTAAACAACAAAAAAAAAAAAGCCGTAACCCCAGTAAAAAAATCTCCGATAGAAAATTGTAATTTCTTTATTTTATTTTACATTTATTATTATCATTTAATTTGTATACGTTAATAAAAAATAATATTTAAAATTAAATAATATTTAAAAAAGACTATTTTCTTTAGTTTTTATTTCCGCATTACAAAAAACACATCAAAATGATTATAATTAACGGCCCGTGAATGATCATATTTTATAGTTTTAGCGTGATAACTGCGCCATCCAGTGGGATATGGTTGCTCATCGACGAGAACCAAAATATTTTATTGCATGATCATTGAAGATATATTTGTAGCCCAAGTTTAATTTTTTTAAAATATATTTTTAAAATGAGAGTAATAAAATATATAAAACTGATAAATTTATTCCAATTATTAGACAATTTATTTTTTAAATTAGGGGACTTTATCCCCTATGCCTTCAGTAATGACTAAATTCCGTCATTCTTTTTTCCTCTAAAAAATAAATAACACCGATTGATTTTTTTTATTTTATTTAACATATATATACATTTTATTATTTCTATTAATTGGATAAGAGCAAATTTACTGTTAAATAAATAATTATTAAGTTTTTACTGCAGATGTATTTCTGCATAGAAGTTTTATTTTAACAACACATAATTCTGAAATCATATATATTAGAATCTTATAAAAGAATTGTCAAAAATGTTCATAATAAAGTATTTTGGTCTATGAGGAGAAATACAAGTTTTATTTTTTCCTGCATTACGTAAGTTCGTAATTATTTAATAAAATCCAACTTTTTTTCTTTAATATATGTTTAATTATGCCAGAGTTAACTAAATAATTATTGATACTTTTTCAGAATATTGTATTTTTTACTAAAGATGCTAGTTTCTGCCAGATTTTTAACAACAATTTGTTATTTTTTATATGGATAACCACTTTAATTGCTTAGTAACAATTTATATCTGGGATTTTTATGAACTGTCATTCACTACTTCAGTTTCATCTTACCATTATATATATATATAATCAAAATAATCACATCTGATTAATAAATAGAAATTTGATTACGGATATAATCAAAACTTAATTATTTAAATAAAGTTTTAACTTTTTTGTGATAACCTCTTTATAAAATATATAAAACTGATTAATTATAACAAAAGGACCAATTGGTACAAATAATGAAGTCGCAGCATCGTGTGAGATATTCAATATATTATACAATGAACTCATTCATCGAGAAAACACTATTATTCAAAAGAATATTGTTTTTAATAGTTATAAAATTGATATTCTCACAATTAATAATGGTATCAGTTGAAGAATATTATGATTTTCCACAGATTTTTGTTTAAAAAAATCCATATATTTGATTTGGAAAAAAGTTTTTGCAGGATCTAGTTTGGAAATTCCTGCTAAAGATAAATTAAACTAGTAAAACATCAATGGTAATTCACTGCTTTTTAGATATGAACCTTTAGTTTTAGAGATATCCTTTGAAAATACCTGTATGGAATGCTTTTTTTTAGATCATTGAAAGAATTACAATTATATAATACAAAAGAACTAAGAGAAAATGTAAATATACATATTGCCAAACAAAAATATCAAAATGCAGCAACAAGTGATTAATTGCATCTCTACAAAACAATTTACGTCAGTTTTATATGAATTAAGATGAGAAGCTTGATGAGAGAAACATAAAATGGAAACCACTAGTCATCTGGATTTTGTAGATAATCTCATTGCTTTTACAAATAATGCAGACAATATTACATCACATAAAAGTAAAAATATAGGACAAAAAAAAAAAAAATGTAAAGAGCTAAAATAATGTCCCAATTAGATTTTCAAAATAATACAATTAAAATTTACAAATATTTTGACAATGATATTTAATGTAAATGGAAACATATTGGTAGAAATTAATATCATCTATGTTCTTTAATACTTTTAAAATGCCTTTTTTTTTACAACTTAATATGATAGTTTCAATTCCCCCAAATGATAAAAATTAATTATAAAATTAAACTTGTGAGTGCTTTAAATAGAAATAATCTAATATTAAAACAAATATATTTACATGCTAAAAAGAAAGACTTTTATTGAATGTTTTGCCAATATTTATAAATAAATGTTTGACTTTTATTAAAAAAGAAGGTAATAGACGATGCTCTTTTTCACAAAATACACATCAATATACCATTTTAGCGGCCTTAACTTACAGCTGACAGTACAAGACATGTTTTTTGAGCCGTAACAGACTGCCTGAGGGCGATGTGTTCTACAATTACGTAACAAAATACTACGACCATTGCTTTGCGACAGTATTCATCAAGTGAGCACTCTTGAACTCTATGGTCTGATTTGATAGTGGCCGTAGTTGAAAGAGACGAAACCCTGCAAAAATGAATTGTCAGAAATTTTTTAGAAAGTGTAGTGGAATTAGTATTCCATATTAAGAAGTCATATCGTCACAAACACTTCCCTACGCTTTTCAACTGCACAGAACTCGAAAAGGTTCTTTTCAGCAGTTTTTTTTCCAATTTCGCATGCAAATGCCCGTTTACACGCGAATCCGTGCGAGAACTGTCGAATGTCGTCTGCAAGTTGTCAGAATTAGTCGAAGCTGAGTGAATTGCCGGCCGGCCATACAAGTGGACGCACAATATTGTGTTTTCCTAGAAAGAGAAACTCCTGCAAATGCACCTATGTAGGTCTGCGTAAGGGAAGTTGTTGGTTCGAAGGCTCCAAAATCCTGTTACTTACAGCTTTGAGACTTCCCTGTCATTTTATTTGCGTGTTACTTTTGGCTGCTGTTTTTTATGCCCCCGAAAATGGTGTGTTTTTACTTGTTTTGGTTCATAACTTGTCCAAAGTTTCATTTCTTTTTGATTCAATAAATTATTTTATGGGAAACTTGTTGTTGTTTTTGTTGTTCACATGATTATAAAGTAGGTAGGTAATATTTTATTATACCAAAAAAAAGAAGTGTTTAAGAGTTTATTCAAAAGGCCCCACCAAAAAAAAATAATAATAATAATAATGAAGAACTGTGTGGTAACATAATAAAATGTTAAAAAAAAAAATCCAAAAAGAAGTCGATAATTAAAAATCAAAACAAATCTTCCCCGCCATTCCACCTCCCCCGGTTAAAAAAAAAAGTGTTCTTTAACAACGAACGGTTTGTCTTAAAGGCCCAAAAAATTAAGAAAGAACTTTTCGCTATCATATAAAGCTTTCTGTAGCGTAAAGATTTGAAACAAAAAAAAAAGCCTCGTAATAAATTAACAAAAAAAAAAGAAAAGACGATAATTCAAAATCAACAACCCCTCTCTCCTCCACCCTCTAAAAAACCAAGTGTTGGTTTATTCAAAAGTACTGAATTGTTGAAGTCTTTTAGCAAATCAAAACATCAACCAAAAAAAAAAAAAAAGAAGTTCAAAGCAAACAACCAACCCCCCTCCACCATCTAAAAACAACAGTTTGTTACCGTATTTTTGTGTAAACAAACCGACGGAGCGTTAATCAATAATTTCAAAGCAAACCAACAACCCTAACACCATCTAAAAACAAAGTGTTTGCGTCTTAAAAAAAACGAACCAAATAAAAAAAAAACAGGTGAAAAAAAAAGTTTGGTTTACCGTAAGTAATATTATGTAAAGAAACTACAGACAGTTAGTTGTTAATTTACAAACAAACTAACACCCCTATACCATCTAAAAACAAAGTATTTGTTTATTAAAGACAAAAAAAAAAACTTTGGTGGTTTACTGTCGCCGACGAAAAAAAATTAAAAACCGGTTGGGGGGGGGGGGGGATTTTACCATAATATTGTGTAATAAAAAAAAAACTGGTGGATTACCATCGTCGATGAAAAAATAATAAAAATCGGTTTAAAAAAAACACAACTTTTACTGTAATATTATGTAAACAAACAAGCGGCTTGTGAATCGGTATATTGATGTGAATTGGGCGAAAAAGAGCGCCATCAGACGGTAAAGTTCAGTATTCATACTATTACCAAAAAGAGACTCACACAGCAAAGTTTGAAGATATATTAAAAAGAATAAAAGTAGAATATGTGGATTAAAGAGACAGATGCAAATATTCAGAAAATTAAAATGGAACTGAATTGGAAATATTGCTACACAAGATGATAAAAGAACTAAAGGCAAGCTAAATCCCATAACATGTTAAAAAAAATTAGATGAGATGAGTAAGTTTGCATATATGAAACAGCTGTGGATCAAAAATATTGGAATAAACTTGCCAAGACCATCTTGCAATGAATAGATAACTGACAATGAACTAATAGAGAGCATGTTCATGTTAATGTCATCAAAGAGAAAATCACTTTTTATAGATGTAAAAACAACTGCAGTTAAGCCACATTTTCAACTATATTAAAAGTGAAAGGTGATTAAAAATCAATCCAATTTGCTTTTTCTTTTTTATATTTTTCCCAAAAATAACCTTATCTACCCACACTTCAATCCCCCCCCCCCTCTTGATTAGTTTAGCTCACTGGTTCATATATATATATATTCTATTCTTAAAACACATTTTATGAAGTTTTTATTTTACATAGTTATGTCAATTATAGAAAATAATTTTATCAGATTTGATCTCATGCCAATAATTTCATCAAATCTTAAAGTTTTCAAAGATTCTGAGAAATCTGCACAGATGACAGCGATTTAATCCATACAGAAAAATGCATTGTATCAAGCACTTTTCTGATTAGAACAAATCTATTCAGTTTGGATTCAGGAATAACATGGCAGCAGAAAACTAATAAATGATGATGAAACTTATTAACATTCTTTTCAATGGTTATAAGATATATATCTAGAATATATAAAAAATCCTGTTAAAACATTCAATATTTGCATATAAAGATAAATGAAAATCTAATTATTATATATAACACTTTATGGGATAGTTTTACTTGAGAAAATTTTGAAAAATTGTGATATTTCTACTTTTCACACATATAAAATAATGTCTGATCAGCTTTTCATATTTAAAGCTAGGATATAAGCTAAAAAAATTCCACTTTTGATTTATAAGTGAACTGGACAGATAAAAATTGTCTTAGATAATATTTCAGTTTGGAATGCCCAATTTTCATGCCTGGTTACATCATAAATTATAGTTATCTAGAATAGTAAATGAAAAAACCATTGTTATGACTATTTTAAATTGAAGCGAAATAGAGAGAAGTAAATAAACATTTTTTATAGCTGACTAGCAGTTAATACTATCAAGGTATGAGATTAAAAGTGTCTACAAAATCCTAAATCATTATATTAACAATCAGCTTAGAAAATGACATTAAAAAAAAAAAACTGAGAATAAATGTGTAGCAGAGAAAATGAAAAATTCCAACCATATAAATCATCATTTGGTTAACACTGAAAAAATACTTATATAAGCAAATCTGGATGATTAAAACAAAGTATTTTGTGGTAGTGATGAAAGCAAAAAAATTGTCACCATTAGTTCAGATATAAGCTGAAAGCAGGTGATTTGCATCCAAAAGATGGTTCTCTTTTAGAACATATTTTTATGTTAATAATATATATATATTATTTAAAATTAATTAAAAGCTTTATCACTATAAATTCTAGCATATATAAATATGAGAGGTATTTCTTCATTTCTTTTATTGATTGTTTCAGACTATCCATTTATATGTAAAATTTTATTCAAATATATGAAGGAATATCAAAAAAAAAAAAAAAATGGATTCATTTACATTTTGAAAGTACTCTCCATTTGAATTAATATATTTGTCCAAATGTTTTTCCCCATTACTCAAAATATTTTTTTAAATCATTGTTAATGTCTTTTAGTATTTCTGCCATTCTTTGTTTCATTTCTCCAACATCAGTAAACATTTTCCCCTTGAATGGATAAAAAAAATTAGAATGAGGCAAGGTTATATTGCAGTTTTTGGCCAAAAATTGCTTAACATTCAATACTGCGTAATAGGTGCATTGTCATGATAGAAAAAACAGTCATCTATTTGTCATAAACCAAACTTTCAAAACTTCCAAATATGAACCTCGGTCGATTGTTTGGACCTAGGATACAAATTCTGAATGCATAATCCCACTCATATCAAAACAATAAAAGAGCATTGTTTTCACTTTTGATTTTATTTATTGTGCTTTTTTGATACAGGCAAAAGTGGAAGCCTCCCAATGACTGGATTGTTGTCTTGTTTCTAGTTTATAACCATAGCTTACAAGTGTTATTTCAAAATACATCACACACCTAGGCAATTGTCATTTTCGTCATAAACTTGTGCTTTATTCATGGCAGTTTCATTGTTGTGTGAATCAGCCATCACAAAAATAAATAAAAGATTAAACAATTTGAAAAAACAAAAATCACTGGGCCCAATGCAATCTTCCCCAACAATGTTAGCTAGCATATTGATTTAGAAAGGTTATATGAATATTTATTTAGCAGTGGAAGCTTGTTTTACAAGCGCCATGCCCTCTAGAAGTCAATTCCGGTTTCTTTTGTGTGGCTCCCCATATTATAGTCTATCTTTATTCAATTAGACTCATAATTTTTGAGAAAAAAATATATGTTTCAAAAGAATGAACATTAAACAATAATCATTTAATATTATTGAACAAATGATTCATTGCTTTAGGTAAGATCCAGTTGTGCTTTTCTACAATTCTTCAGTATTATCTTTATTATTTCATAAGATATATTTATATAAATGAGATAAATGAGTTATTGTTATATTTGCTTATTTCAATCCTTTTTGGTCTAGTTAAAAAAATAAAAAAACAAATCTTAATAGTGTGTACATAATTAAGTCAAGTTTATTTTTGTCTGAACATTACTACATCTATATATAACAAAACTAACCACCACATATTGAAGCAGTCGATGTATAATCACATCGAGCTTCATGCTTCGCCAGCCATAGTAATTTCCTGCGGGGCCTGTAATTCTGACCTAGCTATGTATATATGCCATTCAACCACACACTGTATGTATAATGATCCAAGAAAGTCATAAAATTAAAAATATTTAGTAAAATAAAACAGTAGTGTGTGTGTGGTATGGATATATATAATCAATAATCTTATATTATTGCTGAAAATTAGACATTTTCTTTATATAATTGTAACTATATATTTTATATATATATGTATTTTAATTAAAATGTTGGAATTTAAAAACAAAATGAAAAATGGGGAAGGCTCAAAATACTTTTGAAATCATTAATAAGCTGAAATGATCTTTATTTGTAGTCAGATTATTTTCACTAATTAAAATTATAAAATTTAATCAAGATTATGAGGAATCTTTTGTTAGTTTTTTTTTAGTAAATCTACAAAAATGTAAAATAGTATTTCAAGCCTTATCTGTTAAAAGATTTTTTAAAATTAAAATCAAGAAATTACAGGGATAGCTGTGGGCAAGTGAAACCGCATTCTTGGGGGATTATAAAGGTATAAAATGGCCTACAGAACAAGATATTTATTTTTTATTCAGTATTCAAAATTCAGTAGTCAGTATTATTATCAGTAATTTTCCAGAATTCAACTTTAAGAAGTTAACACAAGTTCGGCGCTATGAATTTTGAGTAGAGGGAATCTTTCACCTTTCTTTGCATTTCTCAGAGACTGTTTGCCTGCTGCTGCCATGTTCCATCCATCTGACCGGCGGCACAAGATGACTGTGTGAGTGCTGACATAGACTGCTGCCTGCTATGCTGTGCTTTCTTGAGGTAACCTCATTCCATGTAGAGCTGCCTTTAATATAAATCCCTTTTGTAATTTCTAATAAGATGTAGTTAAACCTTTGTATTTTAATTCACATTAATTTATAAGTTTCTGTTAAGTATGCTCTTAAACCATTTCTCTGTGATCCCTTACTATTATAATGTAATTCTAACTATGTCCTTTCACGCTGAATTGTTATACAGCTTTGTGCGGCTCCATTAAATATTTAACTTATTTTATGTATATATATATAATTTATTTTCTTTAATATGTCAATACTACCCAAACTCACAAATCTGGAAAAAAGGGAATAATTGTTTAATTTGGAAAGCGAGGGCTTCATCTAAAATCTATCAATAAAGTTTTTATTTTAAATAGAAATCGTTTGCTAGTTTGATTTCATTTTAAATCCATTATTCTTGGAGTTTAGTAAAATCTTTTACTGTGGATGAATGATGCTAAATTTATGGCTTTGAATTTGTCTTCAAAATTTAGTTTTTAAAAGATCGCTAACTTTATAATTAGGACCATCTCTTCTTGCTGTTGCCTGGAGGACTAATCCTAGCAGTTAATACGTATATGGGAATCGAAATTAAATATAAATTTTGCTAGTTTAACGTTAAGAGTTAATATTCATTATAATTTGTTAAATGACTGACTATAACAAATCATTACGCCGAGGTTAGAATATTTCCATGCTTTAATATATATATCTAATAACATTGCTGACATACATTTTCTTTTATTATGGTATTTTATCTTTTCCATTTTGTTGTCATGTGGGAACTTCGGAAGTCTGAAGCTGCCTACTTACCTGTCTCCGAATCATTCGTAATCAGAAGTATACGTTACTTTCTGTGGAATGCGAGGTGAGGTTTTGATTGTGCTGCAGACGTCCGTACAGCCGGCTCTGGGCATTCAAATCCAACCTCTCCATTTTGATACTGTTCCGCCGGAATGCGTGGACGTACCAACCCTAAGTGAGTTTCAAATATTCTTTTAAAATGATAAAATAATGAAAACCGCCATGATAGCCGGATTTCTTTATTATATGCTAGTACCGTTACTCTTCTCATTAGTTTGCTCACTACCTATCTAACCTTAGTTAGTCGCAATGATGTGTTTAACATAATGACTCATTTCGTAAAATACACAATCATGTTAATTATTTAGTTCGTTGATTTAAACTTTCGTTTAAAATCGTGATCGATTCCCATAGATGTAAATCAATTTGTATTAACGATTGTATAACTTACTTATTCTCGTAAATATAGCACATTGTTTGTACCTTATATATATGTTTCAAAGACGTCTCTTCCAAACAATGCCAGTAAAAAAACATATATAATGATTTTCATAAGGTAGATAAATGATTAAGAGTGTATATTTTTGCCTGTTTACAAAATCATTTACTACTAAATCGCAAAGTACCCTTTATATCATTAATCATCTAAACCTGTCACGATCTTTTATATTTGTTTGTTACATCTACAGCATTTTATCTGTAAACATCTTTAAATTGGCATATTAACCCCGCACAAGCTATAACACACTCCATAAAATTATATCCATTAAATAATTAATGTAAAGGGGATTTATAAAAACAAATCCCAAGTTTTGTAAGTACACAACGTCCCCCCATGCGTGAAACAATATTGTAACATATCTGCGTTTGTTTAAAAGTCTTAAAATCTATATTTCATGTAAATCCTGGTTTTGAATTATTATTTTCTTCTAGTTAATATTTAAAATTATTTTCTTTAGCTAATAGCTTAGCATTAATAAATAACTGTAATAAATGTAATTCCTGAGCTACTCGTCTCGATCATCATAATCAGTCTGTCTTATGCTCTACCGCTATGTTTCCGGGCCTATGCTGTATCATCGGGATTGTTGTTCATAGGGTCAGAGATTCAAAGAATAGGCAAATAGGTTAGAATTCAGGATTGCTGAACGAGCATGATCGGATTCGAGGTACTTTTGCTTGGATTTTGAGTCTTGTGTGAGCAGATGATTTCGACCGGTATAATATAAATAATGTAGAGAAGTATATGTCGAGAATTTAAAAAAAAAGATCCTGCTTCTATAGAAAATATAGAAATTCTAGCTGAAGACATTGTTACTTTATGTTCCATTTTTTAATAAGCAGTATTCAACACTATTTGTGATGAGGATAATTGAAAACAGTTTCTTTTTATTCAGTAATTTTTTTTTTTTAAATCCAGAAAAAAGTGAGTGATGTGAAGTCTGAGGAAAATAAAAACTCATCCCATTGATTATCTTATGTTCTATGTGAGAAGTGATACAAAAGCTATAAGATACAGTTGATTTATCTACCTTAAAAAGCTAAAATAGCTACTTTCAGGGTACAATGCAGTCATCATATTTTTCAGTGGGTAACAGTAATTTTATACAACATGGAAATTTCATAATACAGACATTGAATGATGTTAAATAGATAGCAATTACATAATGCAGCCATCAAGCCAAGTAAATCTAAGTATGTGTGAGAAAGTTATTTTCTAAACCTGGAGGCATACCCTTTTACAGAAAGTTTTGGTACACCCAAAATTCCATAAACATTTCTGATTCTTCTATGTTATGTACAATAATTACTGAAAGTTTTTGTAGAAATTTAGTAACAATTATTTTTATTAATTAAAAAAAATTTAGTTGAGCAATACAATAAGAATTCTTTCTAAGTAAAACATGCATTAATAAAAAATGTATATTTAAAATTTTCTATTGTGGTAAACTATTCTGGGTTTAATGGAATAAATGTTGTAGTTAAACTACATTCAATGGGTCTGAAGTACAAATTTCAGATGAAATTGATGGAAACAAAAGTAACAATATTTTAGAAAAGAAAAATTGAACTATTCTAGTGTATCAAGCATTTCAGAAATTATAATTTTTTGAGAGTAAAATTGAAATCATATTAGTTTATAAGGATAAAATTGAGAAGATTGGATGGGCTTTGAATTTCCAAAAATATCTGGAAAAAATACATGCAGTTGGGGTAAATCTTACATCTAGAATATGCAAAATATTCAAGACAGTGACTGTTTAAAATTATCAACAACATAGAATGAAGATGAACAATTATATGGTCGGAGAGCCTAATATGTAAAAAAAAAAAAAATGTTTAATATTAGCTTAATATAGTTTGTCAGGTGGATTGTAAGAAAAGCATTAAATACTGTTCATTTTTTTAAAAGATAATCCTCATGTCTATTGTTACCAGACATATGGTATACTTGAAACCATGACAGGTATTTGAAGTTATGCTAAAAAGAAGCCTTTGGATAAGCTGCTACCTTACATCCACTATGCTATCAAATCAGCAAGCATCTCACACACAATGAAATTCTACAAATTATAATTTGATGCCTGAAATATTGACAAAAAAAAATCTACACTCCAAAGCAATTTTCTGTAGAACTAGAAAGATGATAATAGAAGTTATCAGGAAAAGAAACTAATCCAATTTGAAATTTGAACACTCATCATGAGAAAAGTTAATGAAAATAGATTTTGATAAATAAAAATGAACAAACAAATAGAGGAAAAAAACTGAAGCTTAAAATCAAGGATTGGTATCTTCATCTATTTCAGATTACAATAATTGGAATAAAAAAAAAATTAGTTCAATAAAATTGGTGGTACCAACAACAATTCTTACCATCTTTAATTCATTAGAAGAATAAATTATTTGTTAAAAAAAAACAATTCCAAGTAAAAGATTCGCATCTAATAAGACTTTAAAGTGGATTTTTCTAGTTTCTAGCAGTCAAAATTTTAATATAAATAAGATTTATGAATAAGAATGAATAGGGACAAATGTTACCCATCCCAAAAAATCCTCAATATTCTTGATTGGAAAGCTAGCTCAGGAAAAAAAAAAAAAGATGTTGAACTCATATATATAAAATTTTGAAATTAATTTTTCAAAATTTAAAAAAAAAATATTTTGCAAATTTCAAAGTTGGGGTCTGAATGGAATCCTATTTTCCAGTTATTTTTATGAGATTTAACAAAAATGCCACTGATATAAATATAAAAATCATTAAATAATACTGATTTTCTTTAATAATTGAAAATAATTTTTTAAATTTCACACATTTATACAAGTCTGTTAAACAAACTTTTTCTATTTTTAAAATAATAAAATTCAATTTTTTAATTTGATAATAAACTTCGAAACCATATATGGTACTTGGGTATTATTCCTGCAACCAAGGAAAGATAAGAGGACTTTTCACATTCGTATCAATACACTGCTAACTTTTTAATGTTATGATTTTGGCAACATCAACCATTACAAAGTTAGCAATGCTTTGATAGGAATGTGAAAAGTCCTCCTTTTCTTTCCTTGGTTGCAGGAATAATACCCAATAGTTTTAGAAACATCCACAAAAATTAATTTTATAGGAAATATACACATACTTCTATGCAATGTAGACGGACGCAAACAATCAAATTTGACGGACGCAAAGAACCAAATTTTGTAATTTTCTTCCACCAGTTTAAAAAAAAATTGTAGTAATGAAAGCATGCTGGATCCTTTTTTCTGAACAAAATTAACACAACACAAATATATCTTTTTAAAAGTAAAAAAAAAAAATTCTATGAAATAGAAACATAAGCAGACGATGCTTGAACTCTAAATTTAATCAAATGATTTAAAACCAAGAAAAATACCGAAAATTGTACAAATAGTTTTTAAAATCACATTACAAAACATTCAACAAGGGGCTACTTACTATCTGAAATAGTGTTGTAGTTTACCAAATCTTTAATTTGTAAAGGAATTCTTATATACAAAATGCGATTATCAGCCCCCTCCCCGCCATTCCTACTTCTCCGAAATTGTTTTAGAGCATGTGATTGCGCAGTACATGCTAAAAAATGGAATCTTACCAAACAATGTAAACCAACGGCAATTTATTTTTTGAAACGAATGTTGTCCAAAAAAAAAAAAAACAGTAATAATAATAAAGCCAACGTATTTATTCAAATAGTAAAGAAAAAAAAAACCCAGTAAATTCCTGCAGCTCTTTGAGGAGAAAAGTCAACATATTAATTGAATACGAAAAATAGATTAAGAACTTTAAATTGGGTGCAACACTGATCAATTGGTTTTTCGACTGGAGAAATAACTGGAAATTGCAGCAGTTGGTGAGTTGTTCTATAAACAGAATTAAAAATGTTTTTGATCTCAAAGCAAATAACACCAAAGTCTACATATTAATTCAATTAGTAATTAGAAAAATGGGTAATTGTAAATTGCAGCACTTTGAGTATATGCTTTTTAGACTGGAAAAGTAACCGGAAATTGGAAAAACAGCAGCACTTTGAGCAGATCAAAAAGAAACAGCAGCAGTAATAATAATCTAGTTACAGCAGTAAATATAAAGTGAACGTATTAATTCCATTAGTAATTCGAGAAATAATTGTACCTTGCAGTACTCTGATCAGATAGTTGTTAGACTGGCAAAATAACTATAAATTAAAGCACTTTGAGCAGATCAAAGGAAACAACAGTATTAATAAAGTCAACGTTTTAATTCAGTTACTAAATAAAAAAATAAGTATTAATTTCAGCACTTGGATAAGATGGTTTTTAGACAGGAGGAAAAACGTTCTTGATGTCATTCAACATGGAAAAGAAGGTGTCGTCATGTCTGTGTAAGCAGGAGTAAAAACGTTTTTTATATGAAGGCAAATAAAAGGAAAAAACAGAAATAACAAACTCAACGCTTTCCTTCAATTCGTAATTAAAAAAAAAAAATTAGGGACATTGTATTAATATGATCAGATGGTTTTTCAGACTTGAGAAATAATTATAAGTTGCAACACTTTGAACAGATAAAAGGAAGCAACAACAATATTAACAAAGTTAATGTATTAATTTAATTCTTAAATAAAAAAATTATCTGTCAACGAATTATTTCAATTAGTACATCCAAAAATTACTTTAAAATGTAGCACTTTTAGCAAATAAAAGGAAACAATGGAGTATTAACAAAATCAACATTTTAATTCAGTTACTAAATCAAAAAATAAGTGTTATTTTCAGTACTTTGATCAGATTGAATAAAAACTCAAAAGATGAAATTAAAAATGGTCAAACAAAATTACAACAACAACAAGGAGCAACTTTAAAATCTAAAAAACAAAATTTTCAATCAGCAAATGCAATAATTTCCAAAAACGAACGACACTACGATGTTTTGACACATCAGAAATTGTTTTGTTGATACGTTTTGTGGACGTTCAAAAACATGCTTTTCTAGAAGAAAAAACCGCGTTTATTTCACGCTCGCAAGATTATACATTTTATCGCGTATGTAAACAGTCGTCCTATCTAACCTAGGTTGCAGGAATAATACCCAAGTACCCCATATATTATTTACAATGAAATCGACAAGATTCCTAAACAGAAATGAAAATGTTTCTCGAGAATGAAAATATCACATCCTACTACGTAGAATCACACAATAATTACCCACACTTTGAAAATAAACTAATTCAAACATTTACATGCATTAGTGATACAAATAAAATGTGAGCGGCGACAGATAAGTTCAGTGTATTTGTTAAATTATTTCACTAAAACTACATGAAAATAGTGACTGACAATTTTATTCTGCCATTTTTATTTCAAGGTAGAATGCAGACATGAGTTGAAAAAATTGGTTTTCAATGGATAGTGATGAAAATTCTTTTTATAAAACATAAACTTATACATATTTTAATCAAGTTCAAAACTGTATGTGATATAAAGTTACATCTCTGATAAAAAGCAATAGTTGATAGGAGCACTCAAAAAATTGTAAATTATCATGTTTAAATGCACTGACCAGCAATCTTTTACCTTGGGTCACTCTTTATATCAAATATTTTGTATCTCGATTGCAGATCAAATGAAAAAATGATGATTACCAACAAAATTTATAAATAAGATGAAAACGATAATAATAAAGTTGGAATAATATGCAAATGAAGATGAAAAATATTTTATAATACAAATTAAATTGCAAAATATAAATTGGAGAACATTTCGTTGAAAAACATTTTATTCTTTTATCAAATTGATTTAAAAAAATATAAATAATAGAAACATACAAAAGTTATCTTTATATAAGTTAAAAATTTAACTACAGACTACAAGAATTAATAATTTCTCTAAATGTGGTGGTAGTTGAAAACTTTTATACAAAAACAAGATTAAGAATTGCCAGGTCTCAATTGATTTTTTTAATATAATTCATTTGCAAAAAGATTTTAAATATTTCAGCAATATTTTGCTGGTATGAAATTTTTTTGTTGTTGTTTTATCATAACAAGGCTATATCATAACATTACGATTATTAGCAACATAGTTTTCAGCCATATGTAACAGAATACAGATAAAATAGGAATTAACTAATGAAATACGCATATTATCGAAATTGTTTTAATGACTCAAATGAGGATTAATTTCTCATCATAAAGTAGTTAGTAACTTGTTTTTTAAAAAAAGAAAAAAAATCCACAAGAAACGAACTAATCACATACACCCAAAATTGTTTTCAATTTATTTCAAACAAATAGAAGTAATCTATTACAACAGTAAGGATAATGAAATACATTATCAAGTGATGATTGTGGAATCTTACTATCATAACTGTGTAAGACACTTTAAGCTAGATCATCATTCACAAGTTTAAGACATTCCAGATTAAATAAATATTAACAAAACCATATTTCTTGCCAAAATACTACAAGAGTATTTACGATAATAATAAAAAAAGAGCAAATACTCAACACTGTAAATATATAATTTTAATGTATTATAATCGTTAATAAACGTTATTACTAATATACACAGTACTGTACAATATAAAATTTAAAAATTTAATTTTAGTTAAAACTATCTTAGTATTACAATCCCTTTACAATTTACAAAGTCAGAAATGATTAAACATGGCACATTTATTCAAATAATATTATTTAAATGAACTGCAATAGTACAATAGTTTGGTATAATTTATTCACACCGAATACTATATATGTAAAAATGGCGGTGTTCTTTCATTTTTTGAAAAAGCAAAAATTAAGGGGAATATGAAAAATGCTGTTTTATTTAATGTTTTCACAAAATAAATATTTATATTACTACAAAATGTATAAATAAACTAAAAAGCACCATAATTAATACTTAAAATAGCTAAAAACAAACTTACTACTTTTTAAGAAAGTCGGCTTAGATAACACCGTATGAAATCACAGTTCAATCTCGTTGTTTCGAGATTTTTTTTTCCGTGAGAGATTTTCCGCAACGCTGATATTTAAAATGTTTAGCAATATTGTATAATATAAATTTTTATTAAAAAAAAAAAAACTTTGAATAAAAAGCTAGCAGTTTTAAATTTCACATTACAATTGAGATTTTTTAAAAATTAATATATATATTTAAATAAAAGTTTATTTACTTTGGGATATATATCAAAGTAAAGAAATATTTTCATAAAATTATAAAAAAAGATTTTACTTAAATTGAATATGTATTTCAATTATATGTTCAACGAATTGTTTTTGATCGCTTAGTTTTTTCAGGACCATATAAAAACATAAAAAAAAAAGAAAAAAGAAAATGGTGGAATTGTTTTGTTTCTTGACTGGAAAAAATCATGGATCAGACTGCTTGTGAAGGTAAATTTTATAAGAAACTGTAACAAGTGCCAATTGTCCAAATATTTATTTTTCAATCAATGACTTATTGGTTGTTTTTTCTTTCAATGTTTTTTTCTTGGACAATCCATAACTTTTGTTTGTATACTAAGTAGAGTAATAATTTATTTAAATTGTAAAAGTGTAGCTCGATTAAGATATTATAGAACAGCATTATAAAAACAATTTTCTCAAAAAATAATATAGCTTTGCTGTATCTTAGAGATAGTTTTGCAATACCAGCTGGGCAGCATTAATAAATTTTATTTACTTACAAATAAAAACAAATCAAACTTAACAAGTTTATTCATATGCGAAAATAATACATATAAATAAAC
Organism: Epiperipatus broadwayi; assembly: GCA_028023455.1. Lineage (NCBI taxonomy): Eukaryota > Metazoa > Onychophora > Udeonychophora > Euonychophora > Peripatidae > Epiperipatus > Epiperipatus broadwayi. Next base: position 73,874 of record JAQFVV010012407.1, read on the forward strand.
GTAACGAAAGAATAAACTGCAATTGCAAATTATTTTGTAATCTTTAAAGGCAATGATAATCTATGTTATTTCACACGCATAGTAATCTGCTCCAATCCGTATTCATATGTGTTACCTTTAACTAAGGCTACTCGCACTTATATGATAATGTAAAATCGTAACATTATGCTGACGATTACATATTAAATTTGCCGACATATATATTAGATCATTTCAGGAGATTACATTAGTCCGATCCTGCATAATCTAATTTCAGCATCTTTCACTACATTCAAAGGTAATCCGTGTCGTATGTAAATTTTCTAGAGTACTATAATAATGAAAAGGAAATTTTATTAATGAATTGTCTGTACGTAATTATAATAATTTAATAAACTATTACATTTTAAATATATATGCGCAGACAGTCTAAGTTTCTAATTAGATAACTTGATTTTAAACTTAGAGAATCTATAATTAATGTTCTTATCATAGACAAATTGGGTAACTAGGCAATAAAGTACTGTATTATAACTAATCATAACAATTGACTATCGTCAGCAATATTTAGTTTAGAGTTGCCATTTTATAGATACTTTCTAGCTAGATCTTGCAAATTTTCATTGGATCTATATAATAAAAATCTCGTTAATATTTGATTTCTTTTGACGAATTTCTAACAGTTTTATTTAAATGTTATGACATTGATACATTAATTTTATATGGCTGTTATAGGATAATAAAATTATATTTAACATCATCAATTCACTCCAAAATGAAAATCTCTTCAAATATAATCGAGTTTTTCAATCCATAGCCTCTCTTCACCACATCACACCAGCAGGGTTGGATTCAGTGCACGTGCAGGTTCCAGTTGGATATTTATTCTGGGCTCTTCAAAATATGGCTCTAACTTTTATAAATAAAAACGCATTTTTAATATTAAAAAAAAATAGTAATTGTATAGTATAATTTAAACAAAATATAAATCATCTATATTGAAAGAATATAAACAATGTTTAAAAAAGTTTTCTAGCTTTTTGCTCAAGTAGTCTTCTAAAATTGAATGAAAATCTAGCTGTAATGATTTTTAATTTTCAGTGGATAGGATTGGGAAACTGTGTAACCTATGTTTGTTAATAGTTGATCTTAAATAATTTTTTTATTAGTTTTAACCCAGAAAATGTCCTGTCTTCAGAAGTAACACAATGGTATGATGAAATATATCCAAAGATCAATGAAGAAATGAGGAAAAGATGTAGCTCTATCATTTACTGCTAGAAATTGAAACATTTTAGAAGACTTTCCGCATCGACCGGCACTGATATTATTGTGAATATTGTAAATAATGTACTATTTTGATTTGTGTAATTAATGCCAGTAGTTGAGAAATTTCCTCCTTGAAATAATTCATTCTAGAAAAATGTATTAAAAATATGAATATTTGTCATGCAAATGAGATTAAAAAAAGAATTCTCTTTCAAAAGATATACGAGAGTCTGCACATTAGTAGCAGTTGAGGGGAAAAAAGCATTACTGATAGTGGTTTCTCTAGCAAAGGGGAGAAAAGTATACACAGAAAATATTGTTTAAATAGAATTAATGAAGTTGTGTTTAAATGTATTAGTGTTAATTGGAACAGTACAATTATTAATCAACTATGACTAGTTGCTATGAATGAAAAAATACGGTAGATGTATTTTGCTTGTTGCTGTCCCCAAATTATTACAGGGAAAATAATCATCTATATATATATAAAATCTATGTGCACGATTGTTTGTAAGGCTGTTACATGTCAAATTCACAACTAATTAAAAAAAAACCTAATATGTTTGTCCATAATGCTGTCAAATTTACAATTGAAAAATTGGAAGAAAAAAACTTTAAATTTGTTTTTATAAATAAATAACTATTTATATTACAAGTATTTTATGCAAAGGAAGTAATTCCACCTTTTATATTTAATAACCCGTAATTTTTATTATGAAGCATATTTTATCCGAAGGAGGTAATTCTGCCATTAATAACCATATTTTTTTACAAAGCATTTTATGGAAAGGAAGTAATTCTTTCCTCATATTTAAGAAGCTTAATTTGATTATGAGCATTTTATTCAAAGTAATTAATTCCGCAAAGCAAAAAAAAATTGTTAAAGCAACGAATTTAAAAAAACTATTACAAAAAAGATGACCTTTTAGGTCGGATACATTTCTCACATTTATTTATGTAATATTAAAATATTTTGCTTTATTTACATTAAATCATGAAAAAAATTTGTTAAAGCAACCAATTAAAAAAAATGGTGACCTTTCCATATTATAATGTTCTTTACCTATATATTATTACTGTTAATTCAGCTTAAAAATAAATCTGCTAAATCACAAAAGTGTCTGTGTATTTAATTATTAATGTTACACTATCATGGCTAGATAGAAACTCCCTGTGAATTCAGTAATTTCTATAATATTCTAATGAAAAAATAATTTTTAGAACTTTCATTTTGTTGATCAATGTATTGCTATCTAAATCCATCTCTTTTACAAATCCAGTAGATGAGACTTCTTGTATAGTTTTAGCATTTGTCAGAGCAATTTCTAACTGCACCATATGCTTTTTAGTCCATTTTTTTTTTCATTTTTTGAAATCTTTCCAAAAATCCAGATAAATCTATAAGATTTTCAATTGTTCAAATTGACTTGTTTTATTCAAAACTTTTAAAAAATTTATTTTGAACCTGCAGGATTAATAACTGGTTCATCATTGATTTCATAACTAAAATATTTCTTTCTTTATTTTTTAATCTTTTATTTTGAAATTCAAGAAATATCTCCAAATCTTCTGTGAGTGTTTTGGTCTCAATTAATATAATACATGCTCGAATTCAGTAATCCTGTATTTGGTCAATCAACATAATAGTTTTCAGATGAAGGTAGCATCACAGAAATATCCATGAAATCACTTTGAAGTTCATTACTAACAAAATTTATCTCGCAAAGTCAAACATACCAAAAAATGAGGGTTATTATAAATATGTAATCTTTTATTGAGTGTGCAAGTAATATTGTATTACTTTTACCTTGAGGATTTTTTAATGTTTCTGAAATTTTAAGAAGTGTGTTACCTTACTGCCTTAACACTTTGAATGTGATATTTTCTCTTGATATCACAAAGAGGCTTCATAGTAAGAGCTTTAACATATTTACTAAGAATTGACCATTTCTGTGGATGATGATAATAAAACATAAAGGCTTTAAAATATACCTGATATGTTTGTGTATGTTTAAATGCACATACATATATAGGTATAAACTTAGAGAAAAAGTAATAAGTTTAATAAATTAAAAGAATTTGAAAAGATTGATTCTTTTAAAGTAGTAAGTAAAAGATTTAGAACTTTTAAGATTAGAAAAAGATTATTCTCTAAAAATTAGTACCAGTGTAATTAATGAGAGTAGAATACATCGTTAATGAAATAAAACAAAGGAATTCGTGTTTAGATTTCCTTTATAAGATAGAGGACAAACTATAGAAATAACTCATTAATTAAAGTCAGAAAAATAACAATGTAAATTCTTGTATGGAGATTAAAATGAAAAATCATCTGAGTGGACGCACAGGAGTATGAGCCAATCAACTGCAGGGATTAAACAATGAAGGCCTCAGTACGAATTTGATGAAGAAAAGTACACTTGATTCTTGGAACTTCACCTGTTAACACTCATATATATATTGGAGCAGATTGTCTCCCATGGCACAGTGATTTCAAGTGCAGAAAGCTGGCCTCCGAACATGTGAACAGTCAGGTCATATTGATCTACATTATTATTTATGTGTGTCTTTGGGCCTTGTTATGTTAAATGATTGTATATATATTCATATAGTTAAAATGCTATTAAAGATCATTCATTAAATTATCTAAATATTAACTGTTTAGTGGTGATTTGTATTTTTGGGAAGTGCCCTTTTAGATCAGCTAGACATAGCTATTGGCACAGTCAAAGTCTTAATTCAAACTATTAATTAAGATAACGGTTAAATTTAGGTAAAAGAACAACTAGGCAATGCAAGTAGCAATTGGTGAATATGATGTCAGTGAGGCAAGTATTTGGCCCCTGTATATTCAACATGTAGAAAAATACTTACTCATTAATAAAGATAAGTATAAAATTGCTTCATTATTATGCTTTGCTGGAAAAGGAGTTATTGAGATAGGCAACAGGCTCACTGAACCTCTAACTCCTTAAGATTGAGCGTTTGTCAAGCCATTTTAACCCCCAACCCTCGAGGTATGTCGCTACATTACAATTCCGAACCCGGAGGTTGGGATGAAAGTATAAAAGATTACGTTAGTGTTTTTCGTAATGTAGCAAAAATTGTATCCATGGATCATTCCTAGATGAAGCCCTGCTGGAACAATTTCTTACAGGTAAGTGTAATGATAATTTACGGCAACAATTATTGACCATTAGCGATTTAGATTATATAGAGGCTACAAAATGTGGGATAGCTTATGAACTCGTTTTTGAACAATCCCAAAAATTCGCTGAGTTCAAGATTAATAGAAAATCACAGATATTTGTAAAACTGTAAAGAAAGTATTGTTGAAGAATGAAAATAGTGTTAACAGTAAAAACCTTATTATATGTTTTTGATGTGGGAAAAAGGGTCACAAAACCAAAAATTGTTTTCATAAACGAGAATGCTGTAATAATTGTAAAAAAAGAGGGCACATGGAAAAAATGTGTAAAGAAAAACGTAACAATCCTATCCCATCTAGTATGCATTGATTAGCAATCTTAAATGATTTTAATCTAAGGCGGAGAAAACTTTCTTAACCTTTTCACTTTCAAGCAGCCATATTGAATATTTAAAAAAATTGTGCTAAGCCACAAATTTTATCATAGCTTTAAGTTTTATTAATAAAAAATGACATAATAAATATTGTTTTAAAGATTAAACACCAAAGAATGTAATTAAACTGAAAAAAATGTAGTCATTGATATTCAAAGTAATAAAAAAATAAAATAAAAATTAATATTTCTAATAATTATTTTCATATTATTTCATAAATCCTAAATTATCATGCATACAACTTAAAATTATATTTTTGTTAGTAAGTTAGTTAAATTCATCATTAAACTTCTAAAAAATTAGTATATAATAACACTTACCTAAGGTCATCCATCACTTGAAAACTTCATAGAATAAAGACATTAGTATCTATCAATTTTCTCAATAGCCCTTCAAAATCTATTTCCATACAAGGATTTGCAATGTATAAGTCATTCCTAGTAACATCCCTTATAACAAGTAGTTAACATTGATCAATAATTAGTATAATTTGAATATTATAATAAAGAACTTCAATACAATTTGTAATTTATTAAAAAGTACTACTAAACTCGTCACTATATATACAAAATAAAGTAAAATAAAAAGTGAATGAAATACTAAATTTATTATAGAGTTAAGCTTGAGGTACATTTGTTTGTAGTTTATATATATTGTACCCTTCTCGATGTATAATATAATTTGAAATACGACTAGCTCAATTAAATTATAATGCTCAGTTAAAATTTGCATGTTTAACTTTAATATACTTTTATATTATCATATTCTAATTAAATTTATTATCAATTATCAAAATCAATATAGCTCTATATTATGTACTAATTAAATAAGTATTTATTAAAATCATGAGACTGTGAAGTAAAGTTACAAAGTAGTAAGTAGATTTACATTGAGTCAATATCTTCCAAACACATTGTCTCAATGGCATAAGAATACTATTACCTCCTTATTATCTTATTACTACATCTATAGCATTCTTATGGCTTTTAAATAAAATAAATTATCTTTAATAATAATAAAATAAATCTCAACTTTTATTAAGGAAATATAATTAAATAATCTCAGGCTCTTCTAATTATCTTAAAGTAATAATAACTCATGTAAATAAGTATGATAAGGGATTTTATATCAAACCTAAATACACCTAACTTATTCTAATAATAATTATAATGAACAATACTACTTTTAGGGTATAACTCAACCTTATCTATTTCTATTATATTATTAATTATTAAATAAATAAATAATCATGTGTATATCTTTTATTTTCATATAGTATCTTAATTTTGGAATAGATCAAAATCTTATAATTTAATAATCTGTGGCAATAAATAATATTGTACTCTTATATTGTGCATTATAACCATCTTATGACCATTGTAATATAATATATTAATGTCAATCAATTCTTATAAATGATATCAAGAAAATATTGTGTTTATTTCTAATATAAGTAATAAATTCATATTGTGCAAATATTATGTTTATTCAAATTATCTGCTGTCAAATGCTGTGGTGCAAAATAATGAACTCGACACACTTTTAAAACAAATTAAACAAATTTATTTACATTAACTTTGATTAAGAATTTATTTACAATATTTACAGTTCAAATTAGAAAACAAAGAAAAATAAAAATAAGAAAATAATAATACAAGATGTTTACACTGTTATTAGCTCATACTCCTACTAAATAATCTATACATTTTTAAAAAAAATGCTGTACTAATAGCATTGAAGTATATTTTCAAACTTAGACTTTAAATAAATATCAATGAACTTCAATTATTATACAGAAAAATTTATGTAAACAATATTTATGTAGCATATGTAAACAATTAAACTTTACTAATTAAATTGCTACATCATTTAAGTATTATTGTTATCCATTTCATAATGTATTAACATGTGTTCACTTTAATATCAGCATTACTTTAATAGCATATATGTATAAACTAATGTATCTTTGTAATGTAATAAAAATAACTGATTATAATTTATATTTCATTTAACGCAATTCATGCTACATGTTTTATCAAATATGCATTACATATATGTACTGTTAAAATAATAATATTTAAATTATTCATCAATTTCAAATTCATAAAGTATTATATTAGATAAATTCTATGATTCTTTTCTATGTGAAATTATTACTCTACTTTATGTGTTATTCTACTCCTTCCTAATAAATTTCTATCTACAAAGCATCCTTTAAACTTATTTCAAAATTTCCGGAAAAACAACCTTCAACTTTAAATAAATATTAATTATCCAAACTATTTATACTTCATCATCTATATTCGGTAAATCTTCAATCCAAATATAAACTTCTACATAAAACTTAACTTAATTTATCCAATAAAACAAAAATAAAATATAGACTTTAAAATCTCTTCCTAACTTGCAATAAAATAATTACTTATGAATAATAAATATAATTCTAATACTATAACATAAAAAAAATATCAAAATTTATTTACGAAAGAATCATATAATTATTTCTAAGCTTCTTATGTAATGTTGCATCGTATTTATATCATAAATTCAAATTATGCATATTTAAATAAAACTGTCACTGCCAATATAATGTGTGTGTATTTTTAAAATATTCATACATTCATTCAACAATAACATATCATTTGGTTGATCTAAAGAAAAACATATTAAATACATCAAAATTATTATTATTATACAATTTTTACCATCAATAATGATTTAATGTACAGTCCATCTTCCAATATTCTTCGGAATTACAGCTTCATAAAATAATTCACATTTACACTCACGATCATTCTTTAAAATATTCTGTGTTATATTAATTATAAAATAAACTTATGCAATTAATCATTATATTATTTTTAGTTATTATTTTAAGAAATGTACCTATCTTATTTTTAATAGATTAATAATATTTAACTTTTATATTAGATAAATAAAACAGAATTCATATTACGTAACTCCAGCGATGTCTTCTTTTAACCATAATAGTTCTTAAATCCTAGGTACACATTCACTAAAACACCATTTCCGTTTTCCGGTCCATCACATGTTTTAAAAGTTTATAAAACGAAAACGTTCTTTTTTTAAAAAAATAAGTTTCCCACAATAAAACAAAATAAAATTAAAATAGTTTATAGGATCCTGATTTACTTCTTTCTAGAATATTATTCAAAGTTATTATTTTAAATTAGTCTATAGTTTATGAAAAGTTATCATTTAATTATTTTAAATTGACTGGGACGTCCACATATTATTTGCGCATTCCATAACAAAATATCCAGGTAAGAATAAGCTTCTTTATCTATAAACGACCAGCGTTTAAATTATTTCAATATAATAATTTTTATTATATTAAGACTTTTAGCTAATTATATTTTCAATTTATTTGCCTTCCAAAATTGTCAATATTCAGTCTTTTAAACATAAAGACTTAACAAGGCAAGTATTTATAAAACTACTTTTATTTCTAATATCTTTACTTAAGATATATATTTAAATTTATAGCTTGCAAAAATACTTTCTTCATAAAGAAGTATTTTATTCTTTAAAATATCTATTTTCTAATAGTCAATAGTAATTAGCTTTTAAAATTATATACTGTCCAAAATACTACTTTTCTCCATCTCGTAATTTTCCGAACTAATCCAGCGTTTATCATACTTCTAGTATAAAGTTTCCGATATATTTTCACTATATATGATGTTCCCATGACTATTTGCTTGTAAATTGAGCTTAATAGAGACGAATGATAGGGAAAAATTAAATTAACACTGCATGTTTATCATTTAAAATTTCTATAACTTATTTACAAGACACTCTTATAATTTTGAAAAATGATTTTAAAAGCGTCTATAAAATTTACGTAGCTATTTTTTAATAACACAATTAACTTGAAAATTCAATCACGAAGTCCTCTCCTAACAATTGAACTGAGCTTTTATACCGGAAGAAACTTCCCATTTGATTGGTAGATTAAACAATCAACTTGCTGGCTTATTTACATATTTTACCAACAACACAAAATTAAAAATAAATAATGGCTTATTTAATATTTAATATTTATTACATTATTAAATTTCTAAAATAATCTTTATCATTTATTTAAATCTATTAAACATTCTTTTAAAAATATTCTTACTTACTTGATTTTAATTTTAACTTTTATAAGATTATTTAAAATACACTAAGTCTTTTTATACGTTATATTTTTAAAACAATATTTTAAAATCAGATTTAATATTTCACATTGAATATCTTTATTTTTATCTCGTGATAACTCACGTATTATTTATAAATTTTACAACATAATTTTTAAAATAGTTTTGCAACTTTACTAAATAACTTCCAAGCATGTGTGTGTATATCTAACTAACATCTGTTTTTTACAACACAAGAAACGCTTGTCATAGTCTAAAAATAAACTAACAATTGCATTTTTTTAAAATAAATATTTTTTAAATAAACAAGATATTATAATAGATTTTAAAATAATTATTCGATATTATTAAAATCAAATATTAATCTTCTATTTAAGTACTTACAATAATTAAAATATTTATATTCTTTTATAATATTATTTTATCAACAATAAATATATGCATTTAATTTTACTTGTCTTTTAAACACTTTTAGCTTTAAATACCTATTTATTAAATATATTAATGCAGTATTGATTATGGCCATTTTTTCCCAACCATATATTATAATCATCATCATTTAAAATGTCTCTCTCAATATCAGCACAATTTCACATATCAAATACTCATAGATTGCTTTAATTAAACCTTTTGAAATATTACCATAAGCAAAATTAACATCACATATTCAAATATAACTTAAATTTAAAATTTTTAATAGATTAGCACAAAAATTAAATGGTGACCCATACAAAAGGGCACAATATATATATATACTGTCAAAACCGTAGCATTTGCCTATTTTTTACTATTATTAAAATGCAGACAAAAATTATAGAAAAATCTAAATCAGGTCATTTCCAAAATATGTTAATCTTTGTCTCGTATCAATTAATTCAAATATTCACCCAAATTCACATCATATCAAAAAATGCAGATAAATCATGATATAAATGTACACAATCACGAGCTTTTGTTTTTTTTATGTTAGTTTCAATAGTATTTTTTTTCGTATATTTTTTATCAAAAATATATATATATGAATAAAATAATAATTAAAAAATATGCAGCTTTGAAATTTATATTGCAATAGTCTATAATCGGCCTAAGTTTATGTATTGTCAAAATCGTTACTTTTAGCATTTGCATATTTTTTACTATTACTAAAATGCAGACAAAAAAATTATAGAAAAATTTAAATTAGGGCATTATATTTCCAAAATCAATTTTTGTCTCATATCAATTAATTCAAATACTCTATCCACCCAAGCTCACATTATAGAAAAATATGCACAATCTTTTTTTTTTTTTATGTTAGTTTCAATAATCATTTTTTTTGTTTAGCAAATATATATAAAAAAAAACAATAATTAAAAAATGTATAATAAAATAATAATTAAAAAACATATAATAAAATAAAAATTAAAAAAATGTAGAAAAATAAAAATACTTACCATTAAGCCTCTATAATGTTTTCTTCAAAATACAACGGAAAATGTAAAACTATTTCATATATTTTTCAAGCTGAACTCTTTTCCAGTAACTAACAAAAAAATGAGACAAAGCAAAAAATTCAATCTACTTGATCACAAAAACTATCATAAAATTTTTATTTTTTATCGTAGAAAAATAAAATTTACCTTTTTGGAAAGTAGAGAGAACACTGCAAATGAAGATCTAAAATGCGCATGCATAGCCTGGGTAGATTTCCATTAATCTTAAACCTCAACCCGGATGTTTATAATTTGAAAATCATCGTCTGCATTGTGCAGGTGTAAACATGAAGGAGTTAAGTTGCATAAGAATAATCCTGATGTTCACATGATATTGTTTTTTTATTGCTGAAACATAATGATACCAGAACTTTAGTCAGCTACTCCATATATATGGAGCTAGACAATGGTAGCGATGTATTGTTAATATCAATCCATGACTGGGCTACTGTAACTTCAATGAATAATAAAATCCTTAAACTTGAAAAAACTGACCTTAAAGTGTTAAACGTAAAGGCAATGCAGTCAAAATTAAAGGTATTGTTCAGGCCCCTATCCCCTAATCAAGCCTCACTGGTTTAGGAAATTGGGTATTAAACTCACATTTGTGAAAATGATCGAAATGGAAAACAAAATGCGAATCAAATTTCCTGGCTTATTTAATGGGGAACCTGGTTTTATTAAAACGACCCTTGTATCGATAGAGTTAAGCACTGACACACTACCTATAATATTCAAACCATAGAAAGTTCCCATTTGAGCAAAAAGAGAAAGTTGAAAAGGAAATTGATGACTTAGTTAAGAAAAGGATGTTACAACCCACCAAAAATTCCGATTTGTGCTACAGCATTGGTAATTATATCTAAACCCAACAAGCAAATTTGTTTGTGCAGTGATTATAGGGTATTGGTAAACAAGGCGATCAGAAAAACTGCGTATCCAGTCCCTAATGCCGGGGAAATAATAGCATCACTCCGGAGATCAAATTTTTTTGCTAAATTAGATCTTAATGCTGCTTTCTATCAGATACCAGTTAATGAACATACAGCTGAAATATTAACTCTAACCACTCATGTAGGGTTATATAAATGTATGAGGCTCCCATTTAGAACAACGTCAGCCCATAGTATCTTTCAATCAAAAATTGAAACCCTTCTTAATGGATTTGAGGGCATTATTCCATATTTTGACGACATTCTGATTACAGTTATGACTGAAAACAAACTGAAAATGAATCTACAGAAAGTCTGCAAAAAACTGGATGAATTTGGGGCTAAACTTAATACCCAAAAATCCATATGGAAAGCGAATGAAATCAAGTTCTTAGGTCACATTATATCTAAATCAGCACATCATCTGACCCTGAAAAAGCTAAAGCGGTTGCAGAAGTGCAGAGACCTAACAATGTAAAAAAACTTCAAGCCTTCCTGGGTCTTATTAATTACTTTGAAAATTTCTTAGAAGGAAAACTCTACATGGCCATACCATTATATGATCTCAAAAAGATTCAGAAATGGAAGTGGGAAGAAGAAAAAGCATTTCTATGCCAAAGTCGCTGCTTACTTCAAATAAATTACTTATCCATTACAACAGCGAATTGGGAGTAATTTGACAATGGACGTATCAGAATTCAACATCAGAACAGTAATGTGTCACCCTGCTCATAAAGCTGAACGACCCATTGCTTATGCATCACATACATTATCCAAAGCAGAGAAAAACTATAGTTAGTTGAACAAGGAGGCCTTTGCGATTTTATTTGGGTCAAAAAGTTCAATCAATACCTATACAGTTGCAGATTTACGATAGTAACTGATCATAAATCCCTATTGAGAATATTAGGAATTAAACAAATTCCTGAACATCTAACTCCTTGCATGTTGTGTTGGCTAAACATTTTAGCTGCTTATTATTATACATTAGTATATAAAAACGGAAAACAAATAGGGTACGCTGAAGCTTTATCACGTATGCCTGATTAAACTGAAAGATATAAAAAAGAAATAGAAATTAATTATAACTCATTAATTAAAGACAGAAAGCTAATGATGTAGATTCTTGTATGAAGATTAAAATGAAAAATCATTTGAGTGGACGGACAGGAGTATGAGACAATCAACTGCAGGGATTAAAACAATGAAGGCCTCAATACGAATTTGATGAAGAAGAGTACACTTGATTCTTGGAGCTTCATTTGTGCACACTGACTTATATATTGGAGCAGATCGTCTCCCATGGTACAGTGACTTCAAGTGTGGAGAGCTGGCCTTCGAACATGGGAACAGTCTACTAAGATTTACAGGTCATATTCATCTACATTATTATTTATGTATGCCTTTGGGCCTTATGTTAAATGGATTGTATATATGTAAATAGTTAAAACACTATTAACGATCATTCGTTAAATTATTTAAATATTAACTGTTTACTGGTGATTTGTTCTTTTGGGAAGTGACCTCTTAAATCAGCTAAACAGCAATATCAAAGAAGGTTAATGCATCAGGACAAATTTTAGCCATATCTGCCAAAACAAAATTATAACTATGACAAAAACAGAGTGTAAAACATGTTTTTGAATTTTTCTTTAAGAGTCTAGCTTAAATTTCAGAAATTTTTCTCTTCATATTTGAGACATTATCATACAGTCCCCCTCTCCACCCGATATTATTAATATTTAATCCTAGATAATTAATTTCTTGTTTCAGCACAGCATACAAATTTTCTCCAGAACTGCTTTCTGCATTTATAAATTTAATAAACTGTTTTTAAACAATAAGTAGTGAATCATATTTTTTACTATTGAAGACATACCTGAATGTAAGAGACATTTATTCTTGATCCTGATGGCTGATATCTGGAGTGCAGTGAAGAATTACAGAAAAATACTTTTGTGATTTTATTTGATTTATAATCTGGTTCTGGATTTTACTTTCCCATTAAATTCTTTAGTTCATTTGGAATTGGTTAGCTTAGATAATGTTATTGACTTATGTTTACTGGAAATTCATCAAAGATGATTTAGAATTATTGGGTCAAATTTCCCAAGCAATGGAATAATTTTTAAAAAGTTTCCATTATGTGAATCAACTATGATTTCGACAGATCCTTTAAATTGCCAAATTATGCTGAGCTAGATACTGTATCACTGATAATTATATTTCAGAAACTTAATGTAATTGGCAGTTTTTTTTTTGATTCATTAATTTCTATTGTACAACTGAAAGTCTCTTTTGAAGTTTTATACATTTTAACAGTGTAATCAAAGGATTCTTTGATTTTTCATGTTTTTCCAGTTTGGTGCCGGTATTTGGTCAGTTATTGAATTCTAATAATGGTAAAGCAATCATTATATCCTCATGGAAAAGACATCAATAGAAAAAATATATTTTCTTTTTTATCATGAAAACCGACACCGCGTTACATCTGGAGCATTGACTTTCACAAGAAAGGGGTTGCTATGATTGGACCTGGAGTCTTCAAATAGGATGCTATGATGGCACAACAAAATGCTTAGCCCATGATTACAATCAGAATATATTATCCAGAGATGATATATGATCTCATCATTTAGAAGTTTTTTTTTAAGATGAGCTTTTGAAAAAGCAATTCCATTATTTTGGTGAGGAAATTCTTCCACCAAAATTTTTAATGGTCCTTTTTTTTTTCACTAAATAATCTATTATTTGCTGGCTCATTCTCTCTGGCCAAGTAGCAGGATCATATGTTATATTTAGTAATTCATTGACTATTTCTTTGTTCTTAGGTACACAACACTGAATTTTTCCACGATACTGTTTCCTTGATACTGATTCCTTCATGTAAATGTGTTTTTTTACGATTAATATATATATATCTTTTGTACTAATCCTCGACATTTTTTCTGGAGACATTTTCATTTATATAAATATTATAATCTTGATTGATCACTTCTGAATTTGTGTCATCATGCTTTTCATTTATAATTTTTCTTATTTCAGTTCATTTTCTTTTGGTACTACCACTTTGATATTTCTGCCTACATCTCTTTCGTGTTTTGTATTAAACATTTTATGAAAAAATAGTTAGAATGTTAAGTTTTTTTGCAAAGGCAGTTAATAGTTGAAAATATATATTTTTATATTGGTGTAAACTTTTTAAATTTGCATTAAAATAATCATAAATATTTTCATAATTTTTTATTAATTAAAAAGTATTGAAAAATTACTGCGAACAGTGTCAATTGGCAATTTATTAGAGTTTTATGTTTTTAGAATAATATTTAAGATTTTAAAACAATTGAACAACTAAGATTTTTTTTTTTAATATTTTATGCAAAAATAATAATAATGATGATTTTAGTATAGACAAGTTTATTGAATTGGTCATCATATGAAGTAATTAAACTATATTAAAATTACTTACCTTGCTGTAGAAATAATTTGCATATATGTAATTAATTTAATTCACAATTTATTGAAATAAATGGTAATAATTTATTTGGCAAACATAATTTTTTTAAAGATAACACATGGCATATGTTTATTTTCTTGCAATTGTGCAGAAGACCACTTCATCATCATTTCTTATGCTTGCTCTTAACTGTTATTAAAATAGGCAAAACCCTCTATATGTATTGCCACTCAGTGCAAGCCAGAGTAATCAATGGATGCCAGAAGGCTTCTGCATAAAATCCCCATCTAGTGCCTACTCATCCAATATCCCCAGACTAGTTTCTGGCTTGTGTCCTTCATCAGTGAGGATAGTGGTGGCTATTGTTATTGAAGAACCAAAGATACCAAAATGTATAGGTACTGAACTGAGTTCAGACCTATATGACTATATAAGCTGATGAGCTTGGATTGAAAATATTATGGTGTTTTCAATTTATCTCATAGTTTTGTAGTTATGTAGAGATAAAAGGTGGCTGCTGGAGGATTGCATTAAATCCTAAGATCTAAGTGCAGTGCTCTCAGATCCAAGGCTCCTCGCTGACGAAGGCCACAAGCCAGAAACTAGTCTGGGGATATTGGATGAGTAGGTACTAGATGGGGATTTTATGCACAAGCCTTCTGGCATCCATTGATTACTCTGGCTTGCACTGAGTGACAATATGTATAGAGTTTTGCCTGTTTTAAGACAACTTCCTATATGCACACTACGTGCAGGAAGAGAATTGGTGGAAGCTGGAATGCAATTAGTCAGTCAACTCAGCACTGCAATATAGATAGATATTTCCAATTATTGTTATTTTTGAAATAGTGAGTTATATATATAATACAATTTTCAATTACATGGAGTCTGATAGAATGCAATTGGCCCCAATCAGCTCATATCAGATCCTGTACCTCAGCAAACTTTTTTATTTCATTCCTCCATTCATTCATCTTCCATATGATTTCTTAATATTTTTTTTACAATTTCTTGGAATTTAATTTAAAATTTTAATTGTCCTGTTTATTATTCTCTCTTCTAACAATATACCCAGCCTAGCTCCATGTCAGTCTCTTAATTCTTTAAATGTTAATAGTAATACTTTTTTGCTCTTTCCTCTATGTATTTTGTTTTCAATCTCTTTTTATTACTCTTAATATACATTTCTCTTGTCTCAAATCCATAAATAACTCTTAAAACACATATATTAAAAACCCTCCTTTTCAAATATGTAGGAGTATTTTTTTTTAATATCAAAGTTTTTTTGTACCAAAAGCTGAACATCCAAGTTTAATTCTATGATTAATTTTGTCCATTAAGTTTCCATGTGTATTACTCTGATTAAATTATTTGTAATTATTATCTTCTAATTCATGATTCTCAATCTTTATTTTTTACTTCTGAAAAAATCCATTGAACAATACTTTAGACTTTTTAGTCTTTTTATTTTTATCTGATAACTCTTCCAATAGTATTATTTGCAAAAACAATCATATTATCTGCAAAACTAAACAAGTGTCGTAAATAATCTCTATTTACTTTTACTACTTTAGCTTCCCATTGTAAGCCACAAAATTTTTATTTTTGTAAAATTGCTGTTAAAGTTTTAGGATCATTAACCATCATGCTGTACATCCATATTAATCTTAATATCAACATCTAATTTAATCATTGCTATTGCTTTTTAATAAATATTCTTCAGAATATGATAGTATTTTGTGTCTATATCTTGACAATCCAAAACTAATCACTGAGGAACTGCATATAGAGTCAAATGCCTTTTCATAATCTACAAATCCAAAGTTTAGTAATAATTTTGTCATTGATCTTTTCTATATCTACTCAATATTTGGATGTAATCCACATTAAAATCATATTAAAATGCAGCTTTTTTTTTTTGGTAATTGTAAATTACGCCCCATGTGGCCCAAGAGGCGCTGTTTCTATGTCAACCACAGAAATATTCGGAGTAAAAAAAAGGTGGGATGATTGTGTTAGGAGGATTGTTGAGTGTTATAGTGGTAAGGAATGGGTTAAAAGAATAGAAGCATTAATAAAGAATAGGGAGTTGGAGAGATGGAGAACTAGTAGGGAGGGTAAGAAGAGTTTAAATATATATAGAAGTAAACAGAATATTGGATGCGAGTTAATTTATGATAATAGTAAGGAAAGTAGTTTATTATTTAAGGCTCGAACAGGATCCTTAGCAACAAGAGAATATACACGTAAATGGAAAACTATGGATGATTTAGTGTGCAAATTGTGTAAGGAAGGTATAGAAAATATTAGGCATCTGTTGATTGAATGTAAATGCTTGAAAGCAGAAAGGGTACAGATAATGAAGTTATGGGAGAATAGACATGAACAAAGTGACTATACAGAAAGTGAGTTATTAGTTTTTACGTTGGGTTTGCGAAGAGATAAAGGGAGATTTAGATATAAAGGCCACAGAGTTGACCAAGATTATGTTGTGGAAATGGGATGGGGCAGAATATGGGAAGACTTAAGAGTGGGGAATGGAAAATAAAGTGGCTAACAGGTTTATCTGGGTATAATTGCTGAGATATTCTTGACTTCATTTAAGGAGAAGCCAAATACATCACATCACAGTAAAATGAAAATGTTTGGTAGATTGCAGTTTATGAATAATAAAAGAATAGCTAAAATAGTATTTAATTGGGTTATGAGTAAAGGGCAGGTAACAAGATGGGTGAGAAAGGTAATGCGGTATGCAAAAGATTTGGATAAAGAATTTATATCAGTATATTTGTACAAAAGATGGGATGATTGTGTTAAGAGGATTATTGAGTGTTATAGTAGTAAGGAATGGGATAAAAGAATAAATTTATTAATAAAGACTAGGGAGTTAGAGAGATGGAGAAATAGTATGGAGAGTAAAAAGAGTTTAAATATATATAGAAATAAACAGAATATTAGGTGTGAGTTAATATATGATAATAGTAAGGAAAGTAGTTTATTGTTTAAGGCTCGAACGGGATCTTTAGCTACAAAAGAATATACATGTAAATGGAAAAATATGGGTGATTTATTTTGTAAATTATGTAAGGAAGGAATTGAAAATATTAGGCATTTGTTAATTGAATGTAAATGTTTGAAAACAGAAAGGGTACATATAATGAAGTTGTGGAAAAATAAATATGAAAAGAGTGATTATACAGAAAGTGAATTATTGGTTTTTATGCTGGGTTTGGGAAAAGATAAGGGGGATTTAGATATAAAGGTTATAGAGTTGACAAAAATTGTGTTGTGGAAATGGGATAGAGCAGATTATGGGTAAATTTAGAGTGGGGAATGTAAAAGAAAGTGGCTAACAGGTTTATCTGGGCATAATTGCTGAGATATTCTTGACTTCATTTAAGGAGAAGCCATAATACATCACATTAAGCTACATCGTCTGCTACCAGCAATCTAGCCCACTATGTGGCGCTGTTTCTCCATGCTACGCACGGAAAAACTACGCCGTTACAACTACCCTTTTTTTTTTTTTGGTTACTTAGAATCCAGTGTTAACTGTAGACAAATTGTTAATATCTTGGTAAAGATTTTGTGCAGAACTAATAGAAGACTGATAGATCTACAAATTTCTATTTTTTAAATATCAGTATTACTACTGCATTGATATCCAATTTCCCATACAATAAACAAAATAATTCTGTATATAAGTAATTTAGTGGTAGTAGTTATTTCCCTATTTTTTAATTTGCTTAAGGCAGCTCATTAAAGTCTATCTATGCAGCATATCAACATCAAAATTCACCCTTTTATTTTACATTATCAAGTTGATAATCATCCAAGCTAAAAGCTGCTAAGGATTTTTTTTCTATCAGTGGCCGATAAAGAATTTGAATTTTTTGAACATTAATCATTAAACCCAAAGGTTTTCCAGGAAGGTTTGCGATAATAGTGTTTTAGTAGTATTTATATATTGGACTATTTCCATCATCTAATACAAGGATTGAATGTCTTTAGAAAAATTTAACTTTATTTAAAAATTCCAAATACATTCAACATGATGTTTTCCTGAAGGTTTGTGATGATGGTGTTCTAGCTATATTTTTATATTAGACTATTTTCATCATCTAATATGTGTGTTGAATGTCTTTAGAAAAGTTTAATTTTTATTTAAATATTCCAAATACATTAAACTGTTAGTAATATCACAGCAAACAGATTAGCATATGCACCAACTGTTAGTAATATCGCAGCAAACAGGCGAGTATATACACCAACTATTAGTAATGTCACAGCAAACAGGTTAGTATATGCATAATGTTTCAAGAGGTATTTTTCTCCCCTCTTCTTCAGGTGTTGCTGGCCTGACCAGTGACAGTACTAGCATGGGATTCACCTGGGTCTTTAGATTCTTGATTTTTGAATTTTAAGGTAACACTCTAACCAACTGAGCCATATTGCCAAAGGCAATAGTATGTAGTAATTTCATATACTTATCTATGAGGTTCCTCCTAATTTCTCCATTTTTTCCTAGGAGTAAAGTTGATTAGTGGTTTCCATACATTATGTATAGTCACACTAGGTTGGCTTATGGGATTTTTTGCCGTTGTCATGTGAGCAACTTCTTTAAATTTTCTTCTTTGTACTTTTTGTCTCTATCCAATATTTTTGTATTTTCCCAATTGAACATATGTTCATTGGCACATACATAGTCTGCTACCTTAGACACATCTGTTTTCTCTCTTCTAATCATCAGTTTATGTTCTTGCAAGCACTTTTCAATGGGATGGCTGGTCTCACCAATATATGTTTTTCCACATTCACATGGTATTTCATAGATGCAGTTTTTTTCTTTTCAGCATTTCAAGTTTAGGCTTTATAGATGTTAGTATTCCTCATAGTGTGGTATGGCTCTGTAAAGCTGTTCTGATGTTATACTGATTGCAGATTTTCCTTAATTTGTCTGCTATTTAAATAAAGTTAAATTTTTCTAAAGATATTCAATACTTATATTAGATGATGGAAATAGTCCAATATATAAATACAATTAAACCAAAATATTTATATGTTGCATTCAAAACATTAAATACATTGAACTGACAATCACTATACTACAAATCCAAAATCCAAGATGATCTTGTTATTTCTTTTAATTAATATATAAGTAAAATGTCTGTTATATAAAATAAAAGTAAGCAAAGAATAAGTAAAAGTGTATAAAATTATATCCATTATTGGAATTAGATATAAGCAAATTAAAGAAGATTAAAGATTATGATTATTAAAAAAAAAAACAATCATTTAGCCATTATAATAGTGTAATTAAAAATTGAAACAATACATATTCAGATCACTTAATTAAAAACGAATTATATTAGAGATTACATAAAAACAACACATATATGTATATCACACACAGAGAGAAGAACAGAAATAATCATTAGTAAGGAACTCAGCCAGATGAGTCTGATTAGTTCTTTCTTTTTAAATCTTTATTATCTTTTGTTTTGCATTTTTTTATATTTATTTTGTTTATATTTCTTGATCTTTTATTTATTTATTATTATCTTTATTGTAACATAATAATACATGACATCAGAGCAGTTGCTAGGGTCATGGCTGCATGCACACAGAAATAAAATATATCTCCCTCAAATTAACATTATTTTTTACACAATTATTATAATAAAATTTTCTTAAATAAAGCATTCAAATTTACATGTAATTATTTAGTTATGTACTAGTTGACAATTTCTGATAATTTATTATATATAATTTAGCTTAGAAAACAATACAATTTATTTCTAATATCAATAATACTAACATTTTAATGTTTATATTTTCACCACATTTAAAAAATGAAAATGTTTAAAACAAAATACATCAAAATAATTTATTATAAAATGCAATAGTTTAAACTTGTTAATTAATGAGGATAAATACACAAGTGTTCAAAATACTTTCTTGCTTTTAGAGATGCAAATTTTTTTAATAAATATTCCTAAATCGAGTGAACCTATTAATGCTCAATTGAAATTATTGCCAACACTGATAGTTTCGTTTGTAACATCGTAGAGCGTAAATAATTTTGGGAATAATTTTTAATTTTGAAAATGATCATTTGCCATTAGCCACCGATACAGGTAGAGTCAAAAAAATACATAGTACAATTATAAGATTTGTACAAGTAGAAAATATATTATTTTCCTAAATATATTCTAAAACATCACTAGGTGTCATTCCAGGCTTCTAATATACTTCCATCGCACTTAATTTCTCAAATAGTTTCTCTTCATTTATATCAGATGTCAACCGGATTTCTAAGTGTTAATTGAAATAAAATGGATTAAGATTGGAGATAATAGTTCAAGAGAATGTAGCAACCACTAATCAGGCAAAGATGTCAAAGAAGAAATAGTGCGCCTTTTTTTTTTGTTTAGGAAGAATATTGCAAAGATTGCTCATTGAATGTAATTCAGTAAGTATTCTATATTTAATTGATTTTGTGAGTACCTAAATGTATATCCTAATAGCTGAATAAAAAATTATAAAATTTCATGATTTGATATGGCAAAATTTAATAAATCATTGAGTAAAATATGCTTTTAGTGATTTATAGTTAGTCTGTCAATGTAATTGCAAAAAATGAAAATAAATGCTGATGGTTAATATAGATTAGGAAATAGAAAAAAAAAACAAGAGAAGATATAATAAATTTTTTGGGAAGTTAATGATTTTTTTTTTCTTGTCAATATATTTTTTAAGTATCAAAAATGTCAAATATACCAGTGAGTGTTACTGAATAGAATTCACAAGAATTAAATTGACTATATTTTTGAAAGCCAGCTTTGTTCAGGGGCAAATGTGAAACAAATATTGTATTATTTATCTCTATACTTCAAGTGAAGCCTAAAAAGAATTACGAATTTGTCCATTGTTCTAGATGTAACCCAAGGAACATATCTGTTGTTTATAGTTAATGAACCGGATTAATTTTACATAGAATAGAAAATAATAATTAAAGAAAAATCTGAGAAAGATATGAATAAGATGAAACAATAAATAAAATTATAATGTATTCCAGACTATTCAGTGATAATTTCAAAGGGAAGAAAAATCAGAAAATTACAAAAATATTCAAATAAGGCAAGAAATAATATTACTAATATTATTTGCAAGAACATTGAAAATGGAACAAAGCATTTAAAAAAAAAGAAATATCTTTCAAGTGATTTGTGTGCTTAAAAGAAAATTTCAGTCACAAGTAAGTGTGCTAAAACATACCAAATGACCAGATTATAACTAAAATAAGAGGTGGAGGAAATTTATATAAGAATTATATCACAAAAACATCAAGAAAAGTACTTTTGAGATCGTTACCACAGAATAAGACCATTTGAACCGATGGCAATGGTTTTACAATAACAGGTGAATATCACACCTATATATGCTGCATAAGTGTAAGATCAAAGAATGTCAAAAATAAATTTTTATATGCTTTATTGATTAACGGTAATGAACCTAGAAGTGTATGAATTAGATAATGAAGTTATTGGGTTTTTTTTTATTGCTTTTAAATAATTAAAAAAATTTGTTAGAATGTTATTAATGATAATAAATTGATTATCTTATTTATATTTTTAAATTTGCAATAAATTCCAATATATATTTTTACTATTTTTTTAAGATTTGAAAGCTTTTGAGAGACGTTTAACAGAAGTCATATCATGTCTTCAACCAGCCACAATGCGTTGGAGAGGTAATTTTTTTATATTTATATATATTAAAAAATAATTTTTTTCCAATTTTTATTATAATTCATAATAGAATATTGGTTACAGGACAGTACTCTATATTTTGAAAAGCAAAACATATATTTTAGATTGGAAATTAAGTTTTAAAACAAAAAAAAATTTACATTATTGCTTTAAAGCAATAATGTAAAATGTAAACATTAAACGGTTGTCATCTAATCCTTCGTCAGCCACCAGAGGCGCGATTTCTAACTGAAAAACACATTAATATATAGTTCCCGGGATAGCGATTTTAAAATTAATGCTTAATGGTTTAGTTGAAATAAATATCTTTTAATCTATTAATCAATTAATAATTTACTAAGTTTAATAAAGTTTTTTTTTTTTTTTTTGAGCATTCAAGAATGTCATTTGTATAATTTTTGCTGTTCCAGCTTTTATTTAATGAAACCAATTATTTGTTTTTATAAATTATTTAAATATTTTATTCTTGAATTTTTACATATTGTAATATTAGGATTTGAATTTAAACTTGATGTTACTACATAAAAATTTTGCAGCATATTTTCAATTCTGAGATTATTTAAATTCATTTAAAAGTAATTAAAATGGTTTATCATATCATTAGACACTGATTTTAAAATGCATTGTAATGTAAAACGGCTGTGTGTATTTTTAACAGGCAATGTATCAAAATTTATTTTTATCACAGCAAAATCTTAAGATTAGTATTAGCTATTTTATTCTTAAGATGATAAAATAAAAATTAATGATGTATATATTTGCAGTGTTCAAGTTCAGGCAAGAGATATATATATATGTGTGCGCAATAAAGAGCTATGAATATGGGAACATAGAATTCCCGAAAGCGCTTAGCTTATCAATTGTTATGTATAGTTTCAGTAATTGTGCATAAAACGCAAGCTTAGTATTATGAAATATTAATGAAGTTAATTGTTTAGTTATTATAATAATTGTGTAGAATAAAAATAATAATTATAATTATGAATAATAATTATGTAGTAATTAAGTATAATAATTATGTATAATGATTGTGTGTAATAATTGTATATAATAATTATATACACTAACTCAAGATATGTGTAACTATCATTTATAAAAACATATATAATAATAAAACAGATATGAGATTAAAGACTGTGTAATAGCCTGAGGCAGACCGTTGTAATCAGGAATGCTGAGCCTGTAATAAGATAGCAGTATTGTTAAGTAACTTAATTGTAGTTGGTAGAACTGCATACCCGACCTTATAAAAAAAAATGCCAAATATGGTATGTAAAAAAGCACCATATATGGCAAGGTGTCTATGGTAAGGCGTGTAAAAAATACCATATATGGTAAGGTATATTAAGGGGTATATAAACCACCAAAACCTGATATGTAGGTTCTGCTATTAACGTAATTCAGAGAATTCTGCCTCTGCAAGTCAAAAAGCAAGACTACGATTTATTATGTGCAGGTCCCGATGGCCTATTATTATTTTTATGCATTTTAAATAGACTATGTAAACTTGTAAATATGTTATTTAAATTAAACCATTTGCTTGCCATCTCAATTCTGCCTTTGTCAGTAATTTATTTGTTGCTCTCTGGATGCAGCAAACCAGCACAGTCATGAGTGGATGTGAACCAACAGTGAAAATGGCAGAAATATCACAAGTCTGTATATGCGAATTCAGTATAGATAATCCGAGTGATTAGCCATTGTATGTTCAGAGGTTAAGAAATTACTTTATATTTAATAGCATTACTGAAAATACTGTAAAAGTAGCCTCTTTACTTTGCTTCGCAGGCCAAAGGGTAATCGAGATAGCCAACAAACTGTGCGAACCTGATTTACCAGAGACTCGAACTGTACAATGAACTTGTAACAAAACTAATTGATTATTTTCAATTCCCAGCCATCCAAATTTATTGCTTGATTACATTTTAGGGGCAGAAGGCAATGGAAACATTAAAAGATTATGACATGGGTCAGAGAGATGGCTAAACCATGTCTTTATGGACAAATATTTAGAGGAAGATCTCCTTGAGCAACTATTATACAAGCTAATAGATGTATCAGTTTAGGCAAATATTATTAGCAGTAAAAAAACCTAAGCTACGAAGAAGCAATTAGACATAGAATAGCATGCAAACTTGTACTCGACCAAGTGAGAGTTCAGAAGTTTCACAAGATCAGAACCACTTCAAGCTACAATTTATAAAATGTTAGCAGTTGAACCTAAAATAGACCAATAAGTAAAATGTTTCTGATGCAGAAAAATCAGTCACAAAATTGGATTGCAATAAGCAAGAATGTGAAACTTGTAGTAAAATGACCGACAACCCCGAAAGAGAGCATCACCATACGGACAAGAAGTGAACAGAAAATTTACCTGTGGTTGATGGAAAGTAGCTACTTAAAAATGCTACCATAAATGAATCAGATCAAATTATACTAAATGTAAAAATAATTGGCAAAATGATAACCATGAAAATTGATAGAGGGGCAGGGGTATCACTGATGAAAATCAGGGATTGGGAAAAATTTAATTAAGGATTTAAAATTCCCCCAAAAGTGGAGAAAACTCACCTCAAGACTTGAGATGCAATCAAAAATCTTATAAGAATATTAGAAGTCACAAAAGCAAAGATAGAAAGAAAGAAGAGCAAAATACTACCACTGTACATAATGAATGAAGCAAAGATAGAAAGAAGAGCAAAATACTACCACTGTACATAATGAATGAGGAAATTAACCGAATCATAAGCTGTGTTGATTTGCATCTCTAGATATAAGGGTATGCATCATTAAGAAAATCAATATAGAATCACAAGTTAAAAATAACTATCCCAATCTATTCAAAAAAGAACTAGAAAAACTAAAAACTTCATCTATTGATATAGAGTTATAAAATAGCACAAAACCTGTTATTACAAAATCTTGGAAAGTGCCACCAGCCTAGCAAAGAAAGGTCGGAAAACAGATGAACTGGTAAAGCAAGTAATTCTGAAACCAGTCAAGAATATAGAGTGGGCTACTCCTGTAGTAATAGTGAAAAGAGCAAATGGAAAAATAAGATTTTGTGGTGACTATCGTACCACTGTAAATAGGTACTTAAACAAAAGTCAATACCCAGTCCTGAACATAAGGGAAGTCCTAAGCTCCATGCAACAAAATATGTATTTTGCCAAACTAAATTTGAACAGCGTATTTCACCAAATATCTGTTACCAAGGAAACAGCCAAGATCTTGACAATCACAACCCACAAAGGTCTATTGAGTTATAATAGGCCACCCTTTGGAATTACAGTGGTACCAAATACATTCCATGCTAAAATCAACTTATTACTCAGAAATATGGGTTGAGTCATCCCATACTTGATAATATATTGAAACAGTCGACCTTAGTTTAAGATCAAGTTTCACTGTTCTACCACTTAACCCACATTTGATCCTGCTTTTTTTTTGTCATATGTATATAAATTATACGTATGTTTCTGAGAAGCTTCTATAAGGGTTATAAATATAAATTTTAAATAAAAGTTCTTTAATTATATTAAATATTAACTTTTCTGGATGCGACTCAGATATATACGTATATTAACGGAGCTTTTATATATATAAATACACAAACAAATATTGTAAATAATTTTGTATTTTTTTTCTTAAATTATATTTTTATTACTTTGTAATTATTTTTCTTCATATAATTACACAAATATTCAAGATGGAAGATGCAACCACTAACTGTCCAAAAGTAATTAAAAGGGTGGGAACAGTAGTTTGTTTTATGATTTTAAAGGACATTTTAAAATTAAAGTTAATGAAAGTAAAATTTAAAACAAAGCTAATTGATTTAGTTAGCTGTTAACATTTTTATCAAATCTACTTCCAATCTAGAAATTGATTTGAATTTATTTTTGGACAGTTATCTTGCGATTGCATCTCTACTAACAATAGAGAAAAGATTTCTGTAAATTAAAAATTAATTAGAGTAAGAAGTTTAATTAAAAGAAACATTCTTTGAATAACTAAAAACTGATATAACTAGGGACAAAAATCTATTGTGTCAGAGTTTGGTCAATCATCGCTAGCCAACTCCACATCTGTTTGATTTTTAAAAAGAGGGGCCTAAGCCGCCTTCCTCTCTGTCTTCAGTTTAACTCTTCACCATGCAAAGATGTAGCTCCTACTGCTCAAGTGTGCCCATGCCATCAAAGAACTGCCGAGGCTAAGAGACATGTTTTAAATCAAAGAATGCTGCCTGCCACAGAAGATTCATCAGTACTTTATTTCATGGAATCCTGAGGTAACAAATCTAAAGTTATTACAATTGTATTACCTGAATCCTAATTCTTTAAAATTGTTTTCTGTATATTGAATCTCTTTTGACTCGCTAATTGGCGAGTATGTTAAATTAAGTTATTTTCTTTATATCGATTCTCTACTATCCAAATTAATACTACAATAAATTTTTCATCCAACTCACGCTTCTTATTTTTATAATTTAGTGCGGTTATAATTTAATTTTAATGATATTTTTTATATGTTCACTTAATTTTATTAGTAAATGCCAATCAAACCCAGTCTTACGAACTTGTATATCCCGCTGTGGAATAGAAAAAGGGGGGTGGGGTGGAATTAATGAGTTCTGGTTATTTATTTCTAAATAATTCGTTAGACTGATTTTTTCTTTTAAAATGAATGTATGTTTTTTAAAAAAAATATATTTCACCATAAAATTATACAAAATTATATATAGAGTTCGCAAAAACAAACTCTTATCAAGCTTTAAGAATACCCTCAACCCCAGACTGCGGTTTCTGCATCTATTGTCGTCAGTGAGGTGTTAGGGATTAAAAATACTAGAACTAGCCTAACACTTTATTTAATGCCTAACTATTGAGAAGAAAATCTGAAACTTTCAGACATTCAAATGTCCAAAAATCCAGCTATCTAACTCAAATAGCTGTATGGGACTGAACTAAGTTCAGATACACCATATATTAATAGCTCTAGCAATATAAAATCGCCAAAACCTTAATAGCAAAAACTAAAATTAAATTGATAAAAAATCAAGTCAGATGTCATATGACCTAATTTTAATAAAGCTCGTATTTACAAACGTTATATATAGAGTTCGCAAAAACAAACTCTTATCAAGCTTTAAGAATACCCTCAACCCTAGACCGTGGTTTCTGCATCTAGCGTCGTCAGTGAGGTGTTAGGGATTAAAAATACAAAATGTATAAATACTTTGCAATCTGGGGTGGATATTGATGTCCGTTAGTTTTATTAATTTCTTTATTCATCATCATCACCAATAGGGCTGGTAAACAAATTCTATTTTGTTGTTCGCACTTTTAAGTGCATGGATTTTAGTTTTTTTTATATGTTAAACAAAATAGTATTGATTCAAGAAGGGGGAGAAATGCACTGTTCATTAATTATAGCTTTAACTGTTGATAAATGATTTTATCTTACATGGGTCATTATTTTAACATATCGTTACGTACTTGTTAAACCATTTAAGGCTTTATGTTAATATTTAAACTCAATGATTTCATATTTTTATAAAAGCATGGTTAGCATAGGCCACTCTTCATGTTATTAAGCTTTATCTAGAAATGTGCGTCGGAATGCCCGAGTCGTCTCCTTTTCATTTCAGGTCATTAACAGGGCGATGAATGTCCTTAAACCATATATATATATATTCGCGTAATGAGAGCAATGCATGGGATAATTCCGGCAAAGTTTGACCCATTGCAATTCCGTCCGAGGATTCTTTGTCAACCGATTCCACAAAATGTGGGGTGGCAAGTCGGCTAGACTGTTTTCTTCTGTAATATGATAAAGCATCTCAAAAAAAAAAATGGCTCCGCAAATATTCGTTTTTTGCCTGTTTAACCAAATAAACTGTAAATGATATGTAATAATGAAACATTATTCTCTTTGTAATATTTTTCATTGGAGTTTTAAATCCAAACTCTCATGAAGCTGCCCTCCCTTTTATTGAAATAAACCATTGCTGTATTGACAGGGTTTCACGATATTTGACTGTTAAATGTGAAATAAATAATGTTTTTAGTCTATTTACTGATCAGAATATATACTTATTTAAGTGTTGTCAATAAATGCTATAAATGAAAACAAAACTGTATCAAATGCCAAGGACATTCTATGAAATTGTACAAACAGCGAAACTATTATTGTCATATCTTTATATGTGTTTTAATATATAAATGTCCACCAAAACACCCAGATTGATCCATTTTGTAACATGAAATAAAATCCTATTTTTAAATATACATTCAGTAAGGTAACTGCTGCACTAAATTTATATTTGTTAAAATAAAAATAATTGTATCAAGTTTGTTAAATGTTTGTAATGAAAACAAAGTTTTAAAAGCGTGAAGTTGATTATATATATCAAACTCATCTTGAATTTTGTCCAAATAAATGTTAATATTTTAAACTTTAATTCAGTTGTTCGAATCTCCTTAATAATATTTATATTTATATATGTTTTTAACTTATATTTCGGGTTCACTCAATCTCTCATCATCATCATCAGCTGAGTTCTCATGCAAAATGATAAGCGGCCCGGAAATAATTAATTTATTTAGTATCACCGTAGGTGTTGACCGTAGTGTTATAGATTTGGCGAATAGGCAAACAGGTTAGAATTCATGATTGCTCCTGACCTATGTATCTCGGGCATGATTGGATTTGGGGTACTTTTGCTTAGATTCTAAATCTTGTTGGATGGACATACATTTTCGACCGGTACAATATTAATAATGATGAATTCCAAAAAAGCATTGAAAAACCGAGTAATGAAAACTTGCAGACTACTTAAGATATTCGGAATCAGATTAAATCCCTAGAAATGTATTTGGAATACAAAAGAGCTTAAATTCCTGGGACACCTTATCAGTAAGCAAGGGAAGAAATCTGCATGTGAGAATGTGAAGACTCTAAAAAAAAAGCATCAAACTTGAAAAATATTAAGGAAATCCAAGTATTCTTTGGACTACTAAACTACTTTGAAACTCTTTTGCAAAGGTCACATTGTCCACTCTTATATAACCTGTTAAAGAAAAATGAAGTATGGAACTGGGAATGCAATTACGAAAAAGTTTGAGCAAGCCAAAGCCTTACTAACATCCGAAGGGCTCCTCATCCACCATGATAACCAAGAAGTCCCACTAACAATGGATACATCATGTAACAGATGGGAAAAAGTCTGGAGACTAGGATATAATGCAGATGTAACAGTGGGAACTATGGCTCAATGTTCCCTGATTGGTGCACCAGATGTAACAGTCGGTAGAGTTCTACCAAGGTGGGAAAGGGAAAAAGTTGCATCTAACTGTGGTCGTACTTTGGGTCTTTGCATAGGATGCTGATGAAAACTTGATGAGATGCCTAACCAGTGATTGCATGTATTTTTAATTGATTAGCTCTATATCTATTTAATAATACCAGGTTAATTCATCCACCTCTCACCCCTTTCCGATTCCATTATGCCCTAATATTCAAGCCCAGGGAGAATATTGCCTTTGACTCCCTTAACAGGTATGATCAGATACACAAAGAAACTTCTGTACCTCTATACAGGTTACAACTAGCATTGAAAACACTTAATTTACCATAAAACTATTATATGAAAATGAAATAGGTGTGTGCATATTACGATTATTAATGGATTGTTGAATGCCATGACAACTCAATAAACCAGAGACCAGAATAATGTGAATGCTTTAACATTTATTAACAAAGATAAATGAAGTATTTTAAATAATAATAATAATAATAAAAATACATATATACATGCATCATAAATGGGTTTCTACCATAGGATTTTTGGGTATGGATCTATAGAATTATTAACTGATAGTATGATAGAAATTCATGTCTGACCCATGTATATATGTATTTTTTTTATTCTTGGTAAAAATTCTTTATTATTGTATTTAATAAGTAAATATTAATAATTGAAATTTTTTTTTAAAAAAAAAGTATTATAATGTATAATTAAAATTTCTTTTATATTTTATAAGTGAAATGTTTATAGAAAAATATATTTATTGCAATCACTTTCATGTAAAATGTCATAAATAATTTACTACTTTTATAATATTTAATAAATATTTAACAAGTAAAACATTAATAAACTGAAATATTTATTTCAAAAAATGCATATATTATACAATTTTAAATTTCATTTACATTTAATAAATAAAATGTATATTAAAAAAAAGATTTTCTATATACTATTTTTTTTATAAATCAGCAAGTGATTTAGATCTCTATATTTGTAGATTGCATAATTATAGAATGAAGAAATGTGTGTCTAAATTCATGTACCTTTTTTTTTTTTAGTAATTATAATGTTTGATAATGATGTTTTCTTTCCACTTCATATTTATTTTCTAATAATTTGATTTAATTCAGTTTCATATTTTAATTTATGATGTTTTGCTCTTTCTTGCTTTAAAGCATATTCTAACATTTTTATTCTTTGTACTGAACCATTTTTTAAATTTTCTTGCCCTTTTCTTTCTCCTTGTAAAAACTTTATCCTTGGTTGTAATTCAGCTCGTTCAACTTCCCATTGCGACCTTTCCATCTCAAATTGTGCCCATTCATGTTGGATAAAGTCTAAAATTCCTGGTATAGAATATTGCGGCCTTTGAGTATCTTCATCATGATTGTTTTTCAATCATATTGGTTCTCCCACTTCCTGGATCTAGCTGGCCACTTTGTAATTGTGATCATGGAATTTCTTCCATCCTTAACTGGTAACCATGTATTACTTATTGAAATATTGTGGGTATACCAATAATCTGAAACACCATGATGTAAACTTCACAAGAAATTAAAATGATTTTATGTGAGAATCTCCTAGTCGTTTAGATCCTAATTGTTTAAACAGAATGTCGCTTAAAAAACAATAGAGTCGATTTGTAAAAACATACAAAGTTTTATTTCCTGCTACATTTTTTGAAATCTAACCATTTTTTATTCTATGTAACAATACCTTTTTTTTCATAGTAATCAATATCCATTTCATAAAGTTATTCATTCCTATATTTCTCTTCATGTGTCAAAGCATTGGCCAGGAAGCGAACCCGCAAACTCGGGATAACTGCTTGTAAGGCAGCTGTGCTGATCACTCGGCTACCAACACTTGACTAATTCCTATATTTCTTATGAACTCATGAGCAATAAAACTATATTAATTTTTTTTTTCTTTTTATTCTTACTTTTTAATTATATTCATTTATATGAACATTTTAAAAAAGTAAATAATTTTTTTGTATATTTTTAGATTAGCATTCTTAATTTTTATTATAATTTTTGTTTATTTTTGGATAGTAATCGAAGCATCTAATTTTTTTTTTGCATTTGGCTTCTCACGATTGTTATTATAAATTAAATTCCATAATTGTGTTGTAATAATTCTGTGCATTAATATAAATGTTTTTTGCACAATTAATGATCTAAAAAAATTGCTTTCCAATTGTATTTTTATATTGGACTATTTCCATCATCTAATATATGTATTGAATGTCTTTAAAAAAATTTAACTTTATTTAAATATTCCAAATGCACTTAACTGTTAGTAATAGCACATCAAACAGGTTAGTATGTGGACAACGTTTCGTGAGGTATTATTTTCCCCTCTTCTAAGGACCCAGGTTTGAATCCCATGCTAGTACTGTCACTAGTCAGGCCAGCAACACCTGAAGAAGAAGGGAGACTAATACCTCTCGAAACATTGTGCATATACTAACCTGTTTGATGTACTATTACCAACAGTTGAATGTATTTGGAATATTTGAATAAAGTTAAATTTTTCTAAAGACATTCAATACATATATTAGATGATGGAAATAGTCCAATATAAAAATACAACTAGAACACCATCATCACTAACCTTCAGGAAAACATTGCTTTCCAGTGTTTGTCTTATTGAAGAGATCACTCTGCATAGACAATGTATTTAAGGATTTAAGAAATAATTATTTTTGAAATTTTCACTCTGTGCAAGAAGCATTTAATGCACAAAATTATTGAATGCTATTTATATATATTCAGATTCAGATATTTATTTTCAGTTCATTAATTTTTGTGTAATTCATTTACATCTCATTAGTCGGTCTTCATTATTTTTGTTTCTTCAAAATTAATCTTTGAGTAAATGAGAATAGTTATTTTTATTTCAAACTTATAGTAAGATTTAGTTGAGTAACTATTGGTATTAGAACTGTGTGTGGATATTATTTATATCACGTTATTCATGAATTATTATTTTTTATATAAATCTCACATATACATTCTAATGCAAATTTTTTTTATATATAATTCCTATAGTTTTCTAACAGTTTCAACTGTCCTGCACTCTTCATCATAGCATTTGTGATGAAGACTGCAGGACAGTTGAAACTGTTAGAAAATTATAACCTGTTTTGCAAATGCTGTGATGAAGACTGCAGGACAGTCGAAACTGTTAGAAAATTATAACCTGTTTTGCAAATGCTGTGATGAAGACTGCAGGACAGTCGAAACTGTTAGAAAATTATAACCTGTTTTGCAAATGCTGTGATGAAGACTGCAGGACAGTTGAAACTGTTAGAAAATTATAACCTGTTTTGCAAATGCTGTGATGAAGACTGCAGGACAGTCGAAACTGTTAGAAAATTAAAGGAATTTGCATTGGAATGCATATGTGGAGATTTATAAAAACTAATATATATGAATATATGAAGAATACAAAAAAAATAACGAAGAAGATATAAGAATAATTACTACAGCAATCACTCTGTCCCTATTAATAGACTTTTTTTTTTAGTTTTTTTCTTTTGTTTGAATCAGTACCAGTTTAACATTAATTGTCATTCTTAGTTCTAATAAGCAAAAAATTTTTAGTTTTCCTTAATAAATGGATTTAATTTATTTAGCAATTAACTTTAGATCCGCCTCACTAATTTTTAAAGTTCTGATAGTAATACTTTTGAATTAGTATTTATCATATATTTAAAATAAAAATAACTGGACCCACACAAAAATATTAAATTAGAAGAAATAAAAATAGTTAAGATTAATTAATGACTGAATAATTTCAAAATTAATATGTATATTCTCTTATTAAAAAAAAAAAACCAATAATAAAGGTAATATGAGTTATTTCAAAAACCATATTTATTAATAATTAATTACAATTATATAAAAATTCATCTAGCCTTTGTCTTGTCAATTTGTATCTTATTTTCTCTATAATAAGTTTCTCATTATTGTTTGTCTTGTATTATTATTTACAATAAATTTATCTGAAATGTATTATAGTTATTATGGCAAAAATCTTTTATATGGTAATAAATAATAGTCTGCATTATTTAAAAAAGATTATTGATTTCTAACAGAATTTATACTAGAGGAATAACTTAAAGGTCACATTTTCCATTAAAGTATGAAGATTTGGCTATCGTAATATAAGCTGAGCATTGATTGTATATATGTCTGGACCAATTGACGAGTGCTGTTTTAGCATGAAATACGTATATTGGTGATTATTTATCTTTTCAACATGTGTGTGATCAAGTGTGTCAGCAGTATGAGATAGCGTGGATAGTTGAGGGTCATGTGAATGTCTGAGTTCAAACCCTTTATATATTAAAATATTGGGGTGCAGGTATGAAAAAGCCTGTACTGTAGAAAAAATTTCATATATTAAAATAAAATATAGTTTTATGTTAAGAGGAAATTTGATTTTATGGAAATTAAAGAAGAAAAATCACAGCAGTCTCAAATATAGAAGTTGATAAGTATGTATGGAATCTTAGTTATAATTTATTTTCCGTTAAAAATCGATTGCTCTGATATTTACCATCGTATGTAGTGTTAAGATGGTTATTGGGGGAAAAAATTATCATATATATCTTTAAAGCGTCTATTATTGTATATATTTTGATCAAGATTTTGTTAAATATCCCAATTATTTGAATCTGTACTTGAATCGAGAAGAAATATCTGGATTTTGCATACAAATTACTCCCTTTAAATTATATAATTTGACAGTATGTATTATGTACACATGTTATGATGTTTTTGTTTTTTTTTTAATTTTCATTTTGTTGCATAGAATAATTTCAGTTTAAAGATATTATTACTATTATTTGCAGCTCTTAGTTTTTTTTTCCCATATGTCATAGCATCTGCCGGGAGGTGAATCCACAACCGTCTGCAACCAACTACTTGCTTGCAAGGCGGCTGCGCTGACCTCTCGGCTGACAATGCTTAACTTAGTTTTTACTTATTGCTTAGTGTGTCATTTCAATTAACCATATTATAGAATGTTTTTAGGGAAAAATGAATATATTAAAGTACTGTATTATTATTCTCATAAGAAATCTTTATTAGAGTAGAAACTGCAATTAAAATAGACAATAGTGAATCTAATTGGTTTGACACTGGCAAAAGAGTTTGTGAGTTCTGCGTATAATTGTTCTACTTATTTAATTTATATATTGAATGTATAATCTGGGAACCCATTTGAGATGAAGACAAATGTGGATTTATGATTAGTAAGGAAATATCATTAATCTTAGCTAAATAAGTTGATAACACTGTACTTTTATTCAAAAATGGATTAAATCTGAAGATGCTAGAAATGTTTTATAAAATTTAAACAATTGACCAGAGCTAAATATGAAGGATATAGAATCTGATGATATCAGTAGCAGCTGATTCTTAAACTTGATAATCCACCTTTCTTATTACTGTTATAATGCTTATTTTATTAAAATTCGATCAACTTTGCAGAATCCAAAGGTTACGACATGATATTCAGCTGACTTGATTAAAACCCGGGCTAAAATTCTTAGA
Source organism: Epiperipatus broadwayi (assembly GCA_028023455.1). Lineage (NCBI taxonomy): Eukaryota > Metazoa > Onychophora > Udeonychophora > Euonychophora > Peripatidae > Epiperipatus > Epiperipatus broadwayi. The sequence goes on from JAQFVV010012407.1 coordinate 109,370, forward strand.
CTAAGTTTTAATAACAAAGATTGGGTTTTCATATTATATATTCCATGACTATCTATGGTTGTCAACATTAGTTATTGAAGAAAAAAGATAGAACTATAGATGGTTTTGAACTGTATTAATAGAAACATCTTCCAGTACTGTAGACACAAATTTATTTCATCAAATTAGACTTGAATATTTTCTTGATGTACAAATATCCAGATTAAAAATCTCTATTTTAATCATTTTTGTATAATATTTGGGAAATTGATTGGGGAAAGAAGAAGTGATGATTAATAGTAAGACTAATGGGTCTCCATTGATAAATCTGGAAAACTAAATAAATAATAGGCCATTTTTGGGAATACAATTAATATAATTGCCATGAATTAGTATTAGTGCATTAAATAATTATAAATATAGTACAATTTTACTAATTTTTATAGGCCTAGATTATGAAGATATTTGCTTATTCTTAAGACTATAATTATGAGAATTGTATTAGAAATATTGTTTCTGTTTACTATAGAAACTTTATTACAATAAGTAGATTTTATACTACCAGAAACTCAATTGTAGGGAACTTCATAAAAACCTTTGTACTTTAAAGAGTTTTATGTATTTGTCATTATTTTCGTGTAATTTTGATGATTTTTATTTTACTCATTATATTCAGCTGTTATTTTTGGGTAGAGATAAATTAATTCATCTTTTGTATTTTTCTAACAATCTTATTACTAAATTCATTGACTTTCTTATTAAACTAAACCTTGTCTCTTTGCCTACCAGCCATTTCCTGGTCTGGAGAAGAGGTTTCAGTGAATTGAACCCCCAATGTCAACTCTGCTCCTCAGCAGATGAAACAATATAGCACCTATTGTATTCTTGCACTTTTCTTGGTCTGCTGAGGACTTTCATCATCGAGAAGGTATCGCTCGATCTACGAGAAGCATTCTTCATCCAGACCACAATCAAGAAGGTATCTTTGCCAACATTAGATTGTCAATTTTTTTTACCTTTGCCGTGTGGATCACCAGATGCAAATACATCTTCGATCGCGCATCTTCCAGTATCTGTGACACCTATACGGAGGTGCTCATTCGTTCCAAAGAATGTGACCAGCTTTGGACTCCAGACTGGCTACACTGTCAAACCTGGAATAAAGTTACATTACCAGAAGGTTAATCAAGCTTCAGTCTCTCAGAAAGCAATTGTTGAAGATATCAATGTGAACTTGCTACTTCAGAGTATACAAGTCATTATAATGTAAACTTATCAGTCTTGTCTTAAAAGGTTTTAATAAATTGTATTTTTTAAAAATATATATATATAATTTATATTTCTCTTTTATTTATATTTTTTTGATTTAATTCTTTAATCTTATTTGTTTTTAGTTATTCTGGCTATTGTTTCATTATGCACTGGAATAGGTGCTTGGCAGTGGTTATTTGATCCTGAAACATCTCAGGTAAACATAATATCTATATACACGTATAATATATGGAACATTACAATAAAAGTTTTTAATGATATTAATAATGACAAATGACTTAGCATAAAATAATGATCACATTGAAATTTCATTAATGATTCATTTTCATTTGATTTAGACACATATTTATTTTGTAGGTGCATGTGTGTATATGCAGTTCATATATACATTTTTGTGTATGTATATCAAAGAATATGATCAGTTTTTGACTATATTCTTTTATATCTGATAACTCTTCTTTGTTAACTGCTTGTAATCAATAATATTGTCAATAGAAAAAAATATACTGTATATTTTTAAATGATTGTCTTACATTTTATCAATAATCAAAAGTATAAGTATAAAATTCATATCAGTACTGGTTTTTTCATTTTTATAATAAAATTAGTAAAGAATGCAAAATATTTATTGGATATATATTACCAAAATCACACTTCTCTTTATTTTGCTGTAATATCCTATAAATACAATTTATTCTAACCACTTCGAACACTTTTTAGCAAAACTCTTTATTTGTACATATATACATACACCTATGTTTCGACTGTCCTGCAGTCGTCTTCAGAGCCAGTTCATGAACTAGCTCTGAAGAAGAACTGGCTCTGAAGAAAACTGCAGGACAGTCGAAACATAGGTGTATGTATATATGTACAAATAAAGAGTTTTGCTAAAAAGTGTTCAAAGTAGTTTGGATAAATTTTGTATTTATGGATATATATTCTTTTGCAAGAAAAAATTGTACGTGAAATGTCATGTGCATGAAGATTAAATAATATAAATTTGATTGAATACCTTTTACAATCTCTCCAGAAAAAAAAAAAAAAAATTTGTTGATAATTTTCACTTCCCTTCACAGTAATTTCTTTCTACTGTCTGCAAGTTGTGATTCTTCTCTATTAAAATAAATAGTTATCTTACTGTCAGAAATTAAACTGATTGTTGGTATATTCCAAAGATTACTACGTTTCTATAGCAACATTGATGTATACTATCTCATAGTAAAATGATCAAAATTAATGCATTGGCAAAATTTTATCTTGCGGCTAAAAAAAAAAAACTTAACATCTAAGTCATTTCTAAACATATAATATATCCTTGAAGTCTCAGTAGTCAAGATTTTTTTGATACTGGATTCAAGTTTTAACTTTAAATTTGAGGTCTGAAAAACCATAGTGCTAAATGTTTTTGTAAAATATATATTTAATATTTAGTATAGGTATCAAATAGTAAAATTAAAAATGAATTTTAATATCTTACGATTATGTAGAATCAATTCTGCAATAGAGAATTAACTTTTTAAATTATTTAAAATTAAACAGCTTATTGGGAAAATTCTCCAATAAAGATATAGGTTTCTGGAATTTACCATGGTACTTCGATTAAGACCAACTATCTTAATCTATTACAATTGAAAATATAGGAATAGATTTATAAAATGTTAGAATGATGAACAAACCAGAGAATATAATAAATTTATTATCAGAAATGAAAAGGTGATCTATTATAGGAATCTGCATGAATTAAGATGGATCAGCTGAGAAGAAAAAAGTGAAAAAGGTGTAAGAATTTTGAATTTTTGAGATAAAGGTAGATGTAATAGTGTGGATGTTATTTTAGGTCCAAGAACAAAAGAGTGTATGTGTATTGCTCCAATAAATGATAAATTGATGCCGGTATGATCAAAAGTATTTGCAAGAAATCTTATTAATGTTCAGATATACATGTTAGTCAGTAATTTAATGTTGATTAAGTAAAAAATATGCATGAAAAAAGCCAAAAAATCATTGAAAAGGAATATAGAAATAGTTGGCATTAAAATGCCAAGTTAACATAGGAAGAAATAATACAATTATTGGAAATTTAGGGCTGGGGGCAAGAAATGAGAGAGAAGAAAGATTGGTAAGTTCTTGCAAAATAAAATAGTATATAGTAATGATCATATAATTCATAAATGATAAAATGAAGATTTCCACAAGAAAAACTTCAGGAGATGAGAAGAGATTTTGAAACAGTATTAAATGTGTATGTCTATATCTTATAATGTTAAAGATTTGGATCATAATTTAGTAGTGATAGAATTGTGATTAATTTTTAAATGAATAAGAATTTAGGCAAAAAAAGAAATGAGCAACAGATAAATTAAAAGATGATATAGAGAATATTTGCAGAAAGGATTGTTGAATAAGAAAAATTACAAATAATATTTGGTAAATTGATAAATGAATACTCCTACTTTTTCAAACACAAGATATAAGTCGTTGGGAAAAAAAAAAGAATCCCATCTATCTTTTCGATGTAAGCGTATATGTATGGGCAAATCTTAAGTGTTTGAAAATGAGAACATGAAGTTGTTATTTGATCACTTTAAATTACTTTTTTACTACGTGAATAAATGACGCTTTTGAAATGTCTAGAATTTACGATACATCATTCTTATTAAATTAAACATATGTAAACAAGACATTTATTTTATATAGCGCGATGTTTTTATAAACTGTAATACAAATAAGCTAATGCACATGCGCTTTGTCATTCTATCTTTTCCCAAAGACTTTATCTTGTGTTTGAAAAAGTAGGAGTATTCATTTATATAGTGACATCTACAAAGCGCATGTGCATTAGCTTATTGGCTTATTTGTATTACAGTTTATAAAAACATCGCGCTATATAAAGTAAATTCAAATAAAAAATGGAAACAGAAAATTAAAAATATTGTAGTAGAGGCATTGAATCATAAAAGAAGTAAGAATGTAATAAAGCCTTTGATTAGTAATAACATGATAAATAAAATGATGAGGGGAAAAAGATTGAAAAGTGTGATTCTGTAGAAGATAGAAATATATATATAAGAAAACAACTTAATAGTGAATATGAAACAGATAAAGCTAAGGGAGAATGACGTGAAAAGAAATGCAGCAAAACAGAATAACTGCAACAACAACAAAAAAAGTTAGGTTTAATTTTTGAATGTACAGTAAAAGTTTAGACGGAAAAAGTAGAGCCATAGGAATGAATTAGAGATTGAAGATAGAAGTGATAAAATAACTATAAGGAAAATAAATGGATTGAAAAGATATCAGTAATTTAGCTGATAGAAATAATATCCCATTATCTATATTAATTGAAAAACAAATTTATCTTTTACAATAATGAAGGACAAAGTAGCTAAAGCAACTTCTGAGATAAAATCTGGCAAAACATGGGAGATTGATGAGTTTCTTGTTGAATTATTAAAAACTTTGAAAGAAAAAAAAATTGAGAAAATTTCTTGATAGAGGATGGCCAATAGATTATCTTTCAATTGTTCATATTTGAAGAACAGTACACATGGTCTCGTTTTATGCGGTAGATAGGTTCTGCAGAAAACCCGCATTAAAAAAAATCGCACAAAAATAGACTTAATTTACCTTGAAAAATGGGGGATAGGATCTGTAATTTTCATAATTCGCATAAAAGCAAAGCAACAAGGAAAAATTACTTTAAAATTCGCATTAAAAAAATAAGAAAATAAAGTATGACTAATAAAAAAATATCAAATATTTGAAAAAAATTGGTACAAGACAAACTTTTTTTACTTTTTTTTATTAACTACAGTATTTAATTTGACATTTTTTCATATATATTTTAATCATTATGCAATTCGTTTGTAAACTGGTAAGAAATCAGATTCGTCGATGTGATGTGATGTAGCTTCTCCTTGAACGAAGTCAAGAATCTCTCAGCAATTATGCCCAGAGAAACTTGTTAGCCACTTTATTTTCCATTCCCCACTCTAAGTTTTCCCATATTCTGCTCCATCCCATTTACACAACTACTGCCAATTTCAGTCTTGTGCTGTGTTAATGGTTTTCTGTTGACAACTGATTTTTACTACTGAAATAAATTTTAAATGTTCACATTTTATTTCTATATTTAAAAAATGAGATGGCAATCAAACAAAAAGATTATACATTATCATTAGAAATATTTTCAGTTTATAAAATCAATAAAATCTTCGTTATTTATTTTAAAAATCTACATTATTTATTTCTGTTATACCTAACAAAATATGTTTTAAAAGTTTAAAATTTTTGAATATTTATTGCGATATTTTTATATGTAAGTATAAATCTATTATTATTATTTACTCATTAGTATAAGTAGGTTATTTATTCTAAATACAGCGTCAGGCCATATTCACGTTAGCTGCTAATATAACATTATATTTTTGAAATAAAAAAAAAGGATTTCAAGTCAAAATAAGTTATTAATAATTTAAATTTCTTGATATCTAATAAATATAGTCAAATATGAAAAATATTAAGAAGAAACATGATCGCATAACTTCAAAATCGCATTAAAATAATCCGCATAAAACGAGACCCAGGTGTATATAAAAAAACTCCAAATGATTACTTATTTACTCAGTAGGGTTATATAATATTTAGTTACTAGAAGTGATGGATAAATTTTGATCCAAGAATCTTTAGCCTATAGCAACTACACTAAACTACATAGGGTATCTGAAAAATAGAGGGGATTTAGAAAAGACTAAGAATTAATAAATGCTATTGGAATGATGAAAACTATTGTTGAAAAGTATATAGATAAAAAACAAAAAAATTGATAGAATGGAATTATTTTGTTGAATGTATTGAAAAGAAAAGCATAGATTGTAAGTTGTATATGGATTAGAAGACATAATTAAATGGTCTTTTTTATACAATAGATATAGGAATAGTGTATGATAGCAATATTGTTTATCTCATATTTATTAATATACATATCAAATAACTGAAACACACAGGCTTATTATATATCTGTGTCTATATATATAATATATAGGGTATATGAACACAGACTTTCACATGACCCACCAATCTCCACACTATCTCACAATACTGATACCCTTGAACACATATATGTTGAAAAGATAAATAATCACCAATATACATATTTCATGCTAAACCAGCAATCATCAGTTGGTCCAGATTACCATCTCTACACATATATGCTATAAGTGCTCAGATATATATTAAGACAGCCAATCCTCATACTTTAATGGACAGGCTTCAGTCTACTCCACTCTTCAACCGTCCATCCAATTAAAAATCTGAAGATGGAATGGTCAAAGGCCACCCTGAGGCAGTCATGAGGGGTCAGATTGACCTTAGGTCAACATGGGTATGACAAGAATTTCTGCCTTAGGGTGGCCTTTGAGCATTCCATCTTCAGATTTTTAATTGGATGGATGGTTGAAGAGTTGGAGTGTGGAGTAGATTGAAGCATGTCCATTAAAATATGAGGATTGGCTATCTTAATATATATCTGAGCACTTATAGCATATATGTGTAGAGATGGTAATCTGGACCAACTGTTGATTGCTGGTTTAGCATGAAATATGTATATTGGTGATTATTTATCTTTTCAACATATATGTGTTCAAGTGTATCAGTGTTATGAGATAGTGTGGAGATTGGTGGGTCATGTGAAAGTCTGTGCTCATATACCCTATATATTAATATACATATCAAAAATTGGAAAAAAATAAAACAAAAATCCTTATGCTGTTCTTCCACAAAATAAAAATCAGAAAATAATAATAAATTCTTTACTACTGCTATATACATATATTTAGATGAGGTGGTAAAATAATATTGATTTAATAAGAATGGAATTAGAATTGTGAATAGGAAGATTCTTTGAAATTTTTTGAAAATATAATAGTATATGCAGCTAGGAAATCTGAGTTCAGTGAAATGTTATATAGAACAGAGCTTATAGAAATTTCATAGTAAAATGAAATGTTAATGAAATTAAACAGTAATACTAGATAGAAAAAAAATTAAATATATTCATTGGACAGGAAATTATAGAATAGATTAATGTGTTTCATTATTTAGGAAATTGAATAACTGACTGATGGAATTAATTAAAAAGAAATTACAATGAAAATTGCAGAACGTAAACAAACTTAAATAGATAGGATGTTAATTTATCAAACATCACATGATCACCATTCTTTATGCTTACACAAGCTGTTTTTGAGAAGCAAAACTCTCCATACAGTAGCGCCACTCCATGCAAGTCAGAGTAATCTATGGATGCAGGAATGTTTGTGCATAAAATCTCTCTGTAATGCCTACATGTATATCTAGTGCCTACATAGGCACTAGATAGACATTTTATGCACAAACCTTTCTGCATCCATTGATTACTCTGGCTTGCACTGAGTAGTGCTACTGTATGGAGAGTTTTGCCGCTGTGAAAAACAGCTTGTGTAAGCATAAAGAATGGTGATCATGTGATTTTGATGGTTTAATACCAATCCTGCCCAATAGGATTATGGTGATGACTATTGTTATTAAAGAACCAAAGACAACAAAAAGTATGGATGCTGAAATGAGTTCATATCTATATAATTATACAAGCGGATGAGCTTAGCTTGAAAACATTATTGTGTTTTCAATTGGACTCAAAGCTTTATAGTTAGCTAAAAAAGTAAAAGGTGGCTGCTGGAGGGTTGCATTGGATCCTAAGATCTAGATGCAGTGCTCTTAGATCCAAGGTTTCTCACTGATGAAATCCACAAGTTAGAAACTAGTCTGGGAATATTGGATGAGTAGGCACTAGATAGGGATTTTATGCACAAACCTTCTTGCATCCATTGATTACTCTGGCTTGCACTTAGTAGCACTACTGTATGGAGAGTTTTGCCTCTGTACATGGGATGTTATTCTGTGGACCATTGAAATTAGAAAGAAATTATTAAATTTTGTTGGAGTATTGCTTTATATGGAGCAGAAACAATTTAAATGTGAATTTGGGACAGAATGGAAAGGATAAGCTTGGGAAAATAGGATCAGAAATTAGAAGTGAAAGAGTAAATGAAGCATTATTATTTGAGAAAATTATAAAGAGAAAGATGTACTGGACTGGGCATATACTTAGAGATAAAGGGATTATGAATTAACATATTGGGATTGTAGAAGGTAGAAAGAAAAGAGATAGTAGAGAAAAAAATTAACAGATATCTTAACAAGGAAATAGTGTTGAGTGTTTGAAAAGTAAAGTAAGGGACAGAAAGATTTTTTGGAGAGTATTGTTTTGTTTGGTATATATGATCTTTTTTTTTTTTTTTGGTAGATAACTAATAGTGATAAAACAATTTAGGTTAGTTTTGTTTTTGTCCCTGTTTTTAAATGTTAATGGTGAGACTTCTTTTTTTTTTTTTCATATAATCATTACAGAAAAAATATCAATTTCTTTGATTCCTTTATCATGTTTTTATGCCAAGCCTTTCTATTGTCTTCATTCTCAGTCAGAAATTGAAGGGTTAAGATATAATCCAAAAAGTAGATTTAATCTATTAAAAAATGAAGCAAAACAAAATATGCAAACAATATTTTTTTTTTCCATTTTTAAGATTATGAATTTAGGTGCAATAATGAAATTAATTTTATTTTCAATAACATAAATATGTACATGAGGAAAAAAAAAAGAAGCTATTTTTATTTGTTAGTGGCGGAATCAAAATTCCATAAATTCTATTTAACATTTTATAAATCCCATCCTTATTTCATGGAAGAACTGCAATTTCATCGTCAAACTTAATACTTCACATGATTCTAATTCTATTTTTATGAAACAACTTTCATTTAATAATTGATAATAAACATTAAACAAACAGAAAATAGACATTTTTATCTGAAAAAAAAAAAAAAATCTAATTTTATAAATATTCTTTGTTTCGTGTATAAATTTTCTAATAGTCTTTTCCTCTTCAAGATGTATAATAAAATAATTCAATTTACTTTAAAGAAAACATAGACATTCTTTTTCTCTCTTTTTATATATATTTTCAAATCTTTATTATTCTAATTAGATTTATTTTCTTTAATAAAAATTATTAAATAGTTGAAAGAAATTAATAAATTATTAAGTGCCGCATTTTTGAATCATAAACATCAAGTAATCTCCAAATCTTTTTATCCATAATTCAAGTAAAATCTCAACAGTTGCACATGCCTTGTTAATCTTTTTCTTATTGGTATTATTTATAATCACTTTATTATTGAACAATTTATTTCATCCATATCTATATATTTTTTTTTTCAGTAATCATGATGAAGGTTGGCTTTCTCGGTCATTTAAATTCTTATATATTTTTTCCATATTTTTAATATCTGTACAGTTTTTATAAATAACTCAGTATTACTTGTTTCAAATATTGCTTCTTTCCTGTAGTCTTGTCTTCATATGAAAAATGTTTATTCTAACATTAAATCTAACCTACTTTTTTTTGTAATTTCTGTATTTTATTACATTATTTTTCTGTTCCCATTCATCTAACGTTATCTTATTCATGCTAAACATTTTTGTACATATTTCTATTTTCCAGAATAACTAATTTCTGAATTGATTTGAAAATAAAAAATATTAGTGTGAAATAATTGGATGTAAAATATTTTTATATTACTGTATTTCTTTAGACTTTCATATAATGTATAATGAATTTTTGTTTTCATTTGGTTTTTGTTTATATATTTTAGGTTACATTCTTCCAATCACTGTTCAATCATTTGTTCTTCACAATTAGTAGTATAATATTAATTGCTCTATTTATGACAGGAATTCATAAAAGAGTTGTTGCGCCATCAATGTATCCTTATTTTTAAAAAATTATAAAAATTGCATATTTTATTAATGTTATTGAATCATTTGGGTTGATGATGCACATTATAACAAATATTTATTTGTTGTATAACTTTTAATTTATTGTGAACTTAAAATGACTATTTTTTGTTTGTATTTTTTTTAAAGATAAGCTTAAATATCTTTGCTATAGTTATTGAGTTTATCAATTTGAAGTTATCAATAAATATAGAAAATTATTTTCCATTTGTTTCACTTTTACAATAATTATGACACACATAAGTTTCTTTAACGATTCATCAGAGTTACTTCTCGATGTCGACATGTTTTGGCTGATTTTAATATGTCATGTGATGAAGTAAGTAGTTAATTTTTATTTTATTTTTTAATATTTTTATTAATTATTACCTTAAGAGTATTTATATATGTAAAGAATTTATTGAATACATATATATTTGCATCTTAAATAAATTTCTAAATCCTTAGGCAACTCTCAACTATAGAATCTGTAGTGTTTGTAAAAATGGCAGACATTTTTGTGCACTCCAGAAAAACTAGAATTTACTCATAAGGCTGTTTTTAGATCGTGCTCTGATAGCTGAGGAATTTAATTAGTGCATTGACGTAATGGCGAACGACAATTCCTAGAGATATTTGCTGATTACAAATATTTCTAGATAAGAGGCGTTACTCTATTGGTCAGTGCATTGATTGATCGTTGCAGTTGTCAGAGAGCGATAAGAAGACTGGGTAACATCTACGCAGGGCAGTGTAATATAGAGGGCAGTGTAACATCGGGAGCTGTAGAGAGCAGTCATGCAGTAGCAAGTTGCAGACCATGCGTTTGGAGAGCAGCCGCTTGCAGACCATTCATTGGAGAGCAGTCGGTGCAGACCATGCCTTGGAGAGCATCCATGGCTGAGCGTTGAAGACCAATTCATTGGAGAGTTTTGTTGCAGACCAATTCGTTTGGAGAGCTTCGTGGCAGACCAATGCGTTTGGAGAGCTTCGTTAAGAAAGAACAGCGTGGGAATTGTAAAACGTTATTTGCTGACTGCACAGTATGACTTGCAGTTATAACCTTGGAGCAGTCGTAAGTGCGGATACTACAGAATCCATTACAGGTCTTGATAATGAATGATCATTGATAATTACAAATAAAAACTAGAAGTCCCATGGGATCTTCCATATGGTAGTGAGCTAATTTTCAATTATTATGAGGATAGCTAATAAATATAACGGTACGCAAGTTTTAAAAAAAGTTAGATAAAAGAAATATCTTAAAATAAAATATTAAAAGCATTTATAATAATTTAATGTTCAAATTTTAGAATAGATTATTAAAAGTTATATTTTAAAATAATTATAAAAAATATAATAGATTTGATAAGTGTTTAAGAGAAACTAATAAATTATATAAACTAGATTAAACCTGTTTCTCTTTTCAAAGATTAAAAGAATGTACGTCTAAAATTATTTTAGCAGGAATATATTGCAAAACAACACAATTAAGTAAATTAGAGTTGAAAGAAATATATTTTAAAAGTTTAATTAAATAAATTAATTTTGATTTAAATAAATAGATTAAAAATAGAGAAAATAAAAGATTAAATCTCTTTTGTGATTCAAAAACAAGATAAAAATTTAGATAATTTAAGTAAAGTAATTATAGTGTTTTGAAAATTCAATCAATTAAATAATTATAGTATTTTGAAAATTCATGTAATTAAAATAAACTAAGATTATTAATGTGTAAATTAAGTCTTCAGAGGGAATAAAGGGTATAGGACAAAATATCTGTTCTAAGTGCTTGGTACCAAGGGTACCTTGTTACTATAATAAATCGAATCAAGTACACCTGGGTCTCGTTTTATGCGGTAGATAGGTTTAGATTCCTCAGAAAATATGCACAAAAGAAATTGCACAAAAATAGACTTAACTTACCTTGAAAAATGGGAGATGTGTTCAAGTAATTTTCAGAATTTGCATTAAAAAAATAAGCAAATAAAGTATGACTAATAAAAAATTTCAAATATTTGAAAAAAATTAATACAAGATAAACTTTTTTTACGTTTTTTATTAACTACAGTATTTAATTTTACATTTTTCATACATATTTTAATCATTAACGCTAGCGTTGTTTGTAAACTGGTAAGAAATCAGATTCGATGTGGTATATTGTGGCTTCTCCTTAAGCGAAGTCAAGAATCTCTCAGCAATTATGCCCAGAAAAACCTGTTAGCCACTTTATTTTTATTTGTGATGTGATGTACAACTAGCACCACTTTCAGTCTTGTGCTGTGTTAATGGTTTTCTGTTTCTATATTTAAAAAATGAGATGCAATCAAAACAAAAAGATTATACATTATCATTAGAAAGATTATTTTCAGTTTATAAAATCCTAGTTTTTTATTTTAAAAATCTAAAAGATTATTTATTTCTGTTATATATAACAAAATACGTTTTAAAAGTTTAAATTTTTTGAATATTTATTGCGATATTTTTATATGTAAGTATAAATCTATTATTATTATTTACTCATTAGTATAAGTAGATTATTTATATAGAAGCTAAGTTTCTAAATACAGCTTCAGGCCATATTCACATTAGCTGCTAATATAACTTTATATTTTTGAAAAAAAAAAAATTCAAGTGAAAATAAGTTATTAATAATTTAAATTTCTTGATATCTAATAAATATAGTGAAATATGAAAGATATTAAGAAGAAACATGAATCGCATAACTTCAAAATCGCATTAATATTAAAATAATCCGCATAAAACGAGACCCGGGTGTATATTTATGAAGTGATAAATCAAAATTGACTTTACTCATAAGTTTAAGAACAAAATAAATTCTAAATGATTATGAATTTAGAGGTACAGTATTTATATTATCAAAGTGGGGGCATTTTTTGCTAACTTTTGGATAATTTTAAATTTTTCTTCTTTTAAAATGATTGCTGTGAAGCATCGATTTAAAGTACAAATTTCAGAGATTTCTCAATAGGAACATATTATTTTTGAATGAGTCGTAATGTAAAGTGCTCTTAATATTTTGCTGCTTGCCCTTTGGTTAGAAAATTGTATTCTGAATTCTTTAGTTAAAAAGATATATACTGAATATTCTATCATACTGCATTTGAATAAGAGGATGAAATGAACTCCAGGTTAAATTCCCATGTCACAACTGTTACTAGTTAGACAAATAACACCTGAAGATGAGAGAATAACACTAGTCAAAACATTATTTTATATATTAACTTGTGTGCTAGTATTAACAACTGAATGTTTTTGAAAAGTTTAAAGTTCAAATTTTTCGAAAGAGATTTAATAATTAATGCTAGTTGTATACTCGGTGTAATGCATCCGCTTGATGGCGCTGTTACTTGCAAAGCACAGAAATATACCGTTTATGTGGCTCAACTTACAGCCTATAGAATAGTTCTGTTCATATTAGCCATTATTAGGCATGCATGCCGTTGCACACTGTGCTTCGTGTCACTATGGAAATAGCGCACACTTCATAGATCATTACCGTAGGATGTGAAGGGGTATGGAATTCAACAGGCCATAAGTTTTGCAAGCAACAGTGCCATCAACGGCCGCATTACATGGTCAAGAATAATTACCTAATTAATATTAGATGGAAATACAGTATATCGTTACTATCATGAGCAATGTTTTATAAGTTTAAGCAGAATAATGAAACTTAAATATTTATTTGTAAGCTTAGAACAATTAAAAATATTGCACAGAGCTTCATAACATTTAAATTTGATTATGAATGCTAATTAAAATCTAAGATAAATGAAAATGTTTTGAGAAATAGATTCTTTGGCCAAAACTTTTACATTCAAGAAATTAAATAAATGCCGTCAGTTTTTTTTAAAAAAAAAAAATTACTAAATTTTCTCAGCAAATCATATCTCAAAATGTAAGATCTAAGGAATTTTAAAAAGGATCTTTATCTATTAAGCCTGGCATATAATGGTTTTCTTTTATGTAAGATGTATTTGGAAAATCTTAAAAATCTAGCTTTCATACACAGAAAATTAAAAGAATCATATTCTTGCATATTTTAATGTCCATTTATAATATTCATGAATGGAAAATGAAAAATATTGTTGCCAATCCCGAATTTAGTAAAATTCTTATATCTGAGATCTTTATATTATGTAACATGTTAACTATAAAGATTTGAATGAAAGTTTATGATAAATGAATTATAGAATTCTACATGCAAGATACTTTATGGATTCAGAGAATTAAGATTTTTGTATTTATAAAGTTATATTAACCTGTTAAAACAATATAAATATCTTTTAGACATGATATTAAACAGTATGACATTAAACAATACCGAGAAGTTGGAATTAGTTAGGAATAATAGCTACAAGGGTTTGATGGAAACTTTATGATTGTAGATGAATTATAGATTACCATATATTTTGTGAATATAATCTAATTGATTGTGAGCAAATTTTCTAATATAATCCAAAGATCGTTTTGTTTATATTGAAATAATAATTATCCAACTGGTATCATTTTTTATTTATGACATCATCCCCAGTCCTAATTGTTCTAATATTTCTTTTTTTATGTGCCATTTTTTATTATTGCTGAAGCCTTAATTGTTACTTGAATTTTTATCAATCTTGTTTGATAAAAAATAATAAATAGTTTATTGTTTGGAAGTTCATTAAATTTCAAACATCAGAGCTAGGCCATGAACCATGGATTTTGAACTCGGAATCCATTACTCCAAACTGCAAAAGGACATGTTGTTTGATTAATTTCAGTAATTATCATTTTTGAGAAAAGACTACTTTTTTTTAATGTCATTATATAATCAAAATCTTGCGTAAAGTAGACCATTCAGTGTTGCAGAGTTTGGAAGAATACCATAAATGAATATTCTTTATTATGGTTGAATTGAGTTATAATTTAAACTTTTCATATATATCAGTGATTAAAGAGCTCTTGATTTACCATTGATCCTGCAATGACCTATGAGGTACCTTGCTCACATCAATATCAGTTGAAATATCGATGTATTTAGAACTGTCACATATTTTAAGACAAGATATTTCGGCATGTTACAATAGAAACAAATCAATAGACTCTGATGAGTATAATGATTGCCAGTGAAAAATATCTTCATTTTCAATATTTCAGTCATTTTTTATCAAAATTTCTCAATAAAAGCAGGGGGTGGGGCAATAGTGGACAAATATAAATTCTTGGTTTTGACTTTAGCAATATCCTTTTCTCAATTGAATTGTATGTTAGATAGAAATCTATGATAAAATCAAAACACCAAATTTTGTAGTTTTCAATAAATTGTCTAACTATGCCAAGTAATCATCATTGATAAATGACAAGGAATTGTTTTTGTCAATTAAACAACTTAAATTTAATCTTCTAGAGAATTGTTTGGTGATTTTCTATTGACCGTATGTTTCTAAATTGTTTTTAACATGAGACTGATTGTTTCTTGAAATTTCAGGTAATTCCTGACAGTCTATACCTGACTTGAGAAGTGTAGAATTTTTTGCTATAAGGCTTTGACGGAAGCATTAGTTAAATTATATTGTACTTAAGACTATTTTAATTCTATTTTTTTGATTTAATATTTGGAAATTTTAGTCACTGTGCTTCTAATAAAATTTCTATATTATAAAATGAAGTTTATCATTTTGCTATCAATAATATCTTTTCTTTTTTTTTTTTTGGTAATATTTTTTCCCCATCTTTGTTGGCTTTGGTTTCCTTTTAGTTTAAAGCAGTAGATAATTTAAAAAGTTTTCTATACTAAAATGATTACTCATTGTGATTATTGATATTTCTTGAATTTAGATTTTACTAGAGTTATAGTTTTGTCTTGAAATTTTCTATTTTATTTTATATTAATAAAATATGATTGTTATTATTACTATTTTTTATTGTTGATGAATATTCAGAAATTTTACAGAACGTAAAACTTAAACCACTAAACATCTCATGATTACCATTTCTTATGCTTGCTCATAATTATTACTCTAGCTTGCACTGAGTGGCACTACTGTATGGAAAGTTTTGCCTGTTTTAATAACAGTTATGAGTTAGCATAAGAAACGGTGATCGTGTGACGTTTAGTGGATTAATACCAATCCTGCCTAATAGGATAGTGGTGGCTATGGTTTTAAAGAACCAAAGACACCAAAATGTATGGGTATTGAACTGAGTTCAGACCTATATGACTATATAAGCTAATGAGCTTGGATTGAAAATATTGTTTTCAATTTAAGACTCGTAGTTTTGTAGTTGAGATAAAAGGTGGCTGCTGGAGGGTTGCATTAGATCCTGAGATCTAGGTGTGCTCTCAGATCCAAGGCTCCTCACTGACTAAAGCCACAAGCTAGAAACTAGTCTGGGGATATTGGATGAGTAGGCACTAGATAGGGATTTTATGCACAAGCCTTCTGGCATCCATTCCATTACTCTGGCTTGCAGTGAGTGGCACTACTGTATGGAGAGTTTTGCCTATTTTAAGAATGTAAACCTTGTTTTTAAATTATTTAAATAAATGACTTCACTAGTTGCAAAAATAAAAAACATGCTTTCATGTGGGTTATATTACATTTTTTAAGACAATGTAAATCAGATGTCATGTTATTTATATAGACATAACTCAAAAGTTTTATGAGAAAAAAAATTAAATTAAAAAGATATTTTAATTTAAAGAAATAATCAGATATTTTAAAAAAGAATGAATTATTTATTATAACTTACAAACTATTATTAATCAATTATTAAGTTTGAATTAAAAATTTGAAATTATTATTATCAAATTCTCAGGCAATCACAGTAAATACATTTATTGTTATAGTTTGTGCATGGAGGTGAATCACTAATGTAACTTGATTACACCCCAAAAAACAAATATTAGTATTTAAACTGTTACTAATTACTAATATTGGTAATTCAAACTTAATTATTGATAATAAAGAGTTATAATTATATTTATTGTTTCTGTATTACTTATAAACACAATGGTATTCAAATATAAAGAAATAAGTGGATTTTTTTTTAATTGTAATTATAAATTTATTAAACACACATTGATTACGTAAGTAATATTTACTGAGGCTATAACCTCGATAATATGCGTGTAAAATGCGATAGTAGGGACCTCTACAGGTGTTTTAACCACAAGCTTACGCTTTTCTTCCATAGCGTAAGCTTGTGGTTAAAACACCTGTAGAGGTCCCTACTATCGCATTTTACACGCATATTATCGAGGTTATAGCCTCAGTAAATATTACTTAATTAAAATGAAAATCTTATAAATATATTTAACGTTTTTTTTATTTTTTATTTCAGACAGGGAAGTTGATCCTAAAACCAAGACCTACTGTATCCTGATACTTTCTAGATAACAATTGGAAATATTTATTCATTTATATATATTATTTCCATTTCACAAAGTATTTATATTTTTTTATACTTAAATGTGATTTATATTATTAAAAAGGGAATATTTGAAACGCAAATACAAATATAATTAAGGAAAAAAAGATTAAACTAATATATGTATTGACTTCTAATTAGTTTTTATTTTGAATATGTCAGATTTACTTTATGGCATTTGTTTTTACAGAAACTATTTTTATTCTGAAAATCTTATGAATATGTATGCATATATGTTTTAAGTGTGTCAATTGAGAAAATATGCTCTGTATATATATATCTTGTATATTTAGACACATCCATACATGCTGATAATCTATCCAAGTTGGTGTATATATACGCATTTTTCTGTAAATATTTTTCAAGATTTGTATATATCTAAGAATAAATAAAATTCATAATATATATAAATTCAAGACTTTATTCATTTTTATGTAATTTAGTTAATAATTATGAGAATGTATTTAAATCTAATTGTTATATGTTAATATTTAACAGTAGCCATAGCTTTCAAATTTCTTAACTCTACGTGTTTTGTGAAAAAATACCCTATTGAAGCAAATATTTCATCTGTAAACTCACTTTATAAAAGAGTCTGAAATTAAAGATTTTAAAATCTTAGACCATCTTGATTTTGCCATCTGCGAGAATGATGACTAAATACTCGTTATGCTTTCTTTTAGTATAGCATGTGAAATCAATTATTTAAAAAAAAAAAAATCAAGCCAAATAAAAAGATAATAAAATTAGAAGTGCTATTCAAGACTCGCATACAATTTAATATAAACATTAAAAAAATTTTTTTAAAGAAAGTAATAATTTTAAATTAATGAAAATTTCAATAATGGCACTTAAAATATTGACAACATGAAATAGAATATCACATGATCACCATTTCTTATGTTTGCTTATAACTGTTATTAAAACAGGCAAAACTCTCTATACGTATTGCCACTCAGTGCAAGCCCTAGTAATCAATGGATGCCAGAAGGCTTGTGCATAAAATCACCATCTAGTGCCTACTCATCCAATATCCCCAGATTAGTTTCTCACTGACGAAGGCTACAAGCCAGAAACTAGTCTGGGGATATTGGATGAGTAGGCACTAGATAGGGATTTTATGCACAAGCTTTCTGGCATCCATTGATTACTCTGGCTTGCACTGAGTGGCAATACGTATAAAGAGTTTTGCCTGTCGGAATAGAATATATATTTAGATTATTCTGCTCATTTCAAAATTCACGTTTTAAGTAATATGAATTATTTTTTCATCTATGAAAAATGTTAGTCATTATACGTGTATTGATTCTGAATTTTGTATTTTCTTTTCTAGATTATAATAAATAATTATTAGTGATGTCTTCTGAAATGTTGGTAATGTTTAAAATGGCAAGGCCAAAACAAAACCTCAAGAACTTGTATAAAATTGCTTCAATCTTAAATACTATTTACTTATGGCGTGTGCATGTAGAATTTTGTAAATCAATTGATCTATAGATCAAGATGCTAAACATTGAATTTTTCTGTATTTTTTGTTTAAGATTTCTAGATCTATGTAGTTCTTGATAAAATGATTCATATTTGTCAATCCAAAAATTACATCTATATAAAAAAATCAAACCATTTTGTCAAATCAAGCCATTTTTTAAAAGTATATGTACAATTCTTGAATAAGATTAAATAACAAGAAAAATAAAGTATGCATGTAATTGCATTTTGTTTAGATGTTTTAACTATCACATGATCACCATTTCTTATGCTAGCACATAACTGTTATTAAACAGGCAAAACTCTCCATACAGTAGTGCCACCCTGTGCTAACCAGAGTAATCAATGGATGCCAGAACTCACTGATGAAAGCCACAATCCAGAAACTAGTCTGAGGATATTGGATGAGTAGGCACTAGATGGGGATTTTATGCACAAGCCTTCTGGCAACCATTGATTACTCTGGTTAGCACAGAGTGGCACTACTGTATGGAAGTTTTGCCTGTTTAATGTTTTAACTATGCTGCAAAGCCAGAAACTGTAGATAACTGCAGAATGTATAGCATGTCAATAAATTTGTAGTTTTTTATTCGTATAATTGCAAATGCAACTCTTTAACATTTGTCCATATTAGCTATTAAATTACATATGCAAATTTAAAAATAGGTGTTTGTGTGTCTTTTAGTATTTGATTCAAAATATTCATGTGAGAAAATATTACGAGAGTCTGAGCATGTTAAAGGTGAAAAGTCATATTTACATGATGTTGAGACACTTATTCAAAAATTTCAGCAGTAAAGATTTATTGATTGATAATAATTATTATTTTTTCCAATAATAATAAATATTTAAATATATATTAAACATCTTCATACCCTATTTCATTTTTTAAAAACTCTATTTATCCCAAGGTGTGTATCGTATAGTCAAAATCTTTCCTTTTGATTGAAATTGACTCTTTATTCAGGATGCTAATTCATAATATGGGAATATGTTCTCTATTGTATTTTTTAACAAAAGTTTTAAATTCAAATGGTATTAATTTTTTTGTACCTTAGCAAATATCACTGATGTTTGAATAATATATCCTTATATAGGTCATAGAGGGTTATTAATAATTTATTGAATCTGATTAAACATTCTTTTATTTATTCTTTCACCACTCTCAAACAAAACAATCAAAAAACTTTTGGTCAGTAGCAGTGCACCGATCCCAATAGTTTGTCATGTACAGACATTCTAGAGTCATGTAATTAAATTAATAATTAATTTAATAAATAATTATACTATTAAAGATTAATTCATTGGCGTTTGTGCCATAAATCAGCATATTATCTCGGGTTTACATGCTGCACTAATATCATGTCAAAAACTATTCAGATAATCCTGATTGTTTGAGTTTCACTGTGTGCCTTTTTTATTTTTTAATCAATTATTGAGGATCAAGGCAAAACGAACAAATTATCATTAGTGGAAAAAGCTTTTTTTCCGTAAAGGAATTATAAGATATTGCTATAAAATTAGCGATGCTTTCAAAACAAGTAAAAGAATCCGATATAGTTACAGATTTTTATTTCTGAAATGACAGTGTTATTGGTGTATTCGTTTCATTATCCTTTACGTATTTGATAAATTTTCGGTACACTTCTGATAGCCCAGGAACATTACATTTGATTGTTTTTGCATAGAAACAACACCAGTGCCCGGCTATCAGAAGAGTACCAAATTTTCTATTGATAGTGTAATGGTAGATGTCTTTTCATATTAAATAATGAACTTAAGTTTAGCAAGATTTAAAAGTTTGAATGATTACTATAATGGGCAAGCTCAGTTCTAACATGAAAGATATAAATACGTGGAGGATTTTACAGAAAAGCATATCTTTCTTATTTCTAATAAAGGTATGTTAAAAATAGACATATAATTCAGTTTTTTTTTTATAAAATAAAATCTAATTAACAGTAAATTTGATTTATTATTATTTTAAGTGTAGCTTGATAATGATAGTACTTTTCCAGAATGTTCTATCATTTGATTTTTTAAAAAGTTGCTCAAAGGCATATGCCATTTCCATAATAATAGAAGTCATTTATTCTTTTACCATAACTGTTGCAATTAAATTAATTGCATACAGAATTAATGAGACTTAGACACCTTATCAATATTAAAAAATTTAAAGATGCTTAATAAGGAACTAAAAATATGTTAAGATTGTAACGTCAATTGGTATGATTTTTAGTTTGCCAAGAGTGCTGATTGATTATGTAAAGTGAATGAATGATAATAGATTTCCTAAAAAAGTATTTTATTTGAACTTAGCATTCTTTTCGTAGGAAAGGTGGGTCATATTTACTTTATAAATATATTAAATGTAAAAATATAAGGAAAGCTTCAAGATATCAAATGTTGCAAGACCCCAAATACACAGATTAAAAAAATTACATAAGATAAACATGATCTTAAGTTATAAACTCTCGTCTTCTGGAGTTAAGAACTTCATCCTATATTATGGCAGGTGAATGTGCTACCTACTACACCATTAAGCTCTCCTTTTTAAGTAAGAAAGATTATTTTTGCTTTAATAGCTTTACAACAGACTCTTTTTGTTAAAGTGAAGCTGAATAAGAAAGAGAAAAACATTTTTGTTTGTTTTAAAATATGGAAAAATTAGAAATAACCTGAAAGAAAATATTAGGAATTTTTAAATTTGAAGTGCTGAAAAATGGAATAATACTATTGAAGATCTCATAAAGAGACTTGAGCATTATAAATATGAATTAGAAGAAACTTAACAGAAATAAAACATTCTAGAAATACTCTGATCTAAATAGTTTATTAAAATATTGTTTAAGTTTTCAAAACTATATTATTCAAAAGAAAACATCGTAAGTCAATTCTTTTTTACATGTGGCCAGAAATCAATTACTAGAGTACTGGTATTTATTGAGTTGCCGCTTTGTTGTTGTGTTGTGTATTTTTTTACTTCCTTATATGTATAAATAAAACCAAAAATACTTCTTTTGACAATGTTTATTGTCCTATTCAGAATAACATATTGTGAATATAAAAGAGGGTATATTAAATAATATATGTATTTGTTGTACAATCTTTTTCTGTTTATTTATTTATAAGCAAGATATATATATATCAGTGATGAAACACGAGATCGAAAGCACACTACATAAATTTTTTTTATAATGTTATTTTACTTGCTGCAACAATTTTTACGTAATAGCTAATATATATATATTACATACATCCAGATTAACTCTTAAATTAGACTGTGACTAGTTAAGTATAGAGAATACATTATCAAGATATTTGTATTTTCTAAAAACTTTTAACATTCTTAAGTTTTAACTATTAATTAAATTTTAGCATTGTTTGAACTTCTTATAATCAACGGGTAATGCGATGGTCAAACTCATTATTTGCCTTATATAAAAACAGTTCAACTGTTGGTAAAAAAAAAATTGAAAGTTAACAGAAATTCCATACAAAAAATTATGAGCTTGAATTGTTCATTCTTCTTTTTTTATGTTTGGCAAAATAGTTTAGATAAAAATATGGAACTTTCTTATCTGTCAAATAGACCGTGACTAGTTTAAATATAGATAATAAATTGTCAAGATATTTTTATCTTTCAAATGTTTTTAACATTCTTAAGTTTTAACTTTAAATTACATTTTAGCATTGTTTGAACTTCTTATAATCAACGAATAATGCAATGGTCAAACTCATTATTTGCCTTATATAAAAACAATTCCACTATTGGTAAAAAAAATTGAAAGTCAACAGAAATGCCATACAAAAAATAATGAGTTTGAATAGTACATTCTTCTTTTTTTATGTTTAGCAAAATAGTTTACAGATTTTTTTTTTTTATGTTTGATAGTTTATATACACTAATGTACTTATTGTATGTGCAACTTGATGGATTGATTTTGTGAGGTTGAATATATACATCTTTTAGTGAATTTTTAACATTGAATTTTAGTTAAAGCTTTTAAATTTTTTAATAAATTCTTCTACGGAAGCACTCATTCCACTCAATACATGAAGCCTTCGTCCCTGATATATATGGATTATATTTATAAAGTATGCTTCAGTGAAAAGATGACTGGTTCTCTCGGTACCATCTCTGAATGAACTCATGTATTACATAGTAACGAAGTTTAGTTATTCGCCATAAAAATTTCAAAGGTGCTAGAATTCTGGATTACGAGTTACAACATGAAATTTAACAGCATATGTTGTATGTTTGTAGAAAATCTATATTGGAACAATATGCTATCATAAATTTTGTTTTATATTGGATAAACTACTATTGAAACATTTGAAATGATAAACTGTGTATGGAAGTGAAGAAATGAATTGGCAAAAAACAAAAAACTGTTTTGAAGTAGTTTCCAAGATTTTATGATGGCAGGGAGAGCATTGAAGATGGTCCATGATTAAGTACATTCAAATTAATTCGAAAGTGAAGAAAATATACAAAACTTTACCAAAATTCTTTGGCCTGATTTTATTGAAGAATTCACTGGCACTCACAGAATCATCTATCACATTTCAATGGAAAATGTGAAAAAGCGAAAGATGTGTGTGGGTTTTGTCCTCAGATATTGTCACTCAAAAAGTTGTTAGAATAGAACAATGTAGAAATATATGCAAAGAACTACAAATACAGATTCGAAATTTTTGATAACAAATAATGAATATAGTGTTTTCACTATGAGCTATCAACCAAGTATTAAAGTGCTGAATGGAGATCACCAAAAGAAAACGAGAAAAAAAAAAATTGCAAATACAGTACAAAAAAATCAAAACACTATTTATTTTTTTGATTTTTAAAAGCATTATTTATCACAAGTAAATTCCTGAAGATCAGACAATAAACATTAATTATTATATGGATATTTTGAGTCATTTATGGGCCAAAATTTTGCACAAGTGATCTGAATAATATAAGCAAGACGAAGATTGAGTATGAATTTTTTTGGCCTAAAAAGCATTGTTGTTCTTGAGTATCCACTTTATTTTCCTAATTTAGTTCTTGCGGGCTTTTGGGTAATTCCAAAATTAAAGTTGTCCATGAAAAAAGCATATGGTCTAATTTAAGACATTCAAAGGATTATGACAGGTGTGAGATACACTGTTCACGTTATGAAATAACTTTTGATCCAGATATGCTAGTGTCCTTAAAATTTTTTAGTGAATAAGTAGACTATGTCATTACATAACACATGTATAGATTAAGAGATATTGCTGCAGGCAGAATGGAGAGAGAACTTTTCACTAGTACAGACTATGTTTTCTCAGTTTATAATACAGTATATATATATATACATGTATATATAATAAACGTTTTAATTGCAATATTTATTTTTTGGCAACAGTAAAAAAAAAAAGGAAATCATGGTGTTTTATTTTTTACTAAAGGATGCATATGTTACATTTTGGAAGCTAATATAAATAGATATAATAAATGGTGTCAAGCGTTGTTGGCCGAGTAGTTAGCACAGCTGCGGCCAATGCTTTGACATATAGGGGAAAAAAGATATAATGAATAAAAATATGGTATTTAATTAAGCATATATACAAATGTATAGATATAGACCCACTAATATAGATGTAAATCTATAGTTTGCAGCAAGTGAGAGATAATCTGTTGAACATACATACATTATACTTTCATATCACATATTAACTCAGGTTATAGGTGGGTCAAGTGTTGATAAGAAATGATTTTTAGAGATGAGGATTAAATGCAAAAAAAAAGCAATGACCTAATCAAAAGTATTTCGTTCTGCTTTTCAGGATAAGATATTGACACATTAAAGGTTAGGTATTGTTTTTAGTATAGGAATTATTTTATACTTGTTCATTATGCTATTTTTCTCATTCTCCATCTTCCCTCCTTATGTCAAATAAATGGATTAGAATATGATGTGCTTCACTTTTTTTTCACTTAAAAATGAATCAACTTATTTGCCTGTAGTAGTTAATCATGTATATACAGACAGGTTATTATATGCTATACACATACATTATAATAACTTAAATCTACTTTTAATAAATCAATCTATTAGCATTTTAAAAAAAAACTTTAATTCCATTTCACAGCAAAACAAATTCTGCAATCTTGATTTAACTAAGCAGATTATGATTTAGTTTTCATGATTTGAGAAAGTGGTTAATTATATAAAAGCCCATTCAATACATTGTCAAGTTAGCTTACATATTCATAATCTTTAAATGATCAGAATAAACAGATTTGTACAGACCACTGAATAATTTAATATATATTTTTTAAAAATGTGAATTCTAATAAAAACATAATTTATTGCACATAATAATGTAAATAATTAATTGTATACAAAAAAATCTCTAATTGTTCTTCAATTTTTACTATTTACTCAATAAAGATTTATTTAAAATGCAAAAAAAAAAAAATCAAATTATGAAGTTTTTTAATGGCTTAGCAACTAGTAATAGACAAAAAATACAAATTGCTTACAATAACTCCCCTCACATACACTTTAATACAATTTTTTTAAAAATATAATTCCTTTATTTTCCTGACAGTTTCAACTGTCCTGCAGTCTTCATCAGAGCTACAATATTGAATGATATACTTCATATACATATAAAAATATACATACACATCCTCAAAACATACATATACAAAATCCATATATACATCCATATACCCATATGTAACCTACATATAAAAATACTGTCAGGAAAATAAAGGAATTGTATTTTTAAAAAAATTGCATTAAAGTATATATGAGGAGAATTATTGTAAGCAATATATATGAAGAAATGCAAAGTAAATAAAGAAGAATAAGAATATACTTCTAAGAAATAGACAACAAATAAATTTGTATAAAGAATATGAGTAATATTTAATTTGTAATAAGTTGTTTTTTTACATAATTAATTTACAACTTTTTCCAGTTTCTTTACACAGTTAATGTACAACTTTCCTAACACTTGAAATATCAAATCAATAATTTCCATTACTGATATTTTTTTTTATTTTTACAAAAACTTGTATTTATAAGTCCTTTAGAAATCTTTCAAATCTGACGATCATCTCCACGAATTGCACGATATTTAGCCACTTCGTTAGGAAATACTTGGCTTAGTTCTATTAACAATAAAGCTTTAAATTTCTGCAAAAAAAAAATAAATAAATAAATAAAAACTTTTAAATACATAGTAAATCCATGTGGATTAGTAAAATATATATTATAATGGTACCTTTTTTATCTCTATAAAGGGAACAAGAATAAAATGATGCTTAAAATTATTTAATATATTCAAATGTTAATATAGTCTTAATGAATAAAAGAATGTATTGAATGTTTATCAAATATTCTGAGCTCGTGAATAATAATAATTGAGACAAACAGAAACTCTTGTCTATAAAATATAGTTTGAATTGTAAAGGGATTTTAATGAACCCAAACTATATTTTGGAAGAATATTAAATATGTTTAAATATTCTTTATCATATTAATAATATATGAGGCTATTTAATTTACAGGGATTCTTTTACAAAAATTTGTTACCACTTACAATAAATATGCAACTATAGATGACTGGTAATTAATGAGATAAACCATAACAAGTGCTTTAAAAAAAAAAAAAAATTAATTAACAAAATGAAATTCACTTAATATAATGATAATAACAAAATAAAACAAATACTCTTTAAATAAATAAATATTTTACCAAACGGTCTATTATTTAGTTGGCAGATAATAAGATACAATGTTCAATAAACTATTTCTAGAATTGTATTATTACGTGTTGCAAACTATCCCTGGAAACCGAAATAGGTTATATATCGGTATAATTTTATTAAAAATTAATATATTTTATTAAAGTTGTAATTATAAATTTATTTAAATGCACATTGATTATGTAAGTAATATTTACTAAGGCTGTAAACCTTAAGAATATTTTATTAAATAACTTTAGATAGTATGCTTAATTCACTCATCACTTTGTAAAGCTTTATATTTAGAATTAAAATCATATGAATAAGCTTTCATCACTAACATATATATTTTTAATATTTACCAAAGCAAATATTTCAACAGATTATATATATACTGCAATATAAATAGGCATTCTTTGGATTAAATTAAATAATAATGACTTCCAATAAATACTATTAATGGTTTGCCACAACCTTTTTTGGTTACAAAATATATAGATGTATATTGAGCAATAGATATACATTCAAATCTAAAAATTTAAGATAAATGAATTATAGATAGACAACTTCCATATTTCTCCATTCTTTTTTATTTCATAAATAATTTCATATAAATAAAGATACATTAAAAGACAAATGACCCCAAGATGCATTTCGTATTGAACCAGCATTCATCAGTTGGGCCAGGTCATCATCTCTCATATATATCTTTATTATATAAAGATTATTTATGAATTATCTGATAATATCCTTCTATTTACAAGGAATGCCAATTAAACACAATAGTTATTAATGAGAATAAAATTTTCTAGTATATTTATACCTATATATATAAACAAATAAATAATAATACAATATCCTTTCAATTTTCTGCTGAAATCCCACAAATTCTGTTGTGTATATTTTCTACGGATATAGTTTATATTTTAAATCTAAGCATCCCATTTTAGAGTTATAAACTTTGACGATTACTTTTAAATTTAAGACCATATCTCATACTTGGATTTAGAACATTTTATGAATTCTAATTGTGCATTAATAATGTACTTGCTTATTTTTTGAAGTGATTTTATGAATTTAGATTTCATTACTTAATCCAATATTTTTATCACCATGAAATGAATTCGATTTTGATGTTACTGTACATAGATTCTCCACAGAAGAAGGCTGAGTAGCCTCATGCAGAAATTTTACTATTTACCCCATTTTGTTCATCATGATTCACAATAAATTATAAGTGTATCCACTAGAATTACGCTCTTAAATTGTTAATATGTATTAAATAAAATTTGGAGTTCTTTTTCTCTTCTTTCTAAGTAAAAAAAAAAAAAAATCTCTAATATCTTGTTTCTTTGGTATGTTGCCATAGTATTTAACCCCATTCGGGGTCAAATTCATTTGCTTGCTCATTCATTTAATTTCCTTTCTAATAAACCAGCGTTTCCTGTTGTTAGAACATTTTTACAAAATATATATAATTTTATAAGTTGGAATACAAAATATATTCAAGTTACTTATAAAAAAAAAAGAAGTTGATATCCCTTCTTTTCACTTGTTTTGTCTTAGATAAAATATTTTAATCAGAATATTATTTTTTTTTATTAATCTTTCAATATTGCCTAATTATGTTACACATAATTCCACACATAAACATCCAACAATTATGCAACATACGGTAATTAAAATGTTAACGATTTATATATTTGTGTGTTATCTCTTTTGTTACATCATTATAAAGATAACATGACCAATATTAAATTTAAAAAAAAATCACAGGGTTTGAACTCAAATTTCACTATTACTATATAGAAAGAAAGACTATACACATATATAGCGGATATATCTATGAGAAAATACTAACTTATCATCACTTTCAACCATCTTCAATTCACTGCGGGATGAAAGCCTCTTCAAGTTCAATCCAGTTTCTCCAATTCTCAGCCTACCTTCCCCACAACTTAACAGCAATATTCCTTAATTCATCCACCTCTCATTCATAGGTCTTTTACAATCTCTTGGAATTCAATTTAAAACTTCAACTATCCATCTATTATCATCACTTCTAGAAATATGTCCAGATCCATTTCAGTTTTTCAATTCTTTCAATGGTGTCAGTGATACCTGTTTGTTCTCTCATCCATATATTTTGCTTTCCATTTCTCCTAACATGCACCTTCAGATTTTGGTGTGATTTGAAGGCTCTGAATTGTTCAAGTCTCAAATTATAAGTAAAAACTGGTAAAACATATCTACTGAAAATTTTCCTTTTCAAACACATAGGCATATTTTCTTTTAATATTAAGTTATTTCTGCTAGAAGTACTTCATCCAAGTTTAATTCTACGATTAATTTCATCCACTATGTTTCCATTAATAGTTGCAGCTGTTAACCTGATTTCTAATTCATGATTATCAATTTTTATTTTCTAAAAAAATCCACTGAAAATTACTTTAGTCTTTTGATTATTTATCTTTAGTCCTGCTTATATCTGATAACTCTTGCAGTATTTCCTGTAGCTCTGAAACAATGTTTTCAAAAACAACCACATTATCTCTAAAATGGAGATGACTTAAATCATATACATACACATCCTGCCCCATTCCCATTTAAAGCAGATTAACATTTTATTTTTTCTTATATAAAAACTCAGCAAATTATGATAATTTAAAATATAGTACTCTATATTATTTTAATAAGCCAATAAATATCAAATAGAATTTATATAAAAGCAACTGAATCGAACATTAATATAGTAGAACAGGAGAATCTTCTTTCATTTCACTGTCTTCATAATTATGCTTAGTGAAAAATCCATTTAATATCTAGGGGAAAAATGCATTTCTCTAAAGATTAAGTTTACTGTTATTTGAAAAGAGATCCTTTGATTCCTCTTTGGGGCCTTAAAGAAACAGAGATGGGCAAATGTTGCGGCCATTATTCATATAGAAACAAATATGAATGAGCTGCTCACCAAGTGGATTTACTGACTTATTTACCTCTAAGTTTAAGACCAAGAAACGTCATGATATTTTTTCTCAGTTGCCTGATAGTTCTTAATTGAAATATTAAGTTTTCTTGCAGGCAGCATGAATGTGTATATGAATGTTTTTTTTTTATATATGTATAGATATTATATATAGAGCTCGCATCTAAGCTCTTAACAAGCTTTGCATAATATTCCCAACCCCAGTCCGGTTTCTGCTACTGGCTTCCTCAGTAAGGTGCTAGGATATTCATCTCCTAGCACCTCACTGAGGAAGCCAGTAGCAGAAACCGGTCTGGGGTTGGGAATATTCTGCAAAGCTTGTTAAGAGCTTAGGTGTCGCGCTCTATATATAACATTTGCAAAACATGCTTGTTAAATTAGGTCATGTGACAATGATTTGATTTTTTTTGTGATGGATATTTACAATTATTCAGCCTAAATTAATTATTGCCTTTATTCCTAGGAGGGTGTAAAGTTGCTAACCAAGACAGCTGTTGATGGATAAAGATGGAGAATGGATTCACACTGTCATTTGAAGATGGATTTGCTATTCAAATAACTATAACTGCAAATCACCTTCAAACGATGGAAGATTGCATGAATCAAAAAAACTATCTAATAATAAATAGGACATTGTTGGACTTTGTGAAATAAGATGGTGAAGAAACAATTTTAAAAAGTGGATGTGTTTTATTACAAAAATCACAAATATTTGAAACACAAGTGGAGAACAAAATTATGGGAATTGATGATATAGCAAACATAATGATAAGATTATTTATTTAAATTAATGGAAGATATCAAATGCAGAAATTCAGGTTTCTGCTCTAACAAGTTTTCATTGTGATAAAGAAGTAGAAGATTTTTATATGAAAGAACAAAATATTTTGGCTAGACCAAACATTTTTAAATTATCATGACTGACTTCAATGCTAGAAGTGGTAAAAAGATTGAAAAATGAAAGTGTTGTGGATCAATTTGGTTATGGTAACCAAAGTGAGAAAGGATACAGACTTATGAAGTTTGCAGAAAAAGAATAACTATATATTATGAATTCTTTGTTTGAGAAAAATGTTAAAATGGAAATTGTCACAGAAGCATCCAAATGAAGGTACAGCTGAATTGGATTGTATATTGATTAACAGAAAATATGCATTTCAAGATTGTAACATTCTTAATAAATTCAACATAAACTCTGAGAATAATCATCGATCAATGAGATGCAAAATATGTGTTAATGCGATATAAAAGAGATGAAAACTTTAAAAAAGATATCAAAAATTGTTATTCTAATCTTCAGAAACCTTCCAATGAATTTAGGTTAGAACTTGCAAATCATTTCAAAATATTATCAGACTTTGAAGATGATTCAGACTTGACTCAAATCAATAAGAAGGTAACTGAAATTCTATTAAGAACAAAAAAGATGGCTAGGACAAAGGAACAGCAATTTACCAGTAAATTTTCTACTAAGACAAGACAATGTATGAAAAAAAAAGGAATATGAAACTTTAAAACATTCCATTAAGAAGAATTAATTATCAAGATTTTTATAAAATAGTATAAAAAAATAATGATATTCGAAAATATGATTGTGAATTGGCAAGAGAATAAGTCTCAAAAGTGTAGAACATTTTGGTATTGGGAGGAAAATTAATGCTGTAATTAAAACAAATGATGGAGGGATATCATGAAATATATGGAAGAGTTCTATAAAGAATTGTATAGTAATAAACAACAACAAAAAAACAAAATATCCCTTATAGTTATTACACCTGAATTATCCAGCAATTAAAATAAAGAAGTGAGATATGCAATTAAATCTATAAAGGAAAATCTCCAGAAAATGATGGAATTATTATTGATATTTTAAAAGAAGCAGGTGAAGAAATAGAAAAATTGTTGACAAACTTATATACCAAATAATTAAATGATAAAGATGTATCAGATGATAGAAAAAAAAAAGCAATAGAAATATTGATATTTAAAAAATTTGATAAAAAAGATATTGGAAATTAAAGTCTTATATTTTGTGTCAGTTATATGTAAAATCTACAGCGAATGTTGAATTCTAATCAACTAAAAGAACAAATGGAATTTAAAAACATTTTTAGCACAATGGATTACATTCAAGAATTGAGAGAAGTTATAAAAAGGGATAATGAATATAAATTGCTATTATGCTTTGAATTTTTAGATTATGAAAAGACATTTGATTCTATAAGGACTTCTACAGTGATTAAAATATTGGATTATTAAGATATAGGTCTAGAAGATTGTCATATTCTGAAAAATATCAAAATATAACAATCATTAGATTGCATGACGATCCAATATCTCCAAAACTTTTTACAGCAAACTTAAAAGAAGTATTTAGTAAATTCAAATGTGAAACTAAGGTAATAAAAGTAAGTGAAGATTATTTAAGTCTTCTAGATTATGCAGATGATGAGATTATTTTTGCAAGTAATGCTTCAGGGAATGTTGTAAGTTATCAGATGGAAGCAAGACTATAGAACTAAATATTTTCTCAGAAGAATCATCATTATCAATCCACTGCAGGATGAAGGTCTCTCCAAGTTCAATCCAACTTCTCCGATCTCCAGCCTCTCTTCTCCACATAACTCCTGCACCCTTTTTTTTATTTCATTCATCTCATGTGGTCTCTTTCGGGGTCTTTTATAATCCCTTGGAACCCAGTTTAAGATTTCAATT
Organism: Epiperipatus broadwayi; assembly: GCA_028023455.1. Classification (NCBI taxonomy): domain Eukaryota; kingdom Metazoa; phylum Onychophora; class Udeonychophora; order Euonychophora; family Peripatidae; genus Epiperipatus; species Epiperipatus broadwayi. The sequence goes on from JAQFVV010012407.1 coordinate 141,845, forward strand.
GTCAATCTATTATCATCTCTTTTAGCAATATATCCAGCCCAACTCCATTTCAGTCTTTTAATTCTTTCAATGATGTCAGTAACACCTGTTTGTTCTCTTAGCCATGAATTGCATTTTCGATTTTGTCTTATTACTCCTAACATGCATCTCTCCATACTTCTTGAGTTCTATTAAGTGTCCACACACATTTATTAAAAACCTTCCTTTTCAAACACACAGGCATATTTCCTTTTCATATTAAGTTATTTCTACCAAAAGCACTCCAACCAACTTTAATTCTATGATTAATTTCATCCATTATGTTTCCATCTGTAGTAATAATGTGACCAAGGTATTTGTAGTTCTTCTAACTCATCATAATCAATCTTTTGAGAAAATCCATTGAACGTTACTTTAGGCTTTTTAACATTCACCTTTAGTCCTACTTTCTTAGTTTCATCTGATAACTCTTGCAACAGTTCTTAAAGCTCTGAAGCATTATTTGCAAAAACAACTACATCATCTGCAAAATCTAAATGGCTTAAATAATCTCCATTTACTTTTAATCCTTTAGCTTCCCATTTTAATCCACAAAAATACTTCTTGCAGCAATGCTATAAAAAGTTTTGGAGATATGGAGTCACCCTGTCTTACACCCTTCTCAATGTTGAGTTTCCTAGTATCGTTGTGTAATCTAATTGTTGCTGTTGCATTTTTATAAATATTTTTCAGAATATGACAATATCCTGGATCTATCACCTTGATGATCCAATGCTTTAATCACTGAAGAAATGTTTATAGAATCAAATGCCTTTTCATAATCTACAAATCCAAAGCATAATGGCAACTCATATTCATTTGTCCTTTCTATAACTTCTCTCAATACCTGGATATGATCTACTATACTAAAACCACTTTTAAATCCAGCTTGTTGTTTTGATTGGTTGAAATCCAATGTTCTCTACAGACAAGTTGTAATTATCTTGGTAAAATTTTTATATAAAACTGATAAAAGACTGATAGGTCAGTAATTTCTAATATCATCTTTATCATTTAATATATCGATTGTAATTCTATTATTACCTGGAACATTTCCTTTCTTCATAAATTTAATTGCATGTCTCACTTCATTTAAAATCCTGGGCAATTCAAAAAATCTAATAGATGTAGGAGGTATTTGTTCTTTATTATTTTATAATTCTTGATAGAATTCTTCTATCCATTTCATAATTCTATCCATTTCATAATGTCATCTCTCTTTTTAGTAATAGTTCCTTTTTTTTTTACTGCAGATATATTTCCTATCAATACCAAAAAGTTGTTTTACACTCTTGAGACTTTTATTCTCTTCTACAACTTTCCTTGCTAGTTCATAATTATACTTTCTTATATCATTATCAACTCTTTTTCACACCATTTTACAAAATTCAAGATATTCAATTCTTCTTAATGCATCATTTTTATATATCTTCACATTCCTTCTTTTCTTCATAAATTCTCTAATCTCAATAGAAATTTTATTGGTCAATTGCTGCTTTTTTCTACCAGCTATCTTTGTTGTAGTTATTAAAAGTGTATCAGTTATTTTCCTATTAATTTCATTCAATCTGAATCATGTTCAAAATCTACTAATACTTGAAAACGATTTGCAAGTTTTAATTTAATTTCATTAGAAAGTTTCTGAAGATTAGTAATATCAACTGTAAATATTGTTTTTCTTAATAATTTTTGTCTCTTTAGTTTTGCATTAACACATATATTACATCTTACTAATCGATGATCACTTCCTGTGTTGAATTTATTAAGAATATTGCAATATTGATTTATATATTTTCTGTTAGTCAAAATATAATCCAATTCTGCTGTATTTTCATTTGGATGCTTCTATGTCCATTTCCTTTTAACATTTTTCTCAAAAAAACAATTCATAATATAAAGTTTTTCTTTTTCTGCAAACTCCACAAGTCTATGTCCTCTCTCATTTCTATTACCATAACCAAAATTACCTACAGCAATTTCATCTTTCATTTGTTAACCAATTCTAGCATTAAAGTATCCCATAACAATTTTAAAATGTTTAGTCTGATCAAAAGCCTTTTGTACATCCATATAAAAATCTTCTATTTCATCACTATCAGAACTTGTTGGGGCATAAATCTGAATTATCTGCATTTAATATCTGCTATTAATAAGTTAAATAACTAATTTTGTCATTCTGCCCGATACACCATCAATGTCCACAATGTTGTTCTTGCACTTTTTATTTATAATGAATCCTACTCCACTTGCACTTCTAATATTTGCGCCTTTGTAATAGAGTATATGCCCACTTTTTAATCTCTTTGCCTTTTCTTCTAACATCACAAAGTCTTCCAATTCTTGCAATCTTTCTTCACTTGGAAATGATCTGCAGTTGTAAGTACCTAAATAAAAAAGTAATAAAATGCCAGTCTGGGTCCACGATCAGGGGATTCTTAGTACTCTCTGTCTTCGGCCACCAGCCACTACCTTGGCTGGTGATTTTACAGCCTCCTGGGAATAAGGGCCATGATTTTTTTTTGTCTGTCATGATCCTATACATTTATTAGAAAAAATTTTTTCATTCGTTCTACTTTATCAGGCAATTAAGAAGAAAGACCATGGTATTTCTTGATCTTGAACTCAGAGGTAAAAAGCCAATAAACTCACCACGCTAGGTAATGCATGTTGATGAGCAGCCCATCCCTGTTCATATACTATATGAATAGTCACATAGTAATAATAGCTGCCCCATCCATGTTCATACACTATATGAATAGTCACATAGTAACAATAGCTGCAACAATAAGAACGTATGGAGTGGACATTAGGAATTTGCCCTGTTTAATTCCTTTAAGGTTTCCAAAAGGTCTCCTTTCAGTTAACAGCAAACTGCTCTCTGCAGCCCTCAGAAAAATATAAAGATTTATAATTAAAGAATTAGAAGAAGTTAACCAATACCAAAAAATAATGAATGAAATCAATTATAGAATTAAATCTGGATAAAAGTACCTTTGATAAAAATAATTTAATATTAAAAAAGAAATGCCTATGTGTTGAAAAAAGATTTTTAGTATATGTTTTACCAATTCAGATTTACGAATCTAAGAATTGAACACTTAATAAAAGAGCAATATAGAGACTGCAGACCACTCAATGAAATTTGAAGAGATGTATGTTAGAAGTAACAAGAAGAGATGGAAAACAAACTATATGGGTAAGAGAATTCATATATATCATTGACATAATTGAAAGAATAAGAGACTAACACGAACTGGATTGATCAGATTACTAAGAGATGATAATAAATAGACAGATGGATCCCAAAAGATTGTAAAAAATATAAAAAAGAGACCAAACGAGAGATGGATGGATGCAATAAGTTAGTTTGCTGATGTGTTATGGAGAAACTAGATTAAACTTGGAAGACAAGATGCAATGGACTGATAAGTTTAAGAATAATGATGATAATATTTAAAGAGAACAAACCTGAAAAAGATAAATTTGCTAATAACAGTTAATGCTATTCTTTGATAAGCTTAAGAATGAAAGAATCAATGAAAGATTAAAAAAAAAATCAATCTGGTTTCAATAGTTGGCCTCAATTTGCATTTTCATATCTTTAAACATGGATGTTAAAAAAAAAAACTTATCAAGCTGCATTAAATAACATTATATATTTTAAATTTTCAAATGAGTTATTCCTTACTGGAAACATTTTTTGCAAACTTTCATTGACCAAGCACGTTTTTATTGATCTTTTAGGAATTTATAAATTAAACCATTAAATTTAAGATGTATAAATTATCTTTAAACAACTAAAAGAAAACATTAATCACATTTATTAAAGCTATTAATACATGGTATATCTGAACTTAGTTCAGTCCCATATGGCTATTTAAGTTAGATAGCTGGATTGGAAGACATATGGATGTCTGAAAATTTCAGATTTTCTACTTAATAGTTATACATTAGAATCAGGGGTGGGCAAATAGCAGCCCGAGGGCCACATGTGGCCCTCTAAGAGTTTTTATGCGGCCCACCAAGACAATCAGAAAAATCAGCCTTGAAGTGAGATTTTCTTCCCGTATACGACTGAAGATTCATCTCTTATTTTCCACTAGGATGGCCACATCAATACACATGTGCAGTGTAGATACGATGTGTAGTGCTTTGCCAGTTAATCTGGTTAATTTTAATTTTGTCTTTGCATTAGCAAATATATACATTTTCAACTTTAGTGAAACCATGAACCCTCCAAAAAAATGTAAAATAGTTAATGAATGTCGTGTGTTTAATGAAGAATGGACAAACAAATATTTCTTTGGTAATACAGGGAATAAAGCAGTGTGTTTATTGTGTCATGAAAAAAAGATATGGCCCTCCGTTAACCTTCGCTTCCACAAAGTGGCCCCCGATGCGGCCCTTCGCCAAGCTCTGCGGCCCTCGAGCCAAAACAATTGCCCACCCCTGCATTAGATAAAGTGCTGGGCTTGTCTTGGTATTTTTAATCTAATGCTTAAATATACTAGCACCTCACTGAGGATGCCAGTAGCAGAAACCGGCCTAGGGTTGGGGATATTCTGCAAAGCTTGTTAAGAGCTCATTTTGCGAGCTCTATATATAACTAAATAATGAAAATTATTTATGACTACTGAAATTCATACGTATTTTCTATGGTAATAATGAGCTGAATAAACATATAATTTTAGGTATTACAAAATATTTTTTCATCGAATATATATTATGACTTTCTATTTTAAAGAATGGATCAAGTATTAATAAAATACAGTACCTATTTAAACATATACATATTCTTTTGTTATAATTCTATCAAAATCTGATGAATAATTTCCGTTTATCTTTGAGGAAGCAATTGATCCTACAATTTTTGTTTTTTTTATTTCTGCATCACTTTTTCTTCCTTTTTTTTTTTCTGTTAGTATCTAGTCTTTTTCTATATTGGTAATACAGTTTCATATTTTCTTTACAGGTGGTTATATAGAATGAGTTATGTAATACTGTTCCCTATAGTATCATTTATTTACACATATCTTCATTTCTACTACAGTTCTCTATGACGGTTTTGTAAATCTTCTAACGATATTTATTTCAATAGCTTCTGATTTGTATTATTTCTTATGGTTATTCTCCACATTTTAGGTTTATGTAGTATAATATTTTTGATCAATACTTCATATGTTATATTTATAACATCTAGCCAATATACATTTTGTCATAAAATAGTAAAGATTTTTTTTTAAAAATGCAAATACATATTTTCTAAAAATCTTTTAAGTCCATAAATAAAAATTAAATTTATATTTTTTGAAATAGTACTTGGAACAAACAAAATGTTTTAAAAAAATGTTTATTAAGAATACTATTGTCGTTACAAAAAAAAACCAAGTCAGATGTCACATGATCTAATTTAATAAGCTTGTAATTATTTTAAACTATTGTCGTATTAGTATTTGAGCAATGTTATTTAGCATTTAATAAAGATTTATTTAACATGATTTTGACCTTGCTTGCTATAAAATATTACAGTATTAAACACTAAAATAAATAAATGGCTTAAACCAGCAGTCCCCAACCTTTTTGTACTTAAGAGCACATTCTATAATACCGGCCAGGTGGTGGCCACATTTATTTTTTTCAATGTAAATTTATAGTTGGATATTGTTAATAATAGACCTTTTTACGTTGTAAAAGTATAGTATGCCCCACAATTTGATTACAATATAATGCAATAATTTATAAGAAATCTTAAAAATTAAATTTATTTGTATCAGATAAATAATTTTTTATCGTGTTCGGATAGCGGCGGGCACACGAAAAATGGTCTGCGGGCGCCATGGTGCCCGCGAGCATAGGGTTGGGGACCCCTGGCTTAAACTGTTTGAGAATTCACATGAAGTTCAAGCACCAAAAAATGATACATGGACCTTGACCTCCGGAATCTTCTACTATCACTGCATTAAATCATGTAGAATAGTCTTAAGTACCATATGTTATATAATCAAAATGATAAATTCATATTAGTTTAGTTATATTATTGTTACCTTATCTAATTAAATAGGGCAACCGATTTTTTGAAAGTATGAACAATATGAATGATATACTGATCAGTAAAATAATATTGTATCTTTAGAGCGAGATTTTAAGATAATGATGAAATGACTTTTTTTAAATATATATATATATTATCAAGTATAGAAATATTTCCCAATAGTTAAAAAAAAAAGTTTTATTGTTTAGAATTCTCGGTGCTTGTATTATAGATAAAGATCCCATTGGATGGCGCCGTTTTCACGCTAAAACTATAAAATATGAACATTCAAGGGCCACTGATGCTTAAATGTTAATAAAAAATAATAATAACCCATCATTATACATTAGAAAGCAGCAAAAATATATATATATATATTAAAATAATTACTATGACCAGTAGACAGAATTTCTATAATTGGATTGGCAAAGGAGAGGGGAAAGTAATTTTTATAGCTTTATGATCTTACCCAAACATTTTAACTGTCTTATTTGTAAACTTTAGGGAAATAATTGTTTTGTTTTGTTTTTTTTTTTAAAAAAAAAATGAGTATATAGTATTGCCTATGAACATATACTTTTTTAATCTTTAACGCCCCATATATTTGCCTATAGGTATGGACTCAGTATTACATTATGACTGTAATAATAAGCATCGATTCGAAAGCAATAATCACCTTAAAAAGATGGGATTTATAGTCATTTATAATACATATGCAAAAATGAAATGCTAGCATCAATTATGTTAATAGGGAGAAAAATTGGCAAAATACCATTGTAGTAATAATCGTGTGTTATAATTTGATCACAGTAGTTTCCTGTCTAGTAATCCAATCTGACTTTGCATAACAAATTTAACACAGATATGTAGGAAGCAGTATTTTGATGCAATAAATTAAAATTTCCTTAAAATTTAAATCTATTCATTCTCTAATATCTTTCTTTAATAATTTTAGCAATTTAAATATTTCTAAAATTCATGAATAAAATATATATATACATTTTTAACAAAAATTAATTATTAATGATTTTATGCCATAGCGTCGTTCAAAAAAAAAAAAAAAAGATATATTTTTTTAATGAAAAGAATTGTACACAACGTCCAAATAGAGTGAACAGAAATCCAGATAATCCTTCAATTGCATGATAATACCCAAATTTCTTTACTCAAAGCTCACTTATAAAAATATTTTTAATAAAAAAAATAATCAAATAGCTAATCATTCAGGATGTAACAAGTTGATTTTTGTTCCAGGAACCTTTAACACTACTCTCAGCTCCACAAGGTAATACTGCTAATAAAACACAAAATTAACTTGATACTCTAAGCCAGATGTGAAAAAGTGTATAGCATGGAGAAAAATGTGCTGGATATAAATATAACAAAAAAAAAAAATCTTTATAAATAAATCAAACTTCTCATAATGCACAAAGCAATGTAAAAAGTGTACCATGAGAAGTGGTTTATTTATAAAGATTTAATAGAAGCAATGTTAGTAAGAGTGGAAGAAATTTTGAACATACTGGAATGAGATGTAGCATTTTTATTTATTTGTATTAATAACCAATAAATAAAATTTTTGCAACTATAAATTCTACAGATTTTATTGCCGTAATAAATTGTTATAAAATACATTTACTACAAACTTTTTTCCTCAAGCAAATAAACTATAGTCTTTTAATATTAAGTTATTTCTACCGAAAGTATTATATCCAAGTTTAATTCCATAATTAATTTCATTCATTATATTTCCATAAGAATTAAGAATCTGACCAAAGAATTTACAGTTGTTAACTTCTAAATTATTATTATCAATCACATTTTTTTAAAAAAACTTTCTGAGCATTATTTTCAGTCTTTCTGGTATTTATTTTTAATCCTAGTTCCTTGCATTTATGTACAATTTTCTAAAATTCTGAAGCATCATCTGTGAAAACAGCTCATCATCTGCAAAACTGAAATGAGTTAAATAAGATCCATTCATTTTCACTCAGTGAAATCCATTTATTTTTATTCTTTTATTTGCTGATTGCAGTTATGCTGAAGACATGTGCAAGGGTAAGTAAAGAGATGGGGTTTAAATTTAGTGAAGAAAAATCAAAAGTAATGATGATAAATGGTGGGCAAAGAGAAGAGAAATAATTTTTATTGGGGGATATAAAGTTAAATGTGGTGAATAGGTATAATTATTTGGGAAATGTCTTAAGTAATCAGAGAAACTGCTTGGATGAATGGGAGAAAACATTGATAAATGAAGCAAAGAAAAGAAAGGAACTGATAAAGAAATTAACAGTGCTTTCATATAATAAATATGATGTAGCAAGAATTGTATGGAAGGAAGGGGTAGTAGCAGGGTTAACTTATGGTAATGATGCATTATGTGTTAGTAAAGGAGTGTTAGATTACTTAAAAAAAAGTACAAAGAGAAGTAGGAAGACATGCATTAGTTGCAAATGTGTGGATGGCAAAGGAGGCAATTCAAAGAGAAATGGGATAGTCAAGTTTTTATATGAGAGATGCAAAAAGAAAAATAAAAAATTTTAGGATTGCAACTTATGGATAGTAAGAGAATAGCCAAAATAGTATTTAATTGGGTTACAAGTAAAGGAGAGACAACAAGATGTGGTTAGAAAGGTAGTACAGTATGCAGAAGATTTGGATAAAGACTTTATTTCAGTATCTTGTATAAAAAGTGGAATGATTTGTGTTAGAATTGTTGAGTGTTATAGTCACGAAGAATGGGATAAGAGAATAGATACATTAATAAAAAATAGGGAGTTGTAGAGATGAAGAACTAATATGGAGAGTAAAAAGAGTTTATATATATATATGAGTTGGAGAACTAGTATGGAGAGTAAAAGTTTAAATATATATATAGAAGTAAACAGAATATTGGATGTGAGTTAATTTATGATAATAGCAAAGAAAATACTTTAATAATTAAGGCTCGAACAAGATCGTTAGAATGGAGAAATGTGGGTGATTTAGTCTGCAAGTTATGTAAGGAAGGCATGGAAAATATTAGGCATCTGCTAATTGAATGTAAATGCTAACTAGCAGAAAGGGTACAAATAATGTTGCGGGAGAATAAATATAAACAAAGTGATTATATAGAAAGTGGGTTATTTGTTTTTACTGGGTTTGAAGAAATGATAAGGGAGATATAGATATAAAGGCCATACAGTGGACAAAGATGATGTGGTAATCGGATGTAGCAGAATAGAGAAGAATGTGGGAAAAACTTAGGGTGGGGGAGAATAAATATAAACAAAGTGATTATATAGAAAGTGGGTTCTTTGTTTTTACTGGGTTTGAAGAAATGATAAGGGAGATATAGATATAAAGGCCGTACAGTGGACAAAGATGATGTGGTAATCGGATGTAGCAGAATAGAGAAGAATGTGGGAAAAACTTAGGGTGGGGAATGGAAAGGGAAGGTAGTAACAGGTTTCTCTGGGCATAGTGGCTAAGAGATTCCTGACTTTGATAAAGGAGAAACAATAGGGCATCGCATCACTTATATTTATATATACACTTGACCGTAACAAGAGCAGCATTGTATTCTAGCATCATCTAATTTTTGTATGCACGTGAAAACAAACCCACATATGTAATCATTGATAAAAATGTCATTTAATGAAATATTTATATTTAATTAAAATAACTAATTCATAAAATATCCATGTATTATCTTCTAGACTTTGATGGAAATTATAAGATGACTATCAGTATATTGTTTAAATGTTTAATATTCAATACTATTTAGAGCAGTAGTACTTTGCAAAAAAAATTATCTTATTCAAATATATGCAACAATTTTTTTCTTAATCTTTCTTTGCAATTAACGTCAAAGTAAGACATAAAAATATGAAAACAATAGTAATTAAAAGTTTCAATTTTTATTATATCTAAGACATGAATAATATAATACTTACCCTGTAAGCTTCAATTTTGCCTTTTACTTGTTCGTTTTTTTCCAGAGCTTTTTCCATGCAGTCTTTGGTGTAAAGTTGGGGATTATGTCCTTGGTCGATATAGCTTTACAACAAATAACAAACATTAAAAATCAAATTTTTATTTACGAATAACAAAATAGAAAAGAATTATGAGAATATAAAATCTACTTTAAAATATAGCCTATCAAGAAAATAATAGAACAATAATAAGGAACAGTAATTTTAAAAAACAAAAACCTGATATAAATTACATAAAATATTTTTAAAAAAAATTATAATTATTTTGATGAAATAAAATTAACTATATTATGTCTTATAAAATGGAAACAAAATGTAATTTGTTCAGGTTTATTCATTAAAATATTAAGTCTAAATACATAAAGCCACTTTTTAAGTTTCAGTTAATAGCCCTATGATAAAATTCATAAAATATTCTGTAGCATAAGATGATAATTCATCAAAAAATTTAGCATATAAGATAAAGATTTTCATTTACTATGGTGTGAAATTTTCTGCTTGTACAAAAAAAGAAAATGAATAGTGAAAAAAAAGATAATTCGCTATTATAGTTAAGAGTCAGCCTAAACTATTAAAGTAAATGAAAGAATTCAATGATTATTAGAATTCAATCAACATTGCTGAAAACAAAAATAATAAAAAAAATTTCATAATTTTCCTTTTATTATATAGATTAAATGCAACAAATAGTCAAGAACAAAATGCATTTTATTTTGAAAGCATATAAAAAAAAATAATAGCATTTAAGAAAAATTACTTCCTTTCTTGAATTACAATCATAAAATTAAGAGTTGGCAACATTAAGATTATATATTCAAATCAATTTACAGAACCCATTATGAAACGAATAATAAAAGCTAAGAAATATGAAAAAAAAATGATTTCAAAATATTTTTGAGGCCACCCAAATGAACAAAGATATTTGTTTAGATTGTTTTTGAAGGAAAATGTTATATAAAAGAGAAAAAAAGATTTCTTAGAGGAAAAAGTTCCATATGCAAGAGAAGGTAGTGCAGGACTTAAAAAGAGAAATGTAGGAATATGATGTATGTCAAGTAAATACTATGAAGATGCTGAGAAAGAGCACGAAACAAGGAACTACTAAGCAATCTCCTCTAGAAAAGAATTGAAGTTTCTCTTTTCAATATTAACAGTAGTCACTACTTTAAAAAGCTTGAATAATGAACACCAAAATCCATTTCGAGTTTGGGGGAAAAATATCGTTTAGGTTTCATTTAAATTACTCTGCGATTGTTATTTCCTTTAGATTACATGTTTTATTTATTAATAGTTTCTTAAAAGAAAATAATTTTATCAACTCATATTATTATTAGGTATCATTAGGTTGACCAACTCTTGGTAAATACAAACACTTTTCCAACTATTCATAAAATTTTTCAATATTATTGTAAACATTCAAAGATCAGCCTTTCAAGCTAATTGTGCATGCGTCTTCTGCGAGTGTTAAACAATAAATGAATACTTCACTCTACAATACAAGATATAGTATTTATGCAAGAATAAAAGGAATCCTCTTATTCCTATGACTCAAATTCTTTTATATGAGCAAATCTGAAGTACTGTTGAGTAAAGCGTGAGAGTAGAATTCTCACTTTAAATTACTATCTACGATGTTGGAATGAATGACGTCGGTGAAATTGTCTAGAATTTATTAAATGTCACTCTAAGTGAAACTTAATTATAAGTAAATAAGTATATAAAAGAATTTGAACCGTAGGAATAAGAGGATTCCTTTTATTCCTGCATAAATACTATATCTTGTATTGTAGAGTGAAGTATTCATTTATTGTTTAACACTTGCAGAAGACGCATGCACAATTAGCTTGAAAGGCTGATCTTTGAATGTATACAATTGTATGCATAGCGTCATATAAAAATAAATGCTTATTTACTTAATATTATTGTAAGGAAAAGGCTTAGCACTGCTTTTTCCTGCACAGTTTGAACATGACTAATCAGTTGCCATCAACTTCATTCTATATTTCTATTGCCCAATATAGATAATAAAACTAAAAAAATATAAACACAACATATAAAAAAAGGCAAAACAAAAGTAAAATAAAACACATTGTCCTTACGAAGATTTTTAGAAGTGGGAGAATAAAATTCTGGATGGATTTCAGTGTAAGAAAGGTATAATCCAAAAGATTATATTTAGCTATGACAATTATAGGCCGTTTAAATACAAAGTGTCTCATTTACAACATTTAAGAGTTTGTTCTTTAATAATATCAAAATGATATTGCCTTCCTGTGATAACAATAAATAGCATTTCTTCTGTTTGTTTTTCAGCTGCTTTGACTCGAAAGCAAATTTATTATTGTGATAATAGAGTCCATTCACTTCACTGCCAGTTGTCCTCGTATTTCATCAATTTTTCCAAGCATTATAAACTTTTGTAATAAAAACATAATTGAATGAGTAGTTGCTATGGAGACCAGAGTGATATTCACTCACTAAAGATGATGGATTTAACCCCAATCCGTGAAGATCTAGTTCTCAAATTCTATCACATTAAACTTTTCAGGGAACGTTTCTACTGAAATAGGACATTTTTAACCTAGTCATTTATGCTTCAAGAGAGAGTTCAATTTAGATCTCATTAAGCAAATATGTGTGTGTTTTCCTGGCTGTTTAAAGGATTCTCAAAAATCTAGGTCAGCACAATAGTTGAAAAGTACCAATAATTTTCCTTTTTACTATCCACATACATAGAAAGTCAGAAATACCATAGCATGAATAATTATGGTTTTTATTTTATAACTGTTATATAAAGAGCTCACAAATAAGCTTTTAACAAGCTTTGTAGAATATCCCTAACCCCAGACCGGTTTCTGCTACTGGCTTCCTCAGTGAGGTGCTAGGATATTCAAGCATTAGATTAAAAATACCAGAAGAAGCCCAGCATTTTATCTAATGGTTAACTATTAAGTAGAAAATGTGAAATTTTCAGACATCCATATATCTTCCAATCCAGCTATCATAACTTAAATAGTCATATGGGACTGAACTAAATTCAGATACGCCATATATTAATAGCTTTAGCAATATAAAATTGCCAAAGCCTTCATAGCAAAAAATAAAATAAAATTTTAAATTAGGTCATGTGATATCTGACTTGATTTTTTTGTAATTTTATTTTAGAACTATATTTTTACATCTAAAAAATATTTCCAGATTTTCCATTGCAAATATTCTGCCCTGCGTTATTCTGCGACAAATCGTTTAACTGCTAGATCATTTTGTTAATGAATGAACAAGACAAAATGGCCAATTATTTCCACGTCTTCATTTTGAAATTAACTGATAACAGATATCCTATCCTTAATCTAACAAAAGCTTAATTCTGAACTAGATATCGGTCAATCAGAAAAATGAAATTATGTACTTATTTTAGATAGCTAGTATATTTAAGTCTAATGGAATATCTAATAGGAATATAAGAAGATATTGAACAATAGCAGATAAAGTGCAATGAATATACCAATATTTTTGAAAAATGCTTTTTTTGACAAGCATGTGAAAAAACATAATTGCTGATGCATCTAAGGCCACTTAGTACCCCGATCAATTGATGATTGATGAAATCAAATAAAATTAACAGGAAAAAAGTCAAGTTTTTTCTGGCAAAAATATATTTCACTAGTAAATGTAAACTCTGAGAAAATGAAAGTTAGTATTTGTGAAACATATTACTATTACTTTTATAAAGTAAAAAATATATTTATTTTAACATACAAAGTATTATAATATGATTTAATCAAAATTAATATGTAAATGATTTATATATTTTACTAGGAGCACCAATTTATAGTGCAATAGTTTCTATAAGCAATTTAAGAAGAATGGCATACAGATGTCCATTGTCATATATACAAAGTACATAAAATATGAATTGTAAATTTGAACATTGTAGATAAGAAGTCATAGACAAATAAAACACAATAGCACAAGTTCCCTCTAAGAATATATAAGACAAATCTCCATTTATTTTAGGAATTTAATGAGAAAATAGACTACATGACTTTATAAAAAAACAGATGGACTACATTTAAGTTTCACTAAAAAGCACAAAAACAATTTATTTATTGAGATAGAGTATACGAAATAGGTTAACAAACAATAGGTATATAAATCTTTTAGATATGATATTAAAATGTAGTTTAAATGATTAAAGAAAATATTTATTATTATTACAGTATAAGCAAGATTGTAACAATATTAATCTTGCCATTTTGCGAGAAAATATCCTACCGTGAATTCAATGCCGTCAGAAATATGCTCTCATTTTGGTATACAATTCTGGCTTACACTGTTGTCACGAGTTAAAATAGATACCCTCTAATGTGGAAAGTATAAGTCTTTCCATTATATGGTATATAAATGTTTCTAAATTTACATCATAATCTTCATATATAAAGCACATTTTTATAATAGGTCTGTCAAAAATATAATTAATACAGAGATTAGTATTTGAGAAATAGTCTTGTATTTTCTAGTAATATCGATGCTACTGAAATAGTCTTATAACTCAGATGATGGTATACAAGATCTAGCAATAAAACATTAGTGTTACAAAATAACCATCAAAAATAAATGATTAACTAGATTGACGATGGGCTATCTACCTAGAAAAAAAATCTTAAGCTTGTTCAGATGATTAAAAATTTCAGTATTAATTACATTAGAGTCACATCTCAAGTCATGAACATAGTATAGGGATGGGCTATCTATATGCTATAAGTTCTCTTATATACAGACATATTTGTAATTTTTTATATATGTAATAAGAATTAACAAAACTAAAAACTATATTTGTTAAAAAATTAAAATTGGAAAATTATTTGCATTATTAATGAAATTGTTAAATTTCTATAGGTAGCTATTATATCAGAAAGTGAATATTTAAAATAGGCAAAACTGTTCATACAGTAGTGCCACTCAGTGCAAGCCAGAGTAACCAAGCCTTTTGGCATCCATTGATTACTCTGGTTTGTACTGAGTGGCACTACTGTATGGAGAGTTTGGCCTGTTTTAATAACGGTTATGAGTTAGCATAAAAAATGATGATCATGTGATGTTTAGTGGTTTAAAGTGAATATTTATAAACATACAAAAAGACAATTATTTAATAATATTCTCTCTATAGTTCTTTTAAAAATTACTTACTCAAAGACCTCTAAAGGTACATGGACATCTTGTACAGCTGCTTTGCATTTATCTATTTCTTGCATTCCTGCAACCATTGCATGTCTGAAACAATATTATAGACAATGTGATGGGTAAACTTGCTGTCTAATCTTAATTACAAAATGAAAACATTACTGCACCAAATGAATATGTATTCATTTACTACTATTATTTTAAAGATCAAGTTTAATGTTTTTGTGTGCAATTAATTTTCTGTACATTTTTCACTAAAGATAGAAAACGAAATAATTCTTGTCTGTATAAATAACTTTATAATAAACTCAATTTTGCATAAAGCTGGATGTTTCACAAATATAAATCACATGATAATAGTCCAAGTAAGACCAGGATTCTTCAATCTATTGTCATGGCAATCTCTATGAATAAAAAGTGAATTCTCTCTATTCACTCTAGTCTAAGATATTAATATATATAAGAGAGTTGACATTTTGACTATAACGGATTGGATTTTAAACTTCAAATTTCAATCTGTTATAGTGAATGTGTCAACTTTCTTGTCTATATTATCTCAGACCAAAGTGAAAGGAGAGAATCCATCTTTTATTCATAGAGGTTGCCTTGACAACAAATTGAGGATTCCTTGTGTTGATAAGCTTGGACTTTTATTATGATTTACAGTATAGTATATTATTTGGAAAGTCCAGTGATAAAACATAAATGACGGATTAAGATTTTTTTTCTTCTCAGTTGGGAACCAAATAAAAAACTATTTAGTCTTCAATTAGCGATTTTTCCTATAGAAATAATTATTTAGAACAATGGCAGCTTATATAATTATTTCACATAATTATTCTGAAGTATGTACAAAATTACTATAACTTCCATTAAAACAAAGTTAAGACATACGTAACAATAACAATTTTTATTAAACAATGGTTCAATTATTTAATATTTCAAAATGATAAAACAATACATAGTCCAAAGCATGAGCATAAATCACGGCTTTGGCAATTTAGAATTCCAATTATACAACTGGTTTTAATGAAGAATTAAGAGCATATTTATCCCTACATTTTATAATAATAATAACTTACTGTGTGCAGTGATGATGGGTGGAAAAGAGAAAATTATAAATTTAGCAGATAGTTAAAGAAAAGTATGACCACACTTTCAATCGAGATTCAGAGGAAATTTTACTATCTCTCAGTCATTAATCTCTCTGTATGAAAACTATTTACATAATGTTAAACTTGATTCACAAAGGTGGTTAACAAACCTTTACGATAAGTAATGATTTGGAGAAAATCTATTAAGGAATGGTTTAATAATACTCTAATAAGACACTGTCAGATAAATAAAACGGGCATTGTTACAGTGATAAAGTAAGGTCGATTTATTTATTATTTTATGAATGCATATAAAAGGATATAAGGTGAAAGAAAGAATATAATGCATCATAAAAAGATACAATCTTACCATCAATTTAATAATTTCTTCATACAAACTACCTAATAATATAACATAATTATATACTTTCATCAAAAGATTTAAATAAGACAGCGCTAGAATCAAACTCAATCCTGCCCAGCAATCATTACATTATTACATGGCCGAGCAACTGAGAACATAATAGCAAATAAGTAAACTAAATAAGGATTAAGTTTGAGCTTCACTAATAAAGTCATTAATGATAAATTACAACAAATACTATACTGATAATATTTATTATATGGAGGTAACCCCAACATATCATCTTCATACCTTGCAAATTTATAATAACTATGTAATCTATATATTTCATATTTTACTGCAAGAGAAAATAATGTGTGTAAGAATGTGCATATATGCATGTATTTATAAAAAATACATATCTGTATTTTGATGTAATAATAATAGTAAATAATAAAATAGATATATTTATTTAAATGACATTATACTCTAAGCACAAATTGGATATTATTATGGTTAACTAATTACGTAGTAAATAAAACATTTCTGTTAACAGATACAATAGATTCCTATTAACTG
Source organism: Epiperipatus broadwayi (assembly GCA_028023455.1). Taxonomy (NCBI): domain Eukaryota; kingdom Metazoa; phylum Onychophora; class Udeonychophora; order Euonychophora; family Peripatidae; genus Epiperipatus; species Epiperipatus broadwayi. Next base: position 159,068 of record JAQFVV010012407.1, read on the forward strand.
TCCTGCCACTACTAATAAATAAAACCACATATAAGTTCATTCCCAGTAGCTCAAATATCTATTATCTTAAATATCAAGTGAATGCAAAAAAAATATTAATCCAAGTGCTGCTAAAAGAAGTTATTATTTCAATTCAAATCCAAATGTATTAATAAATACAAGTAGTAGCACAAAAAGTTTTGATCTACTATTTAAAAAATACGACAATATACTAGTAATGTCCAAACATCCCAAATATATGAACATTCCCATTATGAAAAGTATATCTATAATGGGTATATTATATTTATACATTCTTTTAAAATGGTAAACAAGGGCAAAATCACTCTACGGTAAATATTAATGATGTGCAAATAAATTTTTAAAAGCCTATAATTCATCCAAGTGTCCATGTTTCAAAAACATCCACTTTCTGCACATCTTTGAATTTCAAATAAATTCTCACTAATAATAATATTATTTTCTAAAGTATTCTTTCAACCAAGATCTCGAAATATACCTATTTTAAACTAAAATTTTATTCACATATTTCTCACACGTTTCAAATGATTTTTACTTCATGCTAATTTTAATATTTCATAAGTGTTAATAAGATTATTTTAAAAAATGAATGTAAAGTGAATGATTTTATTCCAAGACACTTAAGATTGGTCTAAATAAGTGCATTTAGGTTTGATAATAAGATGGTCCTTCTTATTTCATCAGTCTTTATCTTGTGGCTGGAATAAGAGTATCCTCATATTTAACATCGCTGATTTATAGTATGACGCAAATGAGGAAAGATTATTATCTTTTAAATAGAATTATTAACTTTTTACTTTAAAAAAAAAATCTACAATTTATGGTAACGCAAGTTTTAAAAAGCAGAAGAAGCTCCATAATAACTTAAGCAGCACTTTATACAGCTTTCTGTGCTATCATATGTTTGGAGGAAAAGAAAACATGAAAATGACTAAAAAAAAAAAATGGAAACATGAAAAGAAAAGAAAACATGAAAATGACTAAAAAAAAAAATGGAAACATGAAAAGAATTTCCTTCTATTTTTGGTGAGAATTTATTCAAACATTTGCAAAGAAAAATCTATGGATGGGAAAAAAATAACACACCTACACATATATAACATTTTTGATAACTTCATCCTATAAACTTTTTAATGTTTTTTTTTTTTTTATGATTTTTTTTTTTTAAAACCATAGGTTTAAAAAGTTTAAAATTAATACAGAATATTTCTATTCCATTGTTTATTTTCATTAATGTGTGTGTGATTGTATTTACACTATATCTAAGGGCAGATGTAATGATAAATAAGTATTTATGAGTATCAAAATGTGGGTATACAGATATATTTCATTCTAGTCTACTTTTTTTTTTACACTTTAGACTTTCAGTTTTTGATTTAATCTTTCAATATGAATTAACATGATATGACAGAAAAAAATTATCTAAGTTTCTAAAACCATATTTTCTTTATGAAATATTTATTCTACTTTTCTCTATTTTTTAAAGTAATAAAGATATCTCGGTAGAAATCTCTATTTAAACAAAGCTTTAAGCAAAATATTAATTGCTAAGACTTTTTCAGAAGTCCTTCTAAAGTGTCAAAGGTTTTTAATATCTTAGAAATATTGCTTCAGATTTTTTTTTCCATATGTCATAGCATCGTCCGGGAGGCGAACCCACAACCGTCTGCAACCAACTACTTGCTTGCAAGGCAGCTGCGATGACCTCTCGGCTAACAACGCTCGACTATTGCTTCAGATTTATTAAAAAAAATTTTTTAAAAATTACAAACTGTGATAAAATTTGCATAAATTTAGATTTTCTGATTGTTTTATTTTAAATGATATACATATTTTCTTCTTAGGATAAAAACTAATTAAAAAAATTTTCCCAATATGAATTTGAAAAAGATATATACAAATTTAAAAAACAACAATATTCACAAATTTAATATTCTATTAATTACCTATTGTGTTAATGATAATATAAACAAATTTATTTCAAAAAATACTAATTAAATTATAATTTAAAAATCAAATTCAAATCACCTAACAAAAATCATATAGCTGATGCAATATTTTTTTTTATTGGTTTATAATCCATAGAAATTAAATCTTAACAATTAAAAGCTTACAAGTCATTCATTTTTGAAGTTCTAACATTTTCTACTGTGTCTATACTTAAATAATAAATGACTCAAATATATTCTGCCTTAAGTCTTATACGATGTTATATTGCTAAGACTACTAATATATGGTATGGCTGAAGATCTATCAGCCCCATATAGCTATTTGAGTTGGATAACTGGGTTTGAAGACAAATAGGTGTCTGAAAATTTCAGATTTTCCATTCAATAGATAACTTTTAGATAAGTACTTGGCTTTGGGTTGGTATTTTTAGATCTAGAGTCTGAACCTACCCTGGCACCTCTCTGAGGAGTGCCAAAGCACGAAACCATGGTCAGGGGTTTGGGGGAGGGGGGTTCCTGACAGAGATATTTTAAATGCTGGCTCTGGCTAAGCATTTATCACAAAGCTTGTTGAGGAATTGGCAATCGTCATTGTTTATAACTTACAAGCTTAGGATAATAGGGTCATGTGATCTATGACTCATTTTGAATATTCTTTACATAATTTATAAGGAAAATCTCCCAAGTTATTTCATTTACAATTATATATTTTTAATAAACAATGCCATTATCTAGCATTAAAAAGTAGGCAACTTTCATTACTATTACTATAAGGCATCTTGCTGATAGATTATTTCTGTATAGCCAATATATATTTGAATTCTTATATGACCAATCTATTATCCAGTTTTTCAACATTTATTATTGACAATATTCTTCATCTCATTCTTGACCAATGTAGCAATTAAAAATTCATGTTACAATCCTCTGTCTTTTAATATGAATAAATTCATTTACAAACTATATTAATTATTCTAATGCTTACAGTCTATTCTTACTGATGACATGAAGAGGGACTTAGAATTATATGGTCAGCATTATTATTTAAATATGCTTTGGACTCATGTAACTAAAGATAAATAGTCAATAGCTAATAATATATTATATATATAATTTTATATATTATTGATGTAAAATCAATATATATGTTCATTATTTGTATTGTATAGGTATTCAACTTACTAACCTGAAGTAAAAAATGTTTAGATTATATTATTTTGTTTTTTATACAATGTGGATTATCTCCCTTCGCAGCTATAAATTTACCAGGAGTCTGGACAAAATACAGCAGTTTACGACTGTATCCATATGTCTCTTCCTGGATTTGTCCTGGTTTAATCTCTTATTCCTGTGTCCTGACATTCTTTCAGAATAGTTAATTGTCCTGGTTTGTTAACCAATCATTACCAACACCTTATAAATATATAAGTTTTCATTTCAACAGTGAGGGGTGCAATAAGGATCGAAAGTAGAGAGTGGAAACGGATCTAGAGCATGTATATTATTTTGTAACAGTCATTTATCTTTTGTTGTGTCAGCACTATTTCTTGTTTGTTATCTAATGTGATTCACACTAATATCAATAATATAATCTAATAATAATCATGATTGAGAATACATTATACGCTGGTAAAAAATGTATATGCATTGTTAAATATGGTGTTTTTTATTATAAGTATAACAAATAATTATTTTAAAACAGGCAAAACTTTCTATATGTATTGCCACTCAGTGCAAAAATGGTGATCATGTGATGTTTATTAGCTTAAATAATTATTTTATAAATAAGCCAATAAACATCACTTGACCACCTCCTCTTATGCTTGTGTATAACTGTTGTTAAAACAGGCAAAACTCACTATATATATTGCCACACACAGCAAGCTAGTGTAATCAATGGATGCCAGAAGGCTTGTGCATAAAATCCCCACCTAGTGCCTACTCATACAATATTCCCAGACTAGTTTCTGGCTTATGGCCTTCGTCAGTGAGGAGCCTCGGATCTGAGAGCACTTTTAGCAGACAATCATCCTTAAAAATAACAAAAAGGAAATGTTTATTTCGTGAAGAACTTGAAAACAAATTTTTTTTTAATTAAAAAATGTAGATATGAGCGTGAAGCAGAATGCAAAATATATCACTATTTTTTATATATTAGTCACGGCAGCCAATCAGACATAAAAGATTACATAAATTCAAAAAAGTATATTAATAATTGTCAGGCATCGTCTTCATCATCTAAAATTAATGACTTTTTAATCATATAAGATTCTAATGAACATAAAAGAATCATTCTTGCTGAGTTGACAATAGCGTTTCATTCAATAAAACATAAGCAATCATTCAGGAGTTCAGATTGCACATCAAAATTATGTAGCATAATATTAAAAGATTCCAAAATTATTCAAAAATTTTCAAGTGGACAATCAAAAACAATTTCCCTCATTAAAAATAGTTTGGCATTGTATACTATTCAAATACTTTGTAAATATAAAAAAAGGCTGAATTTTTTGGAATTTCCATCGATGGCAGCAATCACATGTCAAATAAAATGTTTGTGCTTTTAATACATTATTTATAGATGATAAAGAGGCATGAATGTAAAAATTATTACAGTTGTCTGTTTAAGAAATCAAATGTCTGATACTGTTCTTAATGATACTTTTGATACTCGCTAAGAAAACAATATTCCACTGAATAAATGCATTGCTTTCAGAGCAGATAACATGAATTGCAATTTTGTTGGATTGGAAAGAAGGGATGTTGAGAATATTTTTTTATAAACTTAAACAAAAAATTACTGACTATTAGAGACGTTGGTTGCTCAGCTTACATTTTACATAATTACTCTCAAAAAGCAAGTGAAACACCGTAGATAAAGAAATTAGTGGAAATAAAAATATTTTCATTTGTCAAATAATTTACTGTGCACACAGCACTTGAAAGAATTCTGCGAATTCATTAGTATTGCGACTGCTTTCCTATTTAAAAATACGTTGGCCATCGTTAATGCCAACAATTGAAAGAATAATCAAAATATAAAACAGTCTGAAATCATTTTTTCTATCGGAGAAAAATGTGTCTGATTTTATAATTAGATTTTTTGCAAATCCACTTGTTGAAACATATGTAAGGACAATGTACAGTTTTCTCAACAGTCAAATATCAAAAATTAAAAAAGAAAATATCATAATCATTGAAGTCAAAGCAATCATGAATGAAACTATTAGAATGATAAAATTTGTAACAAGTTTCTACCTCAGAAAATCGACAATTTCACAAATAAAAATTTTAAATGTTATTTGATTGCAAAAACATATTTAAATAAATGGATTGAACCATTAAATTAATTTTCATTTCTGCAATGGATGTTGTTAGAAATATGGAATGGGATGAGGCATCGACATATATGGAATCATGTAATTTCTATCAATAAAAATGTATTCTGCAATTAATTCTGCCTCCTTAAAGACATCATAGAGATTGAAATTTCTGCTGATAGTAATAAATGGAAAGCTCAGAGCTGCATTGAAAAATGTATGACTATATTTGGAAAAATTAAATATTTGGAACAAAAAATTGAATTTGCTCAATTATTTATTTTCTGTTCCTGGACATAATACAAGCTATGAATGTGTATTTTCACTGATAAGTCACCAATGGATAGATGAGAGGAACAGAATGAATATTAGTACAAAGAACCTATAACTTGAGTATTCAACATGCACAAAAAAAGTCGTACTGAGTTTTTGACAGAAATTGAAAGTAATAAGCAACTTTTAACTGGGGCAAATAGTTCGGTAAAGTATTCATGGCACAATAAAAGTAAATAAATAAATATGTGACTTGTGTACCAAAATAATGGGGAGTCACTTCCATTTTGAGGAAATTACAGATTAACCAATCAAAAAAATTAACAAAAATATTAAGTAAAATAAAAATTAAATATAAAGTTAAAATAAAATGGTTAAAAATCTTAGTTTAATCTTTAATTAATTCAATAAGACTTAAATTTTTCACTTGGGTGTTTTGCATTTTCATTTTTAAGTTAATTTTTATTTTTACTTCCATTTTTTAACTTTTTATTTTAACTTTATATTTAATACTGATTTTTTTATATTTATTTTAAATTAATATTTATTCATTTAATATTTTTTTGGTTTATCAGTATTTTTTTTTTTTTCAAAATAGAAGTGGTTCACCATTATTCTTGGTACATTAATAATAAGTGATTTCAATTTGTGAGTTTGGTTTGATAAAACAGATGTCTTTTGTTTATATTACGAAATGAGTATATTAGTAATGAAAATGTGATTGTATGTTTTATTATTTTATTTCGTACTGAAATATGCAATAATTCTTAATATTATACTACAGAAATATTATTATGTGAATATCTAGAACAATAAATGCAATAGTTTTTTCTACATTGTCTGGTTAAGCCATGTGGATATATGAACACTCTATAGTTTACCAATCAAGAATAACCAAGTAAAATTTAATATATATCAATGATTCATTATATATAAAAACGCTTTCTTGGCAATTTTATTCTTTACTCATACATAATAACAGATATACGGGTAAAGGTTTACTTTAGCGACCAGGGCATATTCGCCATCTAGTTTTTAAAATTAGAACTAAAAAATCTTACGTATCTGCTCCTATATTACAATTACAGTAAATATTTATTAATTAAAACGTAAAAGATAATAAAAAAAAAATCATTTACCTTTTTAAGCACAATTATGCCCTATGCATAGTAGAAAGTTGAAGAAAAAGGCGGTAGTGCTATATCTACTGCGGAAGGCAAATTCTTTGAGGTACGATGAAAATAAAGCCCTGCTGGTACCAGATTGGAATTTCAGCTTACGCTTGGCCCCCATCCACATATTCTCAATATTCTGGGTATGTATTTCTTGGTCTTCGGGATTCACGAAGTTGTCCTGGTGGACGTCAACCGAATACATGTACACCCCATTGCTAAGTCTGCTGATATTATTGTATGCAGCCCAGTCATCTGAAATTATGCGAGTCCCTGGTAAAATGTACCGCTGGATTAGGGCCTCCAATGTGCCAGCCGTTCTATCCGCAACTTCTGCCAAGAAGCACTTCCTTGACCCTCTTTCAATACCACCCAATGCCCTCTATGTATAGTCCCCCTGTGGTATTTTCTGTGGAAAGAATACGTTTCGTCGATTTCGACGACTAATGGCTCCCCATTGTCATCCATTCCGCCGAGAACCATCGAGATAGTTTAAATTCTTAAGTTATAAATGTCGATAGTTTAAATTCTTAAGTTTCAAATAATTTAAACTAATTATTTTAATTAAACTAGTGTAATTATTTCAAGTTCTTTAAAATAGTAAATATTTTTTTTTTATTATCTTTTACATTTTAATAAATTTTAATGTAATTGTAATATAGTAGTATGCGTAAGATTTTCGAATAATAATTTACTTCTAATTTTGAAAACTAGAGGGCGAACATGATTTTTATGCTGTGGTCGCTAAAGTAAACCTTTACCGATATACGCATTAACACAAAAATTATTCGTTCGTTAATTACATTAATTTTGAAACATATCTACGATTTATATGCAAATATTTATTAACTTACAACTTCTGATTTAAAACAGTCTGTCCTTGTGGTTGAAAATCTGAAACAATAATACCCATTTGACGAACATTTTCTATAAACATTTCTAAATTTTGTTCTAAAGCTTCAAATTTGTCAGCCATTTTATTAATAAGTCCGCAGAATAATAAGATGCTATATTAAATAAAACATATATTTATATTGCTAACAAATAATAAATTTAATATATTTTTAATCAATCTTATAAAAAATTCACCAAAGTTTTATTATCAAAATAATTATGCTCACAATATGTCCTCAATTATTTTTATGAAAACCATGACGACAAGAGAGAGCTAGCATCATTGTTTAAAAATGCCGGTTTATTATTTTCATTCACAGTCTATCCTTATAAAATATAAAGCATATTCATGTACGCAGGCGGCATTCTTTTTTGTGATTGTATCCTTAATGACATTTATTCCTCCTATTTTTATTGTTTATTCAAGTGGAGGTCAGTAATTATTCTTTAATTTAAAAATTAATTTTTTTAATAACTTTTAATGTTGATAAATAATCGAATTTATTTAAAATTAGATAATGGTAAGCAATGTTGGCAAAGATTGATCTTTAACTTTCCATTTTTAATTGACGGCATATGGGGAGGAGGCAAACTATTACCGTCTATGATTAAATTTTAGCGTTTCAATATAATTGCTTAGTTACTGCATCTATCTTTGAGCTAAGAACTTTTTACCTTTAACCTGTAGAAAGTGAAGAGTTTAAAACTATTCACTGCTTTTAATGATTCAATTAACTGTGCCATTCAAGTCTGTGAGTGATTATAGTTATAAAATTTTAAAATCCTCTCCAATAATACTAATTAACTATTTATTTACAATTATATATTATCACTCAATGTTTCAGATAAATTTTTCACTGTTGCATATTTGGTATCTACAGTTTTTCAAATTGGTTTACACCACCTTTATTGGTGAGTGTAGGAGATGTGACGCTGGAATCCTAGAGATTAGTCCAACAATTAAATAGAGAACTCACTAGAAGTTAGTTCCAGACATGTAGAACATTTACAACCACTTTGACCATTCCTTTATATATATATTTGCATGTAAACAATTTAAAAATGCAAATTAGTAAAATTTGCAATAAAAAAAATAATTATATATAAAAATTATATCATAATTTTAATAATTTATTTACTCATATGTATAGATAAAATATCTGCACAGACCATTCTTATTCATTTAATTGTATACATATATAAATTCATACTTTATTTATTAATATAATTTAGACATATGTAAATAAGCATTTATTTTATAGCGCTATGTTTTTATAAATTGTAATACATTAAAGATTAGCCTTTTCAAGCTATTGTGCATGCGCTTTTTACGAGTGTTAATAATAAATGAATACTTTCATAAATACTATATCTTGTGTTGGGAATGAAAGTGTTCATTTATTATTAACACTTTTAAAAAGCGCATGCACAATAGCTTGAAAGGGCTAATCTTTAATGTAATATAATTTAGATAACACTATACATATATATATACATGTAAGTGATGATAACTTTAACTATGGCCACCTTGTGCATGGCCACTTTAAGAGTGCCTGTCACAATATATATATATTATGTGTGTGAATAGTTTCAGTTTTGTCTTTATGTGGCCTTTCTAGTTACTAGTTCTATAGAACCAATGTTTCAACTGAATTGCACCGAATAAGAAATCTTTTATTACCCATATAATGGGAGACAAAATCCAGTTGATTTGTTAATGCTATAACATGAGTAACATGCAATTACATGTATGGAAGAATCCAAAAATTATACACTTACAGTCATATATATGTGCTATTCTTAATGAAACTAAAATTGTATTTATTCAGAAGAAACTAATTACTCAACAAATGTATAAGCATATCAATGTATATGTAGTCTTTACTTTAATTGTAAAGATTAACATTATTGGGCAACATTGAAAAAAACATCTTAAAAACCAATTAAACAATTTACAATTTTATTAATAATTAATGCCGTTTTTGCAGTGTTTCTAATAGTTTGTGAAGTTATTTAACCAATCACAAATACTTCAGAATTTCTAACATTAAAATGTTTGTTTAACATAATTTTAAAAAAAAGTCTTTGCAGTTTGAAAATAAGTACTTAATACAACAATATAACTATCAGAAGTTCAAACAATAATGTTCAAGCATATAACTAGTATATAGTCAAGACTGATGATAGTAATTGATTTAGTTAGATTGTAAAAGGCAGTAGATAAAGATTATGTTTTTATCATTCATCAATATCAATGTTAAAATATTCATAGGAAACTTTTTTTGTGTAACAAGTCTCATCATAAATTGGATCATACCACTACAATAAAAAATTTATAAACTTATATTTAATACAAAATAAATGATTTTTTACCAAAAAATTGCATAAATGTTAAATAAGTTATTATACTGTTACAATTATGAATTGGTCATATCGAAAACCATAAAAAGCTGCAGGTTGTTTATTCCTGGTGTAAAAGACATCTGCCAATTGATAAACTAATATCAGCATTGATAGCTGATAACAATTACATTGTAATAGTCAATGATTAATGAACTTCTGATTATAATAATGAAAATATTTTAATTTATCTGTTAGATAAGTGCTATTTTTGATCATTCTAGCTAGCAGATTGATACCTGATTACAATAAGCGATTGACTGTACCTCCATACAAACTTTTTTTACTACTTGAAAAATTATTCAAATCTGAACTTTGATTTTAGTTAAATATCACTATATTCTAAGAGATTATTTTGAACTTGATTTTGTTATGAATCATTTTAAATAAGCATTTAAATTTATATCTTTAGATTTATGGATGAAAATTGACTCTTACAAGGAGCAACCTGACATTCATTATAAATATCACATGATCGTTCTTTTGGAAACTGCAGATAATATCTTAACCTGGAGCACTTTCGCCAATTACAATCAGTTAATGAACTCAAAGTTAAGACTGCCTTTTGTAAAAGTAAGTATTTAATTCAACTATCATATATGTATGTAATATTTACTGAGGCTGTGTGTCTAATTCTCAGACTCTTTCATAAATGTCTTTTTTTTTCGAATATGGCATATTTGTATAATTCTTCCATTTATTTCAAATTTAAACTTTTTTAATATATAATTTTTTTCTGTATCTACTGATTTCAACTGGTTGTGATTGCTATAGTTTATTATCTCAATTTGGATGATATGAATACCAGGTCCTAGCAGAAAAATAATAAGATAATCTGTAATCATTAGTAAATAACATTCAAACAAATAATTGCTCTGCATGGTTCAGTGCAAGGTAGAGTGTCAAATTCTGGGGTGTAAGATGTGATACGTTGGACTATTTCCATAATCTATGAGTTAATGTTGAATGTATTGAAAATTTTAAACTTTATTTAAACTTTCCAAATACAAACAACTTGTTAGTAATAACACACAAATAGACATCACAGGTAAGTAATTACACAATGTTTCGAGTTATATTATTGTCCACTCTTCTTCAGGTGTTGCTGGCCTACATGCACAGTGACAATATTCACTTAGCAGTTGAGGTTCTGATATAGTATGCACTCGGTGGCCATTATGTGCTCGGTGGCCATTTTGAATTTGAAAACACCCAAAAACACTGCTGGTACATGCAAGCGATAAATAACATTGACTAGAAACACTCAGTTTTCAAAAAAATAAATCACCTAAGGCACTAAAATTTAAAAAAGGGTGGTGGGTAGGCACATTTATCGCTTGCATGTGCCAGCAGTGTTTTTGGGTATTTTCAAATTCAAAATGGCTGCTGAGCGCGTACTATATCAGCACCGAAGTTGAACTCGCACCTCTAGATTCTTGAATATCGAATTTCAAGAATCTAAAGGTGCGAGTTCAACTTCTAAGTAAATATTGTCACTGTGCATATAGGCCAGCAGCAACACCTGAAGAATTACAGTAATTGTGTAATTACTAACCTGTGTTGTCTATTTGTGTGTTATTACTAACAAGTTGTTTATATTTGGAAAGTTTAAATAAAGTTTAACATTTTCCATACATTCAACATCAACTCGTAGATGATGGAAATAGTCCAACATATCACCATCTAATAATATACCATCATTACAAACCTTCAGACAAATTCTGGAGTGTAAGATCTTGGAACCATTTTCAATACTGATACTTCTGCCTCTTTCTAATAAAGCCATTGTAATGTATATATTAAAGCAAATAATAACAAAGTTCAGTGATTTTATTATGTATTAAATGGATTATGTCCTATACATGAGGGGTCAGATTGACCTTAGGTCGACATGGGTGTGATAAGAATCTCGGCCTCAGGGTGGCCTTTGAGCATTCCATCATCGGATTTTCAATTGGATGAATGGTTGAAGAGTTGGAGTGTGGAGTAGATTGAAGCCTGTCTATTAAAGTATGAGGATTTGCTATCTTAATATATATTGGAGCACTTTTAGCATATATGTGTAGAGATGGTAATCTGGACCAACTGATGATTGCTGGTTTATCATGAAATACATATATTGGTGATTATTTATCTTTTTTGACATATATGTGTTCAAGTGTATAAGTGTTATGAGATAGAGTGGAGAGTGGTGGGTCATGTGAAAGTCTGTGCTCATATACCCTATATATTATAATTCAATGTCATAGTAAGTTTGTCTTGGCTATAGTTGTTTAACTCTAGCTTTTATAAACAGGTTTGTGACTTGAGCATTAAAGTGGATTTTAAAAGCTTTACTGTTTGCAGATTTACGATTTCATTATTGGGTAGTTTCTAAGATTTTGCATGTTGAATGATTTCTGATTATTTAACCTCAGATTAATTATATTTGGGAGGTTTCAGATTTGCACATTGTACTAGTTTTTGGGGTGTTTTAATTTTAGCTGAAGCATTTATAAAAGTTGGAAACCTTGCTGAAAGGTAGATTCTTTTCTGGAACTGAAAATGGTAGAATTTTTTACGGAAATCATAAACTTAGACTTGGATTCTTTTTTCTTAGCAGAAAAAATTTATTTATTCAATGTTTGCACCTGCAAAAATAACTGTAAAATCATTTTTATTTTATTTTACTGTCAGCATAGTGAATGTATTTATTTACAGTGCTTTACATGTAGAGCTAAATAGCTACTGAAACTGGTTCGAATAAATAAAGATATCTAATTACAAACAGAATTAATAGACAAATGCATGAATGTGTGTGTGTGTGTTTTAGATCAGAATATCCATTCCAGATGAAGGGAAAAGAAGCTTGGCAATAATTTATAAATATCATTAATCATGAAATAATCTGTAAACGATGATATTAAAGATTTAATAATTTTTTATGGATTAAAAACTGTTTTTTTAAGAAGAGAATTTATTTTATAGATAAATATTTTATGCATTTTTAAACTATTGTAACATGGTATTATAAACATAGCTTTTTTTTTTTTTAAACTCAGACATTAGTTCATTTTTTTGTCTATGGGTTTTGATACTTAATTTATCTATGTTTTAATTTTTTTTAGATAGATGATGAAACCAATATTATGACCAAGTTTATATTCATTCGGGGGTTTTTTTATTATTATTTCTGATAATTGTAAAAATATGTTTGTGTGATGTTTATATCCGCAATTCTTTTACTTATTGCCCCAAACAATGAATCATTTCATAACTTTCCATGATGACTATATTATATTTTAATGGGAATTATTTTATTTTTTTATAAAAAAAAAAAAGTCTCTTTAATAAATTTTTTTGTTTTATGCTAATGTCAATGATTTTATTTATTTATTTTGGTACTCCAACATCACATGATCCACACCGCTTGATAGTACTGTTGCTAGTCAAAAACAAATAGATATAACTTTGTTCTTTTATTTTTTTAAAATGTTTAATTTTTTTATTATTCATGAACAAATAGATATAACTTTATTTTTTTTTAAACATTTTATTCTTTTAAAATAACACTTCCATCGGTTTCTTTCTTTTTTTTCTTTTTTTTTGGATTTACATACTTTTTTTTTAACGATTTCATCTTTTTTAACATAGTGCTTTCACCGGTTATTTTTATTTTTTTTGAATTTACATTTTTTTTTTTTTTTAAACATTTAATTTTTTTAAAAACAAATTTTATTTTTATTTTATATATACACAAACAATAACATTTCACTAGTGCACATTCACCTCTTCTAAGATGGCACAGAAGAGGTTTTGGTCCATTTTCAGATGTTTCCACAAACTCTGCTAGGTAGGTGTTAATACCTGTTTTTGGTGCGCCACATATTCTTTTGTTTCACCATTTGAGAGAGCCCCAAAGCTGTTCAATGTTCTGGGTGTATGGCAGGGTTAATGAAGTTGTATCTGTGATTGACTCAGGTGGTGAAATCAGGGAGCCTCCAAAAGTTCGGTAGCCCTTCCAGCAGTCTGCATATATGCTGGATTCAGGCCTGATGTTCTTGTGGATGGACTGCATAAGGGTGTTGGCAGATCAGGAGGGGACAGCCACCACAAAACATTCACCCGTCTCCTGACACATACCGCCAAAAATCCATTGCTGTTAAAGAATTCTGCCCTGGTGGTTCTTGGGTTGATGGAACTTCATTTCATTTACTTTGTCTATTAAACTGGGACCACCAATTTGATGGCATGGGTGAGAAAGAAAGCTTTCTTGGTACAGCTCTCAAATAGCTCCTATCCACTTCCTGAGGGCACCTTCAGACATCTCCAATTCAGCTCTAACATGCTCCAGTATGAGCTCATCCTGGCTCTAATAGTACATCAGGCATATTTCTTTTAAAAAATATTACCTGCAGCCCTCAAACCAGGTCCCACTATGTATAGAAGACCTTCAACAGCATTTACACGATTGACATTTCATTTCATATTTTTTGCAGTGGCTTAATATCATTCCCCCACCATAAACACAGTTCTTCTCTGTCAGCAAAAATGTTTTTCTGCTGTAGGAAGACCATCTCATCTGCTTCTGTAGCAGGCAAATTCAAGAACTTGAAAGCCAAAAATCTTTCTGACATTTTATATTTTGGTCTCCCAAGTTCTCGCAAAGTGCACGACTTTTACGTGAGCTTTGCCGAATTGTGCTTTTCCCTCCTCATTCCTTACATTGTGCCAGCTACCAGGTTTGTGAAATAGAATTTGTAGTACCTCATACTACTTCCCCTAGGTTTAACACTGACTGTTTCGGACTGCGTATTGCTATACTTTTCATCACTATAACTACAAACACTCTCACATGATATGCTGTTGAATGTTCAATACTAGTGTGTATAGAAAATGTCGTAACATGTCGCAGATAATGTTCATACACTATCGATGTGAGGGAAGTGTTGACTGCTTCAACATCTAGTGTTTGGACAATTTACAGGCCATAAGATGTATGAGCGTTCTTGTAAATGGCCTATTTCTGTGCTTTTGCATAGAAACAGCGCCATTAGTGGTGTGGATCGTCCGATGTTGTAGTACCCTAATTTTTTTTTTTTTGTAATGATTTCCAACTTTAGCTATTGATATTTGTAATTGATAGGATGTGGGTAAAGTTCTGGTTTGATGACACCCCAGGAACTGAGGTGGTAAATTTTACTGACAGAATGTGGGAAAGGTTCCGGTTTAATAATGCCTCGTGAATATGGGTGGCAAATTGTAACTGTATATATGAGAGAAAGTCCTCGTATTAATGCCCTATCATTTAAGCATCAAAGTTGTAATTATATGAAGGGGTGCATTTAATTGGGATGATAAATAAATGAAGAAAGAGAAACTTTATATACCAAATTGTAATAGTAAATAATATGAAGAATAGGCTAACTCTTACATTAATTGGATAACTAAAATCTTAATGATAAAATAATAAATTTGTGACTGGGATTAAGATTTAAACTCATTCACAAGGTTTTGTAGTACAGTATTTTAATATAAAAAAACCTTAGCCAGAAAAAGATAAAAATGATTTAAAATAATTGCAAAGGTTTTTCTGGGTTCGAAAGCTATATACACACATATTATAAATTATATTTATCTTGGGATTTTGTTTTATTGTGACGCAAATTTTTTTTTTAAAATTAAGATTTTTGTTTTAAAGATGTAATTGTTTTTAGTTTTTTTATTTAAACCTTATAAAATATAAGAGAAAATGTCACCAGTTCATGTACAATGCATAATTACTTCAGCATTTCATTAATTAATATCGAGTAATTATATAAGAATTTTATTAAGTGGTATGTACAAAAACCATTAAGCATCACATGATCACTATCTCTTATACTAACACATATTTGTTTATAAACAAAGCAAAACTCTCCGTACAGTATTGCCACCCTGTGCCAACCAGAATAATCAATGAATGCCAGAAGGGTTGTGCATAAAATCCCTATCTAATGCCTACTCACTGACGATGGCCACAAGTCAGAAACTAGTCTGGGGGTATTGGATGAGTAGGCATTAAATAGGGATTTTATGCACAAGCCTTCTGGCATTCATTGATTACTCTGGTTGGCACAGGGTGGCAATACTGTATGGAGAGTTTTGCTTTGTTTTTGTTTTGGTATGTACAATGTGACTAATGATACAAAATTTTAGTTTTTTTTTTTTTAAGGTATATATAGAGTCTATAATGATTAATTAATAAGATTTTTTTAATCTTATCCATGTAAAATAAATCTTATAGTGATTCAATGTACAAAATTTTCTTTTGTTCATGGTCAAATCAAGTAGTTAAACCTTATTAAAAAGTTTGTAATTATATGCTGCTTAAAGATTGTAATATAAAGAAAATGGAATTTTTTAATGTGTTATTTTTGTATAAGATAAATAAAAAAAAGATAAAATGTTAATAGTAACCACCTGAATGATAAGTTATCAATTTTCTTTGATATAAATAAGGGAAGTATAAATAGAAGAGGTATATATATTTCTGTTTCATACAGGTGTCTCTTCAGCTGCTATTTTTGTTGTATTTATGTTCTCCAGAGGGAGTAAAAAAAGAATTTTTACAGAGAAAAAAATTGAGATTTTAACTGAATGCTAAAGTCAAGTCTTAAATTACACGGAGTTAGAAAGAATTAACAGGGGCTTTTTGATAAAAAAAAGTAATTATTGGGAATAAGTATTCCGTGATTGGTAAAATATATATATCATGTGTGAAATTTATAATATTAATTTCCAAATAATAAATATCATGGAGTAGAGAAAAGAGAAGTATACCATGTTCATTATCCATATTAGTCATGTGAATATGTTATTTCTGTTGCCATCTGTTTGCTATCTGATGATCAATTTCCAAAAATGGAGTCCAACATAAAGATCTAATGAAAAGGATGTTAACGGTTCATGTCAACTGCAAACACTTAGATTGCCTGTCATTGAAGATTAGCCTAGAATCCATCAAAGAACAAGACCGATTTTGATTCCAAAAGATATGAATATTCTGTGGGTAATGAAAAAGTCACATAAAATTTGCATAGGTAGGCAAGCCTACCGATGTTTGTTATCATCCTGAGAATTAAGGTGAAATTTTTTCTTTTATTTTGCTCTATTTCAATTTGTGTATTTTTTTATTTGTATTATTTATTTCATAACTTATTTTGAAATTTTGTTTTCTTTTTTGTTATTTTTTTATTATTGTTTGAATAAAAGAATGTAAAAAGCCCATATGTATATTTACAAGTGTATGCTGTTCCACAGACCCAGATATATATGTACAAACATTAAATGAAGAAAAAGAAGGGGGTTGTGAATTAACTGTATATATATAATGTAGAGCCAGGTAATGAAGAAGGAAATTTATTGTGTAGATTATATATTGTAAGCTTAGGAATAATGAGTTGAAACTATATTAATAATATCTCTACTTGTTGATAAATAAACTCTTTGTTGGGGCTGAGCTCAGTAAAATGGCGGTTACATCTAATATTTAATAGATACTCCAGAGACTTCTATTAAGATAAAGTGGAAGTTTTTAGAGCAATAATAAAAATGCATATCATATAGTACATAATTAGAGTAAATTAGGAAGAGGAAAAACTTCACTCTTAAAATCTAAACCTCCCTCCATCAAAATATATTCTCTGAGTACAATTATTTGTACCTAAGGAACCATCTATGAATCTTCATTTTCAATATCTTAAATAATTTGTCACCAAATTATATAATAGCATAGACTACTCTGCTCTTGCAGAGTGAAAACACCAGGTACATTTCTAATGCCACATGAAAAATAATTACAAATTTCTTTTGCCACCACATAATTATAATCTAAATAAATGAATCGACAAGCAATGTAATAATGATCTCAGGGCTCTGTAATTTTTAGAAGTTCTACTATAATATTGTACTGCCAATAAAAATGACTGACATCCTGGTAGACTATTGGAGACATATCCTTCTCTTATAAGCCAATGTTTCCTAATATCCTGTAACAATAATAACAATTATTCAAAGCGATATTTAATTTGATAAACAATTGCATAAATAAATTGTACAAAATTTAGAATAATTGTAGTCTTTTACCCAGGAAATCGATAGAAATAATAGAAAGAAAAGGGTACATTTTATGTCTTTCTACTACCCTATTGACAACACCATTATTATTGATATTTATATAGTTGTTATAAAGAATTTATTATTTTCGGATTATTATTTTATGGAAGAACAGCATAAAGATTTTTATTCTTTTCCAATTTTATTTAATATATATTTTTTCTTATTACATTCATTATTTCATACAGTAGATTATTTTAAATAAGTCATTTCAGTAATTTAAAATGCACATTATTTGAGACTCGACTCAGGCACCAAAATTGATTGACCAGCCTTTGAAAAATACATTTTCATGTAACCATTTTATTGTCACGATTTCTAGCATTTTTTAAATACACTGATTGGTTAGTAATTAGTACCAGTTTTATTTTACTCTTCATTGCACTTTTTAACTATTTGATAAAATGTACAAATCAATCATAAAAGAGGGAATGTTCATTAGAAAAAACAGATTAAAGATTGGATTATCTAGTGCAAATAAATTTTCGTCATTGCCTAATAAGAAAAAAAAACCTTTTGTTTTATCACTGAATAATAAAGGAAAAACTGTCATACATAGAAGCAAGATGTTTGATGGTTTAAAAACTCATAGCTGAAATGTTATTAATGTTACAAAACAAATACTGTATCTGGTTTATTTTAAACAGATATTTACTGGTATAAGTGATATCGCACAACATTTGGATAATTATTCTTCACTGCATTATCTCTAGAAAATTTACATATTTTGGTTTGTGCTGAGCTCTATTAAATATATGCTAATTAATTCAAATTATATATAAAACTGCAGATATAATTAAGTGTGTGTGTTCAAGGCATGAAAGAAATTTTTTAAAATGAACATAGGGATATGAACTGTCTAAGCATGCATGTGTAGAAATATTTACACTTATTTTGTCAATAATGTTCTACAAATATAGATTATCTTGATGTTTAGTTTCATTTAGTTATATGTATATATTTTTATTATTTATTATGAGTAAATACTCTCATTAAGTTTTAACTATGTTATTGTTTCATTTATTATAGATATGACCCAGTTGGTATATTAACATATGCCTGGATACATAGCAGATTTCTGCAATTGACAGAAGAACCTGTACAAATGATACTAGGTTGATAGTTGACAGAAGAACTTGTAAGCAACAGCAGATTGCTGCAGTAACATCAGAACCTGTAGAAAAAATAGTAGATTGGCATAGTTGATGATCCGAAAGATTTGCGACATGTTTGTATACCAAATACAAAAACTCTGAAATAATAGCATTACAAAATAATGTTATAAAGCAACAACACAGCAGTTTTGGTGTGATACATGGAGCATATAGAGAAGTATGTTATGATAAACAAGATAAAGAATGACGAACCTAAGGCAGCAACAGTGATGTGGCTGCCAGTCAAGGATATGTTGCAAATGGTGAAGAGACTGTAAACTGAAATCTTCCACAAGAAGTTACTTAGAGTTAATGCAAGTTTCAATCTGTGACATCAAAATGAATGTCACGCTTGTGTTTCAGAAAGAGGAGACAAGAACCAAATGAGAAATGTCAAGAATATGACACAGTACTGTGAGAGTTTGCAAAATAGCATGATTTAACACTGAATTGGATGACATGCTCTTTGATCAATTGTTATGGGGAATAAATTATGGCAAGTTCTTTTTGGTCAGCGAATACTGATATGTAAATAGGCAGTTGATAAATTCATAACCTATGATTTAGCTATGGAAAATGCTGTAGTTTTAACTCAACCGAGAAGAGTCAATATTTAAAATGACAGTTAACAAAACATGTTAAAGCTATGAGCTGTAGAAGTCCTATAAAAACCTATTGTGATGAAAAGTGTCATTTCAAGAAGACTTGCAGTTTAAACATAAAAGAATTCATGTATGTGGTAAAACTGGAACTCTTATGTATTTGTCATGCAAAAATTAAAAATATAAAGGGATCTATGCATGGACTTCAAATCACTAGAAAGAAGAGCTAAGAGAAAAACAAGTTAAAACAAAAAAAAAAAAAAAACTGGACATTTAAACACATTTTGCTGAATATTTGTATTTGCAGAAAAAACATTAATTTGAAATTAATAGTGGCCCAAGGTTCTTAATCTCACAAAAGAATTGGAAAAAATATTAGACAGGACTAAGAGGAGTGTTACTATGAAAAAGTGGAGATGATAGGCACTGATGTGAATCGAATTGGAATTAAAATAAGCAGAAAAATAATGGTATTTTTGAAGCTGAATTCTAAAGTAAAACCACTATTTCTTTACATCATGAAATGAGACCTTACTTCATTCTAGGAAGGAACTAGTTCCAGCTGCTTGGTATTCTGATAGAGAAAAACCAATTTCCAATGGTATTGCAAATCAGAGTGGAGGAATTTGGGCAAGTAGAAAAGATAATAACATCAAGGTATGAAGGAGTTAGCATGGTCTTATGTGTGGTAGCCAAACATGAATGATGAATTTGTGCAGACAGTTAAACATGCTTTTGAAAAAATTAGAAGCTTGGATTAAAGCAACTCAACTATGGCAGATACTGTTTAGGTCACACCTATCCATTTAATGACAATATCTTCTTGTAGTTATAGATTCATACATTAACTACACAGAATATGAAAGTTGTAAAAGTTCAAACACAGAAAATACTATAAAAGCTTTGAATGAAATATTTGCATATCATACATACCCCATAACTATAATCTCCACCTACAGAGTTCTATGTCATATTAACACCACTGTATCATCGGAGTCTAATGGGCTAGTAGAAAAACCATACAACATTTGAAAAATATATTAAATAAGACTTCATACAGTGATATTAGGCAAAGCTTTAACTGATTCTATGTTACATTTCACCCCTCGTACATCTATTAAAAGCATGTCAGCTGAGATATTTATGCACTGGAAATTTCAAACACATCTGTCAGTAGTAATACCTACTAATAATGTATTAAAGCAAAGCTATGAGGAGGAAGAGAATTATAATGGTGATGCTGTCTTGATATGGGACGTTTTGAAAAGAAAACGATTTCCTAGAATAATAACTAGAATTATGTCAAAACAATTATGAGAAGGTCAGAACTTCTAATAGAAAACACATGAGAAGACACATAAACCACTTAAGAATTCATTACCCTGGGCTGTTGTCCTTTCTTTGCTTAATACAGATAGTATTTCTATAAAAGAGGATGATCGTGCAGATGTAGTGTTATAGTTATCCGACAGTTTTGACCAATGAAAAGCAGCTAACCGATATGAATTGACCCTAACAGAATAACTCTTCTTAGGAATTGGAGACTTTAATAGTTCCCCACCCCCCTCCAAACAGTTGTTTTTGTTTTTTTTTTTTTGGAAAAAGAGAAAACTATTAAGTAGCAGGAGGAAAAATATATATCTCTAATAAGACTTGCCCGAATCCATCAGAAACTTATAAGACTGCAAGATAAGATTATTTTATGTAATAAAGAATGATTTTCCAGAGTGAGAAAAGGAGTTGAAATGTTTGCAGTGTTACAAAACACTGTTTATAAGGATATATGTATCTATGTATATTGATTTATGGTGACTAAAGATATTTACTGGTATAATTGTTATTGCTCGACATTTGGATAAATTAACCGTCACCAAATTCATTCTAGAAAATTTAATATTTTAGCATGCTCTGAATTCTGTTAAAGACATGCTAATTAATTCAAATTATGCAGATATCACACTGTATAAAACCCGCAGAAGTAGTTAATTTCATGCTTGCAAGAAGCTCTATAAAGTGGACAGTAGTATGAACTGTTTAAGTGTGCATGTATAGAAATATTTACACATTGTCATTGTTCTATAAATATAGACTATCTTCTCAGATGATTAATGTTTAGTTTTCGTTCAGTTGTAATAATTAAATTTGTAAAGCGCATACTCATTACGTAAAGTAATATATATTAAGACTATAACCTTAAGACTATGCGCCTGAAAAAATGACAGTAGGACCCTCTGCAAATCTTTAACACAAGATTTCTAAATAAATAGGAGAATCTAAAGCATTTTGATTTGAGAGCGTAAGGCTATTAAATACTTCACCGATTATGCCCACAAATTCTATAACATTGACTCATTGTAAATCGAAAGATTTCGCGAATGTTAATGTGTTATAGAATTTATGGACTTAATCAGTGAGGTATTTAATAGCTCTCAAATCAAAATGCTTTAAAGTCTCCTATTTATTTAGAAAGTAGGTTGAAGATAAGAGTGGCCGCTCTTGTCTTTTAAAATAAATCTTGTGTTAAAGGTTTACAGAGGTCCCTACTGTCATTTTTTCAGGCACATAGTCTTAAGGTTATAACCTTAATATATATTACTTTTCATTTAGTTATACATGTATATATATTCATTATTTAGTATGAGTGAATAAACTCTTGTTAACTCAATCTATTTTTTATTTCTTTCCTTGTTTGTAATTCAATAGGGAAGGTCTACTTAGTTTTAACTATATTATTGTTTCGTTTATTATGAATGCTATATTATCATACCCCCAGAGTACTCAACAATCGTAATTAATTATCTAAAATGTTTAATTTAAAAAAGTTTTTTTATATAAAGGTAAAAGTATAAAGTCATATTGGTTTTTGATTTTAAATAAATTGACAAAATATATTTAAGACTTGTAACTTTTGACTTAAATCTATTTTTATTTATTTCTAACCTTTCATTGACGTCTATAGATATTAAATAAAATAATAAAAAAGAAAATATTTTATACTCTCAATGATTTCTTTAGAATTTTACATCTATGCATTATTAATTTTTTTTAACGTTAATATTCTTTAATAAATTATATTTTTAATTTTTTAATTAATATAATATTATGCAAAACTTCTGGATTATTGATAGTGATATGAATCGTAGAATTGGAAGTCTCCTGTAGCAAATTTATTTTAAAATAAGATATTTAATTAAAGGACGTTTCAATACTCATACTAATCATATTAGAAGTCTCATATATTTAATATAACAATTTATTATATATATTGTCTATTTGTTTGTTTTTTTAGTTTCGAGAAGACGATTTTAATTATGATGGTCTTTATGATTCACTGCATGCAGAAATAGATTTTCCTTTAATGGACAATGAACTCGTATATGCATTTAAGATTATTCTTATTTTTGATTATAAACTTGCTGTAAGTTATTCTATGATTTATTATATGAATGTTCTACATATGTGTATATATGAAAAATAGAAAACCGTATAACATTAAAATACTAATGAAATAAAAAACAACAACATATAACTCTATCATGAGCAAAGTTTCACTTATTGTACAAACCATGGTTGGGTTAAAATTACTAAGCATCACATGATCACCATTTCTTATGCTTGATCATAACTGTTATTAAAGAACCAAAGACACCAAAATGTATGGGTACTGAACTGAGTTCGGACCTATATGACTATATAAGCTAATGAGCTTGGATTGAAAATATTGTGTTTTCAATTTTAGACTCATTTTGTAGTTAAGTAGAGATAAAAGGTGGCTGCTGGAGAGTTGCATTAGATCCTAAGATCTAGGTACAGTGCTCTCAGATCCAAGGTTCCTCACTGATGAAAGCCACAAGAGAAACTAGTCTGGGGATATTGGATGAGTAGGCACTAAATAGGGATTTTGTGCACAAGCCTTCTGGCATCCATTGATTACTCTGGCTTGCAGTGAGTGGCACTACTGTATGGAGAGTTTTGCCTGTTTTAATTGTGTTAAAATTGTATAAGTTTGTTATCTAGTATTTTAATGTTGCATGGTTTTCTATATTATTATTATTCCTAATGTAGCCTTAGTCAAGGTTGATTTTTTTTATGCATGCATGTCTACTTATGAAATTTTTTTTATGTGTGTATGTGTACATATGAAACTTTTTTACATAAATGGTATGTATTGAAACCAAATTAAAATAATATGACTTAGTAAAATTAAATAAATATATTTATTTCAAAAATCAGATCAAGCATTACAAAATCAAATATAAGAATAGTACATTTATTAATTATTATTTTTTTTTTACAAAACACCCAATCCATTACACATCTGACCCAAAGGTGAAATTCAGGTTACTTATAGTATGCCCTAAGTTGCTTTTAATAATTTTAGTGGGCTGAGATTCTGGGAAAGTAAATATGTATTATCTTTACTGATTTTTTTTTTCCCTTCTGTAGTTTTTCTCTGGTCCATGACGAAGATATACAACTTGATAAGAATGTCTACCTCATGGTTCACAATAAGGATATAAATGAATTAAAGTAGATATACGTAATTGTTTCTAAATCCATAGTTACTGACAGGCTAATCTTCCAAAATCTCTCATAATTGGCCTTTAAAATATAATAGCTTGATATTTAAATACATGCAGTGAGAATGTTGTTTAGAAAGCATTGTTCATCCAAATGTTTATTGTTTAAAGTGCATTATTTGTTCCAAATATTTCTTGAAAGATCATTGTTTGCACATTTAAAAATATGCATAATTAATTTTTATAGTCTTTGAGTGTTCCATCATCAGATTTTCAATTGGATGGACAGTTGAAGAGTTGGAATGTGGAGTGGATCGAAGCCTATCCATTAAAGTATGAAGATTGGTTATCTTAATATATATCTGAGCACTTATTGCATATTTGTGTGGAGATGATAATCTGGACCAACTGATGATTGCTGGTTTAGCATGAAATATGTGTATTGGTGATTATTTATCTTTTTGACATATATGTTTTCAAGAGTGATATGAGATAGATCGGTATGAAAGTCTGTGCTCATATACCCTATATAGTAAGTTATTTTGTGTTTTTTTTTCCTATAATTAATTCACATTAATCCATGCTTATTTGACAGAGATATAGCATACCTTCCTTTATTCCAGAGATTGGATATTGTTTTTGAAATTGCTTTTCATTAGCAAATAATGTCTTTTCATGTAGCCAATATATTTCTATGGAAATAATGTCTATTGTTTTTAATTCTGAAGGCCCTGTTTGTTGTTTAAGAAATTCGTTAGTTGACACTTTATTGTATGATACCATGGTCGATTCTCTTTGACTATTTGCAAAATATTTGATATTATTATTTTGTTATCTATTGGTTACTAGCATTTTTTTTTTATACTGAAAGCTCCTAGAACTGAGTTCATGGACTTCAGATGATGGTTTAGGTCGCTTCTGCATTCAGACGCTATCTGTCTTGATATCTTAACTTTTTTCTAACCAATATTTATTTTAGACATATTCTATCCCATATATAGATTATGTCAACTACAGTTAATCTGGGAATCATATTAATTTTATCATCCAGTAAATTAGTTTCTGAAATAGAAAAGAATATTCATAGCTTTAGATGCCTATCAATATGCTTTCTAAAAATAAATGTCTCATGGTGTAGTTTTGATATACAGTATCTATAAATTACAAATCATGAAAATTTGATGTGGCAGTCTTGCTTAATGCTTGTTTGAAAGGATGAACAGCTTTTTCTGCCAACCTATTTGATTTAATGTAGTATGGTAAAAAAAAAAAAAATAAATGGGATTATTTCCCAATTTTTGAGAAATTCCATGAATTTAAAGGAGATAAATCCTGTATTGTTATTAATGATTATTGTCTTTGGTGATTTTTGTGATAAATTTTCTTAGTTCATCAATGGTTTCATTTGTGTTGCTATTTATTACAAATTTGCATTTGGTCCAATATGAAAAAGCATGATCTGTTATTAAGAACAATATCTTTCTGTGGATTAATCCTGCATGATGTAGATTAACTTGTTGATAAAATCTTCTACTTAAGACTATGAGATATATTTTTTGCTTCACTTACATTGTCAATGATCACATTGACGGTTATAGCTCTTGATATGATATTCAAGTTATGCTTTTGGTCTTGATCAGCCTGCATAACAATGACATCAATACTTTTGTCTGTACAACTCCTAGATTTTAGCTTTTTGTTTGACTCTTGTGGGTAATAACAATGCAATCTGTAAATTAATATACTTTTTTTCCTTAGATGGATTCCCATGCATATTCCAGAGTGCTTCTGGCAAATTGTAGGACAATGATAGCCAGCTCTTTAAAAGAATAGTCTCTTTCCCATTCATTGCAAGTGATCTAAAGAGCACTTGCATGTTGTCTTGGTGAGATTAACTTTCATTTGGTTCACTTGTGAAACGTTAATATCTGATATTGGTATTCTTTTCTTGTAAGTTAGTTTGAAATTATAAACTTAATAATAACGCTTGTTAACATATCACGAGAGGATGAGTGTTCTTGAACGATCATTGGTTTGAAACTGTACTCAAAAAAGTATTTTATCGTCTATTTTGTTTTGAACAATCTTCCATATAAATGCTATAAGCCTCATTCTACCATATGTCAGGTATATTAAAACTTCAAATAGTGAGCTTCAGTCGCTAAGTTTATTTCCAAATTGTTATTATAATGATTTAATAGTTTATCTGAGCCGAACACTCTCTTAATCAAATTGAATGCTGTCTTTTGGATGTTGCACTACATTTTACTTTTGATTCTAGTTTGCTAAATAATAAGGAGTCTCACTTTATGTATCTTCTCGTCAGAAAATCTTTGAAGAACTTATTCAATCTTATTGAGATACAAAGAAGTAGGCCATCACATTTGAATAACCAAATGTAAATGTTTCAGTGTCAAAATATTTGGTGACCTAGCATCAAAGGGATATGACTAATTGCAAATTCATTTTAAGATATGGGAGAAATTTAGTATTGTTATGATTTTTCTTACTTTAAATAGTAGGTAAACATCATTATTCAGATTTTGTTGACACCAATCCATCATTTGATTTGAAGTTTACCACAATCTGTGATTCATTCTATTCCACCGAAGATAATATTCATCTCTTCTCCATCTCATGAAAGTAGCTGTAATCTTTTCTGTTTGTATATATGGAATTTTTCTGGGCCTGCATATAAGTGGTATGCATCATTCCTAAATATTATTCTCACTGCAAGGACAAAATCCTAGGTTCGTATAACTTTTGGAGTTTTGGATCCTAATCTGTAAACAGGCAAAACTCTCCATACAATAGCGCCACCATGTGCCAACCAGAGTAATCAATGGATGCCAGAAGGCTTGTGCATAAAATCCCCATCTAGTGCCTACTCATCCAATATCCCTTCCGGCATCCATTGATTACTCTGGTTGGCACAGGGTAGCACTACTATATGGAGAGTTTTGCTTTCTAATAACAGTTATGTGTTGACATAAGAGATGGTGATCATGTGATCCTCATATGTATTTATTCCTTAATTATATTTTTTTAAATCTAGGCAGTGCCTAAAAAAACAGTCTTATTCGATACAGTTGCTATATTGCAAATAGGATATCTATTATTTAACATCACCTATTATATTCATTGATCATAAGTTGGAAATTTTCTCATTCTTTGGGATCATTTATTAAATGGTATCATGTTTTTCTTGACATAAAATATTGCAATATCTGTTATCCATCTTGATCATGAAATCTCTTTTAAATTTAGTGTGATTCAATTTTTGTGAATGATTATCCTATTTTTTTCTAATTGTTTAATGTGTTTATCTCTTTTAAATTAATACAATTTTTTTAAAATTTATAATTCAAATTGATTTTACCAGACCATTTGAAATTTCTATATTGCCTGGTGATCAGAAACTAAAACAAATAATGGTGGAATATTATTTTTTTTCTCATTATTATAATAGTATTTCCTTTTTGGGAAGAGGGGAGTTTTTGGGAGAGGTGCAAGTCTTGTGGACAATTGGGATTGTTTATTTTTGAGCCAGATATTTTCTAATTACATTCTTGTGAGTCAAGGTTGACAACAGTTGCTAATAGAGCCCTCTACAACAACTTTTTCCAGCCATATTTTTTTCAGAAAAATTGACGTAGATATACATATTGGCCAGATCACAAAGCAGTATATATATATTTCCACTCAATGCAAGCCAGAGTAATCAATGGATGCTAGAAGGCTTGTGCATAAAATCCCCATCTAGTGCCTACTCATCCAATATCCCCAGACTAGTTTTTGGCTTGTAACCTTCATCAGTGAGGAGCCTTGGATCTGAGAGCACTGCACCTAGATCTTAGGATCTAATGCAACCCGCAAACAGCCACCTTTTATCTCTACTTAATTACGAAACTATGAGAATAAAATTGAAAACACAATATTTTTAATCCAAGCTCATTAGCTTATATAGTCATATAGATCTGAACTCAGTTCAGTACCCATACATTTTGGTGTCTGTGGTTCTTTAATCCTCCCTAATAGGATAGTCATGGCTATGGTTATTAAAGAACGAAAGACACCAAAACGTATCGGTACGGAACTGAGTTCAGACCTATATGACTACAAAACTATGAGAAAATTGAAAACATTAAGTAGAGATAAAAGGTGACTGCTGGAGGGTTGCATTAGATCCTAAGATCTAGGTGCAGTGCTTTCAGATCCAAGGCTCCTCACTGATGAAGGCCACAAGCCAGAAACTAGTCTGGGGATATTGAACGAGTAGGCACTAGATAAGGATTTTATATACAAGCCTTCTGGCATCCACTGATTACTCTGGTTTGCACTGAGTGGCACTACTGTATGGAGAGTTTTGCCTATTTTAATGACCAGCATCTTCTCTCTATTTATTTTTTATTATGTGAATAATTTCATGATTATTTTCACACATGGAGAAGAAACCTGAAAAAATGTTGATATCTTTTATTTGATAAAATGTTTATATCAACATCATTCATCGTCATTTTAATAGTCTCTCCAAGTTTATTAGGTTTTCTTTTCCAGATTATTCCAAATAATTTGCCTTATTTTATCCATCCATCTCATATATAGTCTCATTCTAGATCTTCTGTAATCTTTTCAAATCCTTTTAAAACGTTAATTGTCCATCTATTACCATATTTTTTGGCTGCTAATTGAGTTCAGCCTCTTATTTTTTCTTCAATAATATGAATGATATTTATTTGTTTTCTCTCTCATGTTATTGTCTCTTTCTTATCCTCAAAAACACTATGTTTTTTTATTTTTTAGTATATGATTTGAAGTTTCAATATCATTTTTCTGTTACATGTCCTGGTCCCCCATCCATAAATAAGAATTGATAAAATAAAATAAAAAAACTTACTAAAGCAGCTTATTAAGCATATAGGCATATTTTCTTTTCATATATATTGCTTCCAATAACTCTCCTCATATACACTTTAATGCAAAAAATTTTAATATAATTTCTTTAAGAACACTCTGATGAAATTATATTAAAAAATTTTGCATTAAAGTGTATATGAGAGGAGTTATTGGAAGCAATATATATGAATATATGAAGAGATGCAAAGAAAGTAAAGAACAAGAATAAGAACATATTTCCTTTTAATATTATTTCTCAGAAAATATTTGTTAGTGTTATTTTTGGCCAATTCGTTACCATTTACATTTTTTTTAAAAAATAATTGATCATTACTTTGATTAGTATTTATTTTTTGTTGTCCATTTTCTAAAAGTCATTTGGAAAATCTAAATGACTTTAAGTGAACTTCATTTATTTTTATTTTCTTAGATCTTGATTTTTAATACACAAAATAATTCCTGTAAACAGTTCTAAAGAAGGGGAATCATTCTCCATGTATTCTGGTCAATATTAATCTTATTAATTTTACCAAGTAATTAATTATTGCTAATACATTTTGATAAATATTTTTTAGTCTCTGACAAGTCTATTGAGTTTACATTTTGATGTTCTAAAACTTTAATTACTATCTAAATGAAGCAAAGCAAAACTCCATATAGTAGTGCCACCTGTGCTAAACAGAGTAATCAATGGACGCCAGAAGGCTTGTGCATAAAATCCCTATCTAATGCCTACTCATCCATTGATTACTCTGTTTAGCACAGGTGGCACTACTATATGGAGTTTTGCTTTGCTTTGTTTATAAACAGTTATGTGCTAGTATTGGAGATGTGATCACGTGATGCTTGCTAGTTTACTATCTAAATGCTTATAGAATCATATATCTTTTCATAATCTACTCATTCTAAGCATAGCACCGATTTGTACTTATTGTTATTATTATTTTTTATCATTTACTTTTTTATTGTTAGGTTGGTTTGAGTTTAAACTTCTTTATAAATGAGTTATAATAATCTTAGTAAAGATCTTGTGTAGAATTTCTAGAAGAATGAGGTTGATTTGTAATTTCAAATATTATTATTTTCATCTTTGTATTTTTCTAATCATTTAGTTTATAGTTTTACTGTTTTACAAGCAATTTCTTCTCCCTTTCTTTAAAATATCTATATAATTTCATTATTTCTTGGAACTTTTTACAATTTTTGTAGATTAAATTCCAAATCTCACCTTTTCATTTAAATTAGTTAGAATTTCAAAAAATTCCATAATTGTAGGAATTTACTTTGTTTTTTATTTTATTTTATTTTTTATTATTGTTTTTTTTTTTTTGGTCAAACAAATTTTCTTTCACTATCGAGGTTTATATTTAAACCACTAAACATCACATGATCCTAAGATCTATGTGCAGTGCTTTCAGATCCAAGGCTCCTGACTGAAAAAAATCACAAGTTAGAAATTAGTCTGTGGGTATTGGATGAGTATGCACTATATAGAGATTTTATGCCCAAGCCTTCTGGCATCCATTAATTACTCTGTTTTGCACTGAGTGGCACTACTGTACAGAGAGTTTTGCCTGTTTTAATAAGGTTTATATTTTTGAGGCTTTTGTTCTCTTCTATAGTTTTTCTTATGCGTCCCAATATATTTTCTTATGTTATCATTATTTTCCAAACCATTTTATAGAATTTTAGATATTCAAATTTTTTAAATTAACCATTTAAAAATATTTTTTTATTTTTTTTATTCATTCATTACTGAAAAGCTAAAATTAATAACTGAGGTGAAACTATAAGTTTATTATTAGTAAGCTTCTATTTTATGGACTTAGCACTTTCGGGGCCTTTACGGCTCCATAATCATAGTCCTTTTTACAGGCTGTTGATTCTATGCAAATTACAACATCCACCTTTTCGAGACCGCGAAGCACGTGTCTTTTCTGTTGATTAACATGGCATCGCTGGTGCATGGTCTTAGTTGAAAATTTTGTGGTGAATTGCTGGGGGTTTTTTGTACTGGTTATCTGTATATCAGTTTTCAATAAAGTGTAATTTATCTTCTTATCATTCAAGTCCAAGCCATTTTCCAAGTCTGTCAATGTGTTGAAACAATTCTGTGTTCTAATTAAAACTCTGTGGAATATTTTTGAAAGATAGAGTTATCAATTTCTAATATTGTTTTTCTTAATTGCTTTCATCTTTAGCCTTGTATAAATCATATCTTACATCTCGTTATTTGATTATTATTTCCTGAATTAAACTATTTAGCACATTCATTATCAACCATTATCAATCCACTGCAGGATGAAGGTCTCTCCAAGTTCAGTTCATCTTCTCTGATCTTTAGCTTCTCTTCTCTACATCACCCCTGCACACTTCCTTATTTCATCCATCCATCTTACATGTGGTCTCTTTCTGGGTCTTTTACAATCTCTTGGAATACAGTTTAAGATTTCAATTGTCCATCTATTATCACCTCTTCTAGCAATATATCCAGCTCAACTCCACTTCAGTCTTTTAATTTTTTCAATAAGGTCAGTAATATCTGTTTGTTCTCTTACCCATATATTGCATTTTCAATCTCTTCTTGTTACTCCCAACATGCATCTCTCCATACTTCTTTGAGTGGTCTGAAGTGTCTGTATTGCTCTTCTATTAACTGTCCAAGTCTCAGATCCATAAGTAAGAACTGGTAAAACACATTTATTAAAAACCTTTTTTTTTTCAAACCCATAGGCATATTTCCTTTTAGTATCAAGTCATTTCTACCAAAAACACTCCAACCAAGTTTAATTCTATGATTAATTTCATCCATTATGTTTCTATCTGTATCAATAATCTGACCAAGGTATTTGTAGCTGTTAACTTCTTCTAACTTATAATCAATCTTTATTTTCATATTTTGAGAAAATCCATTAAACATTACTTTAGTCTTTTTAACATTTACCTTTAGTCCTACTTTCATCTGATAACTTCTACAGAGAACATTGGGTTTCCACCAATCAAGAGAACAAGCTGGATTAAAAAGTGATTTTAGTACAGTAGATCATATCCAGGTATTGAAAAAAGTTATAGAAAAGACAAATGAATGAGTTGCCATTATGCTTTGGATTTGTAGATTATGAAAAGGCATTTGATTCTATAAACATTTCTTCAGTGATTAAAGCATTGGATCATCAAGGTATAGATCCAGGATATTGTCATATGGTAAAGAATATTTATAAAAATGCAACAGCAACAATTAGATTACATAATGATACTAGGAAAGTCAACGTTGAGAAGGGTGTAAGATAGGGTGACTCCATATCTCCAAAACTTTTTACAGCAGTGCTGCAAGAAGTATTTTGTGAATTAAAATGGGAAGCTAAAGGAGTGAAAGTAAATGGAGATTATTTAAGTCATTTAGATTTAGCACATTAACAGTTTTGAAATATATATTTTCTGTCAATCAAAAAAAATACAACTTTTTTGTATCTTCGACTTCATTTGTGTTCTTCCATGTTCATTTTTATTTTGAATTTTTATTTAAAAATTAATTCATAATGTACTGGTTTTTTTTTTGGCTAATTCCACATGTCTGTGTTCTCTTAATTTATTCAAAACACCTGTATCTTTCAACCATTGTTCAATTTTAGTAATATCTCTCATGGCAATTTTAAAATGTTGTTTGGTTTATTAAAAAGCATTATTAATATTTGTATAAAATTCCTGTTTCTTCATTACAATAAGATCTTGTTAGGATATAAATTTTAAATGTTCACATTTTGTATTCTTTATTAAGTTGATTAAATAATATTGTTTTTTTTTTTCTGATATATTATCATTCTGCATTATGTTGTTTTTCTATTTTTTTTTTGTTTATAGTAAAATGCATTCAATTTGTGCTTCCAATATCTGTATTTTTATTATAAAATATATGTCCATTTTTAAGTCAATTGTTTCTTCATTTTTTTTAATTTCACAAAATCTAGCAACAATTCATTTAATATTAGAAGTTTTTTTTTTTTTTCAATTTATGCAATCTTGCAAAAAGTGATCCATAGTTCTAGATAAGTAGAAGATTATTATCATAGCTATTTAAGTCAATAATTTGAGACTCTGCCTTCAATTGCTAACAACTTAGCCTTCAAAAAATGAGACTATAATTTATTGTTTCTTCTATTGATGGCAAATATAAGAGAAATTTTTTTTAGTTTTAGGCCCAAAAGTAAAAACCATTAAAAGTACTATGATATTGCCATATAATACTAATTTGTCCAAGCACTTTATTACTGTTACACGATGCTTTATTTACCATCCTTTCTTACAGTTTACAGTTTCGATTGCCCCAACAATCTTCTTCAGAACTTTATATCTCTTAACCACTACTGTTACAATCAAAATTTAAAAATTTATCATTTACAGAACTTTATATCTCTTAACCTCAACTGTTACAATCAAATGGTAAATTTTTAAAATTTGATTGTAACAGTTGTGGTTAAGAGATATAAAGTTCTGAAGAAGATTTCTGTCGCAATCGAAACTGTAAGAAAGGGTGATAAATAAAGCATTGTATAACAATAGTGAAGTGATTGGACAATTTAGTATTACATGATATACATTTGGCAATGCAATAAGAAAAAATAGTTATTATACACTATGATATTAATGAGTAAATGAGTCCATGTTATTTATCGTCTGAATAATCAACAGTAATAACACTTGCAATGAAAGATTGCATGAAGTAGACATTAGGAATTTGCCTTACTTACAATTATTGTGTAGTCCATAACAATAAACACATACACATATATATATTGTTAAAAGGAGGTTGCCTTGACAACAGTTTGAAATTGTTATTGATATTGGAATTATCTAAGTACTGACTGGATTTTAATGATATATATATATATATATATTGTAATCCAATATTTTTTTAATGAATGTTTAGATGGAAATCTTGAATGTGTGGAGTTATCAATTTAAATATGTCAGTTTACTTTGACTCTTGGCCTGGGGCAGTTGTTGTTGATTGTTATTGATATTGGAATTGTCTAAGTGCTGACTGGATTTTAATGATATATATATATATTGTAATTCAATATTTTTAATGAATGTTTAGATGGAAATCTTGAATGTGTGGAGTTATCAATTTAAATATGTCAGTTTACTTTGACTCTTGGCCTGGAACAGTTGTTCTTCATGAAGTGCTTTCTAATTAAGTTGGTTTAAATGGACAACTCCCCACATTCAAGATTTCAATATATGTATTTAACATGAAGTTTATATAAAATTATAGATGAAGTGATTGGATGACTTATTTAAATTTGATTAGGACTAATTGATTTACTTCCAGTTTAGTATTTATACCCATTTGATTCATATACATTGTGTAATATGAAATATTCAAACCACTCTCCCAAAATATATTGTGAAATATATTTTATAAGTAATTTGTTGTGAAAGAGAAATATCTCTTTAATATATTAATTTTCTGTATATAGGAAAAATGTCTTTTTCAAATGGAAAGTCTTGGTTACTGTCACCATTCATCCGGAATTCCGGGAGCAGAAGTGCAGATACTTAGTAAATTGAAATTACAACAAAAAGAACCCTTGCATGACTGCAAAAAAGATTTTCGATTTAATGTGAGTTTAAATATTAAAGCACTAAATTTAAGTATTAAAATTAGTATTTCATCATGAAAATATTGTTTATCATAAATAATTTAATTGACATTTCAAGGGGAGGGGGGTGTAGTTATTTTGAATGCTACTATTACTATATTGTAAAATTATTATTGTTAATGGATTATATAAATGTAATTTTGACTATATCAGATTCAGACTAAACATTAATATAATGCTAAATATTAACAACAAACAAATGTATAAACAGATAAATCTGAAATATTCACATTTTCTTTGCTGCAAGGGCCTTTGCTTTAATACATATATATATATATATCTTTAACTATAAAGCAAGCCTCAAAAGTAGCAGGTTGTTTAACGACAGAAAGTCACCAAGTTGTATTGAATGATGAATCATGAGTTTGTCTAGGTGTGGTCCTAGACACAAGGATGATTTAATTATTATCTAATCGATAGCATTTTTGTTTTTTCATGTGCTGTTCTTATATGTTTCATACATTGCAATAACAACAGTTGATTGGTATCAGAATTTTACAAACTGTAATGTTATCTTTTATCATTAATCTTTGTTCTTTTTAAAATAACATATATACGCACACTGTTTTACATAGAAATAACTCTTTTCATATTTTTTTAACAATGGGTAATATGTGCAGTTAGGTCTACATATTTGGTAGCTGATCATGCAAAGTGCAAGATAGTAAGAACACACAATATGTTAAGAAGTCATTTAATAGAAGTCATATTAAATGCAAAGCATCTGATATTTCAATTCTTACAATATTTTTTACAAACATAAGATATCCGGCAGAATTTGTTACCAACTATTTTAGCACTTATTATAGTTCAAAGAAATGTTATTTTACAATTATGCATATTTATTTGAATCACGAATCACATGACAGACCACGTGATTCAGAGTGCAAATATAGTTGGATAGTATTTGAAAGAAGTTACTATAAATCATTTTGATGTTGGTAGATATCAATTCAGATAATTCATTAGTTATCGGCCAATGAGAAAATCACAACCTTTATAGGGATCATTTTGAGAGAAGTAATATTGATAATAGATGTTCTTGATACAGATTAGATGATGAACCAAAGATTTTTAAGGCAGATTTAAACAACGCGTAGCATTTGTGTTGTTTCTTTAGATTATAAGACATTATTAAGCTTGAAAATTAGAAATCTTTCAAATTATAAAAATAATATTATATTATGGATCATAATTTTGTGTCGGGATTGTATAATCCATATCTATTATTAATAATGACCTAAGGCTGATTCAGCTATTTTGTTTCTCAATCAGGTAAACTTGTATAATTTTCACATTATCAGCACGTTAATGAATTGATGCTAAAGAAT
The DNA here is from genome assembly GCA_028023455.1 of Epiperipatus broadwayi. Lineage (NCBI taxonomy): Eukaryota > Metazoa > Onychophora > Udeonychophora > Euonychophora > Peripatidae > Epiperipatus > Epiperipatus broadwayi. The sequence continues at coordinate 195,399 of JAQFVV010012407.1, forward strand.
TAAAATTGTATATGATATTACTTGTTCTGATTGATAAAGTGTGGCCAATTCTCAATAGCATACGGTGTCCTCACCATGGTTACAGGTGCTTCTTTAACCAATTAAATTTTAAGCTAAAAAAAATGTATTGTATTTTCCATCTATGTAATTCCCAAAAATAATTTAGTAAAAAAAATAATTATGATATTACTGTTGATAGCTTACCATTGCTTCCATACCTCTTATTACAATTTATTTTAGAACCACCTATTTAGAAATACAATATAATTTTAAAATAATTCTAATGTTTAGAGCTTCATTATAAAATACATAATTAAAATGTGTTTCATTTTTTAAGCAAAAGACTTTAATATGTTCAATACTATTTTTTTTTTAAATTGCTACATTAAACATATTTCTAAAATATTCACCTCTTATTTGCCATTTTTGATAATAGAATTTTGATTGGCTAGCAGTCTTCCTCAGGTTGGTAAAATACATTTATATTATTTGTTGTTTATTTGTACAAAAATATAATAAGTGTCTTTTGATACTTTTAGATACATGTTTTACAGTATTTATAAAGTGCATTTTTATTTTTAAGCAGTACATTTTTATATATATTATTTTTTTAGTTATTTGATATGCAGATATACACATACACAAATATATATTACATATATTTACAGTATATTATAATTTTATTATTTAATTTATAATGCAGAACTCAATTTGTTAGCATCATTAAATGTATGTTTTTATTTATACATATGTAATATCACTGCTTTTATAACAAAATAATAATAATAATTTTCAATACAATCACTTCAAAATAATAATTAAATTCAATAATTTTATATATCTTTCTCATTTTTAATATACTATTTCAATTTATTTATCTTATATACTATTATATATGCTCATTTTCGTTTTCTTTCCTTATATTGTAAGTAACAGAAATTTGTGTGTATGTAGAATGTCTGATATAGATTTTAGCACGCTAGTAGGTCTGTGTTGTATTAGCGATTGGTCTTTTTTTTTTGTGGGGAGTCTGTGCTGAATTCCACTAAACTTAGAATGTTGGAAAGCACTGCAAATAAACCCATTTGCATATCTATAAAGGTAAGAAAGCTTAATGAAGACATAGCAATAGAGAGAGAAACTAGAAGTTTCCTCCAGTGAAACTGTAGTCATAACAGTCAATGAATAACGGAAAGGGAAACAATTATTTGCTAAACTGTTCTGACTGCAGCAAGACATAAATGCGTTAGTATTAACCTATTCCCTTAGAAAGAAAGATACACACTCTGACGAATAATGTGTGTATTGAGCGAGTTGTTCTTCACGTTACTGTTACTCCAATTAAGAATTAATTAATATTTTAATATATATATTCTTCGTCATTGCTGTACTTGTGTTAATTTTATTTGCAGTCCCTCATAAACAACAGGGTGTATGTAAAAAGAGTACCAAACTCTCCATACAGTAGCTCCACCAAGTGTGAGCTTTCATAATCAATGGATGCAGGAAGGTTTGTGCATAAAATCCCTATCTAGTGCCTACTCATCCAACATCCCCAGACCAGTTTCTAGCTTGTGGCTTTCATCAGTGAGGAGTCTTGGATTTGAGAGCAATGCACCTGATCTTAGGATTTAATGCAACTTTCTAGTAGCCATCTTTTATCAATTTGATTAATTTAGGAGCCCAAACTGAAAACACCATAATGTTTCCAAACCAATCTCATTTGAAATGGTGATCATGAGATGTTTTGACTGTGTGTATGTATAAATATAAAAATATCAAAATAAGTTTATTGTGCGTTTGTGTCAATAAGTAAAAAATAAGTAATGCATTTGCATTCTATAACTGTAAAGAAAACTGCTAGATAATTAAAACTACCAAACAATTTAATAAAAATATTGTGAACAGTATTAAGAAGTTAATTTTTTTGGAAATTTATTTAAAGCCTCTAATTAATAATATAAATTATATTTTCTAAGTATAATGCATATATAATATTGTGATGTTTTCGTTTATTATATACAATATAATACACACTCGCACACACATATATATATGATCACTAGATGGAGCTTTACCTTCTAGTTCCTACCCTTCACTGACGTGAGCCATCTAGCTTGAAACCAGCTGGTCTGAAAGTGGAGACAATGAAAGAGATATTGAATTCTATCTCTCTCAGCATTTATGTAAACAAAAGCTTGTTAGGAGCTATTGGTAAAGCTCCATCTAGTGATCATAAAATGCAAGCTAAAAGCAAGTAACTTGTTTTGTTTATCGTATATATATATATATATTGTAAAGGAAAAGAAAAGAAAAATCTGGAGAAAATCTCTATTCCCATACCTCTCCTCATTGGGGCAGTCATTTGCAATGAATCAATTGTTTTAGATCAATTACCAATAACCATGTAAACAGTTTTATACCCCAATTGGACAAACCAATCTGTAACTAACCATTCTACTCTATTCCTTTCGTTCTTATATATAACTAACCATTCTACTCTATTCCTTTCGTTCTTATATATCTAGGCACTACAAGCTATCTGAATCTAGATGAAAATTACATTGGATACCTACTTATAAACATATCTGGTTTGCAATTCAATTGGTACATTATTTATAATAGTATATAAGATTTCCGTTTCAGAACAATACACCATTTGCACTTGTGTTAATGGTAAAACATCCTCATTATTCTCTAATTGTGCAGATAAACTATTATACAAATTATTATATAGATCATATTTAAGATCACTCAATATAATTCTTTATAGATTGTATTTAATCATGTAACATCATAAGTTTTACTAGTTCATCTTTAGAGATCATCGATGATAGTCGTATTCTTATGCTGGCTCACAAATAAAGTGAGAACCATTATTTGTATGGCCATTTAATATATTTATTTAGACTGTTTTATTAATTAATAAAATGATGATGATGATAATGATGGCAATGATACTTCCAGCAACAGCATTATACCTAGCTCACAACACAAATCATATCTTTTATCAATCTATAATTATTTACTAAAATATTATTACACCTGTCAATTCTGCTTATGATCGGAATTCATCCTTGATGACAATGACTAAACTAATTTCCACAAGACAATAATTAACAGTAGGAAACATATAAACTTATTAATAAAAAAAAAACTGCCATTGCTGTATAGGCTCTTGTATTCTTTGAGAGAGAGTTCTTTTATAATTCATACTTTTAATACACTTTTCTAGAGGGAATTATTTCCAGGAGGAAATTGTCTCAACTGGCACTAATTACACAATCAATACAATACTTTATTTACAATATTTATTATTATAGCAGTGCCAGTCAATCCTCCTCTTCTCATTCTAGAAAATAATATCTAAATCGGTCCATCAGCCTTCCAATTCTCTGACTTCTCCAGATAGAATTAATTTGGCCTTTCATTTCAATCAGATTTTTCTTATAGTAACAACTGCTTATCTGAATACTCATCAGCACTCTCTTGGCCTCCCATACCTAATTCGACAGGTAAGGTTTCATTCTGGGGAGGAGAAACTATACTCAAATTTAAGTCCATACTTAAATTTTCTAATTTAGGATTGGCTGTAATAGGATTGTTCCTGGCTATGATTGGCATATCAATAAATCTTCCCTATAAATGATTAATGTGTTCTTTCACATGATCCATTCTCAAGCTTAATAACACATATAACTTTAGATACAATTCCAATGATGATACCTGCTGACCATGTCTTTTTTACTGTATCTCGAACCCAAACTGTATCATCAATATCAAAATTTTCTTAAAAATTATGTTTAGCGATCAGGTTAATGCACATGTACTTTACAGATAACTATACGTAAAGAATACTAACAGTCTCAAACACAAGATAAAGTCTTTAGAAAAGGTAGAATGAATCCTTCTAACTTTTCGACCCAAACACTTAAGATTTGCCCATACTTAAATGTTTGGGTCGAAAAGTTAGATAGATTTATTCTACCTTTTCTAAAGACTTTATCTTGTGTTTGAGAATGTTAGTATTCTTTACGTATAGTTATCTGTAAAGCGCATGTGCATTAGTCTGATCGTTAATTTACATATACAATTTATCAACATAGCGCTGTATAAATACTTAATTAAAATTACATTTATACATTTCATCATTGGTATTACTTCTCTCCAATCTATCTGTCAGCAAAAGTTTTAATAAATGTATTTAGCATTTTCTCCCAAGCAGTAATTATACAAATGATTCACTTTTCAAAGCACTACGTATAAAATAGTGATAAAACATAATAGGGCATCATTTAAATCAGTTATATTAATTTTCTTCAAAGCTGTTTTCAAACTCTTTACTGTCTTTTCAGCAAGTCTGTTCGAAGCAAAGTGATACTTTGATGTAAGAACGTGTATCCCTCTACGCACTTTAAATGTTTCAGAAGTAAATGCTGTCCCATTATCCGATACCAACATCTCAGGATAACAGTGGGTAGCAAAAACTTCCTATAAAGACTTTATGATATTCTCCATGTTTTCAATTTGTATTCGGCCCAATTTGAATACAAATCCACAACTACCAGAATTTGGTATCCATTTATTGGTCCAGCATAATTCACGTGAACATGATTCCATGGTTTCTTTGCTTCTAATCAAGGCTTGAATATTTTCTTTGGAAGATCCACTGTAGATTGACCATTGGAACGCTTCTCTACCTTTGACTCTATATTATTATTTATTTTTGGCCACCACATGTAAGAACAAACCCGAGCTTTCATTCTTACCACTTTAGGGTATCCTTTATGCAGCATTAAATCTAATGGATAACTATGACATTTTTTTTTTTAGTAAATAGTATGAAGTAGAACATCCGCTACATACTGATATTAAAACTTGTTTTCAAATTTGTCTGCAGGTTTGTAATGATGGTATATTATAAGATGTGATATGTTGGACTATTTCCATCATTTATGAGTGAATGTTGAATGTACAGAAAATTTTAAACTTTATTTAAACTTTCCAAATACAAACAACATGTTAGTAATAACACATAAATAGACAGTACTGGTTAATAATTACGCAATGTTTCCAGTAGTATTATTTTCCACTCTTCTTCATGTGTTCCTGGCCTATATGCACAGTGACAATATTTGCTTAGAAGATGAACTCGCACCTTTAGATTCTTGAATATTGAATTTAAGGCAAATGCTCTACTAACTGAGCTATTTTGTCAAAGACAACATATAGTAGAAATTTGATATATTTAAAAAAAAAAAATCGGAGGACTCAGAGGGATTTGAACTAACTCTCATATATAAATATATCACATTTCTACTATATGTTGCCTTTGACAGAATAGCACAGTTGGTAGAGCGTTTGCCTTAAATTCAATATACAAGAATCTAAAGGTGCGAGTTCAACTTCTAAGTGAATATTGTCACTGTGCATATAGGCCAGCAACACCTGAAGAAGAGTGGAGAATAATACTACTCGAAACGTTGTATAATTACTAACCTTTATTGTCTATTTGTGTGTTATTACTAACAAGTTGTTTGTATTTGGAAAGTTTAAATAAAGTTTAAAATTTTCTATACATTCAACATTTACTCATAAATGATGGAAATAGTCCAACACATCACATCTTATTTTCAAATTACTTCAATTAAAAGTTAATTTAGAGAAAAAAAGTTTAAAATACTTTCAAAGTAAATTTACACAATCAGAAGATGTAAAAATCCATGGGAGTTATATCAGTGACTGTTTTACAGTGTAATTAAATTGTAACACCTTTTAATGATGTAATATTTTTATTATTTCATGATTCAACTCAAAATATGAAGTGATAGAATAAATTATTACGAGAGGCGAGTAATAACATTTGTAAACTATTATCACATGATCACCATTCTTTTTGCTTACACTGAAGCCAAACACTCCATACAGTAGTGCCACTCAGTGCAAGTTAGAGTAATTAATGGATGGAAGGTTTGTGCAGTGTGCTCAGATCCAAGGCTTCTCACTGACGAAAGCCACAAACTAGAAACCAGTCTGGGGATATTTGGTGAGTAGGCACTAGATGGGGATTTTATGCACAAACCTTCTTGCATCTATTGATTACTCTGGCTTGCACTGAGTGGCGCTACTGTATGGAGGGTGTAACCTCCATATAAACTACTATCAGATTTGCCTTTGGCAGAGAACTTAGGCAGTCACACTTATTTACATAAATAACTTTTTGTTAATTGATTTAATGATTGATATTTATTTGTTAATTAATAAATTTTATTTATAGGTTTCCATAATAAAAAATGCTAGTATATTTGCAGAAGATTATGATTTTTTCAACATATTTCAGAGATATTTAGAACGCAACGGTAAACATTTTTTTATTTAATTATCTATATACATAAATATTTAAAAGAATACACATAAGTACTTATTAAAAAATAAATTGATAAAAAAATCAAGTCAGATGTCACATGACCTAATTTTAATAAAGCTCGTATTTACAAATGTTATATATAGAGTTCGCAAAACAAACTCTTAATTAGTTTTGAGAATACCCTTAACCCCAGACCGGTTTCTACATCTAGCGTCATCACTGAGGTGTTAGGGTATTCAATAGATTAAAAATACTAGGACTAGCCCAACACTTTATCTAATGTATAACTATTGAGAAGAAAATCTGAAACTTTCAGGCATTCATATTGATTCTTTATCAATTTATTTTTTGCTATTAAGACTTTGGCTATTTTATATTGCTAGAGCTATTAATATATGGTATATCTGAACTTAGTTCAGTCCCATATGGCTATTTGAGTTAGATAGCTGGATTTTTAGACATATGAATGTCTGAAAGTTTCAGATTTTCTTCTCAATAGTTATACATTAGATAAAGTGCTGGGCTTGTCCTAAGTATTTTTAATCTAATGAATATCCTAACACCTCACTGACGACGCTAGATGCAGAAAGCAGTCTGGGGTTGAGGGTATTCTCAAAGCTTGTTAAGAGTTTGTTTTGCGAACTTTATATATAACATAATTACTGATTAATATTAGTATATTATAAAATTATTATCTTTACTTTCAAAAAATTTTAAATGATATAATTTCCTAATTTAATAAAATAATTATGGCTTAGTTTTAGTTTAATGCAGCTTGACAAAGAATTTATTATTATTAATCGTTTTTTTTTTGTTTTTTTTGGAGGAATCTTATGTTTTCAAATATAAAGAAAAAACAATCATATAGTTTAGTTTCTTATGAGATTATGTAATGTCCAAGATTATTTGAGCTTTTTTTTTTACTTTATGAAGCTGAGTATTAATGAAGGAATATTTACCTCTTGAATCTCTCTCTCTTTATTACATGATCACCATCTCTTATACTAGCACATAATTGTTATTATACACAAGCCTTCTGGCATCCATTGATTACTCTGGTTGGCACAGGGTGGCACTACTGTATGGAGAGTTTTGTCTTGTTTAATATCTCTTTATTACTTCACTAAACTGTAAAATGGTACACAAACATTTCACTTCATAATTAAACTTCTTTTAAAATTTCATCAACTATTTGTGTTTATTTATATATATTAAATTGTTCACATAGTTATCTTAAATATATTTCTTTATTCTAATTTATGCATTTATTTTGTTTAATAAATTAATTTATTATCATTTTAAAAAAAAGTAATAAATTTCAATTTTGATCACAAACAATTACATTCACCTATTATACTGGGCAGTGCAAGATTCATACAAGTTTAAATATAGCTATGAAAATTTATGTAATCTAACATTGACAGCAATGTTTAAATTTTAAGTCTTTCTCTTTTTAGTGGCTAGTTATAATCTCCATTCATTACTTTAATTGTCTATCTCAACCTTTTGCCTCCAAGACTAAGTAATTATTACATTGAAATAGATAGCATTATATATATTTTTCACATATTCTGTTGTTGTTATCATCATCATCACCATCATCATCAAAAATGTTATATTGGCCCAAAATTTACAATATATTTATAATGAACATTAGAATTAATGTTAATTGACTTACCAAAAAAAAAAGGAAATTAATTATGGACTGGATTGTAATTAATGATAATAAAAACATTTTTTATTTGTAATTGATTATTTTATTGTTTTAAATTTTCACATGTACATATTTATTAAATTCCATGCATGATTTTTTTTATCACAATGAAATTATTTGTTTTAATATTACAACTACTACATTTCAAAGAAACTTTATTGAAAAATTCATAATAGGTTACAGATCAAATGACTAAAACATATTTACAAAGATGTATATTAAGTATTATACTGATAAAGATTAATAATTTTAAAACGGTTCAATAAGAATATATACAAAGAAGTGAAACCAAAAAACTGAAAAAAGTTACAAAAAACATTACATATATATTTAAGGCTATAACCTTAATACTATGTGCCTCGAGTGTTCAATTTGCCACTAGAGGGACCTCTGCAAATCTTCACACAAGATTATGACTTTATAAAGATAAGAGCAGCCATTTTTATCTTCAACCCATTTTCTAATTATATAGGCGAATGTAAAGCATTTTGATTTGAGAGTGTAAAGCCATTAAACTCTTCACTAATTAAGTCCACAATTTCTATTAAACACTAACGTTCGCGAAATCTTTCGATTTACAATAAGTTAATGTTAAGATCTTATAGTTAGAAATATTTTGAAACAATGTAAAGATGTAAGCATTAATTTATTAAGCACATGGTCAGCACGTAATTAATTCATTAATAAATTAATGTTTCAAAATATTTCTAACTACAAGATCTTAACATTAACTCATTGTAAATCGGAAGATTTCAAGAACGTTAGTGTTTAATAGAAATTGTGGACTTAATTAGTGAAGAGTTTAACGGCTTCACACTCAAATCAAAATACTTTAAATTCGCCTATATAATTATAAAGTAGGTTGAAGATAAGAGTGGCCGCTCTTATCTTTATAAAGTCGTAATCTTGTATGAAGATTTGCAGAGATCCCTCTAGTGGCAAATTGAAACACTCAAGGCGCATAGTATTAAGGTTATAGCCTTAAATGTATATGTACTTATGGGCTGACCATGTGCTTAATAAATTAATGTTTACAAAAAACATTACAATGGACAAAAAATAAATACTATAAAATTATATACAAAGATGACTCAAAAAATAATTGATCATTATTAGAGAAAAAATACATATATATATATAAAGAAATATAGTATAGGCTTCAATTACATAATTTAATTTGTGTAAGTTTACATTTATATTAATATGCAATCTTTTTTTGGCAATATATGTCACAGATTTGAACTAAGTTGCATTAGGGACCATGGTTCAATATATGTTTGTATTTCTGTTATTTTTCTATTTTTGTTGGCTATTTATTAATTAATTTATTATTGTGTTTTTATATCTTCTGGTATTGTTGTTTATATAAAACTATATCTAATGCACCAGAAGGCATATAGAATAAAAGTATTGGCCCTAATATTGAAAAATATATCTTTTTTGTATACTTGTAGTATATGTCTTATCATTATATTCTTTTGTGTTTTAATATTGCAGATAGTTTTGCAAATATTTTCAAGGCCTTGTCATGTGAATAAGAAATGATGTATTGTTTCTGATTCTCAATGACTTAGCGAACATGTGTCATCTTTGTTATGGTGATATCTTTTATACTTTAAAAAGTTTAATATTAGAAGTGCTTCAAAGTTTATCTTTATCAGGAAGTCAAAATATTTTGACTCAATAAGCAATATTTATATTTTTTACTTAGTTGCTTATTGTTGATAGACAGTGGTGTTTTTGTTTTAATTTATATATTTGTATAGATAAATTTAAATGTTTTCCAGTATTTATATTTAATTGAATGGCATATCCACATTTATTAATGAATTCAGCAGTGTTTTCCAGTAATCTTTGAGCGGTGGTGGCCTATCTGTTAGTGTAATTTTTATTGCAAGTGATATCATTGTATATATTGTTATACAAGTTGATAAGATGTTTATAGTTTTCTGAATATGGAAAATATGTATATTGTGGAGGCCAAATCTGTTCAAAGTTATTGGCAGTTGCAATTTTGTTAATGGAAGCAGCTATGGTTTTTCCCTTCTACAATAGCTTTTTGCATAGTGTAAATATTATTAATGAAACTTTTGGAGAAAATTATAATAGGCCAATAGTATATTATTCTTGTTATTACTAACATGTTAATTAATAATTCTTTTCCATATGATAGTTATGCTTTTTCTGTTGAATTGATCAATTTTTGAATTTTTTTCTTGAATTTGTTTCGAATTTGTATTTTCATTGCGATGATACTAAGATGAAAAGGGAAATCTAAGAAAATGCTAGATTTTTCCCTTGAAATAATCTATAATTGTATTCATGTAAATTTTCCAGGTACGTGATTTTTCAATGTTAACATTAAGTTTGTAAGTGTTGGAATAATCTGCTTTACTTTTGAAAGTTTGGGTATCTGTTTCTTGCTCTTTAAGAAAGCAGATATATTGTCCATATAAGCAAAGCATGGAATGCAGGAACCCAACCGTGGTATATATATTGCATTTATTTTGGCTTCAATTTCTTTAATCAGTAGTATAATGTATGTTATAAATATAAGAGAGCTTAGTGAAGATCCTTGTGGTGTGGAACACTCTGTACTATTGACATAGCTGTTTTACCATTTAAAGTGATGTATATTTCTCTATTAAGAAACAAATTAGTGATTATGTAAATACATTATTAAAAGCTGACTTTATATCTAATTGTACTACTACTGGTGCATGTTTTTTGTTACTTCTTACTGTGTCTATGACTGTTTTATAAATTATTGTGGCTTGATTAACTGAAGAGTGTGATTGATGAATTGATAGTTGGAATATATGGTTCTATTATGATTTGGATGACTGATTCAAATATTTTTATACCTATTGTGTTCATTGAGATTGGATGTAGATTGTCAAGTATAATGGGATTTTCTTGCTTTTTTTAGGAAAAGGACTATTTAGATAGGTTCAGGTTTTGAATTTTGTATATTTGTTTTGTAAAAAGGTATTGTGTGGTGTGAGATTCCAAATGCGAAAAAAACCACCTTTGGGATCTGGGATTTTATTTATTTTGTTTGAATTCTACTTTTTCAAATTTTATATTTTCATCTAATTCTAAAAAGAATGGATCAAATTAAAACACATTTGTAAATTTTCTTTGAAGTAATTTTACATTTTGAAGAAATTTTATATTGTGTTCCACATGAATTCACTGCTTATTATTTATTTTATATTATTGCTGTTGGAACCCTGTATTTAAGTGGCTGAGCAAGGCACCCATATAATATATTACTTTATCCACACATGTGTTTGTTTGGATATAATTTACCTTTTTTTAATGCGATATATTCTTTTAATTTGCTTTTTGTTAATTTTAAGGGCTACAGTTTTGTTTTTATTACTTTTGTCATCTACTGTGTTAATGATTGTTCTGTGCAATTTTTCAACTATTGCATGTAGTCATGTGGGTGTGGTTGTTCTTTTTTGTAACATGTATTGTGTGTGAAATAATGTTTTTATATGTTAACCATGTTTGTGCAGGGTCCATTTTTTGTCTTTTAATTTTATTAAAAGTTGTATCTATATTCAGAGTATAGAAATTCTGCTGTTTGTCATGGGAGAAGAATCCTCATTCTTTTGCCTGTGCTTAAATATTTTTGTGCAATGAATTCAAGGTTGATCTGATGTAGATGTATTAATTAATGAGAGATTTATCATGTGATGAAGTGAAGATGAGTAGAACATTAGATCAATCAGTGATAAATTTAAATACAAGTATATTATATACACTCTTAAGCTAGATGTAATTAGAGGGGATTTGAACTCAATCCCTTCTAAGTACATCTAGTTTAAAAGTATATATAATAGACTTGCATTTAAATATTACATATTCAGGCTTTATTCTGCCCATGGGCTTAAGATCTGGCATATGAGGAATCAGAATGACTGATGGTCAACTTGGATATAAGAACAAAATTGGCAAACAAGGGCTTTGACCATGCAGTCATCAGATTTTCAAAGATATGGATGGCTGAAGAGTTGGAGAGTGGAGAAGAGTGAAGCCTGGCCTGATTATATATGTGTGTGGGAGATGAGCTGAACCAACTGATGATTTGCTGGTTCAGCACAAAATACTATATTGGAGATCATTTATCTTTTGTGCATACATGGCCATGTGTATCGATTGTATAAGATGGAGAGGATGGCAAAAAGGGAGCTTGAAAGTTTGGGTTCAAATCCCCTCTAATTACATCAATCAATGGTGTAAATCTACTATTGTTGAATGAGATAACTCCATCAGAAAGAAAACCTTCTCCATTGATTAAAGAGAAAGAGATCATTTGAAGCCATTTTTAAATAAATTTATTGTATGTCATATTGAAATCACCCAGTAGTAGACAAGGATAAGGTGAGATGGATAACCTAGTATTAATTATTTATATAACTGTATTGATTGTTTTGTGCTAGATGTATGTATTTGATAGATGTAGGAAAGTTATAATTATTATGTGTATCCATATAAAGTATTTTGAAATTTGAAAAAGGATTGTTTTTATTTATTATTCCTGCCCTTGCTGATAGTGAAAAGGCATCTGTGGAGAACATTGTGAAGCCTATATTATTTGGGTAATGTGATGTATTAGTTGTGGGACTATTATGTATTTGTTTTGATGATCCCTAATACATGTGGCTTTGTTATTTCATACCATTTTTTAATTGATGTATTTTTTCCAAATGTCTTATATTTGAACAAACAAGTTAAATTTCATTTTAATATTTCTGATATAAAATTTTTATTTATTAATTTAACTTACTTTTATCATTTTTTTATATAAATTAAAATATGTATGTATGATATATATCTTATATGTATTTAAAATGGATACTGTCCTATACATGAGTGGTCAGAGTGACTTCAGGTCAACATGGGCATGGCAATAATATTAGCATCCGCATGGGATTTGAGTTTTCATCATCAGATTTTCAATGATATGGATGGCTGAAAAGTTGGAGTGGATTGAAGCCTGTCCATTAAAGTATGAAGATTTGCTATCATAATATAAACTGAGCACATTATATATCTGTGTGGGAAATGATAATCTGGACCAACTGATGAGTGCTGGTTCGGCACGAAATACATGTATTGGTGATTATTTATCTTTTCTACATGTGTGTGGTCATGTGCATCAGTTGTATGAGATAGTGTTGATAGTTGAAGGGTGCTTGAAAATCTGAGTTCAAATCCCCTATACTTACAATTAAAGCTCTCAGGTTTGTGAAGAGTGTCTGGTTTTCAAATATTTATGTATGATATATATATAAACAGAGAAAAACTCTCCATACAGTATTGCCACCTGTGCTAAACAGGTGGCAATACTGTATGGAGAGTTTTGCTCTGTTTATCAACAATTAATGTGCTAGTATAGGAAATGTGATCATGTGATGCTTAATGATATATATATAATAATCGAGAGTATTTATTAACCTATAAATTTGAAGTATGATTATTAGTGCTTTGTTTTAATTGTGTTTGTTTATTTAATTCATTATATTTTTGTTATTATTAATTATTGTTTGAACCCTCTGCAACTCGTTTTCATTATTAATATTATTTGTACAATATGAACATAGTATACTTCCCTGACTTGATATTTCCTTTTCTTCCTCCATGGAAATATATGAGTCAGAATCTTCCTTTTTTTGTTTTTACTTTCTTATTGAGGTTTACTGAGAGTAGGATGTATTAAGTTTCACTCTCATCTATGTTAATGGCTTGAGGTTTTCTCCCTCTTTTTACTTATACCGCTCTGCCTGATTTTCATTTTGTTTCCAAGTTCATATTCAGTACAGGGGCAATAGTTGAGATGAGAGCATTCATCATGTTCAGCAATGTCTTAATCAAAATAATATTTTCATTTTTCAGATTTATATGTTTCTTTATGCTGATGTTACTACTATTCACCTCTGGTGTTGAATTGTTGTCAATTAGTTGATTTATCTGTGGACATTGGCCTCTGGGGTTACATTAAAACTATAGTCTTCACAATAGTTGTGAATTAGATGACCATGCTGTTTGTTTGCAGTGAAAACACCAAAGCTTTAAACTGTTAATAGAAATAGCATAGCTTCTTGATTCATAATGAGTGATGATATATTCATTGGTTTAATATTTTTGTTAAGCTTTATTTTGAATTTAAAGCTATTACTTTGCATTATTATTGGTGTATTATTTTAATGCATGGGTAGAAAATTGAAAACTTTATCAAATGCTTGCATCATTTTTAAATGTTTTATTGAAATTGGAAAATGAGTTTTTTTTTTGTTATGTTAACATATAAACTTTTGATCTTTTTCAAGTTAGAATGAATTTTTTAAATTGAGGTTTATTCCATTTAAATTCAACAGAATTGCTTGAAATTTGATATACCACTAATTAATACCAAGCTAATCCATATGAGGACACTAGTCTTTTTGGTAGGTCACCTAGTTTTCTAGATATGGAATAAAGGGTGAGAAAATAATAAATATTTTGATATTTCAAATTTAAAAAAAATTTTTTAGAACTTTTATTTGTTTTAAGTAATGCTTCTGAGAAGGTGGCATAGACATTTTTTTGTTATAAGAAAGTTTGTTTATAATATAATTTTGTTAACTTTTTTTTTTTAATTTTTTTAAATAAAAAGAAAAAATATTAAACAATTTTAAACAGAAAAGTTACTGTTTTCTTATACATATATAATTATGCACACATACTCAATATGATATATACATAAAGAATATACATATTAACTTAACTATTTTGCAAGTTAGTGCAGCTGCCACTCATTCTTTTGAAATTACAATTTTTTTATATTTTAAAATTGCAGGAAAACCAAATGGACCACACTTGTGCCAATATCATCATTTTCTGCAGTTCAATTTCCTTTTTAATATAATATATGGCACATTAAAATTGGACAAAAATTCAATTTTTTATTAATTTTTTTAGTAATAAGTTCATTTAATTTTTTTTTTGCTCAATTTATTAAATTGTATGAAGAAAATAAAGGCATAAATGTGGCAGAATGTAATTTAAAAATGGATTCAACATACTTTAAAGATTTTTCAGTTTCAAGATTTTTATCCCCAAAATAAATGTAATGCTGTATATTATATGTAAGTATTCAATTTTATTTTTTTTATTATTTGATTATTAACACAGAGGCAAAACTCTCCATACAGTAGCGCCACATCATGAGATGTTTAGTGGTTATATTTTAGATTTTTTTATTAATGTGTCTGTGCAGTATATAAATTATATTTATGAATTATGTGATTATGTACAATGTAATTTTGGGGCTCTGATCCAAGTTTGAAGCAACCTTATTTTATAGACATAATGACTCAAAAGGTTTAATAATTTATTAACATGTCTGTATTTGTATTAGTATGTACTAGCATATCTGTTTATATAACAAGTAATGTTTTTAAATACATCTATAAAATTGAGCTCTAATATAGAGCAGTACAATGTAAATTTTAAGGCTGCTAATTAGATGCACAGAAAGGTTGTAGTTGATGAAGCAGTCACAAAATTTACTAGGCATAGTACCATGTGACAATATAAACACAACCAATAAAGAGAGGTTTCGAGTGGTGGGTGTGTGGTGATAGCCACAATGGTTATGTATACTATATAGAATTGTATGCAGGCAAGGAATCAAATCCAGATTCTTGCCTATGCCTTAGATGCTTGCTGCGGAGTCCGTAGTTTTGCCGCATATTACATCACATTATTTTCAAGTCTACAGCTAGCAAATGGAATATATGCAAATAAATTATATATCTGTGGGATAATAAGTATAACAAGATAGTATCACTAGTGTAGACAAAAAATATAAAATGAAGAGAGGAGACTCATTTTATTATTGATAAAGACTGCCTTTAAATTTCTAGTTTTAGATAGATAAGAAGCCAATTGCTATGATTACAAATGCATATCTACCTTCTGGAAATAATTTATTTTGTATCTTTTATTAGGCAGAATTTTTTTTCTTATAGATGCCTTGACATTTTTTAACTTCTGGGGTACAAGAAAATATGATGAATTCTTATGGGGTTTTTTTTTTGTGTGAGATCTGAATCCATGTATTATCAGATAAGAAGTATTACATATTGTTTGAATGAGAATTTTGTGAGGAATATAAGGAAATTATCAATGAGGATGTAATTTTAAACTTAGTTAATGCTAAATTAGAAATTATGAACAAACAAGTAATAATTTTTTTCAGATATTGAAATTTTTTCATTTTCCTTTTTTTTAATAGTAATCATTACTTTTCTTAGTCTTATTTTTTCTTAGTTTTTCTATTTTTTATCAATATATAGCATTTTGCTCTGACATTATTAAAACTGAAGCTATTTTGAAAATTGGTCTCAGATCAATTTTTTTTTAAATTTAATATAGCGCTAAACATTGCAAAATAGTTAATGTACAAGTATCTAGTGACATGTATACACTATATGTGTGAAATTGATTTAAAGTAAAATTTTATGGATTAAGTGAAGTTCATTTATAATATAGTTTTGGTAAACTTTTTTTTTTAAAAAAAATAAAAAATAAAAATTTCCAATCAAAAGCAAAAATATCAAACACTTTATTTAAAAGAATATTTCATATTTTTAATCACTTATATACACATTATTATGTACACATACTAAATATGATATATACATAAGGGAATACATTTTAACTTTTATTTCAAGTTAAATCTAAAAATCCCAATTGTGGTTGAAGAAACTTTTTTTTTAGTATACATTCAAATATCAGCCTTTCAAGCTAATTGTGCATACGCTTTTGTGAGTGTTAATAATAATAAATGAATACTTTCTCTCCAATACAAGATATAGTATTTATGCAGGAATAAAAATATCAGCCTTTCAAGCTAATTGTGCATACGCTTTTGTGAGTGTTAATAATAATAAATGAATACTTTCTCTCCAATATATCTTGTATTGGAGAGAAAGTATTCATTTATTATTATTAACACTCGCAAAAGTGTATGCACAATTAGCTTGAAAGGCTGATATTTGAATGTAATACAATTGTGAACATACGCTATATAAAATAAATGCTTATTTAGTGTACAGTAAATAAAAGCATTTAATTTAAAATTATTTTTTTATCTCTATTATTATAAAATCTGTTCTTTGATATGCTAGATAAGTGTTTTTAATTATGTCTGGTTCAATACTATTTATGATTGGATAAATTGCTACCAGTGCATAGTTATTTAATGTTTTTTGTTTCTCTTTAAAATTGTCTCTTTGTTCTTCTGCTTAAAATTTAATTATAACGTATCTGATGTTTTGTGATCAGTGATATGGTTAATGTATAGCCATATATTTTCCTTATTGAATGGCTCAAATAGCAGTTTCTTTGGAAATTTATATAATGAACAATGTTTATCGGTTTATGCTAATATTATTGATTGACTTGTAAAAAATCATTTAAATGTTAGAAATAAATCCTTCAATATGGTTGAGTTAAAGGGCTCTGGAATTTTTTTGTAAACTGTGCTTATCCCAGTTTTCTGGTGGAATACTTATTGAATCATTACTGTTAGCTGTAAGTAGATTCAATTTATTAATATCATTTTCCGTCAATCGATGCATACATTGTTTCATTTTAAAACACGTCTTCAATGGGAACCAGCATTTTGGAAAAATCCATGCAAAGCTGTGCAAAATTATACCCTATCTTGCTGTTAAGCTATAAGTAGATCCCATTTATTAATATCGTTTTCTGTCGATCGATGAAATTTGGATGTCAAAATTGCTTTGTTTCTCATTGCTGCTTCTATTTCTTTGTTTTTAATACATTTATTTTTATCACTTTTAATTATTTCTGCATACATTGTTTCATTTTAAAACATGTGTCTTCAATGACTACTGACATTTTGGAAAAACCCGGGCAAAACCATGTCTTATCTTACTGTTATTTCTAAGTCAAGTTGAATGATTAACTTTTTTTGTTTCTTAAAAACAGGCACTTTATGTTTATATATAAATCCATTATATTAGTTTTTTGCAGTACTTTGTTTAAAATTGTTTACTTACTGTTTTTTTTTAGAATGATGTGGTTAGCATGCTTCTTTGCAGATGGCAGCACACCTATATTATAATTATTTCTTCTTCTTCCTCCTCTTCTCCCTTCTTGTTGTTGTTGTTGCTCCTGCTGCTGTTGTTTATATAAAATATTTTTTAGAATTTATGTCTAATTAAATATTATAAAAGTATAAAATAGTTTAATAACATGCAGACAGTTTTATATAGTATATTGATAATATAATAGCTAATATTTTGAAATAATAATAACAAAAAATACTTGACGATAGTGTAATCAATGTACAGTATTGTTAGTTTTAATAACTGAAATATTAGTAACAATAAATGGGCTAATAATTATTTAAATTTGCACTTTTTATTATTAAATAATTAAATGTATAAAGCGCATACTCATTATGTAAAGTAATATATATTAAGGCTATAACCTTAAGACCATGTCTTTTAAAATAAATCTTGTGTTAAGATTGTGCATAGTCTTAAGGTTGTAGCCTTAATATATATTACTTTTTATTATTGTAAGTTATAACTGCATTGTACACACAACATTACTTGTGTATGCATTTTATTAAAATTATAAATAATTTTTAAAACATTATGCCATACTAGCATTGAGAAATCACTTAGATATTTTAAAATGATATTTAATAGTCTAAGCAGGCAATAACCTGCATTCAATGCGCTTTAAAATTCGCAATAATCAAGCATATTTTGCTGATAGAGGGAGCCTTCCAAACCATGACACAAGATAATGACTTTTATAAAGCTAAGAGTGGCCATCTTATCTTTAATGTAAATGTCCATTTATATAGGCAAATCAGAAGCACGAAGTAGTTGTTTTCTCCACTGTTTAAGTTCAGTATTTCCTTTACAAATTAATCTACATGAAATTTTGCGATTTACAGCGAGTTAATATTATGATCTTAATATCGGAAATTCTACAAACTACGTCATGCTTCCAAATCAAGATGCTTCAGATTTGCCTATATAAATGGACATTTAGGTTAAAGATAAGAGCTGCTCTTATCTTTATAAAAGTCATTATCTTGTGTCGTGGTTTGGAAGGTTCCCTCTATTGGCAAAATATGCTTGATTATTGCGAATTTTCAAGTGCATTGAATACAGGTGATTGCCTGTTTAGACTATTTACATAAGCTTTCTGTGTGCTCTATAAATTAATTACTACTCTTCAATGATATTTAATGAAAATACTCTATGTACAAACTAATATATTACATGAATTGTTGTTTTTATTTTACATGGAAATTTGAGATGTGAATCTTTACAATGTGCAATGGATTATTTATATGCAAATATAAAATTCTACAGTTTGAAACCATTTTAAATGTATATTTTTGAAATAATCATTTTTGAAAATCTCGTTTATAAAATTAAACAAAGAAATATAAAAGTTTCATCATTATATATCTTAATTCAAACATTTCTTTCATATATTAAATTACTATTAATAATAATTCAATGACTAATTGCTCAAGAGGACATATAATATTCATGAAAGTTGACCAACACCAGTTCCTTTTAACTAACCAAGCTGAGATTTTTGTTTTTTCTTTTCTCAACTAATAATTATTCCAGAAAACTTTAGATTTAATGTCCATCATTTAGCTAATGGTCGAACATCAGCATTAAAGATAATCAGTCTGGTTTACTGTTCATTCCTATTACTTAAATTTTGATTTTTTCAAGTAGAAAGCTCAGTTAGCATTCACTATTGATTAATAAATCGTCATATATCTGTTTTTAATTAAAACATAACGGTCTCAGGGTAATTAAGGATTGGTCCAATGAGTCTTAGTGACCATAATTTAGTCTTCACAAGATGAGAGCATCATAGAACAATAATATCTGAAATATAGTTTATATGAACTGTGATAAGAATGAGTCATTTCTGTTTTTTTTATATTCCTAATTTTTGTTCGTCAACCAAATAAAATCATTCCCACTAGCTTTTAGAAACTTTTTGCCTCCATCAACATTATACTTATTTTTTCACCATTATACTTATCATTTCTGATTACTATGCTTCTTGGAAAATAAAGCATGCATTACAAAAATAAAATTACATTATAGAAATTAAATATTAGATCTTACGTTATATTTTTTCCAGTAATATTCCAGATATATTAGTATTTTATAATGATACGTAGTAAAGCAATTTTGTTCGTATTTCTTATATACCAAGAAATTTGATATGTTATTACCAGAGCTGGCCCGAGAGAAAGTAGAGCCTGGAATAATATTTTCATGAGGGGGTAGGGGATCTTATACTTATAATAAAAATACTTAGATATTTTTAAAAAAAAAAATCAAATATATTCTTTTACAATTATTATAAATCAAGTCAAGAATGATTCTCGTCATTAAAATTTTTATTTATTTTAAATGAGAATTTGTTAAAAAGGATAAAAAAACATTCAAGAAAATAAAATATAATTTTTTGCGTTATGTGTATTTTATTTTGTTTATTCAAAATAAAATTGCACAAATTAATACTTATAATCTATAAATAATTACTATAAATTATAAATATGGCTGTGTATAATTTGATTGAATGAACATTTGAAAAAACAAAATAAAATACTTACTATGAAAAAAATTATATTTTATTTCCTTGAATGTTTTATTAAACCACTAAACATTACCTGATCACCATCTCTTATACTAGCACATAATTGTTATTGAACAAAGCAAAACTCTCCATACAGTAGGCTTTAGATAGGGATTTTACGCAGAAGCCTTCTGGCATCCATTGATTACTCTGGTTGGCACAGGGTGGCACTACTGTGTGGAGAGTTTTGCCTTGTTTAATGTTTTATTGTGAATATGTAAATAACATTGCTGTAATTTATTCTTTTTTGCAAATTCTGATTCAATAAATAAAACTGCTAATGAAGAAGAATTATTCTTGACTTATGCTAATTTTACATTATCACAACTACAATATTGTGAAATATTTAAGCATACTCATTATATGTAGCTCAAAAATCTACATCAACGCATAACCAAGGTCTCTACAATTGTATTACTTCAATGTAATAGATATTTCAAATTACAGAATTTTGGCAAAAAAAACAGTAAATAATTCCGTTTAGCAAATAAAAACATTTTATTTTTTTACAAAAAGTATAAATTATGCAAGTGCAGATTCTAGTGTGCTGCACTGCCCTCGAGGCAGTTCTGGTTATTATTTACACTTTAATAATTTATTATTTTTAATAAAATGTTTTTAGTTTCCTAAAAATAAATTATAGCCAACTTTTGTTTATTTACTTTTGGAGCAAAAGATATCAAATATATATTTTGTTATATAACTATATATATAAACTGATAAGCATTTTTTACTTATTTTAGTTACCACCAATTTACAAGTGGATTATCTAATATGGGTTCCAGGAGGAAATGGTCAAGAAAATTTTAAAATAAAATTTAATATACATTATCCAATAGAAGATATTCAATATCCTTTTATATTATTATCAGTAATTTAATAAGCTATTTGATTTTTAGGTAAACGTGAACTTACCAGGTCACGACAAAATTTTGTAGTTCAAATTTTTTGCACCAGAGTGTTTTTTATCGAATTATTTAAAAATTTGTTGTGAAATATCAAACACATAGTGGCATAAAATTATATTATAAAAAAATAATTAATAACAAATAATTATATTATAAAAAATATCTGATAAAAAATAATTTATTACCCCCCTATTTGTTGCAGCGTTTTTTTCAGTGCTTTAATATTTCAGCAATTTTTTAAAATAAAACATTACTTTCTCAACAATTATAAGTAATTTACATGTTATTTCTTCTATGATATTAAGTGGATCTATTTATGGGGTACTGAAAAACAAATGGAGAAATAAAAAGCACAGAGGAACTGCACGTCAACACTTAGATTCCTATTCGATGGAGTTTATGTGGAGGCGTACCTACAAAGATGGTCATTTTGGTGCAATTTTACAATATATAAGCCAGTTCAGTCCACCGCAGTGATTGTTATTTGGGTAAGTACGCATTTTGTTGTGATATTCATCTTTTATTTTCCTTATAAATTACAGTAGTTGTAAATCATAGTTATTTCCACTAAAAAAAAAACAAATAATGACGTCATAGCAAGGTAAATACTGGATTACCAATAGGGGTATACCCAAATAGGAAATATTAAAGCACTGAAAAAAACGCTGCAACAAATAGGAAAAAATCAACTTTTAAATCTCGCGGGTCAAGACAAAAAAAATCTCGTGGATCAAAAAATCAAATCTCTTGAATTAGTCATGTCAGTGTCTTCATTGCCATGAAAACATTCGTGTGTTCTTCCGACGATGCAAAGATTGGATAATTAGAGTTGTATGCCTTCAGGCTAATGACGTCATAGCAAGGTAAATACTTGATTATCATTAAAATAATAACAAAATAAACGGTCTGGATAAATATGCAGTCAACATTTTACACATATTCCATAATAAGTTCATTCATAATTACTATCCATTGTAGTTTAATAAATTCATTCATAACTACTGTCCATTATAGTTTTCGCTTATAATAGCGATTGCTTTGCGAATTTTATCATTTGTATAAGCGAAAACTACAATGGACAGTAATTCGACAAGAAACACTCATTGAAACAAAAATTCGAATTTTGTCGTGACCTGGTCATTTTATGTTTACCGATTTTCATATAAATAAGTTAACATTTATTCTATAGTTTTTAATGTACAACTTTGCTAAACATCTAATTATTAATCAATCAGTAAACAGTATAATAAAGCCACTAAAACCCTCATTTTCTGGAAGTTAACCAGTGTGGTGATTAATGGCATCTCTTTTATTAATTCTTGTTGGTAGAAATCTTTGCCCTGAGAGAGTTATTTATGGACTTTTTTTATCTACTGTATGAGAATGTGCTAATTTCAATATAATTATCTTCCATTTATGGAATTTATAATATTTTTATTATCTAACTTCGTAAGAAATTTTATAGCTGTATTTGACTGATCCAGAAATTGAAATGATATTAAAAAATTTCTATAGACATTGATTATAGTTTCAATATTATTTTTAATAAGATAATCATCTGAAATCCAGGCACGGCCGCCTGATGGCGTTGTTTATGTGTCAAAACACATAAAAATGCCATTTACTGCGGACGGCCTTGCAGCTAATACAACATTTATATTGTATTAACACATTGCAGGCCGCTTTACATGACATTGCACAAAAATATTACGGCCTGTTTTGTGCTTCAAAACTATTTACGCATATTTGTTCTATTCATAGCTGATTACTGTATCACTTGAGGGTGTTTTAATTTCAAGTCCGTACAATTTTTCAAATCGCCATAATAGAGTAATGTCATTTATATTTAAATAATGTTGTTAATTACTAATAATTGTCATATGGTCCCCAACCTTCCCTAAAAAAATGTTAGTATGTAAAAAATTGGCAAAGGGTATGTTCGAACACGCTTCGACAAAGCTCACGCGCTAAGTCATGTTTCAGCGTGGAAAATATACGAGACCAATAAAAGGTTTGAGAAGAATGTGCAATTTTTAAACTTTTCAGAATTGCAGAGTACAGAAAGTGTGGGAGACTGTGTCCTTTTTTTAGGCACATAATGTCCTCCCAAATACCAGACTGTTTTTATTACAGCAATAAAATAATAAATAAGATGATTACCTTTAATAAATCTAAAAAATTAAAATTTTTAAATTATGAAAAGAAGTATTTGTATATGATAACTCTATTTTATTTATTTAATTGCAAAGTTACTATCTTGTATAGGTTGTTATTCAGTTATTTATGTGGTGGCCAGATTAAGATTTTTTTCTTTCTGTTTTTTTTTTTCTTTTCTTAATCAGAATAATTACAGGAATCTTTGTTTTCCAATAACTTTCTCTATCTACTGAACTAATTTCTTAGGATTTATCACTCCTCATAGTAATTAGATAACTGCCGGTATCTGCAGAATTTCTTGTATTAGTAGAATAAAGAATATAACATAGTATGTAGCTGTTCCATGGCTTATATATTTACATATTATTTACATAAAATAATAATAGATGAGTTAACAACAGCAGTATCACAAAAAATATAACTTTTTATGATCGGTTATATTGTGAATTTGATCAGCTTGCAGGATTTTAATTTAAATATATTTCTCTCAAGATAAATTAATGTTTCAAAATAACTATGAAATTTTAACATTTATGATGTTTTTGTCCATGCTGCATTTGCAAATGAAAAATTAAATATGTGATACTAACAAAATTCAATTAATTTAAAATATATTTATAAAATCAAATATTACCTTACTTTAGCAAAAATTATAATTCTCTCCATTTCTGTAATATGTATTTCAATAAGTAAGTCACAACATGCATTGTACCCATTTAAAAAACTTTCCAATGTGATGTGATGCGCTATGACTTCTCCTTATATGGAGTCAGGAATCTCTTAGCAACTATACCCAGAGAAACCTGTTAGCCACTTTACCTTCCCTTTCCATTCCCCACCCTAAGTTTTCCCATAATCTGCTCCATCCCATTTTCATAACATAATTTTTGTCAACTCCATGGCCTTCATATCTAAATCCCCCTTATCTTTTCCCAAACCCAGCACAAAAACTAATAACCCACTTTCTGTATAATCACTTTGTTCATATTTATTCTTCCATAATTTCATTATTTGTACCCTTTCTGCTTTCAAGCATTTACATTGAATTAACAGATGCCTAATATTTTCTATGCCTTCCTTACACAACTGGCAGACTAAATCATCCTTATTTTTCCATTTACGTGTATATTCCCTTGTTGCTAAAGGTCCCGTTCAAGCCTTAAACAATAAACTACTTTTCTTGCTATTATCATAAATAAACTTGCACCCAATGTTCCGTTTACTTCTATATATATTTAAACTCTTTTTACTCTCCATACTAGTTCTCCATTTCTCCAACTCCCTATTCTTTATTAATGCATCTATTCTTCTATCCATTCCTTACCACTATAACACTCAACAATTCTCCTAACACAATCACCCCACCTTATGTACACAGATTACCTCTGATATATCTTTATTTTAATTAATGACTATGTCTTTTTGCTTATCTTGTAGTGTTGAATCATTTCTTCTTTATATAGTACAAATTAAGTCTTATCATTTTTATAATCCACGTAATTGAAAGTTCTTTAGCACCAAGATAGGATTTAATAAAAATTTATTGGAAATAATAAACTGTGGATTATCTGGAAAAGTGTGTTAATTTAATATTTAAATTACTTAATAATAATTACCTTCTTAAAATATAACTATGTTATGTATAACTATAAAAGCGTGCATCACAATTTTTGTTTATATTTGATTTAATACATTTTTTATTTTTTGAGATATTTGAACTGCTCTATTTGCAGTCATCTTCAGCCAAAATGACTGTTTCTCTGCCTGCACCCTTAGTTACATTTTGATTTATATCTGAGATTCATAGTTATTAACTTACCACAGGTAATTTACATTCATTGATTATAGAACATTCACAGTTATATGGTTTATCTTCTTTAAAATCTGTGATAGAATGTCATTAATATAGATACTATATTCCAAGGGTAGCCAACTTTTGTGTTCATAAGATAACTTTTTATTTTAAAAATGTGTTGTGATCGACTTATTGTCATAGGCATAGTCTAACTGGGGGGAGGTGTGAAATACATACTATTTTTATATATCTACCTAGTAAAAAATGACAGTTATTTAATGGGCCAAAAAACTCATGTCCAGGGGAATTAAAGCAACATGAGTAATTATTAACGATATTTATTAATTCAAATTAGCTACATTAAGCCAAGATTAAAAATATTATTTTCAATAATGATACGACTTACTGGACTTCACCTATCTAGAATTGAAAAAAAAAATTTAGAACAAAAACAAAAATAACAACAAAACTTGAAAATCTTGACTTAATTTGTTTCACTTGTTACCTGACAGCTCTTGCCAGATTGGCCTCACAGTCAACCAAAATTGGCTTTCTGACCAACCGATGTATCACAATTTACTTGTTAGCCACCCCTGCTATCTACCATTCAATCATCATCATTTCATTGGTTATTAATATTTAGAATTGACACTGGAATATTTAGATATACAAATAATTTTGCAAGCCTTTGATATTAGTTATTTATCATGGAATATTTCATTGGAGGTAATTAACCATATGCAAAGATGATTCTCTTGACTTTTGGTAATAATCTTGTCTTTCATAATGTTATGCATACAATGATTATTACGAGACTGAAATTAATATCAAAACTAAATTTAGAACCATTTCTACTTTTGCTCATAATTGGGAAGTTGCTATCTGAACAGAAATAAACTCATCACAATATCTTGTGAGAAAATATTTCATAGAAAAATATTTTAAATAATAGTTAATGAGAAAGAGACAATTATAATCTAAGTAGAATTAGTTATATATATATATATAAAGGGTATGTATTGATAGATATTTAAACTAATTTACCCATATTAACAGTAATGGGCTTTATATTAGATTGTAGAAGTAATACAGGATTTATAATGGAATGGGACACATATATTGATAAACTTTATAGCAAATTAGCTATCTTTTGATTTTCATATAATCTGATGGGATGAACTATATGATATATCGTATTCTATGTGATCCAGCGTTTAATTAATATATTACTTATCAGAATGAATATGGAATTCAGTCATTAGAAAAATAGGTCTTTTTACTTGAAGACTTTGTGGTCAAGATTTGGAGCCAAGTATTCCTTTCAAAAAAATCCATTTACATATAAGCTATTATCTTTCCATTACGCTCTATTTTGAAGAAGGATATTTTCAGCATTAATTGAATTCCAAAAGGCAAATGGAATTTCTATAACTAATTAATAGCAGTCATTTCAAGGGAATTTATGATCATGTTAGTGTGACATATCTATAGGAGCAGATTATTCACATATTTAGAATTTTGTCTAGGTATAAATAATTGAACAATTTGTCATTGAAACTGCATGGACTATTTCACTTAGTAGTAGATAGTCTTTATAAATTTTATTTATAATAGGCATATGTTTTATATAATTACATCAGATTATCTAAATATTTTGTCATTACTAAAAGCTTTATATAGAGTTCCTTTGTTTTCTAAAATGTTTGCAATCTATATAGATTGATTTAATTTGAATCCGAGTTCTTTGAAGTTTATTTCCTCTATCTTAACATTCAAACAATAACTTGACAGATTTTTCTACAAATAACAGAGATTCTAGTTTGAAGGCATGGTTAGAATTAATTTAATGTTGGGTTAATCTAAAAGATTATCATTCTTTTCTATTGAAATGGACTATTATCTTTCTTTGGCACTATCATGATTAAAAAAATAAAGTATATTACGGAAGTGTAAAGAATCATGACTATATGTAAAAAGTGAATTATTCTGTTTTTCTTCCTTGAAGTTTGCATCCATTTGTCTTGCATTGGTAGTCGAGAGGTCAGTGCGACTGCCTTGCACTTGCAGGCAGTTGCCCGGGTTGCGGGTTTGCGTCCCGGCCGATGCTATGACACTTAAAAAAAAAAAAGTTTGCATCCATTTTAACGTGGAGTTTTAACTAGCGTTAAACCTTCTTATGACTTTTTTATCTTTTTCAAAAAGATGCAGAATTTTACTAGCAGATGAAAAGTAGAGTGATTAATGTGGTCTTTCATGGAATTAAACTTTTATGCCTATGTTGTACGTTAATAAATATTTGCTTCAAAAATACTACATTTGAGGGATAAAGTCGTGATGTGATTTAACTGCGTGTTAGGCACACTGCTATCATTTACAATCAATAGAGCTTGTTAATATAGTCTTAAGCCACTAAACATCACATGATCACCATTTCTTATGCTTGCTCGTAACTGTTATGAGCTTGGATTGAAAATATTATTGTGTTTTCAATTTGATTCTCATAGTTTTGTAATTAAAGTACCGATAAAAGATGGCTGCTGGAGGGTTGCATTAGATCCTAAGATCTATTGCAGCACTCTCAGATCCAAGGCTCCTCACTGATGGAGGCCGCAAGCCAGAAACTAGTCCGGGGATATTGGCTGAGTAGGCACTAGGTGGGGATTTTATGCACAAGCCTTCTGGCATCCATTGATTACTCTGGCTTGCACTGAGTGGCACTACTGTATGGAGATTTTTGCCTGTTTTAATATAGTCTTGTCTATCGAATTTGTTGCTCCTGACGGCATATATTATGTTCCCCTATTAAATTCAAGTAGTTTAAAAAACTCATCGAGAACAATGAATTTTGATAATGTGCCAATTACAGTACGAAAACTGAATATTAGGTTATTCATAGAAAACATCACATTTGGCCAAATAAGAAATATTGTTTACTTATTTTATGGTCTCTCTTAGTCATATCAAACAATCAACTTTTTTAATGATATGTGAATAGAATGATTATTTTTTTTTTATGTATGATTTTGCACTTTAAAAAATTGGGCTTTATGTTTGGGATATGTGCCCACTTTATAAAGATACTATTGAGTCCATTAAGTATACATTTAATGATTGTTAGGCAGGAGTATTCTTCAATTACTAATATATTTAGTCTAACATATGCTCTTAATAATATGCAATATTTCTTTCTGGATTACTATTTTTCATTAACAATTTGTTTTTCTTTTAGCTCATCTTCTATTTTTCATAGCCTTTTGAAAGAATGATTTGAGATGTGCTCTGGATTCTAAACAAACAAATTTGGTTTTCAAGGACTTTTTTTAATCAAGATATTGAAAAACATATTTTTCAGTAATACCAAGTATATTAGTTATAAATATGTACATGAAATTTATACTTACACAGGTTTGAATCCTGTCGGCTGCACCAGATCTGTTGTGTTTGGTTAGGCTTACAGGTTTATTCCAAACCAACAGTTATAAAAAGAACAACTACTCAACAAGTAAAATGTACAATTTATTTGTACCAAAAATATACACCCTGTAAACAATAATATACATATATTGTTTATACATGTTACTGCTGAGATAATCGTACTGAGTAATGGAACTCACTTCTAGCTAATGATTAGCCTGCCTCATGATCTCTGGTAAGACTCTTCCAGCTACGTGTTTAGCTTGCCTTGAATCGAGTGCGGACATAGCAGTTTCCAGTTCATAGGTGGACTTGCCTCACTGCATGAATGTCACGATAATGAGAAGAGATACTACCCTTGCTGATGGCAGAGGGTTTAATGGAGAGCACATTCAGTTGTTCAGGTTGACAGAAGTAATTGCTCTCTGCCTTGCCTTCAAAAGGCTGACTATTTAACAGCAGATCCCCTACCTTACTGGAAACATGCAAATTTGGTGCGCGAACCCCAGTGAAGGATTTAATCCCTTTGGATAACAACTGGGTGTTAGCCAATCAGGTAAGGAATCTGAAATAGTCCCCTTCAAAAGGCAATGTCAGATATGACACTTATATTCAATGAGAGATTTTATCTTTACTTTCAATGATATGGATATCAATAATCACTGCACTATCATGGCAAAGAAAGTACATTATGGAATTATAAAGAAGTTTGTTGAGCAAAAATGCATTCCATTTTTCTTTTCACTAAAGCAGTATTCAAGATGGGGCTTTATTTATGATTATTCTGGTGTACTGAAAAAAATTTTGATTAATGGATAAATACATGGTTTAGTCTATTTGGAATTTCATTGATATTGCAATATGAAGGAGACATTCCTCATAATGTATATAGATTTTGCCATTGCATTTAATATTGATTGTGTGCTTAGTCAATCAGCGAATTCAAAAAATATTTTTACTACTGCCACATGTAATGTTAATGTGATTTATTTGAGAACATGAATTATTCTGTTTGTTGATGATCTAATTAATTAACTTTTGTTTTATTACTTCATCTGATTAAAATAGGGAGAATATTTTATCATTGGTGGTTTTTATAAATTATAAATATTAAGTAAAGTTTACGTATATGTTTATGCAAATATTTTTAAATAATATATGAATTAAATAAAAGTGTATTTTGAAAATAAACATAGTTATGATCTAAACAATCCTCATATTTTATGGTCTATTTAAAATTGCATGGAATATGTCAGACTTTATGTAATGCTAAAAAGAGGCTTCAAAGATTTATTCTATGTTGGAGATCTAACGGCCACATCATGTTATAAGAATTGTATGAAATAAATATTTATAATTAATTTCCAATTTTGAAGTAAATGTTTGTATTAAATCATCAAAATTAGTTACCTAGATGGAGATAAAAGGTGGTTGCTGGAGGGTTGCATTAGATCCTAAGATCTAGATGCAGTGCTCTCAGATCCAAGCCTCCTCACTGACGAAGACCACAAGCCAGAAACTAGTCTGGGGATATTGGATGAGTAGGCACTAGATGGGGATTTTATGCACAAGCTTTCTGTCATCAATTGATTACTCTGGTTGACACAGGGTAGCACTACTGTATGGAGAGTTTTGCCTGTTTTAATAACAGGAATCTGTTTGTGTTATATATATTTGCTACATTATGTTATAAGAATTGCATGAAATAGATATTTATAATTAATTTTCAATTTTGAAACAAATGTTTATATTAAATTATCAAAATTAGTTATCTAGATGACATAACAGGAAGTACGTTTGTATTATTTTATATTTTTCACTAGATTAAGAATTATTTCCTATTCAAAAATTACAGCTAAACATATATATATATATATCAGTACAGTTTGATCAATAAATATCAAACTTGCTTTATTATTTTAATGCCATTCAACTTAGATAAAGTATTCCTCATCTTTTATTAGGCTAGAGATTATTATATCATTCTTATCCCAGATATTGTCTTTAAAAGATTGTGTGCGTGTGTTTCTTTTTTTTTAATTATACATAAATCATATAGAAGAGATTCTAAAGAGTACTATTTTAACAAAAAATGCATCTCTCTGAGGAGTGCCAAAGCATGAAACCATGGTCAGGGGGGGGGTTCCTGACAGAGATATTTTAAGTGCTGGCTCTGGCTAAGCATTTATCACAAAGCTTGTTGAGGAATTGGCAATCCTCATTGTTTATAACTTATAAGCTTAAGAGATAGGGTCATGTGATCTATGACTTATTTTGACTATTTATTGCATCTTGAGTATGTTTAGAATTCTTTACTTACATGTTTCAAGAGTTTGTGCTTTGCAGGCTGTTATTTTTCTTTTTCTTATAACAAACAGCACCTTAGCACTAAGTAGATTTGTGAAAGAAATGTTTACATCAGGGTTTACTAAGTTGAGGTTTTTTTTCATGTTTTTTGTTTTAACTTCACAAAGTATCTAGAATTTTTCACAAAGAACTGCACTTTATATACCAAAGGTCTAACAATATCGAGAAGAAATCTTGATGTTTTGACATGGTGAATTTTTTAGAACAATGGATCTTAAAGGACACTGATCTTTTTGTGGTATTGAATTTTGCCAAAATATTTTATTTTTGCTGGAATGAATGAAATATTTAAGATGCTTTCTGAATATAGCTGGTATACAATTTCTTGCTTTTTTTAAATTTTTTATTAGCTTGCTATAAGATCTCTTATTTTATTGTCATAATCAATTATATCCATTATAGCTATACTATTGCTTTGGTTAGCAAAGAGAATAATAGTGTTTTTGTTTAGTTTGAAAGATTAAGTAGCGTTCTTTTCATCATACATAATGTTTGATTTGGATTATTGATGTAATTCAAGTATTTTATTCTCCAGCATAAAATATTTCTTTCTTCCTAGAGGCAACTTTTAGTAATATCCTCAATTTATGCCTTTATATCTAATAATAAAATATACTTAATATGACGACAAAGTTTAATTCTTTTTCTTAAAGATTCAGTATCGGTCTGATTTTTGGAATTCAGATTTTTAATTGATGTAGCATTTAGATTAACAATTATTTCAGCAAAATTCCTCATCTCTATTGTTCACTTAAAA
This sequence comes from Epiperipatus broadwayi, assembly GCA_028023455.1. Lineage (NCBI taxonomy): Eukaryota > Metazoa > Onychophora > Udeonychophora > Euonychophora > Peripatidae > Epiperipatus > Epiperipatus broadwayi. The sequence continues at coordinate 227,595 of JAQFVV010012407.1, forward strand.
TCCACAATAACCATATTGTATTAAGATGCATTATTATTTCTAAAAAATTACTATACCAAAATATACACAAATAAATACAATTTATCCAAACCGCTTCAAACACTTTTTAGCAAAACTCTTTATTTGTACATATACATACACCTACATTTTGACTAACCTACAGTCTTCTTCAGAGCAAGTTTATAAACTTGCTCTGAAGAAGACTGCAGGTCAGTCGAAACATAGGTGTATGTATATGTACAAATAAAGAGTTTTGCTAAAAAGTGTTTGAAGCGGTTTGGATAAATTGTATTTATAGGATATTACGGCAAAAATAAAGCAAAGCGTGATTTTGGTAGTATATCAAAATATGTCAACATTTCAAAGTTCTTAGTCCTTTGTCATATAAGATTGTGATTTTTTTGGTCAGAATTAATTTAGGCACTTTATAGAATTAATCAAAAATAGGACAAAGAGAAAAAACACATTTTAGTAAGCTTTGATGTGGAAAATGAAAAAAAAAAAAGTAAATGAAGGTGATCCCTAAAATCCATAATAGGTCTTCATACTGATAGTATAATGGAACTATTAACCTTCTGCATAGCGATGACATATTTTTAATACAACATAAAATTCTTCTAACAAAATCAAGATATATGTATAATTTCATGGAAGAGCTTGAAACCATGGCCATTCACCTGCACCAAAAATCTGACTTGACTGTGTTTCATAATACACTGTTGCAAATTCTGGATTCACATTAATGTATCCACTTAAATTCAGCATTAGAACAAGAACAAACATTGGCATGCTTAAATGTTTTTTGAGACAATATTACATCATGGCAAAATCAATACTAGTTTACTGAAAACTCTTCCAAGGTACAATTATACTATCGCTATGATAAAGAGCGAAAGAACTTTACTCAGAAACCCTTGACTTGGAAAAAGAATAATTATCTATTTATTATCATTAAGAAAATCTTAATTACACAACAAAGAATATATAAAAAAAAATACAGGCTCTGTAGTGCATGCATATACTAGGATGGCAGGTAAACCAAATAAAGTCTGCAGTCACTGTATCAAATAATATCTGTCCAAAGCCATAACGTAGTATAGTGTGAAGAATCTTTGCAAAATTTAAATCTGAAATACATGTAAAGTAGGTCAATGGTGAAATTAATCCACCCATTGAAAAGTAATTAAAAGAACATAAAACAAATGGTGAGAATATAGATATATTAAATAGTAAATCTTGCATGTATCAATGAGGGTGTTTGATTAATATTTGGCAGTGAGAGGGAAAAAACCTGCCCACAATAATAGCAAATAAGCCCATAAATCAGTCGAATGTGATAATCCATAGTATTTGGAAATCATCCATTAAACTTGGTTTTTTAAAAAGTTAAAAGTGGAGAAATCAAAAGCATCATCATAGATAAGTATGTAAAATTTATACTGACTGTTGTCTTCGATAGTTAGTTAAAATGTTTCTTTAACTTCAGTCTTCCCAAATCTAAAATTCACTGATTCAGTTTTCATGCTAGCTATCACTGGTTAGATCAGGAAAACCTGAAGAAGAATATTATTACTCAAAACATTGTGTCTAACCACTAAACATCACATGATCACCATTTATTATGCTTGCTCATAACTGTTATTAAAACAGGCAAAACTCTTCATATAGTAGTGCCACTCAGTGCAAGACAGAATAATCAATGGATGCCAGAAGGTCTAGGTGCAGTGCTTTAAGATCCAAGGCTTCTCACTGATGAAGGCCACAAGCCAGAAACTAGTCTAGGGATATTGGATGAGTAGGCACTAGATAGGGATTTTATGCACAAGCCTTCTGGCATGTATCGATTATTCTGGCTTGCACTGAGTAGCACTACTGTATAGAGAGTTTTGCCTGTTTTAATAACATTGTGTTTCATGATAACCTGTATGTTATTACTAACAGTGAATATGTTTATAAAGATATAAAAATTTATATAGATAAAACATAAACACAGGATGGTCAAGTAGTATAAATCGAGGCAAATTAACAGGTTATTGTAAAATAAAAGATGCAATTAATAGAAGAGATGATATATCTAGATTATATATTCATTATTTAAAATATTGACATAAGATAGATTGTGTAAGAAATACAAAACCTTTAAACTATATTAAAAAATCTAATAGAAGGAAAATATGTGAAACAAAAATATAACTGTATGAATGTATATAAACTACAGATTAATTTAACTAATAATTGATTAATTAAAAATGAATGAAAAATTATATATTATGCATTTATATAGGTTTTTTTTTTTTTTTAATAAACATCTTGTATTATTGTTATAATGGTTCTAGTTAATTTTATGTATTAAAAAGATAGATGTTAATATGTATACAATGTAAATAGAAGCTTTAAAATAGTATCCATCACATTGACAAGAGAAAAAATAAATACCAAAAAAGCTTACTTGTATTTTTTTTATAATATATAAATATATATGTAATATTCAAGTCAATATATATATATATCAAAATACAGTAAAATTCACATAAATTATAGTTATTTTTAGAAGTACTTTCGACTATACATCTTATAGTCTTTATCGACTATATAATATTGAATAATCAAAATGAGTCATCCTTTCACAATATACATAGTTCAATTTAGATTTAGTTCTCCCACAAAATAACAGAATTGGGGGAGAGCTAAATCTAAATTGAATTATGGGTATTATGAAAGGATGTCTTGTTTTGATTATTCAATGTTATATAGTTGATAAAGACTATAAGATGTAGAGTCGAAAGAACTTCTAAAAATAATTATAATTTATGTGAATTTTACTGTATTTTGATATATATATATTGATTTGAATATTATGTATATCTTAGAAAGAATACAGACATCAAACTTAATTTATTATATATACAATTATTGCTGTTATGTAAAGATATTTTATTTTATATTGTGTGATTTATTTAAATTTAAAATGTATGTAATTTTAAAAAATATATATATTTTGGTATAGCATATTATTATTATCTTTTCTTAATTTTTTTTTTATATTACATTCTTTACTAGCTTTGGGCAAATGCTTAAATGGGCATGGATACAGTATTTTTGTATCCTAGTTATTTTTATTTTTGTTTTCAAAAGGATAAAAGATTATGTTTTTCAACAACAATATGTGACTACAATTGTAGAAAAGCCTTTTAAAGAACATTTGAACTGATAAAAATGTTGTTTTGGACTGCCTTATGGCATCAAAAGAAATGATTAACAATCCTATAGTTTTGTAAATAATATATTTTTGTAACTTATTTTTATCAGATTTTTAAAAATATGTATTATATGCATATTCATCCATAGATTACACATTTATTTGTATAACAAATGTACATATTTTCTACTTCTTCTTTTCCTATGTATTGATTTCTACTTTAACATATCATACCATTTGCACCTTTCTTAAACACTTTATCAATACTTTTATTTATTAAACTAACAGTTTCGACTGTCCTGCAGTCATCATCAGAGCTCTTGTTTATTCTATTGGGTTTTATCAATACTTTTATTTATTAAACTAATAGTTTTGACTATCCTGCAGTCATCATCAGAGCTCTTGTTTATTCTATTGGGTTTTGGAAATAGAATTAACAAGAGCTCTGATGATGACTGCAGGACAATCGAAACTGTTAGTTTGATAAATAAAAGTATTGATAAAGTGTTTAAGAAAGGTGCATATGGTATGATATGTAAATGTATATATTGTGAGAATTGTTGTAATTAATATATGAATGATATAGATTAAATAATTTTAACTTTATTTGAATAAAAACCTTTTGATACAGATGTATATGTATTATTTTTTTTATAAAACTTGTAGTCTTGATATGCATTACATCAGCATAAACATACATTATGATTAAGTATTTAAAAGGTGAGTTTTATTAACAAATAATTTAACCTTAGTACTGAAAATTCAATTTTTTAAAATAGATAGTAATAATTTAATGGAAAAATTGAATATATTTTGTAAATTTTCAAATCTTGACTTAATTAAATTCAAATATTTTTTAACTTTTGAAATTAAACATTAATATGGATCTTTATATCCATAAGTTATTTGCATTCAGTGTCATTTATCATCTTTTAGGTATCTGAAGTAGCATCTCTTTAATATCACTAAATTTATACTTTATGGAATATTACAACGATAATTACATACACTATATGATATGCTGTCCAAGTTATCAGCAATATTTCTGATTTCTATTCCTGTATATTCTTTCATAGCTAGTCCTTTAACACAAAACAAAACTCATTTGTGTTGTCCATGGTTAGAAATTAGTCTGGGAATATGAATATGCCATTACCATCTCATAATCTATTGATATATCTCTGGAGTAGAATGCATTCCTTTTCTGTGGAATTTACTATATTGATAAAGTGATGGACTCTAGTGAAATGATCATTGATTAAAACTCAATCAGCTATTTCTGATACTCACTGGTGATAAACCGTTACATTATTTTTTATAATAAATTACTACTCCTTTAAATGTCATTTAATTGATCACCTTATCCCCCTCTGAAATTAAAATGATTTTATTTATTTTGTTTTCTAATGACGAAATATTAGAGCCTGGTTATAAAAATGTATATATAACTCATTCTTCACACTGATGAGTTATTAATCACTGATTAATAACATTATAAAGTATTATATATATACTACAAATACTTGAAAATACTTCAGGATAACATATTTAGATGACAGAAAATATAAATTTAATGGAAATGAGCGAAATTGTGTGTTAAATTATTTTTTAGACAACTATGTTTAAGATTCATTTGAAAGAACTATATAAATAATAAAGAATAATAAATTTATAAATAACAGTAGTTAACAAAATTCTCTCCCTGAAGATAGGTTGCATTGACAAGGCTAATGATTAGTGACCATAGTAGTTTGTTATTATAGATTAGACAACTTCCATATTTCTCCATTCTTTTTTACTTCATAAATAATTTTATATAAATAAAGATATAATAAAAGACAAGTAACCCTCAAGATGCATTTCATGCTGAACCAGCACTCATCAGTTGGGCTAGGACATCATCTTTATTACATGAAGAGTATTTACGTAGAGCAAATTGTCTCATTTTTATTTTCAAGCTCAATTTACTCCATCCCCAACTTTTACATTATTAACTTTTTGATAAACACTTAATGATTATTACTAATCATTTATTAAACTAGAGACATTCTCTAGCACAGATATAAACTTTAATCCAAGTTAAAGATTAATATATTTGATTTTCAGCACACACACACACATGGCTATTTACGTTTTTCTTTCTCCCATGCATAATATCTTTTTTACAGATTAGACAACTTCCATATTTCTCCATTCTTTTTTATTTCATAAATAATTTCATATAAATAAAGATACAATAAAAGACAACCCCCAAGACGCAATTTTGTGCTGAAGCAGCACTCATCAGTTTATTATTACTTTCCATTTCAGTTTTAGAACTTCATCATAAACTTTAATTATCTATTATAAGATGCAAAATTATATTTATGACAGTTATTTATAAAAATCAAGTATGATGAATACTTTTTCTGTGTATACTTCTGTATTCTGATAGAGAAGTCAAATTATTTAAAAATTATCATGCATCAAAAATCCAAATAGTAGCAAAGAAATCTAATAGTCATAAATTCACTATGTATAGAGACATGAAAAACTTCATTAGTGCATAAGCACATAGTATTAGGACTCCATTTATTCAGTGAATAAAATTAATTTAATTCATGTATTGCATGTTATACAAATTCACTCGCACATTTCTCTTTTTTTTTTTGAAAGAAAATAAAAAATATTTTATGATAATTTGAAAAAATTATTGAATTCTATATCTAAGAATCAATACTAGCATTTAGAATTTAATGGAAAGTTAAGAAAATATTTTTTAATTTTTGTATTGCCATTTCTCAATTGTAATATTAATTTTTCTCATGTGTCATAGCATCGGCCGGGAAGCGAACCCGCTAACCCGGGACAACTGCTTGTAAGACAGCCATGCTGACCTCTCAACCACCAACGCTTGACAATTGAAATATTAATTTTACAATTCATTTATTTAACATAATTAAATTTCTAATCAAATTATCACCATCTGAGATTACTTATTTGAATACTTAACTTTAATGCTTGTTTTATATACATATATATATATCAGGGATGAAGTGTCCATGTATTGAACGGAATGAGTGCTTCTGTAGAAAAATTCACTAAAACTTTCAAAAGCTTTAATTAAACTTCAATTTAAAAAATTAACTTTCAATTTTTTTTTACCAACAGTTGAATTGTTTTTATATATGTAGGGATTGGGGAATGCACTCGATTAACTCATTCTCGCATTCTCATTGATTATAAGAAGTTCAAACAATGCTAAGATCTAATTTACAGTTAAAACTTTTAACAATGTTAAAAGGATTTGGAAGATAAAAATATATTGATAATATATTCTCTGATTTACAGATAAGAGAGTTTCAGATTTTTCTAGATGTGTGTAATATATATATATTAGGCACTATTACATAAAAATTGTGGCAAGTGAAATAAAAACAAGAAGTATGTTTCCGTTCCAAAAAAGTCATGCTTTGCCATTGATATATATATTATACACCTATCTTGTTGCATGGTTATTTTCACTCTGATTTCAGTAATTAATTAGCTCATATATGCATGAAATCATTTTGGTATATAAAATATTTAGTTTAGACTTATTTTTAATCAATAGAACAAATTTAGGAGTACATTTTAGATTTGTGAAATTAAATTTAAAATATTATGAATTAATTTTACATTTAAGTAGATAATATCTAGGGTCATAAGCATATCTAAGGAATTTTATCTAAATCAACCATGATGGGCCATTTATTAATTTTTTTGGAATATTACTTGATAAGTCAATTAATCAAATAAAAAGGGGGCTAGTAATGAAAAACAATAATATATCATGAAAATATGTTAAAATGTAGAGCAATGCTGGTTATTCAGTTCTGAAGAAGAAAATTTAACAAACATTTAGCTAATAAATGAACAAGCAACTAAGGAAAATGAAATGACAAAACTAAATTAGCTCTATTTCTAAATAAATTATAAAGAAAAACATCTAGTTGGATATTTGAGAGAGATAATAAAATTAATACAAAAATTCAGATGGCTTACACAAAAAGACAAATTTTGGAAATGCTTCCAATACAATAATACTTGATTACAAATTCTGATCTTTTATTTGAAAAAAGACAAAATGAAATCTATGAACAGCTGAATCTATTAAGTATTTGGGGAAATTATTAACGAGTGAAACTTATAATGAGTTAGTATGTTTTTGGTTGGAACAAAAAAATGAATTAGTGGTAGTAATATAAAATTGTATTAAATCATTAATCTTAGAGAAGGGTGAAACAAATAGGATTAAATTGTGTAATAAAATGTAGTTTAATAAGAGAGGTACTCATCTTATAGCTAAAGACGCTGCTCTATGGTGCGGTTTTCGCGCTAAAACACAAAAATGCTGTTTCCGCGGCCGACACGTTCGGATCTGCGTTTTCTATAATACAACTTTTTTATTGTGCTACAGAATGCAGGCAGCTATGTCGCATCGCAGCAATTGCACAGTTTATAAAATAGTTACGACTTGATGAGAGAGTTTGTATTTGAATTGGATGGAAATGTTGTTTTCATTGGATTTTTTTTAATTTTAAAGTATTGAAATGTTCAGATTTTTTAAAGTAACAATTCTAAGACTCTTTACAACATACTGTATTGAAGTTTTAATTGGGAAAATGTTAAATATCTATGTTTTTAGTGAGTTGCAATTAGGTAACGCGTCAAGTAATGTACTGTTCGTAACATTCCACGAGTGTATATTTTTGAAGTAAAAAAGAGCGGTACCAAAAAAATATCCAGTAAGAAAAGTACAAATATACACATTTTTTTGTAAATTTCATAAAAAGCAAATATTATAAACATGTTTAGTAAGTAAATAAGACATTTATATGTGTTTGTTGTTGTTTAAAAAAGTTTGACTTTATTTTGTCCGAGTACGGTTACGATTTTGAATTTTTTTATTTTAGCATTACAAACAACAGAACACTAACCCTAAAACTAACCCTAACTATAAAACTAACAGTAACAACTTTTACTTTTTGTTGTCATTCTATTTCAAGTAAAAAGTAGCCGTAATATCTCTTTGTCTGTAAAAAAAGAAATGTAAAACGAAGATTAAAAAAATAGACTAAGAAATTTTACTTTTTATTACGATTATTATTTTTTTAGTTAAACAACAACAAAAAAAGTCCTAACACAAGTAAAAAAATATCCGATAGAAAATTGATAAAAAAAAAGCCGTAACACAATTAAAAAAATATACTATTTATAAAAGACGATTTTGTTTTGTTTTTATTTTCGCATTACAAAAAAGCACCATAAGAGATATTTAACTGATACATGAAAATGCCTCTTATAGAAGGATATAGAAAAATATTGTTTCAGGAATTAAAAAGATCCACATAAAGTTAGAAAGACCTTGGAACAGAAGATTAAATATTGATATAAAAATTTTCTTTTGGTTGAATCTGAAACATGCTTAACCTTGACATTGAACAATGTAAAAAAAAAAGATGCCCGATTTACTAAACAATATATTATTCCATTGATATTAAAAACATTTCTTTGAAAATATAAAAATTCAAATAAATCAGAGTAAATTATTAAAAAAAAAAAATTTCATTTGTTGTTTCATACTAACGCTAGTCCTTAGAGAATATGAGAGAACAGAAAATGAAAAAAGGAGTATTTTCAACAATATTGTATTAAAAGTGAGATTGAGTATAGTCAATCTGAAAATAGAACTATGTAGAAGCCAACATTAGTCAAGTATAGTTTGACATTATATAATTAAAGTCTGACAGATACATAAGAATATTGAATCTACAAATTTGCACATCATTAAATGTTATTCCTTCTGAAATTAGCAGATTAATATATGGATAATTCTGATCAGTAATCTCTAAATATTGTTTTTTTTTTTTTCATATGTTAAACCATCGGCCAGGAAGCGAACCTGCGACAACTGTCTGCAAGCAACTTCTTGCTTGCAAGGCGGCTGCGCTGATGGGCATTTTTAAAGGCAGGATTATAACACAAATAGTTATAATCCCATGTAAATATATTATGGTTTAAGATGTCTTATCATAAAAAAGAATCTCACCCTGGTTGTATAAACAAAGATAAAATTACTAGTCATATATAGATATATCAACTTTTGAATTAAAAATTATTTCACATCAAGCCATTATTTGACAGCATGCTGAAAGACAATGTTGATTTGAGTTGAATATTAGAAACAGACTCTAGAATACCTTCAAAGTTGCAATGAATTGAAATTACAGTTTATCTTCAAATTACTACAGAACTGATATAATTAAATTATAAAGATTGTCAAATAAGGGCGTAGGGTTTTGAGAATGAAAGTTTTCATCTTTCACACTACTCCAAGAATAAAATTTATGCATACATACAATAATAATTGATATATACATATTTTAGTGATGTGAGTTCATCTAGCAATGGTCTCATTTGAAATCACAAAGAGCTCAGTCGAGTTTAAAAGTAGATAAAACTAAATAGATAAATTTAGGTATTTGAGATTTTAAAATCAGACTAAAAATTACTTTACTCGGTACTGTGGTATTAATAGAGCTGCAACATGAAGAATTATAATCGTTTAGTCATTAAATTAATTATGTTATTAAATCAAAAACATATTTTAAAATCTACATTTAAAAAAAAACAATTTAACAAAAAAAAAATACGAAAAGCATTAATATGAAGAATAGTTAAAATGCGTGTTTAAATCAAATTGAGTGGGTGTTTGCATGTACATATTCTGCATAATCTATTTTAATACATTGTACAGACTTATACCTGTATTTATATATGCGGGATTCGAACTCAGACTTTCACACGACCTGACTCTCAGTGCCATCTTATATTGCTGACTCACCTGATCACACACGTGTTGAAAAGATAAATAATCACCAAGTTGTATTTCGTGCTAAACCAGCACTCATCTGTTGGTTCAGATTACCATCTCCACACATATATACAATTAGTACTCAGCTTTATATTAAGATAACCAATCTTCATACTTTAATGAGTGCTGGTTTAGCACGAAATACATATATTGGTGATTATTTATCTTTTCAACATGTGTGTGATCAGGTGAGTCAGCAATATAAGATGGCATTGAGAGTTGTAGGTCATGTGAAAGTCTGAGTTCGAATCCCACATATATTATATATATAAATGCAGGTGTAAGCCTGTGCAATATATTAAAATAAATTATACAGAATATGCACATGCAAACACACCCTCACTTTGATTTAAACACGCATTTTAACTATACTTCACATTAATGCCTTTCGTATTTTTTTTTTTTGTTAAATTGTTGTGTTTTTTTAATGTAGATTTTAAAATATGTTTTTGATTTAATAACCGAATTAATTTAATGATTAAACGATTATAATTCTTCATGTTGTAGCTCTAATACCACAGTACCCTTTATTCATGTTGATTATCCCATTCAATAAATAGACAAATACACGGATTTCAAAATATTTATAAAACTAAAAATCAAGTTAATATACAATAGTTATATGCAAAATGTATTTAAAATTCTTGCTTTCCGTTCTCTTAACTTATGGAGATGTTATATCTAAAAAATATATTTTGGAATAGAAGAGATGAACATACATACATATTTACAAAAATTAAAGGTAAAGTTTGAGGGTTAAACTTATCGATACATATAAAAAATTTGGCTTTTATTTTTTTTTAAGATCAGAGAAAAGACTTATTTATATTTAGTTAAATAAGAAACAAAAATGCATACTAGTTTAAAAAACAAACATAATTAATCATACTTAAGGTACAACTGGTAATTAATTTTAAATCAAACAATTTCTGTTAATGACTTGGTGCAAAGAAAAAAACACCATTTTTGGGACTTAAACACAGAGAATTTAAGATTGAGGTAATGGATTTTTTCGTGTATTCGTATCCTGTCTTTTGGAAAGATAGAATCACCATTCAGTGAGATATTGATTCAGATTCATTCTTTTACAGATAAATTCATTGTCATATTGCTATAAAGTGCTCTACAATGCCTGGTTTAGAGAAAATAATCACTAAAACTAACGCGGCTTATGCAGTAGCTATCACATAAAGAAATCAGAGAGCTAGAAACGTTTTAGTATTATTTTATTGTTGCTAGAATATACTACCCAGGTTTCTAAATTAATTTCTCCATAGTAAATAGATGCTATGTCTCCAAATTAATAAATCTGAAAATGATGCGAATCATAACTTGATCTGTTTGTTCTTGTTACTCAAAATATTCCCCAGCATAATGAAGTATACAATGTAAGGAATTCAGAGATCCGCGCATGGAGGTTACAAAACTAAAAATGGAGTGAATAAATATTAAGACTATTATATAGCTTTAGAAAATATTTGGTTCAACTAATTTACTTTTTTCTCCAGAAATTCATTGCAAATTTACATATATCACATGATCACCATTTCTTATGGGTTGCTCATAACTTATTAAAACAGGAAAAACTCTCCCTACAATAATGCCACTCAGTACAAGCCAGAGTAATCAATGGATGCCAGAAGGCTTGTGTATAAAATCCCTATCTAGTGCCTATTCATCCAATATCCCCAGACTAGTTTCTAGCTTGTGGTTTTCTTCAGTGAGGAGCCTTGTATCTCAGAGCACTGCACCTAGATCTTAGATCAGAGCACTGCATGTAGATCTTAGATCCTAAGATCTAGGTGCAGTGCTCTCAGATTTAAGGCTCCTCAGGATGAAATCCACAAGCTAGAAACTAGTCTGGGGATATTGGACGAGTAGGCACTAGATAGGGATTTTATACACAAGCCTTCTGGCATCCATTGATTACTCTGGCTTGCACTGGGTGGCACTATGGAGAGTTTTGTCTATTTTAAATGTACATATAATGTATAAAGAATTGGGTGTTAACAATTTATTACAAATTAAAGTTGATATAATGAAGATTAGAGATTACATTTTATACATTTTTTTTTTTAAAGAATGAGTGCTATTTTTGAGCATCAGTTCTGGGGTTTATTTTTATTATAGCAGTGTATGTATATTACAGTGAAGCAAATTTTTATTAAACAATTTTTTATTTAAAACTAAATTTAATATCCATGCCCTAGGCTGGGAAATATGACAATATGCTAATGGGGATGGATTTATGTGATAGAGGTACTTTACCATATGTAGTCTTCCATAAAGGGAAATGGTGCTTTAGAAATCTATTTGGGATATCTTGATTATAAATAAAGTTACTTGATAGAACTTAGTCCAATTCTCACATAAATAGTTGTAAAATGATGTTGATCAGGACTATTTTCTTTTGTTTTTCGATATGATCTTTGCAAATTGGGAAAATATAGTTTGACCATCATCTTATTTATTAATCCCAGTATTTTTTATGGTTAATAAATTTTTCAAATCAGTGCATAAAGTGACTAAATTGGCATCTATAAATTTAGTTATATCTTATTTAATTTGATAGTTAACTCTATAAGGTCAAACATCCAATTTCTCTTCCAGTCATCTTTCTTTATCATCAATCATTATCAATCCACTGCAGGATGGTCTCTCCAAGTTCAATCTATCTCCGATCTTTAGCTTCTCTTCTCCACATCACCCCTGCACACTTTCTTATCACATCCATCCATCTCACATGTGGTCTCTTTCTGGGCCTTTTACAATCTCTTGGAATCCAGTTTAACATTTCAATTGTCCATCTATTATTATCTTTTCTAGCAATATGTCCAGCCCAACCCCACTTCATTCTTTTATTTTTTTGAATAAGATCAGTAACACCTGTTTGTTCACTTACCCATATATTACATTTTCGATCTCTTCTAGTTACTCCCAACATGCATCTCTCCACACTTCTTTGAGCAGTCTGAACTCTCTGTACTGCTCTTCTATTAAGTGTACAAGTCAACTTTCTTTATATTCATATATAAATAAATTCAATTGATGTGACTAAGAATGTATTAAATCACATTAATTAAATAATTGTAATATATTATTTTTTCAATCAAATATATATATTTGAAAAAATTGTGAATATCTTGAAAATTTGCATGAGAAGAAATAAAAATTTAGATAATAATAAATTATATAAAATGAAGCAGTGCCATGATTTATTTAAATCTTTAACTTAATTTCTTTTAAGATGTTTGAAAAACAAGTGAACAAAAGGAATATGAGATTTTGAACAAATATTAATAGAAATTCAGTGTCTTGTCCTGATGCCTTGTATAGTTTAATGCAATGATGAATTATCAAACTCTAAAGCGTAACATCCTTGGATCAAATCCAGTTTTGGTGCTCAAATTTCTTACAAACTCTGGAACAATGAAGCTATTAATTTTTTCTCGTTGTCTTGATAATTTTTTTTTAATGTATTTGATTAGTCACTGGTTGAAAAATACATTAAATGATCACGCGAACAATAAAAGGAATGAGATTCACTCCATAGTTATGAGAAATTAGAATATGTTCACTAAAACCTAAAATTTAATTTCAACTTTTAAATCGGCTGCCTATTTCATTATCTTATTCATAAAATTTAGGAATCAATTTGAACTTAAAGAAAAAAGTTATAATAGAGAATAGTAGTAAATGGAAATTTGTACTATTTATGTGTTGCAACGAATCAGCTAGAGAACCTTTCTCCCCAATTACGCCAAACTTTTTGAAAATATTCAAATTATATAGAGCTGCTTTGTAAATATGATGTCCATAATCTTACGAATAATTTCATCATTTCATGGATAAATTTCATTATAAGAATAAAATGTTTAGTGATAATTTATACAAGTATAACGAAAAATCAGAGAAATTTTGTATATAAGAATTCCTCTGGATTTAGAATAGTTTGTGAAAGTTAAACATTATTTCATTATTCTTGCATTTCCTTGTCTGATCTTTAAATTAATACTTAAATTCATTTAATTTTATTTTATTCACATAGTAAACAATGTTAATCCACAAACTAAATTTCTAAAAAAATCACTTTAATAAACTTGTAAACTACAACTTTTCTTATTAATGTCAAAAAAAAAAAAAAAAATATGACCATTTTTATCTGGTTCTCCCCTCTCCGCTTCTTGAATGGTAAATGAACTAAAGATCAATATTTTAAAAATGTGAAACTTTTATGTTAGTAGCAATTTTTGTAATTATTAATCAATGCAGAAATTATTAACAGATTCAAATAACAAACCAGAAGAAATTCTAACAAACTTTTAAATATTTAATATCAATGATTTATTTATAAACTTATCAAAATTATTATAATTTAATTTTATTCAATTTGAAATTATTAAAATGTATGATTGCCTTTTTTTTTTTCAGTACTTAATTAGTGCTTAGTAAGAGAGAATTTAATGTATTAAAAATTTGCATAGATTAAAAATATCTGGTACCATGACCAGGATTTTAAAGATCTTTAATTCTATTTATAAACAAATTAACATCTAAAAGAAAGTCGATGTCTTGCATTGGTGATCGAGAGGTCAGCGTGACTGCCTCACAAGCAGTTGCCCGGGTTGCGGGTTCGCGTCCCGTCCGATGCTATGACACCTGAGGAAAAAAAAAGCCGATACAAATTGAATAATTCAATTTAATGGAATCAAAAAAAAAGTTTTTGCAGCATACTCTATATTTTTTTGAATTCCCTACATAGGAGTTCCAAAAAGAATTGGTCAACTGTGTGCTTAAAAAAAGTGACAATACATAGTATCTATTGCATTCTTAAAGGCTCCCAAAAGACATCCTTATAAATTTTAATATATAGTATTCAAAATTAAACAATCCTAACATACATTTATATATATAAGTAATATAATGAGCATGCTCATAGCTCTAAACAAGTTTTTCCAATAAATGTTGGGAAAGCATTTAAAAATCTCTATCTAGAATTATTCCTATCCCCAAACCAGTTTTGAGCTGCTAGCTCTCCTCAGTGAAGCACTAGGATATTCAGGCACTAGATCTAAAATACCAACTCAAGTGCAGCATTTATTTAATAGTTAACTATTAATTAGAAAATCTGAAATTTTCAGACATTTATGTCTTCAAATCCAGCTACCTAACTTAAATATCCATATGGGACAGAACTAAATTCAGATACAACATATAGTAATAGCTTTAGCAATATAACATCACCAAAACCTCAAAAGCAAAACAATAATAGTAAGAAAATCAAGTCATACATCACATGACTTAACTTATTAAGCTTGTACTCCAAAAGTAATATAATGAGCATGCTCATAGCTCTAAACAAGCTTTTCTGATAAATGTCAGAAGAGAAAGCATTTAAAATCTCTATCTAGATTTATCTCTATCCCCAAACCAATTTTGAGCTGCTGGCTCTCTTCAGTGAGGCATGAGGATATTCAGACACTAGATCTAAAATAGCAAAGCAAGAGTAGCATTTATCTAATACTTAACTATCAAGTAGAAATTCAAATCCAGCTATCTAACTTAAATAGCTTATTTAAAACTATTAACATACTCATTATATTATTTTTGTAGTACAAGCTTAATAAGTCATGTATGACTTGATTTTCTTACTATTATACATTTTGTTTTTGAGGCTTTGGTGATGTTCTATTGCTAAAGCTATGAATATATGGTGTATCTGAATTTAGTTGTCCCATATGGATATTTAAGTTAGATAACTGGACTTGGAAGAAATATAGATGTCTGAAAATTTCAGATTTTCTAATTAATAGTTAAGTATTAGATAAATGCACCTGAATTGGTATTTTAAATTTAGTGTTTGAATATCCTAGTGCCTCACTAATGAGAGCCGGCAGCTCGAAACCAGGTTTGGTAATAGGGATAATTCTAGATTTTAAATGATTACACTTCTGACATTTATTGGAAAAGCTTGTTTTGAGCTATGAGCACTCATTATATTACTTTTGTAGTACAGCTTAATAAGTTGACACGTGATGTACAACTTGATTTTCTTACTAATGTATACATATGTAGATATAATAAAAATGTTCAACATTTATGACAAAGCATTGTTAAAACACGTAATGCTGTAATTATTAACATTATTAATCAGCGTTGTGCTTTGAATGGTGACTGACATAATGACCAAGTTCTTTAAGTAATAAAAAAAAATTTTAATGTTTAATTTTGAGACAATTCTGTTTCATTTAATTGTTTTTATTGCAACAATTAAAAATGATTTTATTACAAATAACTTTTGGTTTCATTTCTTACATTTTAAAATTATGTACATTATATTGGTTTTTAAAATTTTATCTGCATTGCCTTCTATTCATTTAAAATTCAAGAAGTATGATAGAAATATTATTTCCATACTGTCTCTTTGCGGATAATAAGGATACCAGAATATAAATATTTCAAATAATATACTTAATTAAACTGGTGAGAGAATGGTTAACATGACGGTGAAAGTTGGATTGCACACACACATGAACATATGAAATGCAAATAACATTTGAAAAGCTAAATAATTTCATAGATGACAAAAAAATATATATCAAATGAATTTTATGTAAAACTATGATAATCATTCAATATATACATTAGTTGAATATCAATGAGTCACATTGAGAATATGGAAAGAATATTGCAATATTAGATTTGATCTGGAATACTTTATAGCAAGGGTGGGCAAATAGCGGCCTGAGGGCCACATGCGGCCTGCTAAGAGTTTTTATGCAGCCCGCCAAGACAATCAGAAAAATCCTCCTTGAATTTCCTTTCCGTGCGTGACCAAAGATTCGTCTCGTATTTTCCACTAGGATGGCCACGTCAATACACATGCAGTGTAGATACGATGAACAGTGCTTTTCCAGTTGATCTGGTTAATTTTGTCTTTGCATTAGCAAATATATACATTTCCAACTTTAGTGAAACCATGAACCCACCGAAAAAATGTAAAATCGGTGATGAATGTCGTGTTTAATGAGGAATGGACAAATATTTCTTTGGTAATACAGGGAATAAAGTAGTGTGTTTATTATGTCATGAAAAAAGGTGCTACCCTTCACTTCCACAAAGTGGCCCCTGAGCCAAAAGAATTGCCCAACCCTGCTTTATAGCGTAGTAAATTAAGATGCTTGGCAGGGAAAAGCACATGATGTAAATTAATAAAAAGAAGACATCAAATGATTGTTTATTCTGAAAAATTATTTTTATCTCAATACTCTCATGTAAATTTCATAATTCATATTAGCTCGAGAGTTAATCAATTATCTGATATTTTAATATCCTTAAAACTTGAATTAAAATATTTCAAATGACTTTTCTTGCAAATTGCATTAATTATATTTCATGTTTCTGATTAAATCAGTCGAACAAGACATTTTAAAATAATAAGAGCTTTGTTGAAATTAAAGACAGCTTAATAATTTTTTAATAACAAGTACTGCTACAGATTTCAGTCGATATGCATGAGAATAAAAAGTATTTGAGATATAAAACCAAAAGAAAAACATGTGAAATAACAATATAAGAAAGAAAATGAAGTATGACTGGTGGACTCCTTAATTAACTAGAATAAGTGTTATGTATATATCCCAATGATGTATTCTCTATGCAAAATGACAAACTTTAGTCATATATATTTTGTCCACTTTATTAAATGTTAAGAAATATTTTATCTTCATAATACAATTGTATGCTTCAAATTATTTAGAAAATTTTACTTTAATTTTAACATTAATATTTTAAAGAGTACTATAGTTTTTCTATTATATATTGAAAATATTTCTATAAAAAGTCGATAATCTAACATCTTATTAAATATGATATACATGTAAGTTTAGATATTTATTTGTGTGTAAAAGTAAGTGACCAGAGATACTTAGCAAAATAAATAAATAATCAATCAAACAAGATTGAAATAAACAACTATTAATAAGTATATTTAAATATTTATCAAACCGGCTTGCATCTCCATTGAGACCTTCTCAAGATATTACAGTGATACTTACCAATTCAAAATAATTCACGATTTCTAATTAACCTATATAATTTTTGTTTTGTAAATCAATAATGAAAAAAAAAACAACATATTTTTTTCTTTTTGGCAATTAAAATAGCATTTATTTCATAAATAGACTATTGACAGCAGTAATTAATTCAAAGATCCCAAATCAAGAAAAATTTAGTATCATATATAGCTGATTAAACCAAAATGCAGCAAAATTTAAGAACCTTTCAGCAAAGGTCCAGTTCTCTCAATTCAAAAAAAGAATTATAATTCTTCTACATCAAAAATCAATATTTTTTAATGCAGATACTACCTTAAGAAAGGCAAAAAAAAAACAACAACTGAAGAATGACTTCAAGAAGTTGCAAAGTCAATCATCTATAAACTCTTGCACTTCATTATAAAACAAAGAATGAGATGACCAAGCTAAGCAACTACAATGATTTATTGGAAAACAATAGAAACATCTTTGAAAAGATTGCACTTGTGAATAAATTCACATTTTGTGTTGTGACAGAAAAAAGGCTCATTATGTATTTGGGATGCAGATCATATGAAGCAAAAAAGTAGGACTTACTAGTTCAAAGATGAATTTGTGGTTTTTAAGGACAAGTAAGTGACTGAACCGTACTTTTTTTTTTATGGATACATTATACAAAAACTACACTTATTATCATAGATTATATTCAGTAATGATTTTAGGTAAAACAGACTCCAGAATAAGATATCATTAGACTTGTATCAGACGATTTTTAAGTATAAGAATTTTTTTTTCTCATGTGTCATAGCATCGGCCGGGAAGCGAACCCGCTAACCCAGGACAACTACTCGTAAGGCAACTGTTATGACCCCTAGACCACCAACACTTGACTAAGTATAAGAATTAAAGATATAAGAAGTATGTCATTGCAATCATAACTGCAGTTAACATATAAACTTGGGATAATCATTAAATGAATTGGAATATAATTTTGACGTTGCTTGCAATTGGTCATATTTTGGGGAAAAAAAATTGAACTTTTTGGAGTTACAAAATGCCACTTGACAGAACTTTCTAAATAAAATTGAAGAATGCTTCTGTGGATATTCTATATAGACACATGTCAACTAATTTAATTTGCCATATATCGATTGATTCAATACTTGCTCCTCTAACTAAAACTGTTTACGATAATCTTCTGTTTAATAATATAAAACTGAAGAAATAGGCTTTCTCTTATTGCATAAATTATTGAATATTGTTGCTAGAAGACATCAATCATTAATAAATAGCAGTCGTTCTATGAGAGTAATCTCAAGTGTTACATACACACACGTATATATATATAAGGATATGCATGTACTTTCAGGAAAAAAGTATATTGTATATACGAAGGTGCGTAAAATTATGTAACAATTTTAATTTAGAATATTTTGATAAATTTGGGGGAAAAAACCTAATAAATACCTAAGATGCCATATATAATATTCTTGCAGCTTCTAAATACAAAAATTTAATATACAATTTTCTTTTTTAAAAACACTTCATAAAAACTTACATTCCTATATTGGTTGTTTTCCAAAAAAAATTAAACAGTATTAAATAAAACTGTAAATTTATATTACTTGCATTTACGTCAATTAGGTTACCAGAAAATGTGATAGTGAAATTTTCATCTTTTTATATGCCATTTCACAAATTGTAGACTTTGGATACACGTGCTGATGTAAATAGACAATGTGTCAATTTTTCTGTCAACATTTTACTGGTAAACTTGCTTTTATATTTTTTACATAGATGAGGTTTTCTAATGTAAATTATTGTCTATATACATACATTGCTTACGTGGTGGAGGACCTAAAAATAACCGGATACTAAATATGTAATCTTGACTTAATTTCTGTTGTCATTCATTTTGACAGCAAACAGTGTAAAACCTTTTGTTCTTACACTTCAAATATATAAGTATTATTCACATAGCATGACTGACTTGATATTTTTTAATATTTTTTTGTTTCATAAATAAATGCGTTAGGAAAATTAAAAGTTTATGTGCTTATTTTTTTGCTACAGCATGGCTGACTTAAAAACGTTCGAATATTAAAATTCTTCAAGTTTATGAATTCAAACTATAGAAATTTACTTCATGTTTAATCCATAAAATAATTTCAACATTACTTAGAAATAAATATTTACAATATTCTCTTCACATTTACATTTAGTGCTAAGTTATTACGCAGATATCAAAATTTGTGAATAGCAGTAAACCCTACGTAACATGCTTTTAACACAAATACATTGCAGATATTTTTAATATATACGGGATATCAGACTTACTTTCAAAAAAAAAAACTTTTGTTACCTTAACGTTTCTGACGATAAATTTATTGATGAAATGTAAAAGAGACAATGTTTAAGTAATGCTAAATTCTTAAATGCAACTTGCTGTAAAAATAACAAAAGCCAATTTATAACTACAAGTCAACGTTTGCAATGTGAATTAAAATTTCATATTTTATTAATTTTTTTATTTAATATTTTTTTTGAAACACAGTTCATAGAAACTTCTGTTTCAGTAACTGCAGTTATTGAAAATATAGCTACGGAGGAAAAATTTAAATACAACATTCATATCATAAAAATAAAAGATGTTTATTTATAAAATTAAAATATACGCTTTTCATCTTTAAAAAATTGTAACATCTAATACGAAATCAAAATAAAAGTATACATTCTATTTATTTATTTTATAAAATATGATGTAAATTTTAAATACTTAAATAGCTTTGATATAATAAAAAAATTCCAAGTTGATTTGATACGATGAGAAAGATTTCACAGTCTTTGCATATCGACTTATCGATGATCTTCTAGAACAATAACTTTAGATGGAAATCCTTCAAGTTCAACAAATAAGTATCTATATTCATATTTACCACGATCATTCTGGAAAAAAAAAAATAATAATAACATTAAACTTTTAACTAAATTAAACTACAATAATTTTCTAAATTTACATTTGAAGAGTAAAATTTATTTATTTATTTTTTTAAAAAAAAAACACTAAGAAAATGAATGTGAAGCAAAAAGTGAATTGAGAAGCAATATGTTAGGATCTTTATAATAATTTTGATCTGTGAGTGGGGGAAACTTTTTATCAAACTGCTGACCGTTTACATGTATAATGTATTCCATATTATCATAGTATGGCTTCAATCACTCACATTTATAATTAACACATTATGGTTTTATATTTAATATTAAGAAATAAAATATACTTTGACATTATAATGAATGGGTCAAATCATATATGAATTATATCAAATGTCATCAAAAATACAAAAAAAGTTGTCACAATAAAAGCAATATCCTTTTAAATGAGCACTTAAGGAATCATGTAATTTCTTACCTGAATGAATTTCACAACACATAATATCGAAATGGCTGCAGAAAGGAGTTTGCTATTAACTGAAAGGAGACCCTTTGATTCCTCTTGGAGGCCTTAAAGGAACCGAGCAGGGCAAATTCCTAATGTCCACTCCATACATTCTTGTCGTTGCAGCTGTTATTACTATGTGATTATTCATATAGTATACGAACATGGATGGGCTGCTCACCAACATGCATTAGCCAGCATGGTGAGTTTATTGGCTTTTTACCTCTGAGTTTAAGATCAAGAAACACCATGGTCTTTCTTCTCAGTGCCTGATAAGGCAGAATGAATGTTTGTGTAAATGATAAATATTTTTCCAATACATGTATACAATTATGACAGACAAAAATAAAGCATGGCCCTTATTCCCAGGAGGCTGTAAAGTCACCAACCAAGGCAGCGGTTGGTGGCCGAAGGCGGAGGGTGCTAAGAATCCCGATTGTGGACCCAGGCTGCCATTTGATGACGACTTTTTATTTAGGTACTTACAACTGCAGATCACTTTCAAGTGAAGGAAGATTGCAAGAATTAGAAGGAGGAACTCTCTTATATTAAATGGGACATTGTTGGACTTTGTGAAGTTAGAAGAAAAGGTGAAGAGACAATTGATTTAAAAAGTGGACATATACTCTATTATAAAGGCACAAATATTGGAAATACAAGTGGAGTAGGATTCATTATAAATAAAAAGTGGAAGAACAATATAGTGGAGATTGATGGTGTATCAGACAGAGTGGCAAGATTAGTTATACAACTTAATAGCAGATATCAAATGCAGATAATTCAGGTTTATGCCCCAACAAGTTCTCATAGTGATGAAGAAGATTTTTATATGGATGTACAAAAGGCTTTTGATCAGAGTAAACAACATTTTAAAATCGTTATGGGAGACTTTAATGCTAGAATTGGTAAACAAATGAAAGATGAAAGTGCTGTAGGTAATTTTGGTTATGGTAATAGAAATGAGAGAGGACATAGACTTGTGGAGTTTGCAGAAAAAAAAAAACTTTAAATTATGAATTCTTTTTTTGAGAAAAATGTTAGAAGGAAATGGACATGGAAGCATTCAAATGAAGGTACAGCAGAATTGGATTATATTTTGACTAACAGGAAATATATATTTCAAGATTGTAATGTTCTTAATAAATTTAACACAGGAAGTGATCATCGATTAGTAAGGTATAAGATACGTGTTAATGTGAAATTAGAGACAAAAATTATTAAGAAAAACAATAATTACAGTTGATATTCCTAATCTTCAGAAACATTCTAATGAATTTAAATTAGAACTTAGAAATCGGTTTCAAGTATTAGTAGTTTTTGAACATGATTCAGATTTGAATGAAATTAATATGAAAATAACTGATACACTTTTAAAAACTGCAACAAAGATAGCTGGTAGAAAAAAGCAGCAATTGACCAATAAAATTTCTACTGAGACTAGAGAATTTATGAAGAAAAGAAAAAATATGAAGATATACAAAAATGATGCATTAAAAAGAATTGAATATCTCGAATTTTATAAAATGGTGCGAAAAAGAATTGAAAATGATATAAGAAAGTATAATTGTGAACTAGCAAGGAAAGCTGTAGAAGAAAATAAAAGTCTTAAGAATGTAAAACAACATTTTGGTATTGGTAGGAAATTTATATCTGCAATAAGAAAAAAAGATGGAATTGTTACTAAAAAGAGAGATGACATCATGAAATTGGTAGAAGATTTTTATCAAGAATTATATAGTAATAAAGAACAAGTACCTTCTATATCTATTCCATCTTCCGAATTGCCCAGAATTTTAAATGAAAAAGTGAGACATGCAATTAAATGTATGAAGAAGGGAAAGGCTCCAGGTAATGATGGAATTATAATTAATATATTAAAAGAAGCAGGTGAAGAAATAGAAAATTTTTTAGCAAAGTTATATACCAAATGTCTAAATGATAAAGATGTACCGGATGATTGGAAGAATGCAGTAATAATATTAATATTTAAAAAAGGTGATAAAGAAAATATTAGAAATTACAGACCTATCAGCCTTTTATCAGTTTTATATAAAATTTTTACCAAGATAATTACAACTCGTCTACAGAGAACATTGGATTTCCACCAACCAAGAGAACAAGCTGGATTTAAAAGTGGTTTTAGTACAGTAGATCATATCCAGGTGTTGAGAGAAGTTATAGAAAGGACAAATGAATATGAGTTGTCATTATGTTTTGGATTTGTAGATTATGAAAAGGCATTTGACTCTATAAACATTTCTTCAGTGATCAAAGCATTGGATCATCAAGGTATAGATCCAGGATATTGTCATATTTTGAAGTTTATAAAATTGCAACAGCAACAATTAGATTACATAATGATACTGGGAAAGTCAACATTGAGAAAGGTGTAAGACAAGGTGACTCCATATCTTCAAAACTTTTTACAGCAGTGCTGCAAGAAGTATTTTGTGGATTAATATGGGAAACTAAAGGAGTGAAAGTAAATGGAGATTATTTAAGTCATTTAGATTTCGCAGATGATGTAGTTGTTTTTGCAAATAATGCTTCAGAGCTGCAGGATATGTTGCAGGAATTATCAGATGAAAGTAGGAAAGTAGGACTAAAGATAAATATTCAAAAGACTAAAGCAATGTTTAATCGATTTGCTCAAAATATGAAAATAAAGATTGACTATGATGAATTAGAAGAAGTTAACAGTTACAAATACCTTGGTCAGATTATTAATACAGATGGAAACATAATGGAAGAAATTAATCATAGAATTAAACTTGGTTGGAGTGCTTTTGGTAGAAATAACTTGATACTAAAAGGAAATATGCCTATGTGTTTGAAAAGGAAGGTTTTTAACAAATGTGTTTTACCAGTTCTTACTTATGGATCTGAGACTTGGACACTTAATAGAAGAGCAATACAGAGACTTCAGACCACTCAAAGAAGTATGGAGAGATGTATGTTGGGAGTAACACGAAGAGATTGAAAACGCAATGTATGGGTAAGAGAACAAACAGGTGTTACTGACCTCATTGAAAAAATTAAAAGATTGAAGTGGAGTTGGGCTGGTCATATTGCTAGAAGAGATGATACTAGATGGACAATTGAAATTTTAAACTGGATTCCAAGAGATTGTAAAAGACCCAGAAAGAGACCCCATGTGAGATGGATGGATGAAATAAGAAAGTGTGCAAGGGTGATGTGGAGAAGAGAAGCTGAAGATCGGAGAAGATGGATTAAACTTGGAGAGACCTTCATCCTGCAGTGGATTGATAATGGTTGATAATGATGATGAATATCTAAATTAAATATTTATTTTATATAGAGCTATGTTTATAAACTGTAATATTAATAATAAGCCATAAAGCTAATGCACATGCGCTTTGTAAATTTTAACTATAAATGAATACTCTCACTTTTAAACACAAGATAAAGTCTTTGTGAAAAGATAGAATGAATCCATCTATCTTTTCGACTCAAACATTTATGTATGGGCAAATCTTAAGCATTTGAAAATGAGAGTGTGAAGATGTTAAACGATCACTTTAAATTACTTTAACTATGTTTGGGTCGAAAAGATAGATGGATTCATTCTATCTTTTCACAAAGACTTTATCGTGTTTGAAAGTGAGAGTATTCATTTATAGTTAAAATCTACAAAGCGCATGAGCATTAGCTTTTATGGCTGATTATTAATATGACACAATATCATGGATTTGATATATTTAATAAGGATTACACAATTTATTGCACAGAGTGATTGCATGAATTGTTTTTGCTATTAAAAAGATGATAGCAATGCGCTAAAATTCCTGTTTTGAAGTCATCAGTTTAATGTTATTTTTAAAAAGAAAATAATCAGTGTAAACTCTATATCTTCTGCAGCTACCTAATTCTAATTTAGATATTTGTGAATTTTGACAGCATTAAGCCTATAGAATTGAAAACCAATCACAATAAGAAGACTATTGCTGATTTTATATAAAGTAAAAGAGGCTTTGGAAAAGTTTTTGATGAGTGAAAAAAATTTCTTATGGTGAAAACGAATTAGATAAGGTAAACGAAAATTTTTTAAAAAGACTGAATCGTAGACATGAAAAAATTATCCATAAAAGTAGGCAGTTAACATTTCAATGAAATATCATTCATCTTTCTCAGAACTAATGTATTTTTTAGAATTGGGACAATTTTTGAAGTAATTATGATATTGCACTTTATAAATAGATTGTTCATTCTTGATTTTTTTTAAAAAAGCAACAGAATTTTGACTAATAAATAGACTTTTCTAACTATTGTTTGGCACTAACTTATACTGAAATGGTACCGAATAAGGGATATCCATAATATAGGAATATACTGGGATTCTTTAAACAGGCTTTTTAAGAATTTTCAGGGATTCTCTTATAATAAATTACACCCTACTTTTTCAATTTTAATAACATCTCCAGTTGAAACATTCTTCTTGCTAATAATTACAACTGGTTTTAATAAAATTAACAACTTTTAGATTGACTGAGCATCTCCTTCAATGAATGTTGCAATTTGTTCACAAGGCTTTGTCTATATATATATATACATTAATGACTCCAAGCTGCATGGTGAATGATTTCTTTGATACGATCGCATAAGCCTGTATAATAGCCAAGCATAGATTTTTCAAACAGCTACTGGTCCAATCAATTTAAAATTCTCCTGAATGGCATTGAATATGTTCTCGCCAGTGCATATTTCTGAAAAGGGATAGGACAATAAAAGATTTTCCTCAAGTATGATATCATTTACAAATCTCACGATAATAAGCAAATTTAACAAATTGGAAACCTCAGTGCTTTCATCCATCTGCATAGAAAAGAAAAGCTCTTTTTTTCCTCTCAATCACTGTTGATTCAATGCCCCTTAATTCTCTAAGAAATTATATTGTTTGAGAATGGAATATTGTCAATTTTTGGACATGGTCATCACTGAACATACATTGAACAGTATTTTTGATACATGAAGATAGAAAATTTTCAGCAATTGTATGATTTTTACTGCTTTTAAGAATACAGTAACTTGCAAATAGCAAAAAAAAGTTAAGATTTGGGCCGCTTAATAGTCGCTGGAATACTTTTTTTCTACATATATTGGATGTTTTGCCAATAAATAGCGCATTAATAAAGATAGTTTCATGACACTATTAGATAACATCCCTTCACAAACAATGCTTAGCGGCTTTGGATAGTCTGCATCTCCTGTGAGCGAAAACTCATATTTCAAGTATTCATCAGAATATTTCCTCCATTCAAACATTAAGAAATTGTGATCATGTGATGCTTAATATTTCCTCTTTTTAGGTGGAGCACGACGTTTTAAGCTTTTTTAATAATGCTAACTTCATCTTTTATCATATCAGACCCATCAGTCACTATACTTCGTGCTTTTAAATCACAATGATGCTTCAAAGTACTTGCTGATGACTCAACGGACTGATTTTCAAAGTTAGTTATAGCTCTTTTAAGTGTTCTTGTTTTGAGCCAATTATCCATTTTAGGACACAAAATATTTAAAAAAAAGCCTAAGAAAGCCACTTAAATAATGTGAAATTTAATTGAAAAATAAAAATAATTCCCTGCTTTCAATTGTTCTATAAAAAAATTTTGTGAAGAAGAAAAGTTCAAATATAGAATCATGAAATATGATAGCTGGCTAGCGACATCCAATTATTAATAAATTATTAGAAACATGCCTATTTATTTTATTGACTCATTTCCCGAGCATACACTTATAGCACAGATAAATAATATACAATTTTCTCATCTCCATATAAGAAAATGTGCATGGTTTTAAAAGCTCTCATTTGAAAGCTTACAGCCGTTTAAAGAAATTTGAAAGTGTAAATGGTTGCTGTACAGCAATTTGAAAGCTCTCAGATTTTTTTGCGGTTTGACGAGAATGCAAATATTTTATCGATAATTTGATCATTTAAAAGCTTTTTCAAATAATTTGACAGTTTCTCCACCATTTGAAAAAGCTTTCGTAGTGTTCTCATTTCGGAAAAATGTTTTGGTTGAATTTATTATACGTAAAAAGTGAAAAATGAATTATTCCAAATGCAAAATATCATATTTACAAAGAATTAATCAAAATATATTAATGTTTTACTTGTTTGTGGGATATTAAATATAAAAATAAAATTTTAAAAGGTGAGATGCATGAAAATTTACTGGAAATTATAATTTCTCTAGCAAATAGAAAAATTAAAACAAAATTGTACATTGGAAATGAAAAAGTCAATAAAGCATGTTAAAAATCGTCTGGATGACAATATAGAAATTAAAATAGAGATTCTAGAGTCGAAAAATCGTAAATCAATGAATAGTAGCCCATTGCTTGGGAGTTTCCAAAGTATTTACTCGAAAGAAAATAGTTATTTGACAGGAGTGGGTAACAACTTGGAGAAATAAGATTTCATTCAAAATATTTGTTTTTACAAAATTTTTAGTCTTTTTACTTATTTTTTTGTAGTTTTCATCTCATCTATAACACCATCTTAACAAAAACTATTACACTCTGGAAGTTTTTATTGTATTTCTGCGTCAATAATCAAAAATATACTACTATTTGTTAAATAATTTAAAAAATGTAAAGTGTAGAGTTTTTAAGCTGTCAAATAATTATATTAAATAATTTGAAAGTATAAAAGCCACTTTAGAATTCCATAATTCTTCTTTTAGTATTATTTATTATTGTAACTCCTATTTAACTACATATACACATGCAAGCACTTATTTAATATGGAAAAACAGTAAAAGGTAAAGTGCAATGGGTTTCTTCTTCTTTTTTTTTCCACATTCTCATTATTCTTTCCATGGATTTCTTTTCATAAATTAGTTAACCACTAAACATCACATGATCACTATTTCTTATGCTAGCACATTATTATTATTAAAACAGGCAAAACTCTCCATATAGTACTGCCACTCAGTGCCAACCAAAGTAATCAATGGATGTCAGAAGGCTTATGCATAAAATCCCCATCTACCGCCTACTCATCCAATATCCCCAGACTAGTTTCTGGCTTGTGACCTTTGTCAGTGAGGAGGCTTGGATCTGAGAGCACTTGCATCTAGATCTTAAGATCTAATGCAACCCTCCAGCAGCCACCTTTTATCTCCACTTAACTATAAAACTATGAGACTTAAATTGAAAACACCTTAATATTTTCGACCTAAGCTCATTAGCTTATATAGTCATATAGGTCTGAAATCAGTTTAGTACCTATACATTTTGGTGTCTTTGGTTCTTTAATAACCATATCCATCACTATCCTATTACGCAGGATTAGTTTTAGGCCAATAAACATCACATGATCACCATTTCTTATGCTTGCCTATAACTGTTGTTAAAACAGGCAAAACTCACTATACGTATTGCCACACACAGCAGCTAGAGTAATCAATGGATGCCAGAAGGCTTGTGCATAAAATCCCCATCTACTGCCTATTCATCCAATATCCCCAGACTAGTTTCTGGCTTGTGGCCTTCGTCAGTGAGGAGTCTTGAATCTGAGAGCATTTTACCTAGATCTTAGGATCTAATGCAACCCTCTAGCAGCCACCTTTTATCTCCATTTAACTATAAAACTACGAGTCTTAAATTGAAAACAACCTTAATATTTTCAATCCAAGTTCATTAGCTTCTATAGTCATATAGTTTTGAACTCAGTTTAGTACCTATACATTTTGGTTCTTTAATAACCATAGCCACCACTATCCTATTAGGCACGATTAGTTTTAAGCCAATAAATATCACATGATCACCATTTCTTATGCTTGCTTATAACTGTTGTAAAAACAGGCAAAACTCATCCTAAGATCTAGGTGCAATGCTCTCAGATCCAAGGCTCCTCACTGACGAAGGCCACAAGCCAGAAACTAGTCTGGGGATATTGGATGAGTAGGCAGTAGATGGGGATTTTATGCACAAGCCTTCTGGCATCTATTGATTACTCTAGCTTGCTGTGTGTGGCAATACGTATAGTGAGTTTTGCCTGTTTTAACAACAGTTATAAGCAAGCATAAGAAATGGTGTTCATGTGATGTTTATTGGCTTAAAATTATATAAACATTATATAATAGTCAATACATTCAAATACAATATTTTGTTTTTACAAAGAAATAATATGAAAGAATTAAACATAAAGTTGATACTTTTGTATTGTATATGAATATTTGCACTATATCGAAAAGTTTCAATTTTAATTTATATTTAAAATTTTTTACTAGCAATTTTTCAAATGAGAGCTTTCAAAACTGTGTCCATTTGCTTATTTGGATACAAGAGATCAGGATACGATTTATCTTTGTAAACCTAAATTATAACATTGCTTTTATTTTTTAATTTTAACACCTTATTGCCTTTGCTTTCTACCATTATGAATACTTTCATGTACCACCAACCAGTACCCACATACCTCTGGGGATAGTGCACCATAGATTGGGAACCGGTGCTCTAAAGTAATTTCCAATAATATTGGGAATATTCATTTCTACTTAAATATTGTTTTGTATTATGTTAAATTAGAATTTTCACTGAAAATAAAGTACAACACATTTGGCTAAAGGTAATTCATTTTAAGAAATGCAGAAAAAGAGCTTTCAATAGAAGATATCAGTATATATATATAAATAAAAGGTTTGAGGGATTTTGATTTCTACAAGCATGACTGATAACTGTTTTTTTTTTTAACTTAACAAGCTAAAAATGCTTTCTTAAAATAATTCACAAAAACTTTAATCAAGTTTCTATTTCTGATTAACAAGAAAAGTATCAGGATTGACAGTAAGATTTCTAAGAATTATTCTTATTTATAAGTAAAAAGAAAATTAATGTTTCATACTTTTTTTAGTTAATTTGATGTTATTTTTTACAGAAAAGTATTCTGGTATAGTATTGAAAAAAGTTATTTGAACAATTCTGCTATGCATAACTTTTGTGTATTTATACACAGTATATATATATTGCAAAAAAAAAAAAAAGCATTTACTACAATTTATTTTGATAAAATGCTGCCACATATATCTAAATAAAAATAACTTACCTCTTTCATTTCTAGATGAACTGTTCCTTTTTTGAGACTACCTTCTATATAGAATTTCATTCTCATCATATTAATTCCATCTTGAACATATTCGAAATGGCTAAATAAGAAAAATAAGTTGTTGTTTTTTTTACATTAGAAATCAATACTCAGAATATGGCTATTCAGATTATTATTCTTATAACATCATTCACAAATAGGCTAATTTAATCTTAGGTGATAAGAGATAAAATATTTGTTTATGAATAATTTGGGTTTTGAAATAAATAAGAAAAATAAAATTTCTATTACAAGTTAAATTCAAAAAGGTCTTTATTAATCATACAATTTCATTACAATATTCATAAATAGGTTCATTTTAATCTCAAGTAATTGTTTCAAGGTATCACCATTAAGCATTGGAATAACTTGTGTTTACATTTCACTTCCTCCAATAATTATTTCAAGTAATTATTAAATTTATTTTTAAGCCTCTTTAAACATTCACATAACAATTAAATCATTAGAAATACGTACCTCTTAATGTGATTTTCACAGACAGGAGGGAAGAAATCTAAGATATTAATCATTTTTAATTTTTCGAAAAGTAAATTTGTTTGGCACTTTAGGTTCTTCATTAGATTTTCTTTTTCTGCCAAATTTTTTACTAATAGTACCGATTAACGATGAAAATCTAGCAGTCATTTCCTCATCGGTAATTCCATTCGTGGTATCTTTTTCTTCAACTTCTACTTCATTCAGAGTATCTTTACTTGTCATATGTTTTTCAACGTCAATATTGAACTCTCGAAAAGACATTCTTCCAAATACGAGGTTCTCACATTTTGCATAACTAGGTTCTATAAGAAATTGAAGTCCATTACTGGTTATTTTTGGTAAATTTAGCGAATCAAAAAATTCTTCAGTTTGTTTTTTTTCTTCTTCTTTTTCGATTTTTTCTTTACATTTTTGCATAAACTTCATTTGAAGTATATGCTTAGACAACTTTACTTTTGGAGCCTCCATATTTAAAATGCAAGAGAGCACAAACATGGAATAGTGGGGTAAATAATATTTTTTTTTTTTTTAAGTAAACCACTTTAAAATATCAAAAATTGGAAAATTAAATAGATTTAAAATTAATCATATACTTATCCAGTCATTTTTTTATTTTTCAAAAAATTGATTTAAAAAAAAAAAAAAAAATCACTTCTGCCATCTGACGACGATAATGTCTACCCTAGAATTCGTTTGAAATAACACAATCCCTTTTCATAACAATCGTTAGTACTCTGTATAAACGTATTTATTTTTTTTGCGGAGAATCGAGCAATCTATTTACCATAAATACTTAGCAAGAATTTTTCTTCTAAGTCTTTATTCCAAACAATACACGTTTGTGATTATTCTAAATTGCTTTTCATTTCTAAGAATTCAACTTTTATAAAGTTGCCTTTTAGGGTATATGAGCACAGACTGTAACACGACCCTCCACTCTTATCTCACAACACTCATATACCCCATTTATTACATATATAGACACAGGTATATAATAAGTCTGTGTTTCAATATAAAGTTGCCTTTTATAATTTTTGTATCCTTCACTTCACCAAAATCTTAATCCATTACAATTAGTACAATCCTTTGTCATTAAAGTTCCCAATTACGTTAAAATTTTACAATTTGTATGATTAACTTCATCATTAGCAGTCTACTCAAACTTACATGCTCATCCACACTCAAAAAATATTTTAGAAGAAATTTTACGATAACCACATATCAAAATGAAACAAATAGTTCCACATATATAACATTCTGGTCTATTTTTCTGTTTATTTGATATTTTGCGAAGCTAATTTTAAACTTACTGTGTCAAATAGTTCACCACCATGTCTAATTAAAATTTTTTAATGCATTCTATTTTCTGCATATCTTTCCAAATGAAACACATCTCTTTAGAATGTCTGAAAAAATCCTTATATAATAAACAGGGTATGCCTTTTCCATGAAAACCTTGATCAAGTTCACCATAAAGCACTTTTTTAGAAAGTTTTGGCATTGATTATTTATTTTACATGCTCAATCAATAATGATTTGAATTTACAATACTGGGTTCTAAGTTGAATAATACATTGATTGGGTTTAAATTCATGCCACTATATTAAAATTTTGTGGAGCATCTATAAATGTAAGTTTTCTAGTGCTTTCATATTGCATTGATAGGATGTCAAAGTCTCACTTCTATACAATATATGTATCTTTTAAACAATGAGCATTGCTAATTGTTCATTGTTTATATCTTACAAACTTAAAAGAATGGGGTCATGTGATCTACGCCTCTATTTTTTACGGTATCTTTTACTTTGTTAAAAGCAGCAGCACATTGAAATCTGTGTTGCACCTAAACATATAGGTCCCTCTTTCTATTTAAAAAATGTAAGATAATTAAATTGGATTGCATTCTCAAGTTGATAACTAAATTAAAAAGTTAAAACCAGCAAAACATCACACGATCATTTCATATGCCAGGCTGCTAATAACAGCAGCAAACTCTCTACACAGTTGTGCCACCAAGTACTAAGCCTTCGTTATCAATGGATGCAGGAAGGTTTGTGCATAAAATCCCTATCTAAGGCTCATCCAATATCCCCAGCCTAATTTCTAGCTTGTGGACTTTCATTAGTCAGGAGCTTTACCTAAATCTTAGTACTCTCACTGATGAAAACCAAGCTAAAAATTAGGCAGGGTATATTAGATGAGTAGGCTCTAGATAGGAATTTTATGCACAAACCTTCCTGCATCCATTGATTATGAAGTCTTGCACTTGGTGGCACTACTGTATGGAGAGTTTGCATGGAAAAGTAGCATATATGAAGGCCTAGTTAAGGAGATAGAGCTTCAAAAAAAGGGAGAAGAGAATAATGATTATAGGGATATGAATGGGCATATTGAAACAAATGATGATGTAGATAACAAGAATGGACAGCTTTTGAAAAACTTTTGTCAGTGAATTTGAGCATTGGAAATTTATATCAAATATTTATGAGAGACAATACACATGGTCTAGAAATAAGATATTGCATGCAATAGATTATGTATTAGTAGAGAAATAGAGAATGAATAAAGTACAGAAAATTAAAGTGTTTGATAATGAAGAGAGAGAGAGAGTATGTAATAGTGATCATAATTTCTTTACAATGAAATGGTTAGTAATGTGATGGAAAATAGTAATAACAATAGATAGGATAGTGAGAGGTGTGGATGGAGAATGAATGATAAGAATAAGTTAAAAAAATATAAAATCGAAGTTGAATAAACCATGAAAGGGTTGGTTGGGGGGGGGGGGAGGATGAATATAAGGACTGGTGTGGTGAAGTAGAATAAGTGGTGAATAGGGTTTTAGGTAAGAATATTCAGAAGAATAAAAGTAATAGAAAAGTGAGAGTTGGTAAAAGTGTATAAGAGAGAGGAAAAGCATGCAGAGAATATGTGTGCTATTAAGAACAATGAAAATGAAAAAGATATTACATTAAATGGGAAAAGTATTTAAAAAAAAGAAGTTGGCTAAAATAGATAATTATATAGAGAGAATGAAATTAAATAGTAAATTATTGGAGGATACTAATAAAAGTGGAAGAGATGGGAGTAAAAATTTTTAGAAATACCCTAAAAGAAGGAATGTAGGGGAGAGAGAAATAGTATTACTAGATGATGAGGGAATAGACTGTAGCTCTAGAGAAGAATTAGAGACAATCTTAAATAAGTATGTAATGGATATAGAAAATGTTAGATGTGAAGGACAGAGTGAACATAAAAGCATATAGTAATGGAAATATTAGGTTTACAGAAAATGAACTGAATTGAAGCATGGAAGAAATTGAAAACTGGGAGGGCAAGAGGTTTTGATTTATGGGCAGCAGAGATGGTAATGAATTTAGAACATAAGGCAAAATTAAACCTATTATCAAATTTTAATAAGATGGTATAGAAGAGAGAATTTTTCAGATAGTTGGAGTAATACAAGATTAAGATTATTATTTAAAGGAAAGGATCATAGAAAGTTAAGCAATTATAGACCTATAACAGAACCGTTAGTGTTATATAAAGTTTTTGCATATATGGTGGCTGAAAGGGTTGCAAAATAGATTGAAGAAAATAATAAAGTGGGAGAAATGCAAGCTTTTCAATCAGATAGGCATATAGGAGATAGTTTATTTGTAGTTACGCAACTTATAGATATGAGTAGAAATATAGGTAGATGGTTATATATGGTTTTTATAGATATAGAGAAGGCATATGATAGAGTAAATAGAAATAGATTATGGGTAAGTTTAATAAATTTGAGAAGGGAGCTTTAGAGGATCTTATTAAGAGATTGCATGAAAATAATTACTATATGTATCAATTAGGGACTTAAGAATCAGTTAAAGTTAAAAATGGAATAGGACTAAGGCAAGGATGCTCTAAGTCACCTATTTTGTTTTTGTTGTATTTGAGAGAAATGGAGAAAGCAATAGAAAGACAAAGAAGAGGGGTAGGGATAACATTAATAGGAGGCTTGGGGGTATATACATTATTGGGGCTTTTATTTGCAGATGATGTCTTCTTGTGCAGAGAAAAAAAAGGAAGATATGGAAGTTATGCTGAGGACATGTGCAAGGGTGGTAAAGAGATGGGATTAAATTTATTGGAAGAAAATTCAAAAGTAATGATGATTAATGCTGGGGAAAGGGAAGACTAAGAATTTTTATTGGGGGTATATAAATTAAGTGTGATGAATAGGTATAAGTATTTGGGAGTCTTAAGTAATCAGAGAAATTGCTTGGATAAATGGGAGAAAAAAATGACAAATGATGCAAAGAAAAAAGAAGCGACTGATAAAGAAATTAACAGTTTTTTCATATATTAAATATGTGCTAGAATTTTATGGGAGTGGCAGTAGCAGGATTAACATATGCTACTAATGCATTATGTGTAGGTAAGGGGTATTAATTACTTAGAAAAAGTATAAAGAGAAGTAGGAAGACATGCATTAGATGCAGATGTGTGGTCAGCAAAGGAAGTAATTCAAAAGAAATGGAATGGTTACGTTTTTGTGAGAGATGCAAAAAGCAAAATTAAAGTGTTTGATAGATTGCAGTTTACAGATAATAAGAGAATAGCCAAAATAGAATTTATTTGGATTATGAGTAAAGGGCAAGCAACAAGATGGGTGAGAAAGGTGATACGGTATGCAGATGATTTGATAGAAGAATTTATGTCAGTCTACTTATACAAAAGGTGGGATGACTGTGTTAAGAGAATTGTTGTGTGTCATAGTGGCAAGGAATGGGATAGAAGAATAGATTTAATAAAGAATAGGAAGTTGGAGAGATGAAGAACTAATATTGAGAATAAAGAGTTTAAATATATATAGAAGTAAACAGAATATTGGGTACGAGTTAATTTATGATAATAACAAGGAAATTAGTTTATTGTTTAAAGCTTGAACAGGATCTTCAGCAACAAGGGAATATGCACATAAATGGAAAAATGTGGGTGATTTAGTCTGCAAGTTGTGTAAAGAAGACATAGAAAATATTAGGCATCTGTTAATTGAATGTAAATGCCTGCAAGCAGAAAGAGTACATATAAAGAAGTTGTGGAAGAATCAATATAATCAAAGTGATTATACTGAAAGTTGGTGCTTGGTTTTTATGCTGCGTTTGGGAAAAGATAAAGTGGATTTAGATATAAAGGCCATGGAATTGACAAAGGTTATGTTGTGGAAATGAGATGGAGCAGGATAGAGAATAATATGAGGAAAACTTAGGGTGGGGAATGGAAATGGAAGGCAAAGTGGCTAACAGGTTTCTCTGGGCACAGAGGCTGAGAGATTCCTGACTCTGAAAAAAAGAGGAAAAGTCACAGTGCATCGCATCGCATCGCATGCAGTTAAATTAAAAGTTGCTGAGTTTTTTTTTTATTATTGGCCAAAAACAAATTAATTGAACATTAATTTTTAAACCAAAGTCTCATTCAAAAAATTAAATACATTCGGTAGATCGTGTTTTGAATTGGGGAAATTTGTACAATCATCAGCATACTCTAAATTCAGAATTCAACAAGATGAAGTTCTTGTTTTTAATCAGTTCAAATTAAAAATTCCACTATCAACTCAGTCACAAAAATCCAAAAACAATGTTAGAGTAAGTACAGATCATTGTTTGACACCAGTTTTTACTTCAAATAACTCATCTACAATAATAACACTTTCTCTCATTCTAACCGAAGCTATATAATATAAACTTTGGTGAATAATCAACTAATTTCAAACAATGCCATAGAATTGTTCGATTAAATAAGTAAAATTCCTTATCCAAATCAAAAAAAATACTTTTATAAATCACTATTTTATTTCCACTATTCTTCTTACATTTGTATAGCAATAAAAACCATGTACACCTACAATAATTTTTTTTTTTAAAGTGTCATAGCATCGGCCGGGACGCGAACCCGCAACCCGGGCAACTGCCTGCAAGTGCAAGGCAGTCGCGCTGACCTCTCGACCACCAATACAAGACTACAATAATTTTTGATTCTTTAAAATCACATTATTTAGAAAGAATTCCCTATGAGTGGAAGCAGCCTGTTCAACAAAATCCTTGAAAGTACCTTTCTAGTAGTGGATAATGACATTTCATGATCACTTCCATCTTGTTTATTCCCATTAATTTAAAAATTGGAGCAACAGAAGCATCCATTTTTAAGATCAGGCCGCACTACTTTGTAAGCTTATTTACCACTAAAAAATTTCAGTATTTTTTAAGCCCACACATCATTCCCATATTTTTAAAACTTCTCCAAATATTTTTTCAGATTATAAGGAGCTATTTTGACTTGACTAAATTGGATATCTTTATCCAAATGTAAATAAATAGATAAAATGAATACAACGTTAAAGGTTATCACCTCTATTCTTGTGTCATTATTCAAGAGACGATTAAAATATTGCTTTCACTTGTTCAAAATATCATTGCCATCTTATAAGAGAATACCATTGCTGAATTTAAAAAGATTATGATATTTCTCAAGTCCACATGTTGTTTTCAAAGCATTAGAAAAATATCTAAAGTAAACCCAATCAGCAAATATCTGCATCTCCTGTGCAATGTTAATTCACCAGTTACTTAAACCATTAAACATCACATGATCACTGTTTCTTATGCTTTCTCATAACTGTTATTATAACAGATCCAAGGTTCCTCACAGACGAAGGCCACAAGCCAAACTAATCTGGGGATATTGGATGAGTAGGCACTAGATAGGGATTTTATGCACAAGCCTTCTGGCATCTATTGATTACTCTGGCTTGCACTGAGTGGCACTACTGTATGGAGAGTTTTGCCTGATATAATTAATTATAACATGATAATCAAAGTGATTGTAACATTGACTATATCAGACATGTACTGTTGTATTATAAAACTTCAACATTTATTATTAATAAAGATCTGTAACTTTATTGTCTCTGAATTCGTCAAAACTACAATTTATGTTAACAGAAGTGAAACAATAGATCTGGTAAATTTTGATAAAATTCAGGGAAGTGGTGGCATTTCAGTGGAACAGCAACAGGCTATGAGGGAGTTAGTGAATAATTGTGATGTAATGTACGATTCAAGAGATTAGCCACCTATTATTTTTCATTAATTACAATTTTATTAGACAGCAGCTCTAATATAATTAGATAAAACAATTTTATAGCAACAAGCTGCAACTCGCATAATGCTAATGTTTACAAATCAAAATATTGCACACTCCCTCAACTTATTTTCAACATTCCATTAATCCATTATTCCTTCTATTTCAGAGCTAATTATTGCAAACTTAATATAATTTTTATACTTAGTCGATAGTGCCACAAACAAATCCCCATACTGGGTTTTGCCTACTGTCTTAGTTATTGAGTTTTGGAAGACATACATCTCATGATCACCATTTCTTATGCTCTCTTATACCTGTTGTTAAAACAGGCAAAACTCACTATACGTATTGCTACACACAGCAAGCTAGAGTAATCAATGGATGCCAGAAGGCTTGCACATAAAATCCCCATCTAGTGCCTACTCATCCATTATTCCCAGACTAGTTTCTGGCTTGTGGCCTTCATCAGTGAGGAGCCTTGGACATTAAGGTGTTTTCAATTTAAGACTTATAGTTTTGTAGTTAAGTAGAGATAAAATGTGGTTGCTGGAGGGTTGCATTAGATCCTAAGATCTAGGTGCAGTGCTCTCAGATCCAAGGCTCCTCACTGGCGAAGGCCACAAGCCAGAAACTAGTCTGGGGATAATGCACGTCTTCTGGCATCCATTGACTACTCTAGCTGGCTGTGTGTGGCAATACATAGAGTTTTGTCTGTTTTAAGATATACATCTAATAGATTAGTCATAATTATTTTGATCAACAGTTTGGAATTAAAAAAATGAAATTATTTCTTTCAGTAATATTGAAAGAGTTTTTTGACAGAATTTTTTTTAGTGAAACAGATATAAAAAGAGAAATAAAATAGGGATGTTTGATTAATAATTATTTAAATAAGTTGCTAAATGAATATTATGTCAATGAAAAGGAATTAATCCTGAGACAAACATTCATAATATCAGATTTTCTGATGATATAACTACTTAATTGAAGAACATACTACAAATTGTATAAATATAATTATATACACAACTTTTCACTTCTTTTTCTTTTTAAATTATAGCCCCATGATAATAAATATATAAATTCAACATTCCTTTTCTTTTTAAAACTTGTTTTATTCCAAACTATAATTTTCTTTCTCCTTCCATACAAACGTTTCAACTACATTCTGTAGTCATCATCAAGTTTCCACAGAGATCTTTTTTTAAATTAGAAAAATGCTTGACTTCATTTAAGAAGCCATAGTAAATCATATCACATCACGATGGAAATAAAATTTTATTAATGTTAATATTATTGCCATTTTTCTAATTTAAAAAAAGATCTCTGTGGAAACTTGATAATAACTACAGAATGTAGTTGAAACGTTTATAAGGAAGGAGAAAGAAAATTATAGTTTGAAATAAAACAAGTTTTAAAAAGAAAAGGAATGTTGAATTTATATATTTACAAATTGTATCTATATACTTAGCATTTAAGTATGATAAATACAATTTTTAGTAAGTTGAGATGAGAACAAATGCAACTAACATTAAAGCAATGATAATGTAAGGTTTTTTAAATACAGTTGGTCAGGAAATTATGGAATAACTTATCACTTTAAAAAATTTGGGAAGTTAACTGATGATGAATAGTGATAAAGAAATTAAAGAGAGAACTGCAGTTATCAAAGTTTCAATAAAACTTGAAAAGTATTCTGCAGTCTTGTAAAGTTAAAACTGAGAAAAACCTTTATAAAGTGTTTTGTTTAAACTATTAGACTTCATACAAAAAAAAAAAAAAAATGGAAGACTCTGCAAATATGGATTAGAAGGAGAACGGAAATATAAATGAGAAAAACAAAACCAAAAACATAAATTATTGAAAAGAATAATAACTAAGAATTATTTATTGGAGAAATTAAAATGAGAAAAAAGAATTGGATTGAATATATACTTAGAGATGTAAGAATTAGTTAAAATAATGGTGGAATGGTGAAAAATGAGAGGAAGAATAGAAGAAGGGAGGTTGCTTTAATATTTAAAGAATAAAGTTTGATATGTCAGATTTATCTTTTGATAACATGATGATAACCAAAATGCAGATAATATTGACAAAACTTTTTCCTATTTGTTTGGTTGTATTTGATTGTAATAGAAAAATATATATGTAATGAATACACTAATTCTAACATGATATAATAGATTCTTGTGTACATATAATATTCACATGTGTGTGGTCATGTGTATCAGTTGTATGAGATGAATTAGATAGCTGAAGGGAGCTTGAAAGTTTGGGTTCAAATCCCCTATAATTATATTTAAACTTTAGGTATATAAAGCATACCTATATTTAAATATTATATATAAATATGTTAAATTGCATTTACTGATTTATTTATCCACATAATTTTTTGTTAATTTAAAATTCAAATTTGTTTTAATTATGAATTTTTTATGACAATTAATACTTACTAGGTAAATTTCAATTTTAAGACTCCATTTTTTTTTCTTGTTATTACTAATATATATAATTACTTATCCATTAATATAGACAAGAAATATTTTAATATCTATGCCTTAAATGCTTTAATAACATTAATAGGAGTAGTACTTTCTTCTATGAACAAAAAAAAAAAGGTTAAAAATTTTTCTTCTTCTTTCTGATTGGATAATGCTCAATTGAACCATTGTTCTTTAGAATAGAAAATGTTTTTCAGGTCAAATGAAATAAAAAATAAACAAATAACAGTCCAATCAAAATAAACCTAGATAATAAGTGACAAAAACTAAAATTCATAAATATAATAAATTCAACACAGGAAGTGATCATCGATTAGTGAGATGTAAGATACATGTAAATGCAAAACTAGAGAGACAAAAACTATTAGGAAAAATAATCTTCAGATTCAATGAATTTAAATTACAACTTGTAAATCGGAAGCATCCAAATGAAGTTAAAGAAGAATTGAATTATATTTTGACTAACAGAAAATATATATTTCAAGATTGTAATGTTCTTAATAAATTCAACACAGGAATTGATAGTCGATTAGTGAGATATAAGATACAAGTTAATGCAAAAGTAGAGAGACAAAAGCTATTAAGAAAAACAATATTCACAATTGAATATTCCTAATCTTCAGAAAAATACTAATGAATTTAAATTAGAATTTGCAAATTGTTTTCAAATATTAATAAATTTTGAACATGATTCAGATTTGAATAAAATCAATAGGAAGATAATTGATACACTTTTAAAACTGAAACAAAGACAGTTGATATAAAAAAGCAGCAAATGACCAATAAAATTCCTACTGAGAGTGGAGAATTTATGAAGAAAAGAAGGAATATGAAGATATACAAAAAATGATGCATTGAAAAGAATAGAATATCACAAATTTTGTAAAATGGTGTGGAAAAGACTTGAAAATGATATAAGAAAGTATAACTGTGAACTAGCAAGGAAAGCCATAGAGAAGAATAAAAGTCTCAAGAGTGTAAAACAACATTTTGATATTGGTAGGAAATTTATATCTATAATAAGAAAAAAAGATGGACTTATTACTAAAAAGAGAGATGACATCATGAAATGGGTAGAAGACTTCTATCAAGAATTATATAGTAATAAAGAACAAGTACCTCCTATATCTATTACATCTTCCCAATTACCCAGAATTTTAAATGAAGAAGTGAGACATGCAATTAAATGTATGAAGAAGGGAAAGGCTCCAGGTAATGATGGAATTATAATTAATATATTAAATGAAGCAGATGAAGAAATAGAATTTTTTTTCGCAAAGTTATATACACGAAATGTCTAAATGATAAATATGTACAGATGATTGGTAGAATGCAGTATTAATATTAATATTTAAAAAAGGTGCTAAAGAACATATTAGAAATTACAGACCTATCAGCCTTTTATCAGTTTTATACAAAATTTTTACCAAGATAATTATAATTCGTCTACAGAGAATATTGGATTTCCACCAACCAAGAGAACAAGCTGGATTTAAAAGTGGTTTCAGTACAGTAGATCATATCCAGGTATTGAGAGAACTTATAGAAAAAAATAAATGAATATGAGTTGCCATTATGCTTTGAATTTGTAGATTATGAAAAGGTATTTGATTCTATAAACATTTTTTCAGTGATTAAAGCATTGGATCATCAAGGTATAGATCCAGGATATTGTCATATTTTAAAGAATATTTATAAAAATACAACAGCAACAATTACATTACATAATGATACTGGGAAAGTCAACATTGAGAAGGGTGTAAGATAGGGTGACTCCATTATCTTCAAAACTTTTTACAGCAGTGCTGCAAGAAGTATTTTGTGGATTAAAATGGGCAGTCAAACGTTGGTAGCCAAGAGGTCAGTGTGCAACTACCATGCAAGCAAGCAGTTGCTTGCAGACAGTTGTCGTGGGTTCACTTCCTGGCCGATGCTTTGACATATGGGGTAAAAAAAAAAGGAAGCTAAAGGAGAGAAAGTAAAAGATTATTTAAGTCAGTTAGATTTTGCAGATGATGTAGTTGTTTTTACAAATAATGCTTTAGAGCTGCATGAAATGTTGCAGGAGTTATCAGATGAAAGTAGGAAAGTAGGACTAAAGATAAATGTTAAAAAGACTAAAGTAATGTTGAATGGATTTTCTCAAAATATGAAAATAAAAATTGATTATGATGAGTTAGAAGAAGTTAATAGCTACAAATACCTTGGTCAGATTATTAACACAGATGGAAACATAATGGATGAAATTAATCATAGAATTAAACTTAGTTGGAGTGCTTTTTGGTAGAAATAACTTGATACTAAAAGGAAATATTCCTATGTGTTTGAAAAGAAAGGTTTTTAATAAATGTGTTTTATCAGTTCTTATTTATGGATATGAGACTTGGACACTTAACAGAAGAGCAATACAGAGACTTCAGACTATTCAAAAAAGTATGGAGAGATGCGTGTTGGGAGTAACAAGAAGAGATCGAAAATCCAATATATGGGTAAGAGAACAAACAGGCGTCAGGCGTTACTGATCTCATTAAAAAAAATTAAGACTGAAATGGAGTTGGGCTGGACATATTAGTAGAAGAGATGATAATAGATGAACAATTGAAATCTTAAACTGGATTCCAAAAGATTATAAAAGACCCAGAAAGAGACCACCTGTGAGATGGATGGATGAAATAAGAAAGTGTGTAGGGATGATGTGGAGAAGAGAAGCTAAAGATCAGAGAAGATGGATTGAGCTTGGAGAGATCTTCATCCTGCAGTGGATTGATAATGGTTGATGATGATGATCACATGACTCCACTTCTTTTTTAAGCTTGTAAAAAATAAACAAAGAGCTTTGCTAATTGCTCAACAAGCTTTGAGATAAATGCTTAGCAAAAGAAAGCATTTAAAATATCTCTATCTGAAA
Source organism: Epiperipatus broadwayi (assembly GCA_028023455.1). Lineage (NCBI taxonomy): Eukaryota > Metazoa > Onychophora > Udeonychophora > Euonychophora > Peripatidae > Epiperipatus > Epiperipatus broadwayi. Next base: position 271,308 of record JAQFVV010012407.1, read on the forward strand.
ACCACACTCAATCCCCTGACCAATGATTTCACGCTTTCGGCAATCCTCAGAGGCGCTAGAGTAGCATTTATCTCAAAACTTGTTGAGCAATTAGCAAAGCTCTTTGTTTATTCAATATTACCTTTGTGTTTATGGTTTATGCGTTTATAGCACTAGTATTGAATTACAGAATATTATCAACACGCAAAGTTTAAAATTAAGTTCATGTAAATTGTAATGGTAAATTTGTAACAGGATATTTATATTAGATGAAAGATGGGTTCGAATTTGGATACCCATAGACATATAATGATCTATTCATTGTATCGCTCTGAAATTTTGATTCATATAAATATGAAAAGTTGAATCAATTCAAGTATACAATAATATTAACCAATGTAATGATTTATAATATAAAGGTATAAGTACTTCCAAAAGTATTTTGTTTTTCAATTTCAATAAAAATGAAACTCAAAGGTGCCAAACCTTCTAAGAAAAAAATTTGCTTTAGGAAAACTTTCAAAGAAATGATCATCATCAATTATTACTGTCATTCCTAAATGTCCCCCAGTAGATTACATGATTTCTCAGGGCTGTGGATATCAACTAGCATATGTGTGTAAAAAGGATATATTTGGATTGAGTTACAAACAGCAAACTAAATGAATTAAGAAAAAAAAAACTTAACAATTTATTAATAATGAATAAATAAAACTATTACGTATATACTTGCAACTATTGACACATATACAAAATATTAAATATCATAGTAAGAAAATATATTTTAAATTTAAGTTTAAGTTTGATGTCTTATAGTATTTATAATGGTAAGATTTTACCATATGAAATATGGAAAATAGTCACAAACTATAGTTTATGAAGATATCTTTCTCTTAATATTTTAGGGATTGTCTTCATTAGTTCCTCCAACGATAGTAGTTTCTTCTCCTTGAACACTGGTAATGTTAGAGAGAGTACATACAGCAGCATTGTTAATGTTATATGAGGCGTAATATTGTAATTTATATGGCACTGTCCATTTCTTCCTTCATGGTATTATAGAGATGTTTCATGGGCTGGCTTTGCAAACTTCAGCATCAGCTTCTGGATCTGACTGCATTTTTCAAGCATTTTGATTGATGTGGTTTTCCTGGTGATTAGCCGCACATTGTAGAATTTGACTGCTATAACAAATACTGAAACATATTTAAAAAAACAGCCAGCAAAATACGGCTATCCAAGTTACATTGGAAAACACTTTTAACCAGCAGTAGTATCTTTCTTTGGAATGGATCACTGCAACACTACTTCAAAAGTATATTGAGACTGAAATGCAAAACAATATGAAATGGTGAACTTCTGAAATAATAATAATAGTTAATTGCTTGTTTCAGACCTATTTATACTTATTTGATGTTTTTCAAACAACGTTTTTAAACAACATATACATTACCAACTAGGAAAAATCTGATTGTTGCATCATTACAATAATATACTTTTTGAAGTATATACTCTTATTCTTCTCCTTTACATTCTTTGCAATTCTTCATATATTTATATATGTTGCTTATAATAACTTCTCTCATATACAATTTAATGCAAAAAAAAGTTTTAATAAAACTTCTTTATTTTCCTGACAGTTTCGACTGTCCAGCAGTCTTCATCAGAGCGACAATATTTGAATGAAATAAATACATATATAAATAAATATACTTTTTGAAAAACACTCTCTTCACAACATGTTGTGGACACAAATTTTACATACATTTACATCATAACTTTATATATAAATAAGTTAAATAAAAGAAGAGAGGAAAAAAGTTTTTCTTTTCTCTCTTTATTTATATTTTAGAACATAGGAAGAAGGAAAATTCACTGCTCACCTTTAATTATAGCTCAATCATTTCTAAATCATAAATTCCAAAATTTTAATATGATTTTCAAATCCACCATCAGATTTTCAATAAAACTGTGGAGATTTTATCCAAAACTAAATTTAAAATAGGCAAACTAAAATACTTCAAAAATGCTTTGGATTTCTATACACTATGCAATTTAAAATTCTTTCATATATCAAAGCATTTTTTCTTCTTCCTTTACAATGTAATTTACCATTTGGTTTCTCAGATATTACAAAGTAAATACTTAATAATTTTTATTAATAATATGCATAATTTAATTTTTCTCTTAATTTTTTATTTCTCAAGTGGCACATAAGCTCGAAACCAGTTGGTCTGGAGATGGGAGTATTCTGGATAGATATTTTAAATATTTTCTCATACCGCACTTATTAATTAAGAGCTTGTTTGAGCTATTGGTACGCTCTCTGTATTGCATTTTTGTAATTACAAGCTTATAAAAGTAATGTCACGTAACATATGACTTGCTTTTTTAATTATCATTTATTCTTGCACATACATAAATGGCATTTTAAATATTTATCAGTCAGTTCACATGAGTTTTTATTTTTTATTTTTTTTTCTCCACAGCATTGTAGTATAATCAATTTCAGCTGCATCAGATTTGTTATATTTACAATATATACAAAATACAATTTTAATACCATAGTAATTACATATGTTTAAAAATTTTTGAATAAATATAGTGATTAAATAAGATTTCCTTTTTTAAATTAAATAATCTTATCTACTCAAAGTATAGTAATTTATTTTGTATTTTAATTTTATAAAAAAAAAAAAAAAAAGAAAGAAGAATTTATTTGCATCAGATTTGTTTTTGTAAATTGATTAAACAACTTACTATCAATCAGTCCAAGATCATTTTTTTATTTGTGTTCTTAATGTGTTGTATGATATAGTTTATATCCTGAACCCCATAAATAATTATTAACATATTTATTAATGTTTGCTACTAATGTATTATTTATACAAGTCCATGGTGTATAAAGTACTAGCAGACCTTTAAGACTGGAATTAACTATTTTTATTTTTGTTCTCAGATGGCATTTAATAGGACTGGAAGATAATAATTTAGTCGAAAGCTTATTGGTGATGAACTTGTTCATCATTAAATTGGCTTTTGTCATAGAGGAACATACTGGAACACCTAAAAATTTAGTTGGAACTTCTATAAACTTTGATAGGATTTTTCTTCTTGATAATGTCTGCCATGATGAAGATTTGTCTTCTGATACTATTGATCCAATTGTTTAAGAAAAATTTTTTAAGTACTCTTCAATTCCTCTCATAATTATTACCACATCATTAACATAAGGCAATATACATATATTTCTTTCAAAGCTTGGGACTAATATTCCTGGATGTATATAGCTAATAAAGGGGAAATAGGGGCTAATCCTTGAGTAAGGCTTTTTGTAATATGAAATATTGGATAAAGCTTTATGAAATGTTTTGTAACTGCTTTTCTCTTTCTTATATAATTTATTAGGCCACAAATAAAGTTAGGGTTTTCTAATATACTATATCTTTGTTTAGTAAGAAAATGTAGATCTACACGGTCAAATGCAGCTTTGAAATCGATTTTTAGTGCAATAACATCAGATAAACTATTTTGTTGCACATGTGATATTATTTCATGCCAATATTGCTTGATATCTTCCAGATATACAGTAATGGACAGATAGAAGTTTAATCGTCGAGATGGGCTTAAGTTTATATAATAATATCAGTATTTAGAACAAATTATGAAATTTCAATCTTTTAAAAACTTTTCTTGGAACAACGTAATTCAAAATAAATACATAAAAAATGTATATAAAGAAAAGCTTGGTTTAAAACTTTAACAGAATGATATAACAAATTATGAACTACTATAAAATGGAGTAAAAATAAAAAATATGAATAAGACAGATGATTCAAATACATAATGCTGTTATAATAAAGATAATGAAATCATCGAGTTTGATTCCGAAAAGCAATTTAGAAAAAATCTTTATTCAAGATAAACAATTACAATATATGAAAGTTTCAGAAAATGTTGGTAGATTTCATAATGCATAGAATAAAAATGAATACACACCCACACACACTTACATCTCCATATATATATACTTTTTAAAATAAATATACCTAACATGACGCCGCCTTCCTCTTGAACTTAACTCTCCATAACCTTTAATGGGTTCTCCAACACTGGAAATTATCTATAACATAAATATACCATAAGCAAAAAATGGTTAACTATCAAAAGTTATAAATATATGAACATACCTCGGGATGTTTCCTACATAATTTAAGAGCTTCTCCATACACTCCACTAGGACTTTGTTTGGAGAAAAGTTCTCGAAAAATAGTATAAAACATAATAGCTAAAAAAAAAAAAAGAATAAAAATACATTTTAAGAAAAAAATTCTTTTAAAGATTTATCTGATGTTTGATATGCTTTGTAATTATTACATATATGTGTACACTATATCATTTAGCTTATACATGTACATCACATGATCACCATTTCTTATGCTTGCTCATAACTGTTATTAAAACAGGCAAAACTCTCCATACAGTAGCGCCACTCAGTGCAAGTCAGAATTAGATATTAGTCTGGGGATATTGTATGAGTAGGCACTAGATAGGGATTTTATGCACAAGCCTTCTGGCATCTATAGATTACTCTAGCTTGCACTGAGTGGCACTACTGTATTGTTTAGCTCATACATGTATGTGTATATATTCAAAAATAAAAAGAGTGGTTAAGGATATTCTAATTGAGGTTTTGGTAAGATCAAAAAATGAAATTATATTTGTTTTGTTCAAACTTGTTGTATTAGATTTATTTTTTTAAAATGATGTACTTAAACTTAAAAAAAAAAAGGCAATTGTTTTAATATACATAAATATTTTGTTTACATTAAGAGAGTTATTATCTACTTATTAATGGTTAAGCTAAGATTTCGACAGTTACCATATATATACACATTGTCTGAAAATTGTAGATTTATGTTGGATTATTTCTATCATCAAGTTGAATAGTTAAAGGTTTTTAAAAACATTCAAACTTTATATTTTTCCAAATACATTCAGCTGTTAGTCATAATACACAGATTAACATTAATAAAGTTTGAATTTTTCTAAAAGCATTTAACAATTCAACAACCAAGTCTTAAAAATTTTACTACGATAATTCACAAGCCAAATTCCAAAGAATTATTTAAATAAACTTATAAATAATGTCCCTTTCGTATAATAATGTCAATATGTCAGAATTTATCTGACAATTAGATTGACTTTGTTATAAGGAAAAGTCATTACATGTAAATGATTCCTTGAGAATTTGGCTTAAAACAGGCAAAACTCACTATACGTATTGCCACACACAGCAAGATAGAGTAATCAATGGATGCCAGAAGGCTAAGATCTAGGTGCAGTGCTCTCAGATCCATGGCTCCTCACTGACGAAGGCCACAAGCCAGAAACTAGTCTGGGGATATTGGATGAGTAGGCACTAGATGGGGATTTTATGCACAAGCCTTCTGGCATCCATTGATTACTCTAACTTTCTGTGTGTGGCAATACGTATAGTGAGTTTTGCCTGATTTAACAACAGTTATACACAAGCATAAGAAGTGGTGGTCATGTGATATTTATTGGCTTAAAACCAATCCTGCGTAATAGAATTTGGCTTCTGAATTATCAGTTAAAATTCTCACACTCAATTATTCCATGAATATATCCATTTCCACATATATAATAATCTTTCAAATTTATTTTTTTTTAAAAAATTTCATTTAATTATGTCATGAAGAATTGTTTAGATCATTGGAAGAGTAAAAAAATGCATATACCTGCATATAAAACAAAATTTTTATAGTAGGATAAAGAGAATAAAATTGTTGCAATTAAAAACAGCCAATAAAAAAAAAGATTATATGTTTTATATTATTTAATTTTTTATAAGTATGAAACAACTTTTCTTTCATTAAAATTTATACTACTTATTTAATATTTACTAAGGCAATAAACCTAAAGCATATGCGGTTGAAAATGCGAAGGTAGGGACCTCTATAGGTCTTAACCACAAGCTTACGCATTGGAAGAAAAGAGGAGAACCCTTCTTTACTTCAACCTACTTTCTATATAAATAGGTGAAGCTGAAGCGGTTAGATCTGAGAGCGTCAAGCTATTCAATACTTACTTCACTGATTAAGTCAACAATTTTTATTACACATTAGTACTTGCGAAATCTTTCGATTTACAACGAGTCAATGGAAAGATCTTATAGATAGAAATCTATTATGATAATTTAATTTAAATTAAGTTCTTTTTTTATATTAGTAGTACTACTTGAATGAATAATTATCTACACATTTAGATAAAATTGCTCAAAAAATTATGATTTAAAATGTAAATAAAATTAAAGATGAAAAGCTATACTTTTTCATACTTCAATTTAACAAATACATTTCATACAGATGTCATTAATTAAATATTAAATGGCAACTAACTACAATTTTTAAATAACCATTTGGGAAATGTTCTCAATTTTAACAAGTACATAAAGTTTCAGATAAATATCAAACATAAGTTCTATTATTTATTTGTATATATTTTTTAAATAATCTCAGAAATTAATGAATAACATAATTTAATTAATGTACTATATAAAAAATCTGATGTTCTTAAAGATAGAATGTTCTGTTACTTTCCAAACCAAAAAAATATACTGAGATAGTTTTTTAAGCTTACTTAAAATGTAGATAGATTCATATAAAAAACATGCATTTCTTTATCAAATACTAATATACTGTAAAATAATGATTAATAAATTAAAGGTAAAATTAATCACTAACTTGATTGCTCTTTTGTTATGCAAAAATAATAATGTTCTACAAAAATACTGTACTTTTATTTGTAAATTAATTAGTCAATTATACAAACGTCTCCAAATACTTATATTTGAAGGTCTGTGGAATTAATTAAATTATTTAAATATATTGGATCAAGTAAATAAGGAAGTACTGAAGAAAAATTTCCTATTACTGAACATATTTATATGTATATTTATTTTAAACATTGTTAATACATAAAACAATATTTAAATAATAGTTCAATGTGATTCTTCCAGTTAAATAAACATTATATCTAAATGACCATATTTTATTTCTCTCAAATTGTAACAATAACTTTCCGATATTATGTTATATTGAATAATATTTCTGTAGTGTAACTTTTATTATATCACTTTATTGAAATATTATTCATTATGTAGATAATCTCTAGTCTAATGAATAACTAATACAAATTGTTTATAAGCAAGGCAAAACTCTCCATACAGCAGTGCCACCCTGTGCCAACCAGAGTAATCAACGGATGCCAGAAAGCTTGTGCATAAAATCCCTATCTAATGCCTACTCATCCAATATTCCCAGACTAGTTTCTGGCTTGTGCTCTCAGATCCAAAGCTCCTCAGTGACGACGGCCACAAGCCAGAAAACAGTCTGGGGATATTGGATGAGTGGCATTAGATAGTTATTTTATGCACAAGCCTTCTGGCATCTATTGATTACTCTGGTTGGCACAGGGTGGCACTACTGTATGGAGAGTTTTGCCTTGTTTATAAACAATTATGTGCTACTATAAGAGATGGTGATCATGTGATGCTTAATGGTTTAATACAAATTGTTATTATATTTTTTCTTCCAAAAACTTAATAACCAAACAAATTTTGAAAAGTTGGTAATAGGCATTCCATAGAAACTAAAAAATGACTGTTATTAATATAGTACTTATTGAACAGATTATATCAATTTTATTTCTTTCATCAATATCTAATCACAACACAAGAATTTAATAGAACACTTTTTTTTTGTCACAAAAATTCAAAAGTTTATCAAAAATAGTCGTCCATTGCAGTATGTTCTGTACTAGACAAATTAGGAAATGAAATAGTTTGAAAATTCAAGAATGGCCTCAAATCAGATAGCAAAATAATATTCTTTTCAAAATCATTAATTCAGAGAATTAAGCACAAAAACCTGTTAAGATTTCCCGATACATTTCATTGAGATAATTTCCTTGGGATAAATCATAATTTACATCTTAACAAACATTAAGGGCAGCAAGCTAAGTGAGTAATTTATTTCAATTATATTATCATTTGAAGAAAAAACACACACACATGTATGTATGTTCACGCTAAGATGAATATATATATAACAAAATGAAATTCAACTTTTTCATATTTTTTTTACCCATTTTTTTTTTCATATTTCTTTCTCTTATTTAGAGAATATACAAAATAAACTAAATTACACTAAATTTATTGATCTGATTAAAAAAAAATGAACGAGTTCTGTTATAATAGCAAACTAATATAAAAATCATAGAAAACAACTAATAATTTTTTATTTAATAAGATACAGCAGTCATATTTTCCACTTTTTATCTAAGAATGTCTATTATTTCATATTTGAATTTTCAATAAAATAAATCTCCCATAATACTAAATATAAAAAGTTTAGCAGTTGAATTGTGAAAAATAGATTAGAATTGCTTTATTTAAATTATAAAATACAAATTCCTTCTTTATGCAATGATAAAATTATAAAAAAATTTAGCAAATCTATCTTTTTTCTTACTATTATAATGTTTATTTTATTAAAATTAATCAATTTTACAGTTTCAATTGATCAGCAACTATTTCCTCAGAGCTATAAGATATATATAAACAAATATGTGAATACACAAATAGTTGATCATTTAAAAACACACAACATTATATCTCGTAAATTGACTCAATTTATATGGAGATAGATATAATGTTGTTGGTTTAAATGATCAATTATTTGCATATTCATGTATATATGACTTGCTTTATTGATTATGTATTTATATGTATATATTGTAAAGCTAGTGAGATGTTATAAAACTCACATATATATCTGCATTACATATTTTATAATTTAAAAATATATGATCAAATTTATTAAGAAAGAAAAGAATAGTTAAAGAAATCATTAGTTAAGAAATATATTTTAAAATGTAAGTTTATAAGAAATAAAAGATTGTGTTATATTATTATTTAAAAATAGAATAAAGCTGATTATTAACAGTGGGTAGGGAAAAGAATTAGGAAAAAAAAGAGATTCAAAAACTCTCTCCTTTTTATAAATTAGAATAAGTTAAAAGAACAAATGCCTAAAAATAAATCTTAATGAAAAATCTAAAATAAAAAAAGATTAATTAATTAATTGGTGAAAGAAAACTTTTTGAATGCCAATAAGATTCCTGGTTGATAATGAAATAATTACAAGCTATATAAACTATCTCATCAGCATAAATGCGATGAGATGGTAGATTAATCTAGGAAAAAGATTAGTAAAATTAATTAAAAAATAGATTTAAGTTAAGATAAAAGTAAAAAACTATGAACAATGGGAGAGAAAAGTATAAAAGTTGCAATATCTACTGTTATATTTATTCCAGTCTTCATTCTATGATTGATTCATTACATTATTCATTGCTTGTTTCATACAGTGATCCAGAGATTCAGAAATCTAAGTACAGTATAGAGCTAGCCATTACTGCTGCAGACAATATTATTGCAGAAGCTGCAGAATTAGCAACATGCATTGCTAAAAAGCCGTAGGAATATTTGACTGGACTTCATGCCCTAGGTTCTTTGCCTGGAACAAACACCCAGAACCAATGTTTAAGTCATAAAATAGATGCTGCCATTACTCTTTCTCCATTATCAAGCCAAACAATGGAAGGCAAGCCCCTGAAACCATCGATGGAGACCAAATGGCCAAACAGTTGGAAAGTAATAATAATGAAAATTCAAACCAATGAAAAACAAACCAAAGTAACTGTGTCATCTTAATATCACGAAAAACATATGTAAATATATTTTGAATAACTATCTAGATACTATATTTTTTTAAATGAAATGAACTTTAACAAAGGAACTTTATAAAATTTAGTCTGAAATTAATCATTTATATATTTTTTTTTATGTAAAATTTTACACTGTTATGTTATATTAAATATGTGTGTGCAGGAATAAATAACTTAATTATTATTTAGTCTATTTTCTCTCTCTTTTGTCACTGCGTCACCACTGATTTAAAGATATAGATATTTGTATATGTTAAGATAAATGCGCTGGACCACCTGATTAAGAGTAAAAGCTAGTTTGGGATATTTCAAGTGCTGGATTGTATGCCTGTCATCCGAGCATGCCAGCTATATAATATATAGTCAGTTGGTACCTGAGTTTGATCCTCAAAACAAATAAAATGCTTTGGATGGCAGGTTTTTGTTCCAGAAATCGAGGTGAGCCACAGTCAGGAAATGTGGTTATGCTTTGTATAGCCCGATATGGACGTTTCATTGATGGTTATGCTATCAATGGTAATCTCCCCTCTATTTGAAATGCCGGTCTTTCCCGTAAATATTAAAGATATAATTGAATAATTGCATAAAGTAAATGATAATAAAATAAAGATCTTATAATAAAGAATGAAATAATAAATAAAGTTATTATTAAATGAATAATATTCTGATAATAATAAAATACTAATGTATCAAGAATAAACAGTAGCCTGTTAAAATAAACAAATACAAGTGTTGCCAAAGTGCAATCAAAGTTGTCCAGAAAGTTATTTTAAAAGTAGTTGAAACTAATAAATGATGTTATGAATAGAAGAAAACAAGTATAAAGAATAAATATGTATTGAGCTTGATAATAAGCTCATCAAAGCAAAAAGATATATAAAATAATAGTTACCAAGAAAGATATGTATTAAGTATTATAAATTAAGCTTACTATTGATAATAAGTGTATTAAAGTTAAAACGTAAAATCAAAAGTGGTAAAGTCAAAATGTTGACACTTTATTAAAGTCTAGATATTAAAAGTATATTAGAAAAATATTAAAAATATAGTAAGCTGGTTAAGATAAAATAAAGTTAAGATTTTAAGATGAAATGAAGATGTAATAAACTAATATCGGAGGAACCCAGTTCAATATCTTATAGCTCCGAAGAAGATTACTGGTCAATTGAAACTGATAAGCATTGTAAAAGTAATAAAAAAGATGGATTTGCTTAATTTTTTTTAATATAAATTCCTTGAAATTTGAAAATGGGTTAAATTATTAGACCTTCTCAAACAAAAAATGTTTAATAAATGAAGGTAAGTTCAAAAAAAAAATAAAAAAATAATTGTAACATTTGTCCTAACTTGTCATTGATCAAGCTAAATCAGATTATAATATGACTCATGGGTCATTCAATGTTGCATCATGTGGATATTAGTCAAATAATGATTATGTTTATATCAAAACAAGAAAAAAGAGAATTACAGCATCTGAATTTTTTTAATTGTCTTTATATCATTGATAACAAACTCAAAATATCTAACAAAAGCAGAACATCTTTTTCAATATACTAAGAAAACAAAGAAATTTAATACATATTTTTATTATTTATACTAAAGTAATTTAGAATAAAAAATATGCCGGTCTATATATTTTCAATATACATAATGTAAGTGCAATAGAGGCACTCAGCATATGTATGCATACAGGAGAGTGCAAAAGAACAATGGTAACATTTCAATATTCCTCGAACATGAGAAGCAGGCCAGTCACAGGTTCGAACCTTCCAACCCCAAAATTGTATGCACTGAAACTAACGACTGCAAAAAAAATATAAAAGCATATTTTATCATCAATGACAATAACACAATTAATAGATGTGACACATGCTTCGCTATCTCCAGAAAATAGACAAGCTGATTAATTTACACATTTGCATATATTACCATTTAATAATATCACAACAACTATTACTATTTTGGCTATGATTATGAGGGATAATACCTTGAAAGCGCGTAGCCTGGATTAACTCATTTTGATTGTTTGCTATGAACAGCTTCTTCACCCTGCATTGTAAAGTGCTTGTATATATTTTTTCTACCATGGTAACATACCATGACAAATTCTTTCTGCTCTCTAAGAATTTTAATCTTTTTAAAAAATGTTCAACAATCCTCAAATTTTAAATTTGTGAATGCTCATAGTGCTTTACTTATTATCTTTTTTTATATATGTTTTATTTTAATTTTTAATAAATCACCAGGTTTTTTTTGCATAAATTTCTTACTAAAGCATATCTCTGCCACAGAATATTTCTGAACATCAGTGTAATTTTATTTTCTCACTCTTCATATCTTTCATAGTGTCAAAAAGCTCAGAAAAATGTTTTTTTTTTTTTATTTTTCTTTGTTTCATAGTATTTATCACAATTTTAGTCTATGAATAATTATTTGTTTCTATGTTTATATTATTAATATCAGTCCACTGCAGGATGAAGGTCTCTCCAAGTTCAATCCATCTTCTCTGAACTTTAGCTTCTCTTCTCCACATCACCCTTGCACCCTTTCTTATTTCATCCATCCATCTCACATGTAGTCACTTTCTGGGTCTTTTACAATCTCTTGGAATCCCGTTTAAGATTTCAATTGTCCATCTATTATCATCTCTTCTAGCAATATGTCCAGCCCAACTACACTACCGTCTTTTTTTTCAATGAAGTCAGTAACACCTGCTTGCTCTCTTACCCGTATAGTGCGTTTTCGATCTCTTCTTATTACTCCTAACATACATCTCCCCATACTTCTTTGAGTAATCTGAAGTCTCTGTATTGCTCTTCTATTAAGTGTCCAAATCTCAGATCCGTAAGTAAGAACTGATAAAACACATTTACTAAAAACCTTTTTCAAACACATAGGTATATTTCTTTTAATAACAAGTTATTTCTACCAAAAGCACTCCAATCAAGTTTAATTCTATGATTAATTTCATCCATTATGATTCCATCTGTATTAATAAGCTGACCGAGGTATTCGTAAATGTTAACTTCTTCTAACTCATCATAATCAATCTTTATTTTCATATTTTATGATTATTAAATTCTACTTTAAGAGTAATACTAATACTTTCTTCAGCCCTAATCTTCTTTTTCATTTTACCTCTTCCACATATATAATTTGATCTATTTCCATATATATTTATAATGTACATTTCACAAATGTTCCTTCTTACAGGAATTTTAAAATGTTTTGTTGAAAATTAAAAGTCATCCACCTATCAAACAGAAGTTGTTTGGCACAAACTCAAATTAGAATTTTTGGTATCTTCCATTACGTTAAATTATTAATCTGTACTCTTTTTGCTATGCAATCATTGATTTGCAATGAATCCCATGCTATTTGTTCTTGTTTTGTCTTACTGTAATCATGAAATTTAAAATCAATTATCTCTTTATCTTTTCGTTAGCTTTATAAAGTCTCACAACATCCTATTTAAATATTGACTTTTTTTTTTCCTTTCATGAAATTTTTTTTTTTTCTACTTAAAAAGTAACGAAATAAAAAAAATATCATCAATCCGATACCTTATAAACCCAATTGTCATCTTGGCTGATAACTTTATGACTACCAAAAATTGAAAATCATAATTTAATTTTGTACGTCATGTCATAAGTGGAATATAAAAAGTGAACATACACACACATATAAATACTGCTCTTAAGGAAATATCTCAAAATATCAAGCTTCTGAGATGAAGATTATGATTCTTTTTTGATATTAAACCCATCAAGCCAATTCATAAATATTGATAAGCACCTATCCATGTTCTTTCACCTCATAAACTATTAAAAATAAATAACAATGGAAATAAAAGAATGTAAGAAATGGATATAGAAAATTTGCTGTTTGGTTCCTTTAAAGCTTGAAGGGTATCAAAAAGTATTATTTTAGTTTATTAGTAAATTTCTAATAGTATGTGTATATATTTTCTGTTGTCAAAGTTTTCAAATTCAGTTTTTTTGATTAGACAGATTATGTTGCATTCTTTCTAGAATCAGAGAATATAATCAGTCAGATTAACAATTATGTGATGAACACATTAAACAGTCTTGCATTTAAATCAGCTATGCAAATTAGAAACACTAGGGATAATAATATAAATAATAAAGAAAGCAAAAAGCAAAGAAAAAAAAACTAGATGCAAAAAATACAAAATACTTGGGGGGGGGGGGATAGCACAATAAATAAATTTTAAAATATCATCTACACAATTTTTCTTTTCAAAAATAGTTCATAATTTTCCATATATAAAAATGAATACATCAAACTTCTTTTTAAAACTTGTTTTTTATATGATTATTATAAAAAAAAATGCTACACCATTTCAATTATTTTATAATATAGTCTTTTCAAAGAACACTAAAAAATAAAAATACAAATATATTGTTATATATATAGAGTAATAACAAAATAGAATAATAACAGTTGACAACAGTTGCAGATTGGGAAGCTAATTTTCGTGACTAGTGTATATAGAATGAAACAAGTCAGGGGAACACGGATCTAACGTCTGACAGATATGGGTCACCAACTACTCCAGAAATATAAAGAAAGGAAATGAGACCGACACGCGACAGGTATAAAAACAAAAATCAAAAGACTCTCAGTCTTCTTCCTGCTACAGTGCTGGCAGGTATATATTCAAGAGGACAGAATCTCCCAGATAATCGGCGCCTGTAGGCAATCCAGCCGACTAGGGTGTTAGGCAGATTGTACTGATCTTTTATTATTTTACAACACTCAACTGGGCTCTTCGAGGATAATAAATTTATACCTGTCACAGGTAGAGTGAACTCACTTATAAACTCTTAACTTTGGTACACAGGGAGCATTAGGATATTAATATCCCCAACTGTTGTAGTTAGTTCTCCATATTATATATATATATATATTAGCTATTTTATGTATATTAACCTATTTATTGTATATTAAACTATTATATTCCATACCTTGTCTCTGTTTACTAAACCAAATTTATCATTGCTGATCAGTAGGCGAAAGCCGGGACACAGCAAATTAAGTGGCGCAGTCGACAGGATGCATATATAATAATAAATATAAAATATCACCTATTCCAAACAAATCCAAAAACAGTAAAAAAATGCAAAAAATTCTCTTTACCTCAACACCTTTTGATTGCAAACAATCTCAAAACTTTATCAACTTTTTTACATTTATATACTCATCCAAAAATACCCTAAAAACATTTAATTAACAAATATATTATTTTATTTTCTATTAGCATTCCATTTGATTTAGATTTAATTTCACTAATGTAAATTCCTTCTTTTATTATTCTTTCATAGTATGACTTCATAAATTCTAAAGGTTTTATTTCAAAATCTTTGTTTCAATTTATTCATATGATTGTAAATAGCATAATTTTTATCACTTAAATGCTGTTTTAATCTATTTTCTAATTTATTTTTTGTAGTCCCAACATATGACATCTTTATATTATTTTTAATAAAATTCAAACATTTTATTATGTAAACTGAATCCATAATCTCTAAATTATTACATTCCCTATTATTATTAATTAAAAAACTTAAAACTTTTTTTCTTTTTATAACCAGGATAAATGAAACATATTTTTTATTAATCACTTTAAATAATTTTCTAACTTCAACAAACAGATCTTTTGATATATTGAAACCAATATAAATTACCTTATTATTATTTAATCTTATTCTTTTTATTTTATCAATATTTTTATTTGATAATCATTTATAAAGCACTCATGCTTTATCATATTAATCTTATTTTTAAACAAATTATTATTTGAACATAATTTAATTGCTCTAAGAATTTTATTATTAATAGTATTTATTTTACTACGATTATCAATATCTGATAACCAATTATTTAATAATCCAAAAAAAAACATGTTTTTTCTATATTCACAAGTTTCTATTATATAACATTACTATTATTATCAATTTTTTTAATAATCTTAACACCCATATATTCAATGACATTAATATTTTCTTTTTCCATAGTAAATTTAATTTATATGAATAAATTTAAACATAAAGATTTTGAAATAAAATCTTTAGAATGTATAAAATCATACCATGAAAAAATAATAAAGGAAGGAATTTATATTAGTGAAATTAAACCTAAATTAAATAGAATGCTAATAGAAAAAAAGAAAATAATAGATTTGTTAATTAAATGTTCTAAGGATATTTTTGGATGGGTATATAAATGTAAAAAAAATTGATAAAGTTTTGAGATTGATTGTAATCAAAACGGTGTTGAGGTAAGTAGTATTTTTTTAATGTTTTGGGTTTGTTTGGAATTTATATTTATTATTATATATTTTTATTTTTTAATGTTCTTTGAAAAAGACTATACTGTATTATAAAATAGTTGAAACGTTGGTGTGTCATTTTATTTTTATAATAGTCATATAAAAAAACAAGTTTTAAAAAGAAGTTTGGTGTATTCATTTATATGTAAGCAGAATAAATAATGAAATAATTAGTTACAATTTATATCATTAATATTGCTGTAAAAATATAAATAAAAGTTTTGAACTACAAATTACTAATAAGAACATACCTGTAACACCTAATCCAATAACAATAATTCCTGTATAAGTGACATCCTTTCCAGTCTGTTTAACTTCCAATATATATATATAAGATTAATTTAACTTTACATTCTTTAAAAAAATATGTGAAAACAAACTATTTAAAGAACAAAATAAAAATATTAGTAATTAAAATATAAAACTTATATTCAAAATAAGATAAAGACAAAGTTAGACAATAATACATTTTAAATACAGTATTTGTAAGTCAATCTTATTATAAAATCAGATTAAAAATTATCAACGTCGGATGATCAATCACCTACATAAATTTCAAACTTACTGGTAAGTTAATGGCCATAACTTTTATATAAAGCTTTATGAACTGAAATTTAAATGAAATGTTTATATCATAATTTTTTATCTAAAGATTTACGAACAGTGTTGAATGAAACTGTTACCACAAAAAAATAAAGGAGACACAAACTAGCTACTACTTCAAGAAGAAATATAAACCAAGATCAGTGCTTGGAGAAGTGTATGATATTTTTTATCGTAAATCATGAAGACTATACCACATTATAATTGGTTTTTTTTTTTTATAGGTCCAATGCACTGACCTTCAAGTGATCACCTTAAATAGTCCTTGGAATTTTATATTCCAACTATGAATAGCTAAATATAGAGTGGCTAGTTGAGTTACCAGAAAAAATTAGGTGCCTCTGTTGTTCTAATCAAAGCTTTTAAGTTCAACTCTACAAGTGAACTCTTTAAATTATAAGCACGCAAGGCTAATATATTTACCAAAATACTAACAATTTTTTTCTATATGTGTATAGACAGGCACACATATATGCCCCCCTCCACCCACAAAACTGTTCTTTCATTTTTTTGTTTTGTTTATAAATACTGACGTTGCCAACTTAATGCTTCTACCATTTCACTGTAATAAAATGACAATAGATTAAATCAATAAATGAAGTTTCCATTTCAATATTCGGTACTAGTTGGTTAGCTGTACTGTGCCACTAGGTGACACTGCACTACCCATCAAGAACCTTCAAGAAGCAACTAGTACTCAATATTCAAGCTTGTAAATGGTAAAAAAATATTTATTTTCACATCATTTATTATTAGATAATTAAACATTTATTTTAAAAAAAAACTTTGTATGTTTAAGGCAGTTACTCATGTTATTTATGTTCATTTGAATAATAGTAAAACATATTTCTGTTTCCAAATTAATACAATTAAATGCTTTATTCTGAAGCCTTTTTAATCTTTGTAAAGTAGAAAATAATAAGCTTTGTAAAAGATTTGATTGGCTACTATATTTCTAAGTTCAATTCTCTTATCATCATCATCATTGTCAACCACTATCAATCCACTGCAGGATGGTCTCTCCAAATTCAGTCCATCTTCTCTGATCTCTAGCCTCTCTTCTCCAAATCACCCTTGCACACTTTCTTACTTCATCCATCCATCTCACATGGGGTCTCTTTCTAGGTCTTTTACAATCCTCTTATAGAAAAGGTTATATAAATGTGAAGATTTTTTCTTCTTCTCAAAACTCCAATTTTTTTTTTGAATATAGGTTGCAATCCACTTTATATTCATTTTTTGAAATTTTCTGAAGTATTTTAAAATATTTTTACATTCATACTTTGATTTATTTGTAAATTTTCTGTCATGTGATAAACTAGAGATACTAATATTTTTCATTTTTGTAAAATAGTGGGATGATTAAAAATAAAATATGACTAATAAATAAGCGGTGTCTGAGGAATATTTCCTGAAGCTAGAATTTCTTTCCAATACAAATAAAATACCTTTTGCCATAAAGGTTGAAGTTAGTTCATTAAAATCAAGATACTAATTTCCAAATAAAACTGTCATATTTTTGTGCTATATTTTTTCTTTTAGTCTTTATCTGGTTTTCATGAGCTTCCAATGCCAGCAAACTCTGCACTAAATATGATAATGAAACTGTGAATTTGTGCAAATACATTTCCATTCTCTAATTATATGTAAAGCAATTGTAATTCCAATCCTTTTCTCTTTTTTTGTATGCAACAACTTATATATATGTAAAACCTTGGATGGATTTAACACAATGGATCTCAACTGTTTAATATTCAAGACCCAATTTTCCATATTAGCTTCATTCCCAGCCTCCAATGATTTTTTAGAACCCTAATGGTTTTTTCCTATATTTATTTTTCTTTTGTTAATAAAACAGTACCTATACATTTTGGTGTCTTTGGTTTTTTAATAACCATAGCCACCACTCTCCTATTAGGCAGGATTGGTTTTAAGCCAACAAACATCACATGATCACCATTTCTTATGCTTGCTTATAACTGTTATTAAAACAGGCAAACCTCTCCATTCAGTAGTGTCACTCTGTGCAAGCCAGAGTCATCAATGGATGCCAGGCTTGCAATGAGTGGCAATACTATATGGAGAGGTTTGTCTGTTTTAATAACAGTTATAAGCAAGCATAAGAAATGGTGATCATGTGATGTTTTATTTTTCTTTTGCTTATATATATTTATATTTAAGAAATGGTGATCATGTGATGTTTTATTTTTCTTTTGCTTATATATATTTATTTATTTTTAAGGGCGACATTTTTATATTAACAGCAAGTATCCTTTCTTATTTTGGTTTCAATAATTAGTTGTTTGATTTTTTTTCAAATTTTTTGTATATTTTTCATGTCTTTGCACCCCCCCCCCCCTTATTATTTCATGCCATTCTATGAGGCCTGCCCCAAAGCTCGAGAATCACGAATTTAATAGATTAAAAGTTCTTAATTGCGATTATGCACGATTCAACTTTGTTTGAAATTGGATTTGGGATAGAAATTCCATACAATGATTGTATATTTTGGTAGCCCTATGACTATTTGTGCCCCCCCCCCCACAAATATAAATCTAAAATGGCTAGCCTCACAAAATATGGTTAGGTTATTGTACTGATTGCTATTTTACATAATAAAAATACTATATTTACTATTAATAATGATAGAAAAGTTGGAATAATACAAACATTGATTGATGGGCTTTTCAAGATCAGGATTAGTAATCTATTTTTTGTTGCTTTTTAAGTATAAAAATCTTTATAAATGTGCAGAAGCAATAGTAATGTAATCTTAAAATAAATACATGGATTCACAGAGAAGATTTTACATATAAAAAAGTACAGCTAGCGAGAATAGATTTCAACTGAATTGTGAATTGATTTAAAGCAGATTCAGAAACAATATTTAAAACTCATGTGGACATATTATATATCATATTTTATACATAGAGCTTGCAAATAAACTCTTAACAAGCTTTGCAGAATATCCCCAACCCCAGACCGGTTTCTGTTACAGGCTTCCTCGGTGAAGTGCTAGGATATTCAAGCATTAGATTAAAAATACCAGGACAAGCCCAACACTTTATCTAATGGATAACTATTAAGTAGAAAATCTGAAATTTTCAGACATTTATACATCTTCCAATCCAGTTGACTAACTTAAATAGCCATATGGGACTGATGCTTGAATATCCTAGCATCTCACTGAGGAAATCACTAGCAGAAACCAGTCTGGGGTTGAGGATATTCTGCAAAGCTTGTTAAGAGCTTATTTGCGAGCTCTATATATAACATTTGTAATACAAGCTTGTTAAATTAGGTCATGTGATATATGACTTGATTTCTTTGTAATTTTATATGTCATATAGATTCAGATCATTATTTAGTAAATATAAAATTAATATTTCCTTTTAATTTTAAAGGAATAAGAAATAATGCAAGAATGAAATGAGTCATTGATAAATTCAAAAGAAAAAAAAAAAAAGTCCTTAATGAGAATTACTCACAATTAAAAAAAAAGATGCACCATTAATAGAAGCTCATAAAAAAGACATATTATCAAAAAAGTTTCAGGTTAATAATAAAATTGTATTTAAAAAATTTGAAAAACATAAATATTATGTAGATAAAAATATATATAGAAAATTCAAAAATGAATTAAAATATAAAATCAATAAAGCTAGGAAGCTTTTGTTGAAAAGTGAATGCCAACAGATGAAGGAATTACAAAGGAAAAGTAGATTTAATTTAGAGTACGATAAACTAGTATGAATGGGAAAAGCAGGCCTAAAAATGACAAGTATTTGGATTAAAATACAACAAATAAAGATGTATTGAAAAAGTGAAAAAATATTAGCTGACATTTGTAATTTCCACAATTATAATATTGTTAGAAAAAAACTTAGCATAATAAAATGCAATGATTTTAAAATAAATAGTTTAATCACATATCCTGCTTAAATGTTAAGTCTTGAATAAATATCTTTCTAAAAAAATCAGAAGTTTTTAGCTGGAAAGTAGTTTGGATTTAGAAATTGCCGAGATGCATAAAATGCAATTGAGACAATGAAAATAAACAAAGCAAAACTCTCCATACAGTATTGCCACCCTGTGCCAACCAGAGTAATCAATAAATGCCAAAAGCCTTGTGCATAAAATCCCTATCTAGTGCCTACTCATCAATATCTCCAGACTAGTTTCTGGCTTGTGGCCTTCATTAGTGAGGAGCCTTGGATCTGAGAGCACTGCACCTAGATCTTAGGATCTAATGCAACCCTCCAGCAGCCACCTTTTATCTCTACTTCACTACAAAACTATGAGAATGAAATTGAAAACACAAAAATATTTTCAATCTAAGCTCAATAGGTTCTTTAACAACCATAGCCACCACTATCCTATTAGGCAGGATTGGTGTTAAACCTTTAAGCATCACATGATCACCATCTCTTATACTAGCACATAGTTGTTTATAAACAAGGTAAAACTCTCCATACAGTAGTGCCACCCTGTGCCAACCAGAGTAATCAATGGATGCCAGAAGGCTTGTGCATAAAATCCCTATCTAATGCCTACTCATCCAATATCCCCAGACTAGTTTCTGGCTTGTGTGCTCTCAGATCCAAAGCTCCTCACTGAGGAAGGCCACAAGCCAGAAACTAGTCTGGGGATATTGGATGAGTAGGCATTAGATAGGGATTTTATGCACAAGCCTTCTGGCATTCATTGATTACTCTGGTTGGCACAGGGTGGCAATACTGTATGGAGAGTTTTGCTTTGTTTATAAACTATGTGCTAGTATAAGGTAGTGATCATGTGATATAATGAAGATAATAAATGAAAGATATATAGAAAAAGAGAACAGGTTAATACAAGTTTCATTGCTTTTGAAAAGATTCATGAAATTTATTTTGTTAAATAATCTTTAAAAAAAAAAGATTCTCGCTGGAAAATAACTCTTACAAATGTTTACAAATAATATGTTATTTGCACGATTAAAAACTATTCTTTCAGAAATAATATAAATTAAATGGTTTTCTACATAAAAAAATGTTTAGAACAAATATATTTTATTAAATATTTATCTGCATTGATGAATTAATGTGGCATTAACAAAGATAAAATCCAGAGTAAGAGAATTCATTATATTAGATTTGCTGATATTATGGTAGTATTTGTGAAAAATAAGAATGAAATTAATAGAATGTTCAGTAGAAATAAAAAAAAGCTGTTGTTATGATAAGCATAAGAGCAACTAAAAATTAAATAAAAAAATTAGGAAAAATAATGGAAATTTAGAAAAAAATTTAAATAATCTTAAAATAATTGGAAAATGTTTAACATTGATAGAGATAGTGATAAAAAAATTAAGATGAGAATTGTAAAAAAAAAAAAAAACCAGATCTTTAATAAATCCAGATAGTTATTCTGTAGCCCTAATTAAAATTAATAATGAGGCTAATTAAATGTTTGGGGTGTTGTGCAGAAACACTGATAATTAGAAAAAAGGAAGAAATAGAGATTAGAAATTTTACCACTGTGAATCTAAAAGAGAATGGAAAACATACATTGGATGAGCAGATATTAAAAATAAAACTATTTATGGAAGATATTAAGAAAAGGACTTAGATGTTCTTGGGCATATAATTATAAAGAACATGATGAAAATAATTGAGAAAAGTGTATAAAGAGATATGAAAATGATAAGTAAACTTAAGGAAGGAAATATCTAATAGCTTTTGAAGATTTTAGATCAGATAATAGGAAGGCTTGGAAAATGATTTAGATTGATGTGTGGGGATTGCCTTTGAAAGATGATGAAAGATTTAAAGTAAACAATATTTCAGTGAGCTGTTAAAAAATAAAATTTGCTTTATTTATTTTTCACAGTACTTGTCACCATTACAACAACAGAGATCATTGGTCAAAAATCATCAAACATATTATGTGCAAGCAAGTTAGTTATTGGCTTTTTCTTCATTTTTATTGACCAAAATGCTCTATATGCAAAGCTCAGTAAATGCAATAATTATAACTTAAATAGCATAGAAAACTTTGTTTCTTAAGATTGTTGTTGATATAATTATCACTTAACAATAAGTGAGATTAATATAGAGAGACATCTAAAACCTACCATAGAACATCATTTAAAACAGTCTAAAAAAGATTTCAATTTATCATTCTATTGCAAAACTCAGCAAAGTAATACACTGATACTGAAGCAAAGACACATCTGGAGATCTATCTACAACAGAATTTACAGGTATAAGCTACCTAAAAAATCCAATCATGTATTAACAAAAGATTAAACATATCAACCAATTCTATAAAGCTGAACTCTTTCTATATTGTTCCAGCCATTAACCAAGAACATATAAGCAAGATATTAAAAAAAAAAAAAACAATCATTGAAGCATATTATAGCTAAGTTTAAATGTTTCTAATTATAGCGTGTTCGTGATTATTTTACTTATCTCAGATTATCTTTAAAAATCATCACTCTACGTTAAAATACAAACTTATTAAAATACAAACTTACATACAAATTTATTACTAATCAAATCAGGAAATAGTTATTAAAATATAGATAATCCTCCGTTCATAAAAATGAAGCATTGTGTAAATTTAAGTCAAACTTCTATAAAAATTGAATTCCCATTCCGATTTATGTTAGGCCTGTGTAAAATATAAACATATTTGACACATGAAAATAAGCCTTACAATAAACTACAAATGATATTTATGGAGTATGAAACAAACAAGAAACAATTTTTGTGTAACATATGTATCTATTGTTTTCAGGTGTTGACACTTTATGCATGCCATAAAATTTTATTGTAAATTTGGATTTATTTAAGTCAAGTTTATTTAAGAAGAGGATCATCTTTATCTCCAATAAACTATCTTATCTTTCTAGAGGAAGTTACTCTTTTGCATCTTTAGCTAAAGCTAGTCATATTCTTCTATATGTTATATAATACTAAATCATCCATGCAATTTACTGTTACACAATGCTTTATTTACCGCCCTCTTTTACAGTTTCGATCGCCTCAGCAATCTTCTTCAGAACTACAACATAATACAAATATATGAGTATAAATATACATGAACATATAATTCTATATGTTTTTTTGAGGAATTAATAATTTTCTATTTTTTTATTATCAAATGTGCTCTTTCCAGTTTAATACTATTATAGTTTCAGGATTGTGAACAAATTCTAACAATTTTTTAAAAAATGTATATGTTGCTGAACTTATTTCCTTGCCTCACTTTATAAGGTTTTTTATAAACTAGATTTAACTGCTAGAAACATGCATACATTCATGATAAATTAATTCCTTTTAATCATCAAGATATTTTTTAATAATCAAAAAAGCAAGTCATATATAACGTGACATCACTTTTATAAGCTTGTATTTACAAAATGTAATTCAGAGAGTGTACCAAACTGATAAGTGCGGTATGAGAAAATATTTAAAATCTCTATCTAGAACCTTCCCATCTCCAGACCAATTGGCCAGATATTTTTTATAGTTTCTTAAAAAAAATTCCTTTAATGGAATACATGTCGCATGTGTATGGTCTGAATTTTAAAAAGAAAGATTTGGCTTTTTTCAAATAGTTCAAATTAGAAAAGTGGTATCTTAACCAATAGTTTTTTATATTTTTTTTGATAATAGAACTCTATATTTTATTTTTTAAGAATTATACATCACTTTTGTTTTTGTCCTAGTCAATCAAAAAATTTCTTTAACTTCTTTATAATGCTCAGTTTCAAAAAAATATTCAATGCAGTAATATTAATAGTTTCTTTTAAAACAAATTAGTTTCTTTTAAAAGTTTAATTCAACACTTTGCATGTATTTTGTAACTGTGAAATCCTTCAAAAGACTTTCAATTTTTGTTTAAACACATACAATATGTTTCTATTAGTACCAAATGGCTTCCCAAGAAACTTGGTTGTATATTTAGAATTAAAAATTATTTCTCTCCTATATTACTTGTTATATTATAGAATGCCTAAAATTAGTTTTTTTTATTGAAAATTCTCATATTTGGAAGATCATTTCAATACAAATTTCATTTATTAAAATCCATTCAAAATCAATTAATTCGGCTAACAAATAACCCTTATCTTACTTCACATTTTTAATCCTATCACATCAATACCTAATATCACATGATTACTATCTCATACTAGCACATAATTGTTATTAAACAATTCAAAACAAAGCAAAACTCTTCATACAGTAGTTCTGGCATCCATTGATTGCTCTTGTTAGCACAAAATGGCACTACTGTATGGAGAGTTTTGCTTTGTTTTGAATCAATACCTAATGATAATTTTTGTTTTATCTGCAGATACAATATCACAATTCTTCTAAACTTATTGTCTTTTCCTTAACACCCTATATTGTTCATCTGAACACATATTGCACATTAAATAAATAACTGAATGGTTTTCTTGCTCAGGGATTCATAAGATTTAGAATGTTGGAAGTGATCGATCTGGGTGCAATCTTCGAACCTTAAGCTTCAAAGTCCGTCACTCTACTACTGCACCAAACTATATAAAGCATTATACATTTCAATTTTGTTTATGCTTTTTCATTTTTCATTCATGCTACTTAATTATGGCATTCCTTATCTAGTTATTGTTTTCCCCCTTATTATGAGACGTTTTACAAAACAATATCAAATATTTTTGATTTTTTACAAAGATTATAATTTATCTTTTGGCATTTATTATTTATCAATTATCACCATCATTGTCAACTATTATCAATCCACTGAAGAATGGGGTGTTTCCAAGTTCAATCCATCTTCTCCGATCTTGTCTCTCTTCTCCATATCATCCCTGCACACTTTCTTATTTTATCCATCCATCTCACATGTGGTCTCTTTCTGGGTCTTTTACAATCTCTTGGAACCCAGTTTAAGATTTTAACTGTCTATATATTATCATCTCTTCTAGCAATATGTCCAGCCAAACTCTACTTATTTTTTTACTTCTTTCAATGATGTCAGTAACACCTGTTTGTTCTTTTTCTCATCTATTGCGTTTTTGATCTCTTCTTGTTACTCCTAACATGCATATATCCATACTTCTTTCAATGGTCTGAAGTCTCTGTATTGCTCTTCTATTAAGGGTCCAAGTCTCAGATCCATAAGTTTATTAAAAACCTTCCTTTTCAAACCCACAGGCATATTTTTTTTTTAAGTTATCAATATATGTATATATTGGGAGATTTAAATGATTAAAAGTAAGCTAAATGAAGTGCATGTTTTCTCATTAAAATTTTTAATAATTTATACTATTTCTATTAATATAAATATTTATGTTTTAATAATAAAGTTTTAATATATAAATTGGTTTCAGTATTTTATGAATATACATTAACTTCAAACATGTATATAATAATGGTTCTCATGCATTAGAAATTAATGACTACAAATATCACGATCAGATTAATCTAAATAGATACATAATGAATAAAATTAATCATAGAATTACATGAGAATGAAATGATTTTGGTAGAAATTAGTAAGATTTTACTATTAAAAGGAAATTTGACTATGTTGTTGAAAAAGAAGACTTTTTAACAGATGTGTTTTTATCAGTTCTTATATAAGAATCTGAGGATTGACAATTAAACAGAAGAGCAATATAGAGGATTCACACAACACAACAAAGTATGGAGAAGAGTAATAACTAAAGATTAAAAGAAAATATGTAGGTGAACAAATCGGTATCAAATATCATATAAAAAATTAAAAAACTGACATAGAGCTGAGCTGGACATATTGCTAGATGAAAATAAATGGCAGCTGAAGTCTAATATGTATCCCAAAGAATTCTAAATAATTTAGAAAAAGAAATGTAGAATAGATAAAATTAAAATGTTAATTAAAATATATCATTCAATTTTGAATTTAATTGAATGTCTTTTGAATGAATTTAAGTACTAAAATTTGTTACGCTACGAAAAATCATATTTCTTTGGTGGACCAATTAACTAATTTTAATTTGTTATCAAGTAGTTTCACCAGCTTACGAAAAAAAAAAGTCCGGATATCAAGTTGCAGCAAAATCAGTTGAAAAATAGAATATTTCATAATTGTGACATAACTACTTCAACTAAATTTGTATATAGGGCAACCTTCTGCCAAACTTATTGTATGAAAATAAGATATCAATTTTTCTAATCAAGTAGCTTGCAATTAGAAGAATTTTATTTAAAGATTCTTCAAAATAATTTACTGAAAGTACGATGACAAAGTCAGAAGATCACTTTATCCGTTCTTCAACTTGACGGCTATGATGAGATTAAAGCTATAATTATAAAGGTATATCTTTGGAGGATTAGATTGGTAAAGAAGATGAGCACAACTTTTTAATAAATGTAATTTAAAGTAAACTTGATAAGGATCTTGTAAAAGATGCAAGTCTTAATTATATAATAGATTATCTCAAAAATTCTTCAAATAAGTGCAATCATCATCAACAGTATTCTGTCAAATGGACAGATCCAGAGTGTAGTCATATCATCAATTCATACATTTTTTCATTCCATTCTCTCTTCAATTCCACACAAGTCTTCCCATCTCTTATATCACCTAATAATGTCAATCTCTTCCATCCTTTCTTCTTCCACTCAACATTTCCTTCAAAACATCTTTCATTAAACTATAATTTCTTTTTAACATGTCTAATCTAGTTTCTCTTTCTCTCTCCGATTTCCTCGATCAATCTTCTTTTTTCACTTACTCTTTTCAAAACATCATTTATTTTATTCGTCCAACTGATTTTTTTCATTCTTCTCCATATCCCCATCTCAAAAGCTCCCAATCTGTTCCTAATTTTACTACTCATTGTCCATGTTTCACAACCATACATTAGTACACTCCACACATAGTATTTAATTTTTTTCTTAATTCTCTTTTCAAAGGTCCACAAAATATTTTCTTTCTCTTAATAAATGCCATCTCCACCTATGCTAGTCTTCTTTTAACTTCATTTTCACTTCTTCCATCATCACTCAACCAACTACCCAAATCCTTTTACCTGTTGAACTATATTTTCACGGATTTCAGTAAGTGCAATATCAATTATTTTTATTGGATATAACTGAAGAAAGAATATAATGGAGAACTATAATTAAGCAAAGTGAAGTCTTTCAGAAAGGTTTACTGTAAGAAATTAAATACAGCAAGAATTAAAAAACGCAGATCCAATATGCGATATATATACATGAAGTTTCAGATTAATTTCTAATTACCACAAAGCTTGTTTAATTTTATGTCTCATTGTGCCCCCACCCCACCCCAATGGAACGATTACATTTATAAATTATTGCTGTCATCTGGTCATGTTAGTATTTACATTTAACTTAACTGCTTGGATTAGTATTTACTGATGCTATCTCACATCTTTTTCATTTTAATCTGTCAAGCATTTTTAAATTCGAAATCAATTGCATTAAGAACGTTCGCATTTTGTTTCCTATGAACAATATATATGAAGCTTATTGTTTATAGCAACAGCTTATGTATATACAATATACCTACCTCAGGTGTACAGATGGCAGTTCACAAGTGGCGTCATGTAGACAAACTTTCGTGAAAAGTATTTTAATAAGACCCCTGACATCTTAAATATCACTTTACGACTATTAAACTCATAAATACTTTGTAATTGTTAATGTTATATCAGATTTGTACTATTTTATTTTACATACCTTTTTCACCTAAAGTTACTTTACCATCTTGATCTTTAGTTTCTATAATAGAGCTATTTGATTTTTCGCTGGCTTTTGTACTTAATCTTATTTGGGTAATCTTTTTGTTAAAAAGATTATTCGTAAAGATTTCATGTTTATCGTTATTTGAAATTTCATGTCGAAAAAAAACAGAAAATAATCTTGGTTGGTAAGAATGTATAGATATGAACAACGGTTGGCGGGAAAGTGTACGTATATCGTGAAAAATTCCTAACGAAGGACAAGGTAATCTTTGTAATAGCATTTTTTAGTAGCGAAATTTTGCCATTAAAGGTGAATCATATTATTTGTTATGCGGATATTTTTTTAAAAAGTCATTGGTTAAGTAATGTTTCTTTGTTTAAAAATTTACAGAGACGTAAATTTGCATATGTATTTTAATAATTTTTTTTTTAAAAAAAGCTATTAAACAACAAGTAGAACTTAGAAATAGATTTATGTCAAGTCTCCTCAGGCATTATTTTTGAACACATCAACTCTTATTGCGCATCTGTGAACAATGTTTACGTTTGCTGCAGCTCCATATGTTTTGATGATCCAATAAAGTATTTATTTATTTTCTTAAATATTTATTTATTTCAAATATATCTTGTCATAAACTTTCATTAATTTTTTTATATTGCAATTCTATTTGTTATCATTTTTTTAAAAAAAAATTTCTTTTTTCTTCTTTTTGATGCTTTCTTATTTCCCTACATAATAAGTCAATTAATTCAGTTAATTGTCTAAATCCACGTCTGTACAGTTTAGCGCGGTAGTACAGTGTCTGAGTTAAGAAGTTCCTGGATCGATAACTAGGTGAGAAAAAATAAAAAATTTATTTTGGTACACAAAACATAATTCTTGGACCCAATCTTCCGCTTGGATACTCGACTATCATATGACTTCATGAGCCGTTGGCCTTTCGATTATTATTCTGTTTTAAATCAATTAAGTAGATTAATTTAAGTTTATTTTCCTTTTCCCCGCCTCAATATGAATAAGAATTGTTCATCTTATCTTTAATATATTTAATAATGCGGTTTTACAGGATTTATGTAAGTTGAAATCTCAATATTTTAAAGGTGCAAGTATATTTTGTTACCATTCCCCCTCCCCCCTCCTTCAAAAGCGTGAAAAAAAAAAAAAAACTAATTAATTGCCTCGTTTGTTTAAAAGAATTTTGTCATCTAAATATTGTTTTTTGAACATAATACAGTCTTTGAAAATATGTGACTTATATATAAAAAAAATCATCAACAGTAATAAATTTGATGAATTTAAAATACAGTATTTACTATAAAATGGTAATGGATATTTTAAGTAAATTTTAGTTAAATTGAATAGTTTTGTCTTAATGCCACGCAATCCATTATTGACTAAACCGTACACGTGTAGAGGTTTTCATAGAATTTACATTTATAGTTTAAATCTTATTTATAACATTTCTGCAGTACACAATTGATATCTTAACATTCGGGTAAAAGGGATTTTAATTTTGTAAAACAATATGAACTTATAAAAGATAATAATCTACATCTAAATTCATCATTTTTAAAATAAAAATTTCTAAGAGTAACATATACAGGAATTCATTTATTTTATGATATCTCAAAATTCAAGTAATTAATGGGCTACTAAAGTTTGAAGCTTATTTTAAAGATAATATTGTTTAATACTCACTTATCTGCCTATATTAATATTGGTTACTGTAATTCAATAATTTCGTTACTAGCTATAATATCTGAAGTGGTAATTTTAGATATTAAAATTTCAAATTATTAGATAATTTATCAATAAATCTTGCTTTATACTTATATATTTATTAAGAATCATGACATATGTAATTGGTTAATAAAAAAACATATTGCTAAATTACTTATTATATTTATTGCATCATTATTATCAACCTTTATCATTCCACTGCAGGATGATGTCTCCAAGTTCAATCCATCTTTCCTGATTTATAGCCTCTCTTCTCTACATTTCTCCTGTAGACTTCCTTATTTCATTAATCCAGCTCACATATGGTCTCTTTCTGGGTCTTTTAAATTTCTTGGAATCCAGTTTAAGATTTCAATTGTCTAGCTATTATCATCTCATCTAGCAATATGTCCAGCCTAACTCCACTTGTCTCTTAATTCTTTCAGTAATGTTAGTAACACCTGCTTGTTCTCTTACGCATGTATTTCATTTTCAGTTTCTTCTTGTTATTCCTAACATACATCTCTCCATACTTCTTTGAGTGGTTTGAAGTCTTTCTCTATATTGCTCTTCTGTTTAAATGTCCAAGTCTCAGATCCATAAGAAAGAACTGGTAAACACATAGGCATATTTTCTTTTAATATTAAGTTATTTCTACCGAAAGCACTACAACCAAGTTTAATTCTATAATTAATTTCATCCATTATGTTTCCATCTGTAGTAATAATCTGGCCAAGGTATTTGTAGTTGTTAACTTCTTTTTCAATCTTTATTTTCATCTTTTGAGGAAATTCATTGAACATTACTTTAATCTGGTTAACATTTACCCTTAGTCCTGTTCTTACTTTTATCTGATAACTCCTGCAATATTTCCTGAAGCTCTGAAGCATTATTTGCAAAAACAATTACATCATGTGCAAAATCTAAATGACTTAAATATTCTCCATTTATTTTTATTCCATTAACTTCCCATTTTAATTCATAAAATACTTCTTGCAATACTGCTTGCAAAAAGTTTTGGAGATATGGAGTCATCCTGTCTTACACTCTTTTCAATGTTAACCTTCCTAGTATTATTATGCAATCTAATTGTTGCTGTTGCATTTTTATAAATATTTTTCAGAATATGACAGTATCCTGAGTCTATATCTTTATGATCCAATGCTTTAATCACTGAAGAAATGCTTATAGAATCAAATGCCTTTTTATAATCTACAAATCCAAAGTATAATGTTAACTCATATTCATTGGTCCTTTCTATTATATACTTGGATTTAATCAAACTGTACTAAAACTACTTTTAAATCCAGTTTGTTCTTTTGGTTGTATAAGAATGTATAAATAGATTTTTAACAAATGAAATAATAATAATAAATTTAAACTATAATTATGAATATATTATTATTGTTGGTGCATATTGCATGAGTGGATATTTACATATTACATCAATCCTTTATGATGCTTCCAATGTAAATGTAAAATGACAAAATAATAATGCACTAGAGATGACTTTTGTGATAAGTATATAACCTGTGTAGCATATATATCCATATATAGAATATGTTGGCTCATTTTTGTTTAGCAGTAGAAGTTTAAATAAACACCATGAATATCAATTATATGAAATCCAATAAGACCATTTTCTTGATTTCTTATTCATTTAGCAGTAGCTGCTGAGCATCTTCTTTAAGATCACACCTTTTCTGTTGAATAGTTTAGATATCAGTCATTCTACAAAGTCAACTTTCTCCTCATTATCACTGTTTTTTGAAATCGTTTTGTCACTGCCATATATTTTCATTCAATTACTGTTATATGTAATTAACTTTAATAAACTTTATGTGTTCACTAGATGTAATATTGCTATATTGATATTTGGCTTAAATGTGCTCAAAATCACATGAAAATAAAAATGTATATAACTGAAAAGTTAGCTTTGTATTTAGTTTCATATGCTTTTAAAAGTTAGCGGAATCTATTCTATCATGTTATTATATTTGACAAAATATGAAATTATTTTAACCCTCTGATTACCATGTGAACTTGGCTATAAAACAGTAAAAGTAACTTTAATAAAGTTTAACTCTGATTGTATTGATTTCTACAATCTATCAAAGTTATAACAACAGTGTATCTATTTGCCCCAATTGATGGATAAATTGAATTATAAATTTGATCTTGTTTTTTTTAAAGGGATTAAAATTTTGTAACTTTTGACTTTTATCAAATATGATAATTTGTTAGAGTATTTTCTGGTAACTTTTAAAAGCACTATATTTATATAAATAATTAAAAAAAAATTTTTTTGTACTATAGACTACATTTAAGCCAGACATCAAAGGAGCAAACTGTACACTGTTGTAGTGTTAACCATAAGTTAGGCCGCTAAAACAGCATATTGATGTGCGTTGGGCGAAAACCAGTGTCATCAAGCGTCGGAGTGTATTATATGTACTAGTACCTAGTAGGATAATAAAACACAAACACATCTGCATTTAGATACACTAGTAATTCATTGAAAGTATATGATATTAATAAAATAGTATCAGAAAAATAATTACATAATTGTTACTTAAAGAATCAATTGACTAATATGAAGAGTGCTATAAGAGGAAAATACTATATGATGTTCGTATTATTAATTAAACAATGCAAGTCAAGCAAAAATTCTTATTGATTGCCATTTCAGTGCAAACTTTAATTTAAAAGTATTTTGTCTCATAATAATAGCATATTATACAATGTTATTGTGATGTACTAATTTACGACTGACAAGTACCAAAATAATTTTATCTATTTTTAAATATACACTTTTTGTATATGATTGATTGATCTTAATTTATAGAACAAATCAATTGTTTTTATAAGATTTGTCTTCAATTACAATAGTGGCTGAAAAGTAAGCGTCAACTAGCTGTAACATATGTGACTAGGTAGTCTTCAATAGTGAATTGAAGTTATGGTAACAGAGTACTTTAGATTAAATTGCAGACTTAAGTAATTTATCCAAATGATAATTTTTTTTTGAAAAAGAAGTTGAACTTAAGCAAATTTTGGATAGGTGGAGCATTTTTTTTTTTTTATAACTTTACAAAACACTTGTAATCAAAAACAAAAATAGTTCAAAAATTATAAAAATTATATTTTTATTTTGGTATAGCATTGTAACATGTAAGCTTGATATCAGAATAGAAATACAGAAGGGGTAACAAAGTTATAATTTTTCTAGTATAGGTTTTATAGAAATGTGACGACCAGAATAACATAATAGCTTATAATCATAATTATTAAGATTATTAGTCCCCATATTTTAGAGCAGGGGTGGGCAAATAGCGGCCCGTCAAGACAATCAGAAAAATCCACCTTGAAGTGAGATTTCCTTCCTGTGCGCAACCGAAGATTCGTCTTGTATTGTCCACTAGGATAGCCATGTCAATACACATGCGCAGTGTAGATACGATGTGCTGTGCTTTTTCAGTTGATGTGGTTAATTTCAATTTTGTCTTTGCATTAGCAAATATATACGTTTCCAACTTTAGTGAAACCATGAACCCTCCAAAAAAATGTAAAATCGGGGATGAATGTCATATGTTTAATAAAGAATGGACAAACAAATATTTCTTTGGTAATACAGGGAATAAAGCAGTGTGTTTATTGTGTCATGAAAAAAAGGTGTGGCCCTCCGCTAACCTTCGCTTCCACCAATTGCCCACCCCTGTTTTAGAGTTTAGTCTTGTCTGTAAATATAATATTAGTTAGTACACATTAACCGATCATCTGAATTGATTGAAATAATTTACCTTATGCAACATTTAGTTGCTTTAATGTAGTAATATTGTCTTCTGTTATTGTTAATTAAAAATTGTGATATAAATAAATATGATATTAAGTCAAAAGCAATTGCACAAGTATTAAAATAAATATAAACTTACTAGATGTAGAGATAGATCAGGCATAATAGTCCTCCAATACTATTGGACTTACTGTCCATAGTGTTTTTAAAAAGATTTACAGTTGAGGAAAATTAAATAAAGGATTACTGAGTGTGAAGTGTAGGTTTTCTAGTATTCGATGTATTTTTTACATAAGTTAGACTGGATTATTATTAGCAGGTAAAACATTCGACAACTTGAAACCTAACTCAGGAACATCTGAAAATGGATTTTTTTAAAAAGAGATGTATTTGTCTGCAGCACAATTGCAGAAATTCTTTTAATTAAATATGGTCTTACAGTAAAAGCCTTGCTAATTTTTTCTGCTTGCTATATATGGTAAGTAGTGTTTGTGAAGAATCTTATCTCATTTTTAAAATTTATAGCTTATTAACATTTGTTTATATAATGTTCAGGGTCTAATCATAGTAATTTCATTCTAATTTTATCCTAAATAATATTTCTTCAGGAGATTTACTATAACTAATGTTGGTGAATTGAAGTACAGCAGATTGTTTAAAATGAAGTGGACACGTCTAGAGTTGGGCATAAACATTTTTCAGAGATGCTTGAGAAAATCCAAAATTAATTGATAGTGTTTTTGAATATAAAATAAGTTTTTTAAAAAATAATAATAAAGAGGATGATTGAATAATCATTTAATACTTATTTAAAATAAATTTATTTTATATTTATTAATTTTTCCAAAGACAGCTGTGATAAAAATGGAAAATAAAGATGAAGCTAAACCATATCCTTATTTAACATCTGTTTTTATTTCAGGTGTCTCATATTTATTATCAGCAGTCATTTTTTTTCTCATTTCATTATGTAGAAGCTATATGATTTGAATAAATTGTGATAGATAACTATCTAACTGCGCAGTTATATAAATTATGTGTAACAAATAGTCAACTTTATAAGGTCATGCTATATTATAAGACTTGAATTATATTCAGTGATAGTTCACATAATATTATGTTCACAAGGCTTGAATAGTAACATATTTTTTTGCTTTAAAATCTTCCAGTTTGGCTAATCTTAAGTTGTCAAAGTATAAGTGATTCATTTCTATATTTACCACATTCTATTTAAATCAAATTGGCAATTTGTTGTTGAAATGGCTTTAATATATCAAACAAGTTAGTAGTACTGGGAAATATTCTTAGTTTTTCTTCAGGTAAGGTCTTCAATGGGTTAGTTTTTTTTCAGGTAATGTCTTCAATGGGTTCATCTTCTAGCACTATAGCTTAATTTGGTTTTATTTCACTATTCATAGTTTATATAGGGGATTTGAACGTAGACTTTCAAGCACCTTTCAACTATCCACACTATTTCATACCACTGATACGCATGACCACACACATGTAGAAAAGATAAATAATTACCAGTATATGTATTTCGTGCTGAACCAGCATTCATCAGTTGGTCCAGATTATCCCCACATATATATAATCAATGCTCAGTTTATATTAAGATAGCAAACCCTCATACTTTAATGGACAGGCTTCAATCTATTCAACCTCCCAACTCTTCAGCCATCCATACCATTGAAATCTGATGATAGAAAGCTCAAATCCCATGCTGATGCCAATGTTATTGCCATGCCCGTGTTGACCTCAAGTCACTCTGACTCCTCACGTATAGGACCTTGTCCATTTAAATATGTAGAAGAGGAATGGGCATGATGCAGGCTTAATGTATAAATATTTGAAATTCAGGCATTCTTCGCATACCTGGAGCCCAATTGTAATATGCGTGAGGGGTCAGAGTGATTTGAGATTTATCAAAGGCTAGGTTTTTATGCTTTTTTAAAAATTCTAATTTTTTATCTTATTGTCTTCAGTTAAATTAGTAGAACTCAATCATCATTAGTTTTTAGTGCCATTTAACCACTCTACTTTGAACACCTTTTACAAAAAACTTTTTATTGTACCTATATGCATTCATAATCTTATGTTTCAATTGCCCTGCAGTCTTCTTCAGAACTATGATATAATGAACAAAATAAAATACTTAACTGTATAAATAATACCATAAAAATGTAAACAAAATTAATAAAAAAAGCTAAAAAAAACAACATAAAATATAACAAAACATAATAAAACTGAAATAAATATAATCAAACTAAATTAAATAATCCAGTTAATATAAAATAAATATAAACTGTACATGTGTATTCCTGATTGTTTATATACATATTCATGAACAACTATTAATGT
Organism: Epiperipatus broadwayi; assembly: GCA_028023455.1. NCBI lineage: Eukaryota > Metazoa > Onychophora > Udeonychophora > Euonychophora > Peripatidae > Epiperipatus > Epiperipatus broadwayi. The sequence goes on from JAQFVV010012407.1 coordinate 307,654, forward strand.
AAATATATTATTTTTATTATTTTTAATAATCTCCTAATTATTTTTATTACTTATAAACTTAACCTTTAGTTTTATTAGCTCCACCTTAATAAAATATTTAATAATTGTATTTTCATATATTGTACAATAAAAGATTTTTTGCTAAAAAATGTTCAAAATAGAATGGATAAATTTCATTTATCTAAAATATTACAGTATATACAAGCGCTTTAAATGCTGGGTGAAGAAGCTGTTAATGGTAAGAAAACAATCAAAGTAAATTAATGTAGGCCTAGCACTTTCGAGGTTTTGTCCTCATATTCATAGCCAAAACAAATTTTAAATCATTGTTGCGGTATGATAAATGGTAATGTATGCACATGCATATGCAAATTAACTTGTCCATTTTTTGGAGATAGCGAAACCTGTCACATCTATTAATTGCATTGTTATCGTTGATGATAAAATACGCTTCTTTTACCTTCCTTTTGCAATCGTTAGCCTCAGCGCACACTATTTTGGGGTTGGAGGGTTCAAACATATGCCTGCTTCTCATGTTCAAAAAATATTGAGATGTTATCGTTATTTTTTGCTCTTCTGTATGTATACATGTGCTGAGCAGCTCTGTTATAGACAGTGGCCTTGGTCTCCCCATAGATATTATAGCAAAGTAAAGGAAGTGGTGACTACGGTAATATTTTTAATGCCATTGGTTATCTACATGAACTAACTTCGATAATTGGATTGTGGATTTGTGAAACCACATTTCTATCTTTAAATTATGGCATTTTTGACTTGTATTTAACTTTTTGTCCTTCATCTTCCTACATTCCTTTTTTTCTTCCAGTGTTAGAATAGCTACATTCAGATCTGCAATGATATTGATAACATTCATGATTGTTTTTTATAAATATAAGCGTCTGAAAAATTCGAAGATAGTGACCTCTACAGGTCTTAAACACAATTGTTAGAGGAATAAAGATGAAATTTGTATAGGTATCAGAAAGAAGATACATATAATTAATCATGAAAAAGATTATAGATATAATAAACACCTTCATACTTCCCCATTCTTTTTAAATTCACATTAAATAATGATGTAATAAAAGACAAATGACCCCCAAGATGCATTTCGTGCTGAACCAGTACTCATCAGTTGGCCCAGGTCACTATCTCTCATATATATCTTTATTATATGAAAAGTATTTATCTAGAGCAAATTGCTACATTTTCATTTATCTTTGTCAAACTTCCTCCACTCACAACTTTGACGCTGTCCATTTCAGATAAATACAATAATGATTATTACTAATCATTTTCGAAACTAGAAATTGTCTCTAGCAGAGATATAAACTTTAAATCTCAGTTAAAGATTAATATATCTGATTTTTTTATTTTACACACACATGCTTTCTAGTATGTGCTAAATCTGTACAGGCGGACATTTTGTAATGTGATTTTAATTTGAGACTCGTAACTTTGTGTTGAATGAAAGTGTAATTTAAGAAGAATATTCTTTAGTGAGATTGGAATTACTTGTCTTTCTATCTGTTTTCATTTTCATCTATTACATACAATGCTGATAAATCATTTTATTAATATTCATTACTTTTTTTTTTTTTCAGATATGATAAGGTGCACTTTCATTAGTTACGACTGTTGGATTTCTCCAACTCATTAAACTACTTCACAATGAGATCTTCAATGACAGGATAGCCATTTTATTTTACTTTTTTATTTTTATTTTTTTGTTTTGTTTTTTAATTTTTACTCACCATGGATGATATGTTTAATTTTTATGACTTAATTTTAACTCCGTTAATATCTTGGAGTAGTTCATTTGCTATTATATTTGGTGGTATTGTTCCTTACCTTCCTCAATATCAAGAAATTAGACAAACAGAAAATACCGAAGGCTTTTCTACTTATGTCTGTCTTGCATTGTTAATTGCAAACACTCTGAGGATACTATTTTGGTAAATTATAAATCGACACATTATTTTTTTAACATTATTTTTATTTATTTATTTATATCAATTCTTTCATAATATATGTTTCATTTATTTACTATTATTATTAAATTTAATTTTTTAAATTCCCAGATAAATTTCTTGTGCAGTTAAAGAATTTGTAAGTTCTGGATCTTTACGGTAGTCAAATGACTATGATCCAAGACATCCATTCAATACTGATCAGTAAATGGGTATCTAGCTATGGTTAGTTGGGTGTGTAATCCAGTCTGATTTGAAATATATGGAAATTGTCTTTTTTATTTATTAAACAAATTAGCATAATCAAAATCCAGATATCTAATATATATCAATGAAGTTGTCATGGATTAGGTGAGAAGGAAAAAGGAAACGTGATATTTATTCACAACTGTCTATTTAGGCAGTTATTAACGCATTAGTCTATCAGAAATATTTTATTAGCATTTAAATGGAATGTACAATCATTTTTAGGTAACTAAAGATTTCTCAAGCTGGTAACACTTGTTAAAAATTAAATTTTACACTAAGCAGTGAATCAGTAATAACAGTATAGCCAGAGAAATCATATGATGATTAGAAGAAATATAACTGCGAGATGCAAAAATGTCTGCCAAGCAATTAGATATAAAAAAAGTTAATTCTGATATCATTAATTTTGAATGAGGATTCACAATTTGACATTTTAGTTTTTTTCTTTATAAATTTCTAAAAAGTTTTGGGATCTTTATACATATTACCTTTCATTCTCAAGTAGTTTATAAAATCCACTCTTTGTCTAGCTTTGGCAATAGATCTACAATTAATATAATAAAAAAATTATAAGCTTAAATCATCATCATCAACCATTATCAACCCACTGCAGGAGATGAAGGTCTTTCCAAGTTTAATCCATCTTCTCCAATCTTTAGCTTCTCTTCTCCACATCACCCCTGCACACTTTCTTATTTCATCCATCCATCTCACATGTGGTCTCTTTCTGGGTCTTTTACAATCTCTTGGAATCCAGTTTAAGATTTCAATTGTCCATCTATTATCATCTCTTCTAGCAATATGTCCAGCCCAACTCCACTTCAGTTTTTTAATTTTTTTCAATGAGGTCAGTAACACCTGTTTGTTCTCTTACCCATACATTGTGTTTTCGATCTCTTGAATAATATACATTATTTATTTTTAGATTGGATTGTTTTTATGTTTATTAGAGAACTATGCAGAAAAATTAGTCAGTCAATTCATTTCAAAACAACAAATTTAGATACCACCAAATTAATTATTTTATCAATTTTTGCAACTGTAGTATCTGATCCAACAATGATAAATTTTATGCCATGAAGTATTAGTTAACTCTTAAGTATAGACAGTTGACTTTTTTAAAATCCATAGCTATTAATGAAAATTTCACTCGAGTAATAGCAATATAGAACTCCTTTTTCTTCCTCCTCCTCCTTTTTTTTTATTTTCCTCTTTCTTTTCATGCTCCTTCTTACATGACTGCAGTGACTTGAACCGTTTAACCTCCAAATGTAGGCTTGCATGATTAAAAGGGAGAATCTCATGTATTTAAAATCCTAAATGAATGTAAGAAAATTACTTTTGAACTATTATAAATTAATATACCAAAATATTATATATACAAAAAAATGTTAAAAGGAAAAAATATCATTTGAATGATTGATATTTTATAAGTAAGGAAAAATGGTTAATTTAGCCTAAATAAAGTAAAACAAATAAAGTTTTTATTGCAGATTTTGGAAATTTATATAAGCTTACAATATGAGTTATCTAAAGTATATATATATCTTATATTAGTCATACAGCAGTCCAATAATATCTTTAGGATATCAAATTTTGGTTATGGGTAATCTAAAAATCAGATTTGAATCCAAATTCTGACACTTGCTTAGCAATTAAAATTGCCTTTTTATGTACAGATTATCTCCACAATTTCTTGGCTGAGTACTTTTACAGATTGGCATATTAATTTCAAATTTCCATAGTGTTGTAAATGGTAAGATAAACAGTAGAAAGTAAGATGTGTTTTCTACAGCATATTTTATCTTTCAGCTGCGTAGCATTCCAATGATATCTTTAAGTTATTAAATTTTACTTGTAGTGTTAAAATACCAAGTTCAGGTCCAAATGTTGATAGTTATTACAAATTATTTTCATTTACATATTATCTCTAAACTTTCGTGGCTGAGCATTTCTGCACTTGGCGGCTATTAAGGATAATTTCCCATAATAATATGAACAGCAAGGTAAGCAAACTTTTGAACATAAGCCATATATTTTAGGCATTGGGCCACTTATTAAAGTTATTATCTTCCGCAGTGAGGAGCATGGCATTTATTCGGTACTGAGAAAATACGAGAAAAGCACGTAATGTTACAAATTACCACCGTATTTAATTTTTTTTTGTAGCTGGGTAGGTATAGCATTTAAAAATACTATCATGGTTATTTCATTATAAGATTATAGATAATATCGGCCATTATTTTCTTGATGTTTCTCTCTTACTTGGTACTAATGATTATAACGTAATTGGATCTGATGGTCCACTGGTCCCTATCTCCATCTGACCTTCTCTGTAGCTTATTTCTCTATTGACTCAACTATCTGAATTCTAAAATCTACTAAAATGTGATACTCATTTTTATATAATTTTCTTGGTCCCGACCTTCGTATTTTTCAGACGCTTATTTCTAAGGTTACAGCCTTAGTAAATTATTATTTATTATTATTTATCATTTGATCAAAAATCTGTTTTTCATATCTCAAAAGTCAATGCCCACAATTTACTGAATTGTTTTTCAAAACATAATAAATCCGTTGATTTTGTCCTTTGTCTTAACGATATTGTATTGCTTTACAACTAATTAAATTAATTAGTTTTTTTTATTTTATTTGATTTAATTAATTGTTTTTTACTTTAATTACAAAAAAGAAATAAATATTACTTGTATTTATGTATTGGACTATTTCCATCATCTAATATTAAGTAATCTTTAGAAAAATTAACTTTATTTAAATTTTCCAATTACATTCAGTTGTTAGCAATAGCATACAGGTCAGTATATGCACAATATTTCGAGAGGTACTAGTGTCATCTCCTCTCTTCTTCAGGTGTTGCTGACTGAGCCGTCCTGCCAAAGGCAGTTGGTTAGAGCATTACCTTAAAATTTAATATTCAAGAATCTAAGGATCCAAGTTCCATTTCCATGCTGGTATTGTCACTGGTAGGGCCAGCAACACATGAAGAAAAGAGAAGAATAACACTTTTTGAAACATTGCGCATATACTGACCTGTGTGATATCATTAACAGTTGAATATAATTGGAAAATTTTAAATAAAATTAATTTTTCTAAAGACATTCAATACGTAATATTAGATGATGAAAATAATCCAATATATAAATACAACTAAAATACCATAATCACAAATCTTCAAGAAAACAAATAAATATTACATCTTTGAAATTTTGATATAGCCATACTTAAATTAAATTTATTCCATATTTTGAAAAAATGACTTTATCTTATTAATTTCAAAAGTATTATATTTATGTATTACATTTTAAAATTGACTTTTATGTACATTTCAAAATAATAAAAGATTCAGTTGTATTTATATATTGGACTATTTCCATCATCTAATATATGTATTAAATGCCTTTAGTAAAATTTAACTTTTATTTAAATATCCAAATACATTTAACTGTTAGTAATAGCACACAAGTTAGTATATGCACAACATTTCGAGAGGTATTATTCTCCCCTCTTCTTTAGATGGTGCTGGCTTGACCAATGATAATACTAGCTTAGGAATCGAACCTGGGTCCCTAAATTTTTGAGTATTGAAATTTTAAGGTAATGCTCTAACCAATTGTGCCATCCTGCCAAAGGCAACAGTCAGTAGAAACTTTATATACATATCTATGAGGTTCCGCCTTTTCCACTTTTTCTAAGAGCAAAGTTGATTAAACCATTAAACATCACATGATCACTATCTCTTATACTAGCACATAATTGTTATTAAACAAGGCAAAACTCTCCATACAGTAGTGCCACCCTATGCGAACCAGAGTTATCAATGGATGCCAGAAGACTTGTGCATAAAATCTTTATGTAATGCCTACTCATCCAATATCCCCAGACTAGTTTCTGGCTTGTGGTCATCGTCAGTGAGGAGCCTTGGATCTGAGAGCACTGCATCTAGATCTTAGGATCTAATGCAATCCTCCTGCAGCCACCTTTTATCTCTACTTAATTACAAAACTATGAGAATGAAATTGAAAACACAGTAATATTTTCAATCTAAGCTCAATAGCTTATATAGTCATATATTGGATATTGGATGAGTAGGTATTAGATAGGGATATTATGCACAAGCCTTCTGGCATCCATTGATTACTCTGGTTGGCACAAGGTGGCACTACTGTATGGAGAGTTTTGCCTTGTTTAATATCAAAGTTGATTAGTGGTTTCTGAACATTATATATAGTCACACTAGATTGACTTATGGGATTGTTCACCACTGCCATGTGAGCAAATTCTTCTTTTATACCTTTTCTTCTCTAGCCAATACTTTTGTCTTTTCACAGTTGAACATATGTTTATTGTTATATAATGTATTGAAATCACTAATTAACTTTGTGGTCTTGGAAAAAAGTGGAGAACTTGAAAGGAATCTTGTAGATAAGTATATGAAATTTTTACTGACTTATTGCCTTGGGCAGGATAGCTCAATTGGTTACTGCATTACCTTAAAATTCAGTACTCAAAAATTTAAGGATCCAAGTTCGATTCACATGCTAGTACTGTCACAGAACATGCTATTACTAACAGTTGAATGTATTTGGCATATTTGAATGAAGTTAAGTTTTTCTGAAGACATTCAATACTTATAGTAAATGATGGAAGTAAGTCCAATATGTAAATACAACTAAAATACCAACATCATAAACCTTCTAGAAAACAATAAAAAATTCTAATTTATAAAATGTCTCAGAAATTAAAATGGCATATATATATATATGACAAAACTTGCTTTAATTACATATCTTATAAACTTGCATATTTCTTGAATTTTATATATATTGTAATGGAGAGATCGGTGATTGGTTAGTGACTACTATCGTCTATTGAGATTCCATGTAAAGGGTGATTATTTATTTAATGGCTAATGGTGCTAAATGTTAGTGAAGTTAACTAAATACCGGTATAATTATTAACTCCTCCACCCAACATCCTGTTTTGAGATTGATGACCAAGCCTGCATTTAATCCATCAATAGTTATTTGAAACACGAGCTATATTTCCTGACTACTACTTTTTAACAATCAACCTGAAAATCACTGTACACCAGCGGTTTTATTTTGAGAATACTGGCAATGCGATGCTCTATGGCTTCTCCTTTCTCAGAGTCAGGAATTTCTCACCCATTATTCCCAGAGGAACTTGTTAGCCACCTTACCTTCCTTTTCCATTCCCCACCCTAAGTTTTTCTCATATTCTTCTCTATCCTGTTCCATCTCATTTCAACATTATCGTTATCCACAGTATGGCTTTATATCTAAATCCCCCTTATCTTTTTCCAAACGCAACATAAAAACCAAGAACCCATTTTCTATATAATCACTTTGTTTATATTTATTCTTCCACAAGGTCATTATTTGTACCCTTTCTTCTTGTAAGCATTTTCATTTAATTAACAGATGCCTAATATTTTCTAAGCCTTCCTTACATAACTTACAGACTAAATCACCCACATTTCTCCATTTATGTTTATATTCCCTTGTTGTTAACAATATCCTATTCGAACCTTAAACAGTAAACTACTTTCCTTGTTATTATCATAAATTAATTCACACCCAATATTCTGTTTACTTCTATATATATTTAAATTGTTTTTACCTTCCTTATTAGTTCTCCATTTGTCCAACTCCCAATTTTTTATTAATGCATCTATTCTTCTATCCCATTCCTTGCCACTATAAAACTCAACAATTCTCCTAATACAAGCATTCCACCTTTTGTATAAGTATACTGACATAAAGTCTTTATCCAAATCTTCTGCATAGTGTACTACCTTTATCATCCATCTTGTTGCCTGTCCTTTACTCATAACCAATTAAATACTATTTTGACTATTCTCTTATTATCCATAAATTGCAATCTACTGAACATTTTCATTTTACTTTTTGTCAAAATTTCTCATATAAAAACTTGACCATTTCATTTCTCTTTGAATTGCCTCCTTTGCTGTCCACACATCTATATAATGCATGTCTTTCTACTTCTCTTTGTACTTTTTCTAAGTAATTAACATCTCTTTAGTAACATATAATGTATTGTTAGCATAAGTTAACCCTGCTACTACCACTCCCATACAATACTTGATACATTATATTTATTATATGAAAACACTTTAATTTCTTTATCAGTCCCTTTCTTTTCTACGAGCAGTGACTTTTACTGTCTTCTGGATGCATGACTGACTCAGATTTTGCTCCACAGTTTGAATGCTATAATCCATTTTTTTCAATGGACTTGCTTTGGAGATACAGTGGTCAAATGGTACACTAGGATCCATTAAGAGCTTGACCCAGAAACTATGGTCTCTTATCTGTCTATTAAAATGATCTCATATAGCTTCATGAAATTGCATTTTAAAGCTAGTTTTTTTTAAAATTTAATAGCAAAATCTTTAATTTTTCCTTCCTTCCCCTTGTTCACAAAGATTGAAATGGTATCTCTGCATTATCATTAGGGATTTTGGAGTGACAAAGTTAATAGGGACAATGACTTGTCAAAATCCATGTCAGTCGGTCCCTTAGAGATTGTTAGTGCTTTAAAGACCCCATAAGTTTGAGATCCAATAATAGATATGAGCATGGCTAATTTTAACTCTGGCTTTTTTATTTGATTAGGCTATAAATAGATGTTTACTCAATCTTTATAGCTTAGCCAATTCTCTGGATAGCCTAGATTGAATTCTTCAATTGAGCCAATTTTGCCATATTTATTTCTTTCCCTCTTTATGCCATGAGAGAAAAAATTTTACTTTCGTTTGTGAGAGTAATCACTAAAATTAATTTTTAATTTTCATTTGACAAGCTACTGTTTGTGAAACTGTCAATCTTTGATTCTAGACAAAATCTAACAATTCACTGGGGGAAGTTTCTGCTTTTATCAATAGGAATAACTACTGTCATTTGATTTAAAAAAAAATTTTTATTAACACACAAATAAATAATGTTTGTTGGTGAATTTTTTTAATTAATAACAAAATCTAAAGACCTTCAGGGGCAAGATTTTAAAACTTTTTTCCTCCAATCATGGGGGTAAAAAAATGTATTTTGTCGACTGCACCAAATCTATTGTATTTAGTCTGGATATGTATAAACACAAACGCATGTAAATATGTTTTATAACACATCTTTATTATAGAATATGCAAACAAATATATACTTATATTGACAATTATATTTACAATGGCTATATTCTGTGTGCTACTGCTGGTGAGGTATAAGTCCTAGAACTGGGGTGAATGACAGTAAAAGGGAGTGTGCGTACCCTTATAGATTTCCCTACCACTTCCAGCTATATCTTGACAGCCTACCTCATGAGTATGTGTGGTGACACAGCTATACTATGTTAGCTTGCCATCTCTTCATTATTTGGTTTTAGCAGCTTCCAGTCCTGAAATTGGACTTACGTTGCTGCATCACCCATTTAGCTTTGTTAGCCATTGCCTGGAGAATGTGTATTCTGTCTTTCAGGTTTGACTGTAGTTCTCTGGGGAACATATATACTCCAGTTTAGGTTTGACACTGGTACTCTGACCCTACCTTTAAAAAACTGTATATTGATTGCCAGATTCCCATCCTTAATGAAAATATTCTGATACCATGAGCATCATCACTTATTGGTCTGTTCTTGTCATTGACTAGGCATTATTTATTCGTAAATAGATAAGTTCATAATGATGAATGGTCAATTTGATCTAGATAAGAAATCGCTTGAATGGTTCTTGATGGGTACTGCAGAGTCACCTAGCGGCACAATATAGTGCACCAAACAGTACCAAAATATGGACTAATCTGTTATTTAAAGGTAAGCGAGATATGACAGGATATCTTTTTTCTTCAATAACTTTATTCTCTATGGAAACAAGATGGCAATCTTGTGATTAGGAAAATTATGGCTTCTCTAATTGTTTTGTCATTTTGTAAGTCCTTATCAACTTCAGAATCCATGCAGTACCCTAAATTATTATTACTTATTACAGATTCTTGATTAATGTTTTGGACAATAAATTTCCTGATGCAGTACAAGAGTGGTTTGCAGTTTTTTTTTTGCCCTACTAATACTGAATGGATAATTTTCATTTTATTGCTTAAAAAATATATAACATGATTTTTTAAAATTTTATACAACTTAGCTTTGCATTTAGAAAATGTTTGCACTCTACATAAGCTAAATAAATGTTATTAATAAAAGTTTATGTATAGAAACCCAAGATGGTAAAATGGCTAGTGCTATATCTTATAATATTAAATTTGTGAATAATAATATTTGTATTAAATAGTCAAAATAAGAGTCATAGATCACATGACCCTATTCTCTTAAGCTTATAAGTTATGAACAATGAGGATTGCCAATTCTTCGACAAGCTTTGTGATAAATGCTTAGCCAGAGCCAGCATTTAAAATATCTCTGTCAGGAAACCCCCCCCCCCCAAACCCTTGACCATGGTTTTGTGCTTTGGCACTCCTCAGAGAGATGCCAGGGTAGGTTCAGACACTAGATCTAAAAATACCAACCCAAAGCCTTTGCCTTTATGTGTAAACATTTTAAATTATATCATCATGCAAATTTTCTACTCTACTTTTAGCTTTAATTTTCTCAATTGACTTTAATAGATTCCATAGCTAATATTTTTAACCCAGATCTCAGTTAATACTTTTGAGGTTTGATTTAAACTAGTCTATTATTTATTTTTATAAAACAATTTATTGATAGGTATATAGTGGTCGAGAGACAAAGTCACAAAGATTTTAATATTGATTTTCAGTTTATAAAATTTTTTTTTATATTAATTGAGTGGGATTGTTAATTGTTCACTCGGTCACTGAGCTGCTCGAAGTAGCATGAATTTTTAACCATTAACCATATAAAAATTACACGATCACTACTTTATGGAGAGTTTTGCCTGTGTCATTAACCATATAGTTATATATATATATATATTGTAAATAATTTATTTATTAATAGTATTTACATTTTGAATACTTGCAATTCTGTATTATCTTTTAACAAAGCTAATCTGATCAATATTTATATCTGAAGTAACCCTTTAAAATTATTTAGAAGGAGCTCATGTGCCTACAATTTGGATTTAAAGGCTACATTGAGTGAGTTTTTGTAATAAAACTTAGGAATTATCATTCAGATAGCTAATCCATAATTAACATAGATAATCATTCAATAGTATCTGGTAAATGGATATCTATCTATCCTTAGCTAGAAGATCAAGCCAGAATAGAAAACTATTCACATCTTCATCACCTCATAATTGGAAAGCCCAATGAGTATGATCTTTACTATTTCTCTATGAAGATCTGTTGGAGAGGTCTTTGCTGTGCAGTAGACTAAATATATAAATAAGAACTATCTTATATTAAATGGGACATTATTGGACTTTGTGAAGTTAGAAGAAAAGGTGGAGACAATTTATTTAAAAAGTGAACATGTGCTCTATTATAAAGGCACAAATATTGGAAATTCAAGTGAAATAGGATTCATTATAAATAAAAAGTGGAAGAACAACATTGTGGAGATTGATGGTGTATCGGACAGACTGGCAAGATTAGTTATACAACTTAATAACTGATACCAAATGCAGATAATTCAGGTTTATGCCCTAACAAGTTCTCACAGTGATGAAGTAGTAGAAGATTTTTATATGGATGCACAAAAGGCTTTTGATCAGAGTAAACAACATTTTAAAATTGTTAGGGAGTCTTTAATGCTAGAATTGGTAAACAAATGAAAGATGAAAGTGCTGTAGGTAATTTTGGTTATGGTAATAGAAATGAGAGAGGACATAGACTTGTGGAGTTTGCAGAAAAAGAAAAACTTTATATTATGAATTCTTTTTTGAAAAAAATGTTAAAAGGAAGCGGACATGTAAGCATCCAAATGAAGGTACAGCAGAATTGGATTATATTTTGACTAACAGAAAATACATAGCATAGTTCAAGATTGTAATGTTCTTAATAAATTTAACACGGAAAGTGATCATTGATTAGTAAGATTTAAGATGTGTGTTAATGCAAATTTAGAAAGACAAAAATTATTAAGAAAAACAGTATTTACAGTTGATATTCCTAATCTTCAGAAACATTCTAATGAATTTAAATTAGAACTTACAAATCGGTTTCAAGTATTAGTAGATTTTGAACATGATTCAGATTTGAATGAAATTAATATGAAAATAACTGATACACTTTTAAAAACTGCAACAAAGATAGCTGGTAGAAAAAAGCAGCAATTGACCAATAAAATTTCTATTGAGACTAGAGAAATTATGAAGAAAAGAAGGAATATGAAGATATACAAAAATGATGCATTAAAAAGGATTGAATATCTCGAATTTTGTAAAATGGTGCACAAAAGAGTTGAAAATGATATAAGAAAGTATAACTGTGAACTAGCAAGGAAAGCTGTAGAAGAGAATAAAAGTCTCAAAAGTGTAAAACAACATGTTGGTACTGGTAGGAAATTTATATCCGCAATAAGAAAAAAAGATGGAATTATTACTAAAAAGAGAGATGACATCATGAAATGGGTAGAAGACTTCTATCAAGAATTATATAGTAATAAAGAACAAGTACCTCCTATATCTACTGTATCTTCCGAATTACCCAGAATTTTATTGAAGAAGTGAGACATGCAATTAAATTTATGAAGAAAGGAAAGGCTCCAGGTAATGATGGAATTATAATTGATATATTAGAAGAAGCAGGTGAAGAAATAGAAAAAAAATTTAGCAAAATTTTATACCAAATGTCTAAATGATAAAGATGTACCAGACGATTGGAAGAATGCAGTATTGATATTAATATTTAAAAAAGGTGATAAAGAAGATATTAGAAATTACAGACCTATCAGCCTTTTATCAGTTTTATACAAAGGTTTTATCAAGATAATTACAACTCATCTACAGAGAACACTGGACTTCCACCAACCAAGAGAACAAACTGGATTTAAAATTGGTTTTAGTACAGTAGATCATATCCAGGTATTGAGAGAGGTTATAGAAAGGACAAATGAATATGAGTTGCCATTATGCTTTGATTTGTAGATTATGAAAAGGCATTTGATTCTATAAACATTTCTTCAGTGATTAAAGCATTGGATCATCAAAGTATTACATAATGATACTAGGAAAGTTAACATTGAGAAGGGTGTAAGACAAGGTGACTCCATATCTCCAAAACGTTTTACAGCAGTGCTGCAAGAAGTATTTTGTGGATTAAAATGGAAAGCTAAAGGAGTGAAAGTAAATGGAGATTATTTAAGTCATTTAGATTTTGCAGATGATGTAGTTGTTTTTGCAAATAATGCTTTTGAGCTACAGGAAGTGCTGCAGGAGTTATCAGATAAAAGTAGGGTTAAATATAAATGTTAAAAAGACTAAAGTAATGTTTAATGGATTTTCTCAAAATATGAAAATAAAGATTGATTATGATGAGTTAGAAGAAGTTAACAGCTACAAATACCTTGGTCACATTATTAATACAGATGGAAACACAATGGATGAAATTAATCATAGAATTAAACTTGGTTGGAGTGCTTTTGGTAGAAATAACTTGATACTAAAAGCAAATATGCCTATGTGTTTGAAAAAGGTTTATAATAAATGTGTTTTACCAGTTCTTACTTATGGATCTGAGACTTGGACACTTAATAGAAGAGCAATATAGAGACTTTCAGACCACTCAAAGAAGTATGGAGAGATGCATGTTAGGAGTAACAAGAAGAGATCGAAAAAGCAATATATGGATAAGAGAACAAACAGGTATTACTGACCTCATTTAAAAAATTAAAAGACAGAAGTGGAGTTGGGCTGGACATATTGCTAGAAGAGATGATAATAGATGGACACTTGAAATCTTAAACTGGATTCCAAGAGATTGTAAAAGGCCCAGAAAGAGACCATGTGAGATGGATGGATGAAATGAGAAAATGTTCAGGAGTGATGTGGAGAAGAGAAACTAAAGTTCAGAGAAGATGGATTGAACTTGGAGAGATCTTCACCCTGCAGTGGGTTGGTAATGGTTGCTGATGATGATAAGGCTTAAGGGTTATATATTCACCATTGCTGTTTAGAAGTAATCTTTTTAAAGAAAATATTGCTTGATCACTTAATTGATTTTGGACTGTCATTGTTCATAAATAATTTTTTTCTAATTTTCAGTTTAGAAAAGCTGCTTTCAATTGTTCTTATATTTGCAAATAATGTGGATTTAAAATAATTTTCGTATACAAACTTCTAATACAGCAATATGGGTTTAACTGTTCACTTTCCTTTGAACCACTTTATTCTTGTATTCTGTCAGGCAAGGAAAGAAAATCTTAAAGCTGCTTCTTGTTAATAAATGTAATAAATAAATAAATGGCACGATTCTCGACTCTAAAAAGTGTAAAGATGTTATGTAGAGCGTTGGTATTGGTAATAGTTTCAATTCTCATTATCTAGTTCCATTCATATTCATGGCAAATTAATCATTATCTTATTTTATATTTAAATTTTTTATATATTTTTTTTAAAAATAATATTTGGAATATGGTCTTATTTAAAAATTCATTTAAATTATTTTTTACAACTTTATAAATTTTTTTGAAAATTTTAAATCTGTAAACTAATTGAAGAAAATGTTTTAATATATTAAATAACACTTCTACAATTTTTTTGTAATAACTTGTATTTATTTTCTGGGTCACTATATGTAAATAATAATTAGAAATTCAATGTTTTGATTATTTATTTATAGTTTTTATTAAAGATAAAAATACCATTGATCTGAAAAAATTTAAATAAATATAAAATATACACAAGTATATATATAATGTTTATACATAAGATATTGAGAAACACTATCTTGTGATCCCTGATATAGTAAAAATGCAATCATGCATATATATGTAAAGGTTAAAGGAAAAGGAGAATTAATCCCAAACAAAAATTACTCTTATAAATATTGAAATACAATTTGGAATGACTTAAATATTATTTAAGCAATAATATTTTCTGATATTTTGAAATAAATTATGTTAAATAAAAAGATCTCTGATATAAGTAGATTATTTAATTAGGTTGTTTCTGACATTGATAAAAATCTTAATTTTTAATATAAAAAGGAAAAGCAAAACTTTTTTTGTAAAGAAAGGTGTTTATTGTAATGGACATGTAATTTATAAAAGTTGTTATAAAGTTTGTAATTATTTATTAAGCACACAGGAAGTATATGTAAATACTTTTAAGACAACTTTACAATAGTTTATATATTTCCAGTATAAAGATTGTAATATTAGTTCGTTGTAAATCACAAGGTTTCACGAATGTGTGTATAGGAAATAGTGGATTTAAACAGTGGAAAGAACAACAGCTTCATGCTCTCAAATCAAAATGCTTCAGTTTGGTCTATGTAAGTGGAAAGTTAGGTTATAGATAAGACGGTCGCTCTTATCTTTGTGAAAATCGCTATCTTGTGTTGTGGTTTGAGAGGCCCCTCTATTGGCAAAATAAAGATATTGCTTGACTATTATAAATTTCAAGGCGCATTTGATACAGGTTAAAGCCTGGTCTTAAAAGTTGTTATATTAAAAAATTTAAGAATTTTTGTTATTAAGAAACTATTTTTAAACCTGTTGTTTTGATATATAAGATAATGGAAAACAATAATTGGAATACAATTATCTTGTCTTTATTAATTAAAAAGGAAAAATATTTAATTTTTATTTTGCTTAGGATGACTATAAATACAAGGCAAAATTTAACAAAAGGACTTTCAAAGTCAAGGAGAAAGTTACTGCTGGCATACTCTCTGGTGTGATTTATAGACCAATATGCATATAGCAGTGACTTCTTGTTATATATAAAATTCTAATGGTATGAAAACAAATCGGAGTTGAAACTGCATTTATTTCGTCTGTTTGTTGATCACAAAGTGCTATATATAAAAATTTATATGTGAAACCAATTTTCAAACATATAGAAGCACAAATGGAAGAAAGCTGTTGTAGAGAACAGGTAATTAGTATATGTATATAGTGTACACACAGACATAAGAAGCCTACTTCTGAGAAAAAAAGTAGGTACTATTGAGAAAAAAGCCAGCACCATATACATATATACTATTCATATTATTTAATTTCAGTGATGGTAAAGAAGAAAATTTTATTTCTTCATAAAATAAAAAGCATATTTTGTCTAAATTTTCACTTGCAATAGAAAAAAAAAAGAATAAATAGAAGAAAAAAAAACTTTATAAATTAGTGCAAATGACCCATTTCAAATTCTAGAGGAGAACATTGAATTAAATTAAAAAAAAAAAAAAGATTTTGTGTATTGATTGATTTAATAATGATCAAATTCTATTTTATTTCTTAAAGCCTTTTTTTTTTAATATGTGTCAAAGCGTTGACCGGGAAGCGGAAGCGAACCGGGATTTAAATTAGTAACTGCAATATATTATTAAAAGCCTGTATGTGCATATATGTAATATATAACCTCTCTAGACTCGTGTAGTATTTATAGATTGATAAAATAGAATGTTTAATCATATAGATTTAAGAAAAATAATTAAATAGGTGGAATATTTTTTGTAGTACTAGACATACATCACTGTGCACATATGTGTGTTTTATCTGAGGTCAGCATTTATACATATATATATATATATAAGCCACAATTTAAACATTTATAGATTTGTTTTAAATTTATTAATACAACTAATACTTACATGATATTTATAGCAAGTTAGAATCACAATGTAATTTTTTTCTATTATTAGAAAATATTAATAATAGACCTCCAATGGGTATATAAATATACATATTGGATATTTATATTTGGAACACAGTTGTTGTTTTATTTAATATTAGGTCTGTAATTTTTTATTATTATTACTACTGATTAATTAATAAAGAAATTATTAATCATTATTTTAAATTGTTATAATGAATTTATTTAATACTATTTTGAATAGATGATACTCTTGAAAACATATATTCAAGAGAGCTTTGCTATCCAGGAAACTGGCACTAGTCGATAATGGAAATTGATGTGTGTGAATTCTATATAATTATCTTTAAAATTATGTAGGTGGAATTTAGAATTATATTATGAACTGATTCTGTACCATTGCTGAAAGTCACTTTAGTTTATACATTATATGTTTCATGATATATATCTACTATTTCATTTATGACTAGTACACCCCTGATACCATTATTAATTATATAGCATTGACATTAGCTTATTGTTATGGCACATATGTGCATGCAGCAAGAGTTATTAGTTATGACAAATGGTGTTTTGCCTCATTATTGACCTTTGATGATGATGATATCAGATTTTATGTTAAATAATATAAAAACATTTAAATCTAGTTACAAAAAAAATATTATTTTCTATTTTGATTTGGTTTCATTTATATTGACTATGATTTATCTACCATGATTATCTGTCCTTTTTTTATTCCATTGCAAATGATGTTCATCATGAGATAGGCTGACCACTATTATTTATTTACTATAGTTGTTTATATTATAATATATTTGTTATTGAATTTCATTCCAATATATATATATTATAAATTAAAATATCAAATGCCAATTGCTAAACTATTCAATATAATAAAGTACACCAATTCACAAACCACTACCTAAAATTAAATTCCAAATTCACTATCAATGATTTTCCTGCCGTAGGGGATTCCTCAAGTTTGCTTGAGAAGTCTACCTTGTTAGGAAATTATTAATAATGGATTTGAAATTTAATTTTGGTTAGCAATTTAATTGTGAATTGATATACTTAGTTTAATATATAACCTGTAACGGTCTGGGTTTCCCCTTTGGGTGGGATGCTGTGAATGATGTGATGAAGGATCTAACCAATGTTTGTATCTATCTCCCATGAGCTAGCTCTAAATTCACACATTAGATTCAGATACAATTTAGACTACTTTATCCATACCTCACCCCTCTTTCGGATTCCATTACACCTCAGTATTCAAACTCGGGGAGAATGTTGCCTTCAGCTCTCTTCAGGGGTGAATTTACTTTACGTAGAAACTATTGCACTCGATATAGGTTTTCATTTACTTAAAATCCATCCAATCCTATTGCTGTGTTAACATATAATAATAATGGTGTGTGCACACATATATATAATCAATTAAGCTGATGGGTGAGTGTATGAAAGACGTGATAAACTAGAGACTAATTTGATTTAAAACATATTAGCAACTTTTATTTATAATAGATAAAAAATCCAAACTCTATTAACATAGTAAAAGATGTAATCATGCATCCAATATGCATCTGCATCATATCAATGATTAAAATTATCTGTTACTCCACCCCATACCCATGGTAGATATGCATCACTAGACCCCTATTTACAGAGCAAATAAGATTAGGTAAAACAAAAAATATTAATTTGTTATCACAATGATCACGAAGCTAGCTAACTAAATTACAATATTATATCAATGTATGTACAATGGCTCTGTTATCCAGTTTCAGCTGTAAAGGTTCCATCTTTTTTGGGGACCCCCTATGTACAAGTTTCCTAAAGTTGATAGAAAAGATGTTCACACAAGAATGTTAGTCATTCATAGTGAATAAACTAAATATAATGGTTATTAGTTAAAGATAAACAAATAACATAAACTCTGTCCTGTACTAGTAGTGCATGTGATTAATATGGAATAGTATCAAAAATTCTTACCTCATTCCATATTAAGTAATGATAATGATCCAATATCAAGTCACTATGGAGGGAATTAACCTGAACTTTATTAAAAAAAAAAACAATTTTGTCTAGCTTAATAAACCGCCTCTTCCCACACTATGTTGTTTTTTATTGCAATGGACTTTTCTGACTGCAGACACACTGAAAGTTCCAAGTATAAGAGTAAAATAAATAGAAATTATACGAAGCAAAACAAAATAACATAATAACTCTGATTTTGTTCAAATCCTCCTGATTAAAGTCTCTAATTTTATTATTAATGTCTCCCATGGATACAGTCTATTTTTCTCCTTGCCAGTCTGCTCTGATAAATCATCTCTTGCTCGCTTGAATCCTCTGACAATGCACTTGAAAAGATTTTTTAAAATTTTATTTCGGTTGTTGCTCTTTTCCTGAATCCATTTAGACACTTCAGATGGGGCATTTGGCATTCTTTTATAGGCATTAGATATACAAGTAAATTAAATCATCATACTCTATGGCAATTTTAGCAGCACCCCAGCCCTATGACACCTTTTTCTAGCCAGAACACATTGTTTAATATTTCATATAAGATTTAAATTTTCTTCAGTTTATTATTTGGTGTTTAATAAATTTATGCAAAAGATTTTATTCCATCGTTTTTTATGTATGTGCTGACGATATAATACTCCCTTCTTGTTTGATTGATAATGCAGTCTTTTATCTTTGGTTATCGATATAAAATTATTTTAGTTCTTTTGTTACGCTGCTAAAGTTCAACAACTTTCATCGTCTTAAATGTTGATTACGATTTCTTTCAATTTTTAATGCTATAAAATTTTATACAAATGATATGGTATTTTCAAATACATTGTCCATTTTATCATTCATTCTAATGTTCAATCTTAAGATATTTACTGCTTGATAAAATACGAAAGATGGCGGAAATGAACTGAGTTTGTTTTTATACTGGGCCTAATTTCTGTTGTTTAGCAAACTCCTATTTTTAATTTTCTTTTCCATCACTGTATGTACCTATTGTTGTATGAATTAATGGTTGTTATTGAAATAATGTAATAAAATCATGTAGTAACATTACATAGTAAAATTCTACTCTCATTTTCTAACACTTGGTTGCTTAGGCATTGACTTGACATCAGGTCATCACCATGACTACTAAGTTATTGTCTTACATTGTGACGTTTACGCATAGACGAATGACTTATTATTAGTATACATATATATGTGAAATGTCTTTTTAATTAGGTTTTTTGCTACTTTCCATTGAAAAAGAATATTTGTTTAATTTTAACATTATCTGGAGTTAGTAATTATTAAGACAGGATTTTAGTTTGTACATATCTATGAGTCTGTTTGCAAATAAAATTTGATAAACGTATCTAACCTATTATCTCAATTTATGTTTTTTATGTTGTCGATACATAAGGGTTGGTTTGAACTGGATTGTAAGCTGCCATTACAAAACTAATACATAAATACTTTATATATTAAACTATGTATTTCAATTCACAATTAATACTTATAATTTCATAAAAATATCCAGAAATATTTTATTATGCTTTTTTTTTAATCTTATAAATATTGAATTGATTGTACATAATTAAAATATTGAAATGAAATTAATTTTTTAAATATTTTATCTGCTAATGTCAGTCTTATACTGTACTCTACAAAACCATTATTTTAACTAATTAATTATTCAGTTTTACTTTACATTATTTATTAAGTTCATTAGAAAAAAATAATTTACCTTCCTAAATCTATTTATAAACATCATGTAAACAATTGTTTTATTGAAAATAGATTGTATAAGATAATTTATTTGTAAACAAAGCAAAGCAAAACTCCATAAAGTAGTGCCACTTGTGCTAAACAGAGTAATCAATGGATGCCAGAAGGCTTGTGCATAAAATCCCTATCTAATGCCTACTCATCCAATATCCCCAGACTAGTTTCTGGCTTGTGGCCTTCATCAGTGAGGAGCTTTGGATCTGAGAGCACTGCATCTAGATCTTAGGATCTAATGCAACCCTTTAGCAACCACCTTTTATCTCTACTTAACTACAAAACTATGAGCATGAAATTGAAAACACAAAAAATATTTTCAATCTAAGCTCAATAGCTTATATAGTCATATGGGTCTGAATTTAGTTCAGCACCCATACATTTTGGTGTCTTTGGCTCTTTAACAATCATAGCCACCACTTTCCTATTAGGCAGGATTGGTGTTAAATCAGCAAGCATCACATGATCACACCTCCAATACTAGCACATAATTGTTTATAAACAAAGCAAAGCAAGACTCCATATAGTAGTGCCACCTATGCTAAACAGAGTAATCAATGGATGCCAGAAGGCTTGTGCATAAAATCCCTATCTAATGCCTACTCATCCAATATCCCCAGACTAGTTTCTGGCTTGTGGCCTTCGTCAGTGAGGAGCTTTGGATCTGAGAGCACTGCATCTAGATCTTAGGATCTAATGCAACCCTCTAGAAACCACCTTTTATCTCTATTTAACTACAAAACTATGAGCATGAAATTGAAAACACAAAAAATATTTTCAATCTAAGCTCAATAGCTTATATAGTCATATCCAAAGCTCCTCACTGACGAAGGCCACAAGCCAGAAACTAGTCTGGGGATATTGGATGAGTAGGCATTAGATAGGGATTTTATGCACAAGCCTTCTGGCATCCATTGATTACTCTGTTTAGCACAGGTGACACTACTATATGGAGTTTTGCTTTGCTTTGTTTATAAACAATTATGTGCTAGTATTGGAGATGTGATCATGTGATGCTTGCTGGTTTAATAATTTATTTGACATACTATATAATAAACATACAGGAATATATGTAAATAAGATTTATTTTATATAGCGCGATGTTTTTAAACTGTAATAATAGACAGCATTAAGCTAATGCGCTTTGTAGATTTTAACTATAAATGAATACTCTCACTTTCCAAACACAAGATAAAGTCTTTGTGAAAAGATGGAATGAATCCATCTATCCTTTCAACCCAAACGTTTAAGTATGAGCAAATGTTAAGCATTTGGAAATATAGTAGAATAAACTAGGTGTATCTATTATACATCATCACTTTTTAAAAAAATATTTTTAACTGAATGAATATTCTAAACATTCATTGGTTATTTATTAAAAAAAAGGTCGTTCTTACCTTTGTTCCATGTCTGCTATTGTTTTTAATATTAGCTCTTTTTTCTTTTTTACATATATTTTACAATAAGTTTTATCAATGTTCAAATAATTAATTTTTTTAGTTTATCAGATCCGAATGAGGCTATCTTTATGATTTTTTTTAAAAATATGTCTGTGTTTTAAAAACATTTAATGTTTCTTCAATTTTTCTGGTAATATTTCATAAATTTTTTTTAAAAAACAACAAAAATCAAGTATTTTTAAAACATTAACATGATAATAATTTTTTTTCAAAGTTTGTCTCATTTATTAAATATTATGAAAATTTACATGAAACAATTTTGGGGCTACATTTTATGGATTTTAAAGATTTCTCAAATTATTAATGTAGCTCTAAGGTGCAATAATTGAAATAAAGTACATAAAGTATGACTAAAAAAGGCAGTCTAGTATTGATCAAAGCACCTTACTATTTATGTCACTAAACAGTAAGGTACTTCTTAATGAATAATATTTCTGTAGTGTAATTTTCGCTACATCATTCTCACAGCAAAATAGGGATTGGTTTCTATCCACTTCTAACAGCTTGTGAAGGGGTGTAATCGTAAACATATGACTATAGAACTCACATGATCATCATTTCTTATGCTTGCTTATAAATAACTTATTAAAACAGGCAAACTCACTAAGCAAGCATAAGAAATGATGATCATGTGAGTTCTATAGTCATATGTTTACGATTACACCCCTTCACAAGCTCACTGCAAGTTAGAGTAATCAATTGATGCCAGAAGGCTTGTGCATAAACCCCATCGAATGCCTACTGGTCTGAGGATGTTGGATGAGTAGGTACTAGATGGGGATTTTATGCACAAGCTTTCTGGCATCTATTGATTACTCTAGCTTGCAGTGAGTGGCAATATGTATAGTGAGTTTTGCCTGTTTTATTATGACCATAGACGTGGAAAAGATGTATAATACCCAAGATGCACATTTTATGCTGAACGCAGTCATCAGTTGGCCCAGGTCACAATATCTTACCCATATCTTTATTATTGTTCAGTATGTAGAGATAGCCAATTACTACAGTTTAATTTATAAATGCCAAACTTAATGACTGTCACAACTTTGACATAAATCACTTAATGGAAACATATTGATAATTTTTATTAGTCATTAGACCTAGAGATTATCCACTTAATATTTCTGTAGTGTAATTTTCATTAAGTGGATAGTCTCTAGTCTAATCAATGACTAATAAAAAATATCAATATACTTTTATTAAGTGGTTTGTGTCATCATAATTATGACAGTGAAGTAAGTTTGACACATTTAAACTTTAGTAGTTGGATATTTATATATACTGAACAATGATAAATATATGTGTAAGAGATTGTGATCTAAGTCAACTGATGAATATCACATGATCACCATCTCATGCTAGCACATAACTGTTAGTAAACAGGCAAAAACTCTCCATATAATAGTGCCACCTTGTGCTAACCAGAGTAATCAATGGATGCCAGAAGGCACTAGATAGGGATTTTATGCACAAGCCTTCTGGCATCCATTGATTACTCTGGTTAGCACAAGGTGGCACTACTATATGGAGAGTTTTTGCCTGTCAACTGATGAATGTTAGTTCAGCATGAAATGGGAAATTTGAGCGTCATACATTTTTTTTAGATGGGTTTGGTCATATATTTATGATTTCATTCCTCTACAAGGTGGTAAAAGTGGACGGAAACCAGTCTCTACCTTGTGTGAGAGAGGTGTAGTGAAAATTACACTACAGAAATATTGTTCTTTAAGTAGATAATCTCTAATCTAATGAACGAGTAATAAAAATTATTAAGATACTTGCTTTTGGGCAAAAAAATCTGCTATTCAACATGAAATTTCTTTACTCTATTTTAAAATTATTTTTTTGTAATTTTATTTTCATGTTAAATTCATTTGACTCCGTGAATGTTTCTGATTAGTATTGCATAAAATGATTTTTTTTTTGAAGTTTATTGATGAAGGTTCAAGTATTTTTGTAATTATATTCTTTTTTCTTTTTTTTTTACATGTTTGATTTAAAATTATAATAGAAATAAAAAGGAAAGAATAAAATGCTACATTTTAATCCAAAATTGGATGCTATTTATCATTAAAACTGAGAATGTTTCTTTGTTGTCTAATAAAGTTTAGCTTTCTGCTTGCCATGAACCTGGGATTTGATCTTTGGCTGTCTGAATTTTGTGTAGAATTTTTTTTTGTTCAGGTAATAGATCCATAACCGTCCCAGCTAAAACACGTATTAGTTGTTAAATGGGTTAAAGTATTGTTGAAAACACATTAACTATAAACAGTGAGCAATTGCCAATTGCTCAACAAGCTTTAAGATAAATGCTTAGCCAGAGAAAGCATTTAAAATATCTCTGTCAGGACCCCCCCCAAACCCCTGACCATGGTTTTGTGCTTAAGAGAAGTGGGGCATGTGATCTATGACACTTATTTTGACTGTCACATTAACTATGTATGGCAGATTTTGATTCTAACCATTGTAAGAATGTAGCTTCCATATCAGTGAGGCTTTTGTAATAGCTCCTGAATACTTAACATTGCATATATCAGGGCTCATAGTACTAATTAAGATTTGATTAAAAAAAATAACTTTGTTATCTTATTTTAATATCTGCAACTTAATTTTATACTTTTAAGACAGACATTCAACTATATATATATATGAATATATTACCTACATACGATAAGAGAGTTTGTACTTCTTGATAATGAAGGGTAAGCCTTCGAAAATGTTTGAAGATTTAATAAATTGTTATTATTTATAGAATTGTTCAAGATAATTGTTCAGTATATCATATTCGAATTATATAATGTGTGCATATTTAATACTAACACATATTAAAGTTTTACACACATTTATTTTGCTATTATATATATATATATTACATACGCATATATATATATGTAATATTTTTTATCATTGTATTTAGGTTTGGAAAAAGGTTTGAGCTTCCATTATTGGCCCAAAGTATCGTAATGAATGCAACCATGCTAGTATTGATGCATATGTGTGTCAAAGTTAGAAATAAGAATCAAATCGTAGTCAGCAAATCACGTGTATTTTTAGGTATGTAATCAATAAATTCTGAATATAACATTTAAATATATGTATTTCATTTATATAAGCATTAAGCATGCTTTTTACAATTTATTTTTATTCAGTAATGAACACATACTTATACACAACATATGTGATTATTATTGAATTATATTGCTTTAAGAAAAGTTAAAACTACTCTGGAATTTATTTTTATATAAAAGATTTGATAATTAATATAGTAGTTCTTATATTTGATGCCAAGTCTTTTGTGAATATTGTAGTGGTACACAATGTGTTATTAATATTCATATTTATAGTGAACTAAAATAAATAATAAAAATAGATAAAGTATAATTAGCAATTTAATAATAAATTAATTTCTTATCTTTTATTTTAAAAAATTGTTTTTGTTTTTTTTGCCTAACCATAGAATATTTTCTAATAATGAATTGATGAATCATCAACTAAAATTTCATTTTAATTAATTTTTATTTTTTTTATTTATTATTATTATTTTTAAAAAAAAGCATGGATAGTTGAAAACCATGGTTATGAATATCTTGAATATCAGGGGACTACTGTACTCATGATTATATGATTCAAAATTGTATTGTGCTTTTTATTTAGCTAGCTCTGAAACTAAAATTATTTTTTAAGCTATTAGTTAATTTTATTTATTTTTAAAAACAGATTTTGAAACTCAATGGTCCAGGATTGAACTTTTTAATTTCAGAGAAACTTTATTATCAATCACAATGCTCTCTGAATACTATCACTCTAGTATTTATATTTCAGGAATTAACAATTATATACTTTTTTAAAAACATCTAATTTCATTGTTAACTAAATAAAAAGTGATTCATAAGTTGAATGCTGATCATTATGTAAATGTTATTTGATTATAATTTATATTAAAAAACAAAACCTCAATGAATATAGAGTACATTAAAAAATTATATTTAAGTTTGCTGAATCTGGAAAATAGTAGAATCTTGGAAGAAGTATTTTTTTGTATTTTAATACTGCTGAAGCAAGTTATAAGTATTACAGTCGATATTCTTATCACAATAATAATATATTGAAAGAAGAAATCAACCATGTAAGGCATAAAACTTGTTTTTTAAAAATAATATATATATATGGGGATCTGTATTATGACCTAACTATTTGGTTAATAATAATATATATACAGTCAAGCATGAAATTTGTTATTGCTTACAAAATATTTGACTTGGGACCTATTTTTTACTCTATTTACTTGACTTTAAGCCATCTGTTGTTGAGTATCCAATGGAAGCTTTGTGGTGAAGCTATATTCAAATCTTTAATCTAGTTTCTGGTTCTTGATCTTCTTATATATTCATACCAACCTGTAAACATGATGAAGAAATAGAAAATAAGTAGAAGTGAATTATAAAAAATAAATAATTGTTTTATGATAATGGTGATTGAATGCTAAAGCGGAATAGAGAAGAGATGATAAAATTATAGGAGATTATGAACTGGAGATAAGAAATGCGAGAGATAGAATATTGATAAATTTTTTGTGAAAAAAAAAATAGTTTGATAATAATGAACATATGTTTTAAAAATCACAATAATTTATATGGCGAATATTTTTCAGTGAGATTGATTTTTGATTCAAAATAGATTTAAAAACAATATTAAGCACATTTTCTGAGTCTGATATAAATTTGTATTGCAATTTAGGAAAACATAAATTATTTAACTAATATAACAGGGGTAGCCAAACTTTTAAACGTTGGGGGTGATTGATGAAAGTGTACCTGAGGGTTACTACATTTTTTTCAGGGCTTTGGACTGGAAACCAGAAAAAAAATTATTATTTTTGCCGGAATGAAAACTGGGCTGGAAAAAAATAGCAGTTTGAAATCCTGGGTTTTTTTTTAAAATGTATTTATGAATTGATGGGTTTTTTTTTTTTTTGTAAGGACTTTTTTAGAAATAAGGGTGAAGTTTTTAGAAGATACGAACTGATGAATTTTTTTTCAATAAGATCCGAACTTTTTGAAGACATTTTATATGACTACTTTTAAATTACCTCAGCTTCCACTAGTATTATAATTTGTCCATGTCACTTTATAAAATATTTATTAATGGACTGTTTTCCAGAGGATAATCGTATGCAGTTTAACTTGCTCTCAAACCGATATTTTTTTTGCCGATTTTATGGTCATTTTATCAAGAAAAATGCCCCATATAATGCTGCCCTTTTTATAATTATTTTAAACTAAAAAATCAATAATGAGGTAAGGCCTGGTATTGATTGGTTGTTTTATCTTCTCTACAAAAGGGAGTATTTTTTAAGTTCTTTGTTTGATTTTCAAAATGAAAATGTATGTTTTAGAATATTTTTTTTTTACATATTTTTTATTATTTTCATAAAATATGTGTGAAAATATAATTATTTTAGAATAGTTCAGATTTTAATAAAAATTATTTACTTTTAAACGAAAGTAAATTGAGAAAGAAATCAATGACTTAGGCTGCATTTTATAATAGGTTATGAAAAGTACATTTTATGTTGTCCACTATAGATTATTTTTATCAATTATAAATACAAATTTATTTTTAAAAAAAACTTTCATTTACTTTAATAATCTGACAAATTATTAATTTTCTTTTTAGAAACTAAACTAAAATGAGTATAATTTTAAAAGACAAATATATTTTTACTGCTGATTCTGTAATTGACCATGCAAAAATTTAGAACTAATTTACTCGGCCGAACAAAGTAAAAGTTAAATTACAATTATTAAATTACTATACGAAGTGTTTTAAAAAGTTCACAACTATTTTAAAATCAGTTCATTAAAATCCTTGTTTCTCCAGGACAGTTATTTTCATTTCTTCTTGGGAAAACGGCCATGAAATATTTCTAAGAATTTTAGCTGTAACATTACACAAAATTAATTTAATTATTTTCAGCTTCTTCCAACCTGGGTTTATTTTTGAGATCGACATTAACAACAGGTGTTATTTTAAATTTAACTATTTTTAAATGAGAATAATTTTTAATTTTTACTTTTTATTATTTTTTATATTCAAATCTATAAGTATAATTTGTCAATGTTCCCGGCAGCTTTGCGGTTGATGTTTGGCCACTCCTGTAATATAATATAGCAGTCCACCAAATACACTGAATATGCTTTCATCTTTGATAAAAACAAACCAAGATAGATAAATTTACTTAAGTACTTGGAATTTATGAATATTTGTTGTCGTTTTTTTAAATATTTATCTGAAGTATGTATATCAGTTTGCATCAGTATGCAAAATTTTATATTTCACAAATGTTATTCAAGTGGCATTATAATTGATAATGAATGCACAAAGTACTTTTTAAAATTTTTCTTTGCAAAACATTGAGAGAAAATTTGCCTTCCATGGTTTAATTCAGCACTGGAATGGCCGACTCTGGACCTTAAAATCCATGGATCATTGCCAGTGCTGTCTCTTATAACACTCAAACTTTTTGTGAACCTCTATAAAGCTTACTTGAGTATTTATTTAGAAGAGAATATTCATAATATAGTTTGTTTGACAGTGTCTTTCTAACAATATCTTTGAATTAAATGCCAATGTTGAAAAAAAGAGGATTATGATCTTATGAAATAAATATTTGTATTTGTCGATTAAAAAAATATAAAATTCTCGTAAATAGTAAAAAATAATTTATTACGATGAACGCAGTGATCTTAAAGATAATTTCGGAAAACGTAATTATTTAAATTAGTTAATTTGTAAGATGGAGAATACATGATGAGATTATTCTCACAAATTAAAAACAAAATACCAAAATTGAAAATTATTATTATCATACTGTATTTTTTAGCGTTAATTCTTTTTTTCAGACTCTTTTAACTTTGAATTCATAAAGTTTTGGTTAATTTGAAATATTGTTTAATTAATTTTTGTCCCTCTTTCACTGACTTTAAATTACAACCAGTGCCCATATTATACAACTTTAGATGGATATCGTAGACATAGGACACTTAGGGATAGACTTGTAAGGATAGTTTTTGGCACTAATTTTGTGTCAGGAAAGGGATGTTTTTCATGTGAGGATAAGAGATGTCTTACATGCAAACATATTATTGTTACAAAGATGGTTCAGGAAGATACCATTCATGGTTTTAAATGGTATATCCCCAACTATGTCAATTGTAAAAGTATAAACTTGGTATATTTAATAGAATGTAATAGGTGCTTGAGTCATTACATAGGTGAGTTAGCAAACAGTCTACATATTAGAATGACCAACCATAGGTTTGATAGTTTACATGAAAATGAAGATAGACCAGTTTCTAAACATTTCAATTTACCTGATCACTCGATTGATGATGTAAGATTGGTTATATTGGAAGATAATTTTTTTTCCATGAGAGAAAGAAAACAGAAGGAGAGTTTTTTTATTTTTAAATTTAAGACATTGCATCCTTATGGGATGAATATGAATATAGGTACTATCACATCTTTGAATTACCTGGTTTCCTAGGGATTTGTTTTTTTATTTCCTAAATAATTATTTTATAGGTGGACTAGCACGAAGTGGAATAAATATAAAAAATATATCTGTATAAGATATATATGTATATAGTAAAATACATATAGTAGAATATATATAGTTTTTTTTGGTGTGTACATATATAATAGTATATTTTTATTGTTTTTTGATATATTTTAATATGTAATAATAATGTATGTATGGGTTTTAGTTTTTTAAAATAAGTTTTTTGTGAAAGAATTTTTTTAGTATTTTTTAAACAAAGTTTTGTAAATATATATATATTATACAAAGTTTTTAAAGATTTTTAGCCTATAGGAATTAGTTTTGTTATCTGATACGTAACTGTCTGTAATATTTTAGCGCTTAAATTCTGGAAATAGCCTTTTTGCTTTCTGATGAAAACCAGTAAGCTGGTTGAAATATTAAAGCAGTTTTATAGAGAAGTAATTCTGTGTTTTTATTATGTTTTATTTTTCCTTTAGATAGTTCATATATTTATATATACATGAATAAATACAGAAATGATTGCTTTAACTTTTATTATTGCCAAGATAAAATTATTTAAAAAAAATAATATTATTATTATAAATAAAGCATATGTGCTTATATTCATCAAGATATCATATAAATATATAATGTATGTGTTTTGAATCAGTATTAAATCTGATTATTTGATCGTAATTTTTAAGCTTAAACATGGCTCAAAATACTATTTACATTTATTAATTAAAATTTTGTTGGCCAATGTACTTGATAAGCTCTAATCGTATTTCTGAACTGTTTACTAATCTAGAGATATACATAAAACAATTCTACATAAATATCTGACTAATAAATATATTTCGATACATCAAAAATAAATTAATAGATGGCATTTTTCTAGCTCTTCCCATTTTCATATCCTTATTGGACAAAAAAAAAAAATCTAATAATAATAATATGCAGTATGACTACTACATAGGTATATGAAAAGGGGCTATTCTCTAATTAGAATCCTTACTTCGAGTCCGCCTAATAAAAGAAAACCATTATTTCTCTAATTTCTTATCAATAATATCTAAATCAATAACAATGAATTTAAAGGCATATGTCACGATGAAGTATATACTAAACTTATGAATTCAAATAATATATATTAAAGTAAATAAATAATCAGATTCCCAAACATTACATTCGTGCATATATGATAAAAATTCACACAACTGTAGTATATACATTTATTATTGTTTATAAATTTATTTATTTACATTTTCATTATTACTTTTATCTTATTCTGAATAACCTTGTTATTTTTTCTTACTTGAGAGCTAAATATAAGCATAATAAAAAAAATAAAGTAAGTTTTTATTATTTTTTTAAATAATTAATAAACTACGCAGTCCTTCAGGTTGATTGGGATTGAATGTTCATAGTGGAGATGATGTGGCATGTAAGATCCAATGTCTGTTGGCGATATGCAGTGAGCATAGCTGGCCATTTCTATTCTGCAGGTAGTTGAATCATTTTAACAAAAAAGTTCCTCAAATAAATAAATAATCTATTAAAATAGCATAAATTAATTTTTTTTTAAAATAGTTTATTAGTCAATGGATAGTACTCTAAAATTTCCTTTAGTAAAATTATAAAAAAAATGAAACCAATCATATTACTTACTAATTGGCTTAAATATTATTTCAAATCTTTTTTTTAAAAATTATATAAACGATATTTAGCTAGGTGTTTTTTGGCAAAGTAAATGATAACTGAGGCCCATTGTTGACCTCAGTCTGAAGCAATTCTATTTCCCTATTTCTTAGTTGTTTATACCTTCAGAATCAAAATAATAATAATAGCAGTTATAGTCCATTTTGTAGAATTTAGGGTAAATATACAACTTTCTGTTGACGTCAAAAATGGCATAACAAATTTCGAACATTTAAAAGTCTCCACACGCACATGTTGAAATTCCAATTGACATTTCCAAAAATTTTCCATAGCCCTTTCTATGTATTTTTCTAATGCATAATTTTTAAATAATAATAATTTATAAGATTTAATGAAAATAAATAAAATGAATTATATTAATTACATTAATAAATAGTTTAGGGCATTATTAAAAATGATATATTTTTTTTTTATCACCCTTTTAAGCACATTTTTGTTATTAATAAAATTTGTTTCCAATTCTACTTTTATATATATATATAAATAAATCAATTATATACATACATTTTATACACATGTACATGTAAGATTTACAGCATGTGACATTTTAAATAAAATATTACTGCTTATTTTTAGCATGAATGAACATAAATATTGATATTTTATTTGAAATTCAAAATGGCGGAGATCGCGTACTAAAAGAGCACCATTTTTTTAATTGTATTTATGAATTCAGATTGCTAACATACAGTCACACAATCCACTTTACTAAAAAAATTTTTTATGTTTTTCAGCCATTTTATTTAAAATTTTAGTTTTATGTACTATTACTAACAAAAATTTTTTTTTTCCAAATAGAACAAAAAATTTGTCACCTCAAAGTCTTATGGAATCTATTCTTTCACAACTAAAATTAATCTGTGTAATAATAATAATAAATTTCTGTAGACATAACTAAATAAATTTTTAAGTGTTGACAAACTTGCTTAAATCTACTAATAGAAAAACTAAATAACTTTAATGTATCTATCCACATACGATTAATATATATATTTATACAAACTTTTTTTTTTATAAATAAGGTTGAGTGAAACAAATAATTAGATATCATGAATCTAAGAATTCTTGCATTGTACGATTCTGTGAAACCTTCAGGGGTTTCAAGCATGTATGCATTTTCTCCAGTCTTCTTTGCTATTTTATAGGATCCTTCATCTAGGTTACAAAACTTTAGATTTATGTGCCTGCGGGTGACTAACTTCGGAAGTCTTTACTAAAACTAAACCATCAAATTTAAATTGACTTGGCCTTTGGGAAGCTTGTGTAATAAGCTTGCCTCCTGTTTTAATTTTTTTCTGAGCCTTTTCTAAGTCTTTATTATGTTCCCTTTCCTCCAGCATTACAGGCATTTGAATTTTTATCATCACGGACTTACATGAGTAAAATGTAAATGAGTCGGGTAAAATCTATAGATTCATTTAAGGTTTCATTCGTATAAACAATTATCTCCTTTAATTTATTAACCCAATTCCTATGATTTCCTTCTGAATATACTCTGAATAAACATTCCATTTTTTTCTTAACCTTCTCACATGGATTTGACTGTGGATTACGGATAGAACTAAGTATATGTTTTATCTCTTGAATATTTAGCCAATTTCTCCACTCAAGAGACACGAAAGCCATAGCATAGTCAGTCAAGATTGATTTGGGTCTTTCATTCAGTGGGATTTGTATATTTGCATTGTTTTAATAACATTCAGGGCACTGGTCTTTTGTACTGGGTATTACAACACGTATTTAAAGAATATGTCATATGTTACAAGTATAAACTTATATTGCAGACAAGGTCCAAGAGGCTGATAAAAATCTATGATTAGTATTTTGTTTGGATCATGTGGTAAAATTGGCTGCAATTTTCCAGCATAGGATTGGTTGCAGTATTTAATTTTTAGGCAAATTTCAGTTTTAAACAGTTTAGGATGATGGCATATAATATCCCTATAAGCAATGCTCATAATAAGTTTGTCTTCACCTCAAACAAGCCAGAATAATGGTCTTCCTTGATTCATTGTCTACCTAGGTCTTTTGTTAATTTATAGCAACATATTAGATTTTCAGCAGCTTGATTATCAGCATTTCTAGGTCTTGTGACCTCCAATAGGTGGCCAATAAGGGTTTCAATTTTGAATTCCTGTTGTAAGTTATTTAAAATTTTCAAATCATTTTCTACAGAGCAAGGAGATTGGTATAAGGTATAAACTATTGAAGCTGTATATGTAAATGTTTACATATATATGCTTCATGTTATATCTATATGTGTTTACAAATATATTCTATATGTTAATGAGATATTTATTTTATATAGCTCTATGTTTTAATAAGCTGTAATAGTAATAATCAGCCATTAAGCTAATGCACATGCGCTTTGTGGATTTTACATGTTAAGTAATTTTTTTTTAATGGTAAAACATTTTATTTTTTTTAGAAAAACTTATAAATAGGACTAAGTATAGTATGAGTGTGGGAGTGCATGGATAAAATCACATAATGACACACTCAAAGATAATTCAGTTTCTAATATCAATTTAAATATTTAGCATTGAACCTTAAAACATCACATGATCACTATCTTCCATGCTTGCTCATAACTGTTGTTAAAATAGGCAAAACTCTTTCCAGACAGTAGTGCCACTCTAAGCACAAGCCTTCTGGCATCCATTGATTACTCTGTTTTGCTTAGAGTGACACTACTGTATGGAAAGAGTTTTACCTATTATTTAGCATTGCTAGGTACATTATATGAGTGCTTAATGAATTGCAGGTGTGTAGGAATCAAATTTTAGTTACAGATAATTTTCTAGTAAAGAGCTTTATTTACATGCAAGATATACAAGCAGATTTAGTGGTTTTGCTAAGTGATTAAAACTCAATAAAGAGATCTCTATCTATTTTTACTAAAAATAAAATATTCCTTTGTTTAATTTCTGTAATGAAGTTATTAACATATTTTTGCAAATATTAGTAATGAAGTAAAAGGTGCTAAATATTACTTAATTATTTTAGAAATGAGTAAACAACGTGGATTAATGACCAAGTTAATTCGTGAAATGGAAATTCCACCAAAATTTTAAATGAATAGACTAAGTAAGTTATTAGAAAAAAACAAATTTTAAAAGCTAAATCTGGATACCTCTTATTTTATGGATCATATATAAACGTAGCAAAATGCATTGAAAGGGTCTTCACATCAATTCTTTAATGCTGGTGTGCTGGTGCAGTATGATGCTATGCTTGAGAACAATTGAATAATTGAGAAGTGAAAACCAGTATTCACCTTTGCTCTACCGTCCATATCTTGGAAGCTTGATCTAGAAATTCCAGCATGAATTCCATTTAAGCGACTGTTATTGAATCCAGTCAGCTACTGATTGAGTCTACATATTGCATTCGTAAAGTAAGATAATTATCAAACCTGCCATCCAGCCTTGTAGAGATCCATTAATAGCTCTGAAAGAACAGTGTTAACTATAAAGGTCTACTGCAATAAGTCATTTATAACTAGTTAAATGATGAGAAATTTGCTATTTTACAAATCCAGAGACTCTGTCTTCCTAATAAATGTTAAAAGTCAACAGAAGAAAAACGTGCTCCTGAAATCAAAGTCGTACTCTACAAAGTCCAACGAGGAATCAAAAATTCAAATTACAAATTAAATAAGACATCAGCCACTGACGCTACATTAAAACTCACAAAACATAGCTATGTTCCAACCCTTCACATAGGCAAATAAAAGAAAGAGATATTTGAACTTTTAGCCTGGACTTTTTACAATTAGTAAGTTATCTGTAAATTATTAATAATTTAATCTTTTTTTGTATATTTTTGTTTATATCAATTAATATTTTGATTTCATATTATGTATATCTGTAATTCTATAAATATATATATATAAACTGTCATAATTAATGACTGAGTAGTATTTTTATTTTTGGCTATCATATTAATAAATATATATGTTATATGTTTATTATTGAACAATCGGATAACATATGTGTGGAATACATATTTCTTCTTTTACTTACCTAATCAGCTTTTTTAAAATCTACCAATACTTATTTTAATATATATAAAATGCTCTATTGTCACCCATTTTTTGCCCTATTCAAAGGTTTTTTCGCTTTTAGAGAATAACTATATTTTTCTTTTAAATGTTTCATTTATTTCTAAGTCAGATAATTTTGTGAAAATTCAGATTACTTAGACACACATGAAATGCCATTAATGTGAATCTGATTCAAGTAATATTAGGAAACCTATAGCTAGCCAAGAGAGTTAGATTTAGAAGTACTTTTTTATATATATTATTAAATATCACATTCGCATTTAACAAATTACCTTATGACTATATATCTTAGATTATATTTATGCAATATCAGATTGAGTGCATATGTTTACATATATAGTCTTTGAGTGGATTTAGATGAAATATCTATTAATTAATTTTATTTTTGTGTTGTAGTGTAGGGAATGATTATGCTGAATGAGTGTTGAATTCACATTCTATAATATATTGTAGGATCAATAGTGTGACATAAGAAAATGTCACCTCATGCTAAAGACAGGTATAGCTTTAAATTCCAGGCCATTTAAGAATTATTTTAAGGACTTCTCTTTTCATGTTTAATTGTTAGGTGTTATATGCCTATGTGTATTAATTATCAAAGCAGTTGATTACTTACTATCATGTATTGATAACGTTCTCTGTGTATATTAATTCTCAAAACAGTTAATTATTTCCTGTTTTGATGTGTTTTTTTTTTGTGTGACCATACAAAGACTGACATACTTATTTTACATATATTTATTTATTATTGGATAATCTTTATTATTACAACCTAGTATCGTGGTGATTTGTTTTATACTGAGGTGGTATTTTTCCACCTCATAATAAAATAGTAGATGTTTTTATTTATATCTATTTCTTTTATGTAAAAATTATTTAATTAATAAATAAAATATCGAAAATAGATGGGAAATGCTAAATACATATATATATATAGTTATCAAGATATTGAAAATTTTAATTATATTTTTAGTATGTTAATGGTGGGGGGGGGGTAAGATATGCTTTGTTGTAAAAAAATAATTTAAATAAAGAATGTAAGAAATTTTATAAAATTGAAAATTTATCAATAATATGATAAAATCCAGGCAAGAAAATTAGTTTGAGAGCCAAAATAATAAAAGAAAATATTTTCTTGCTGCATGGCTATTATAAATGTTCCTAAGATTAGAACTAAAATGTAAATGTTTTAATAAGAAAATGCCAAGTGAAAGGAGGGGGGTATTTGGAATGATGTAAAAGAAACGGTGTTTTCAAAAGACAGTCTTTTTACCTTGTTTCCAGAAGCTTCACCATGTTTTCCACTTAGATCAACTGTGACTCCTCCCAAGGAATGCTTTTCTCACAGCCGTCCCTACATCTGCAGGAACATAACACCGAATCCAGTGTCCAAAGGACAAAGAACCATCACTGAACTAGTTGAAGAATCATATCAATGTTCAATGTTAACTTATCAAAATAATAAATCGCATGTAATATCAGATGACCATTAAGAGCATAACCCCGTTTCAGTTGAATGATTTGAAAGCTGGCCAAATGAATGCATGAGTTCTTGACATACAACGCTCGACATGTGTATCAGACTTTGCCAAAGGAACAAGAATTCAATTTTAGGACTGGATAAATATGAACTATCTTCTAATGTGCAAATTAAACTCATTATTTTCTTAAAAATAGGACTGTCGGTTTGTTAGTTTAGAAACAATGAAGTGTATCGCATAAATAAATTTTAATTTATATGTATTATGTAATGCACTTTCAGGTATACATATAATTTGTTTTTTGTTTTATATTTATCATGTATTTGTTTATTCTTCTTATTTAATTATTATATAGTTTAGTGGAGTTAGATTTGATCTATCCCTTAAGGCAGATTAAAGAATAGCTACTTTATAGTATACGAGTATTAAAGATCTTTTATAGATTTGCTAGTTTTCTAAATAAGCTCTTTTGGAGGGAGATTTTTTATTATTAGATAATACCATTTTGATAGATGCTCCCAGGCCATCCAC
Source organism: Epiperipatus broadwayi (assembly GCA_028023455.1). NCBI lineage: Eukaryota > Metazoa > Onychophora > Udeonychophora > Euonychophora > Peripatidae > Epiperipatus > Epiperipatus broadwayi. The sequence continues at coordinate 345,235 of JAQFVV010012407.1, forward strand.
TTTCAAAATAGGGATGGATCTTGTTAGCAAGGTTAGGTCATTTAATCTCTACATCTAGATTAATTAATTTTTCTAGATTATGTCCTGGTGTTGCCTTACATTGATCGGTATATGATAGTTTGTCTTTTTTATATTGCCAAGTCAATGTCATTCCGGGCAGTTCCCATATATCTCTAGGGAGTGTTAGAATATATCACCCTACATGTAATGTTTATTTGGAATTGCATTTAGGTTGTGTAATAATTGATCGTAAGAGGCTTTAAGTTGAAAAAGGGAGTAATTAATGTAGGGATTTAAAATTTGGATCGAATCACTCCATTGGATTATATTAAGGTTTAGAATTAATTAAAGTTTTTTTTTTTTAACTAATACTTACGCTATTATTTAAAGTTAGTTATTATTTCCAACTATTAAAGTTCATCAACCTAGCATTATCCTCTTATTAATAGTTCATTCCATTAAAAAGGAGTTAATAAAATTTTATCTTGGGTGGGTGTTCATGTACATAAACAATTAGTTTATTTATCATTTATGATTGCTAATAAAAATGAATGATGACTAGTTTTCTTGAAATGATTAATGAAATTATTCCATGTGAATCTGGTTCCAGGCTTCGGTCTAGTGACACCTGCTAAATGATCACATAGGTTTTGCAAGCATGCCTGTCTGATGCATAGTATCTATATGAAAGTGCAATGATCTGAGAATCATTCACGATTGTATACCCTTAACAATGGAGTCAAATTTTTTAAGCCAAGTCCTTCTCCCTTATACCACACCCTTTAATTATGGATTTATTAAAATATAGTTAGGTTTATCAAGACATCTGTCTGGGGATTTGGGAAAAATGCACCAGAGAGTATTTGTATAAAGTTATAAATCATAAAATTAATAATACTTGTTAAACTTGAAATAATGAAAAAATATGTAGTCAGTTCCTAATCGCAGCAAATCTGTGAAACTAACTCATGTTGTAAATTAATACTAATGTTTAACTCATTCCTTCATTAAAGAAAATATGCTCAAAACCTCTTTTGAATTATATAACTTTCAAGGATTCAAACCCATGCATGGGCTCCCAGTTGCTCTCATAACCAGCAATTAAAACATATTTATACATTATTTTATTTTTGCTTGTTATTGTTATTTTTTTTTATTACATGAATAATTCTATGTACTCATTACATCTCTGCTTTTGTGTATTATTCACTGCAATCAATATATTTACAGTTTTAATGTACCTTAAGAGTTTCTTGTATCTCCTTGATTTGAGCGAGATATAAGAGAAATGGTATGTATGTTAACATCAGATACCATACTCATGTGGAGGTTATCATGGGGCTTTAAATAATAATGCTTGACTTTGTATTGTTTGTGGGAATGTTTTATATGTATATGTTACATGTTACACCATTAGTGGTGATTGCTTGGTTCTTAGGATTAATTTCCCTGGCTATGCCTACCTGACTGTTACATATATATAAGCTAGTGCTGCCAATGTAGAGCTCAATTACTGAGAAATTCATAGTCTTTTATTATTTTATTTACCCACTGTAAAATTTTCTTTCATCATTTGGCCATAACATGGAAATATTGTATGGAATTTCATTTGTTATAATAATATTATTATTTCACCAACTAATTTTTTTTTTCTTCTTTGAGCATGTTATTTGTTATAATACTAAGATGGTTCTGTAGTTTTTTTTTTAAATGCGATTGCGCAGATTTATTTTACGTAATTCATATTTCAAACACAAATGCTTGTATTAACTAAGCAAATGAATATATGTGTAATCCATACATGGATACATCACTAATAGGTTGTAACGTTACTTACTGTGTAAATATTTTTTTATGATTTGGTAAGCTAAGAGTTCAAACGTTGACTGTTGACTTGCTTACTACATAGTTTTTTAATCAAGATTGCAGATAATAGGTATCCAATTTGTTATCAAAAGCTTTTTTTGTGTGTTTGCAAGCATTAACTAATCAACATCATAGTTTGACATGTTGACTGCATACATGATACCAAGGCACACATTTAATATATATGAAGTTAGCTATTATAAGTGTTTATTTATTTATATATATATATAGTCTGTACACAAGGCAAATAAAGGTGAAAGAATCAGGCCATGGACAACTTTGGAATGGATTCCAATGAGCGCTCATTTAGAATATGGCTAAGGAAAGAAAGACCACTTTTAAAATAAAAATAAGTGAAAATAAATTGAAATAATTTAAATAATGAATAATAATATGGATAATAATGATAGTCATATCATGAAGGAGCAAGAACAAAAATGACAGAATGTAATGATCAAAATAATGATGGAAATGAAAAAAGCTACAGTGCATTTGCAACAAGGACAAGAGCTAATAATAATGGAAATGAGAACAGTGAGGGAACAAAAATCAGAGCAAAGAGAACAAAGACAAGAACAAATGTCCGTAAAGTTGATAGAAAGTATAAAGTTAGAGTCAAGAGCAGACAATGGGCCGACTACAAGAAGCAGTAACATCCATAGAAACAAAAGAATGATGATAAAATTAAGTACGACTCTGGGAATTTACCTTGTTTCCACCAAAGAGTCAGAGGAAGATAATATAAACATAGTGGTTAATGGAGATAAGCAAAAGGCTATTAAAGAGCTGATAGAGGATATCACGATTAATGATAGCAAAAATCCTGTATATAAAAAGAAAATCAGAAATAAAACTGATCTAATGGAAGGAGGCAATCAAAAGGATGAAAATCTGTGGGAGAAAAATATGGAAAAGGAATTAGAAAATATAACAAAGTGCTCGGAGCAAAATACTGAAATTGAAAAAGGTAAGGTTGTTGACTATAAATTGGTTGATTTAGAAAAGAAGATAAACAGGAATTAAAACTATTAATAGTGGAAAAAAAATACAATACTAGATGGCACTAGCTGAAGATAGAATATAAAATAAAACAATGTGGGACAGCCAACTATGGATGTGAACCTTGATCATGTATATTGTAGCAAGGCTGATATTTCTTTATAAAAGAGATTTGATTTCTACCATAGCGCAGATGTGCCAAAGTAAAGATCATAATCCAGACTTTCATAAAAAGGAGGATAGTAACATTTTAAAGAAATTAGGCAGCATTGAAAGTGTAGATCAAAATTTTGGACATATATGACCAATGAATTTGTTAAAAAGTTGCCCATATTCGCATTGCTGTCCACCTCGGAAACAAAAATTGCAACATCAGTTTGGTCTATTGTAACTATTAGAAAGAAGCACCCATGCACAAGTGGTCGTATTCTTTTAAGGCAGGGGTCCCCAACCCTATGCCCGTGGGCACCATGGTGCCCGCAGACCATTTTACATGTGCCCACCGCTATCCGAACATGATAAAAAATTATTTATCTGATACAAATAAATGTAATTTTTAAAATTTCTTATAAATTATTGTATTATATTGTAATCAAATTGTAGGGCATACTTTACTTTTACAGCGTAACAATATAAACGTTAATTATATGTTAAAATTTTATTTTTGAAATAAATATTTTTTTGTACATTATGTGTATTATTAACAATATCCAACTATAAATTTATATTAAAAAAATAAATGGTGCCCACCACCTGGTTGGAAAAATAAATGGTGCCCGCCACCTAGCCGGTATTATAGAAGGTGCTCTTAAGTGCAAAAAGGTTGGAGACCCCTGCTCTTAAGGGATTAATTTAGAGCAACCAGTTGGCCAATGTATGTTGTATTTTGATTGTATTAAAGCTTTTCTACCAAGGCAACGTGAAGTTTCTAAAAAATGGATTGAAATAGATAATCACTCAAAGCGTTCGGAGAATAGTGAGCCACCAACTTACTGTTAGAGTTGTTAATCCAATAACTATCACATGATCACCATTTCTTATGCTTGCTTATAACTATTGTTAAAACAGGCAAAACTCACTATACTTATTGCCACACACAGCAAGCTAGAGTAATCAATGGATGCCAGAAGGCTTGTGCGTAAAATCCCCATCTAGTGCCTACTCGTCCAATATCCCCAGACTAGTTTCTGGGTTGTGGCCTTCGTCAGTGAGGAGCCTTGTATGTGAGAGCACTGCACCTAGATCTTAGGGTCTAATGCAACCCTCCAGCAGCCCACTTTTTATCTCCACTTAACTACAAAACTATGAGTCTTAAATTGAAAACACCTTAATATTTTCAATCCAAGCTCATTAGCCTATATAGTCATATAGGTCTGAACTCAGTTCAGTATCTATACCTTTTGGTGTTTTGGGTTCTTTAATAACCATAGCCACCACTATCCTATTAGGCAGGATTGGTTTTAAGTTAATAACCATCACATGATCACCATTTCTTATGCTTACTTATAACTGTTGTTAAAACAGGCAAAACTCACTATACGTATTGCCCCACACAGCAAGCTAGAGTTGTTGTTGAATTACAGGACACTATACTAATGAAACCAACAAATGAAGGGAAGACTGACTCACCCAAATCTCACATTACCAGTGGTTTTGAAGATCTTATGAAGGAGCCACTTGATAAAATAAGGAAGATAGAGCAGCCTACGCTGCATACGATTGTCTTCCAGATTGCATAAGACAGACCACCAGATTTAAGAAGGACTGGCAGTACCCACAATTAGTGAAATTTTCTCTTTTCCAGATCAATCAAAATTATTTCATTTTTTTCCTTTGTAATGGTTTTTTTCGTTTTTTTTTTTAATTCATCGGTATATATTTTTTAAAAACTGATCTAAGATGGGCAGGTTGACCATATATAATAATAATAAGTAGGGACATTTTTTGGGGAGAAAGGCAGCAGGAATATGAAGCTCTATATAGATGTGTTTACATATATATGCTTTGTGTTAAGTAATTTTTTTTAAATGTTTAAACATTTTTTTAGAAAAAGTTAAAGCATGTTTAAATAGAACTAATTCTAGTATAAACATGGATGGAATCGCATCAGTTTTTAATTTCACTTTAAATAAATAAATTAATTAGCATTGCTTAAAGGCTTACTTACTTTTGGTGAGTAATTTCATTTTTATTTTAAATGTTTATTTCTAAGTCGGATAATTATGAAAAAACTTAGATTAATTAGAGTCACGGGAAACTCCATTAATGTGAAACTGATTCAAGTTATATTCCGAAACCTATAAAAGAATTAATTAAATGTATATGCTAGCAAAGAGAGAGTGAGTTAGGTTTAGAAATACATTTTTTTTATATTGTCAAATATCACATTTACATTTAGAAAATTATTTTATGGCTATGTATCTTATATTTATACATCAGAATGGGTAGTATGTTTGTGTATGTTGTCTTTGGGTGGATTTAGATGAACTATCTATTAATTTTATCTTCATGTGATAGTGTAGGGAATGAGTATTGAACCCATATTTTAATTTAGTAAATAATAGCTAGTGTGACATAAGAAAGTGTCAGTTCATCCTTAAGACAGGCATAGTTTTAAATTCCAGGCCACTCAAGAATTAATTAAGGATTTCCTTTCACATGTTTCAGTTCTAGGTTTTATTTGCTTGTGTGTATTAATTATCAAAGCAGTTGATTATTTCCTGCCATATATTGATAATGTACTCTGTGTGTATTAATTCTCAAATCAGTTACTTATTTCCTGCTTTATGTTGACAACTTACCCGATGTGCTTTTCCTTGTATGACAACGCAAAGAATGGCATATCTTATTTTATATAATGTTTATTACTAGGTAATCCTTGTTATTACTACTCAGTATCACAATGATTTGTTTTATATGTTAGTATAATATCCATAAAGTTATGGTTTTGAAAATGCCATGATCTGAGGATCCTTAGTGATAGTTTACCCTTACTGATATAGTCAAATTCTCTAAACAGTTCTGCTCATGTATACTACATGTATTAATTATGTATTTATTAAAATATAACTAGGTTGCATCAAGATATCTATCCAGGGATTGTGGGAATAAGTGAATCCATTACCTCATCTATGTTTCACACACATAGTGCACCAGCTGAGAATAGAGATATAATCATAAAAGTAATAATACTCGATAAATTTGAAATAATGTTAAATCATGTAGTCAGTTCCCAGTCCAACAAATCTATGAAACTAATTAAAACATATATCAAAGAATTAATAATAATAACTCATGTTGTAAATTAAAACTAATATTTAACTCATTTTTCATTCTAAGAAAATATGCTCAATTTTTTTTTTTTTAAATATATGATAACTTAGGTAATTATCTTGGGCTCTTATAACTGGCTAATGAAATATATTTATACATTAATTTGTTTTTGTTTGTTGTTTTTTTATTATATGAATAAGTCCTACTCATTATATCTCTGCATTAGTTTTTTATTTACTGCAATCAATATATTTATAGTTTTAATGTAACTTAAGAGTTTCTTATATCTCCCTAACACTAGTGGGATTTTACTAGTTTATAATTTCTAAAATATGAATTTAAAATGCTTAAACAGAAAAAGTAAAGGAAAAAAAAAATGGATACCTATATTAATTAATGTTAATACCGAGTGCTACATAGTGATAGAAAGCTCAATGGTTATAGCAGTACTTGTGTGCATACATTGCTTTCTTTGGGCTATAATTAATTTTCAATATCCTGCATTGGAAATTCACATTTCAAATGAAATAGAACTGAAAAAGTATTAAATTAGTGTGTTTAAAGGTTTTATTAAAGCACTAAATTTTTATCAGATTTATGAATGAAGATGTGGGCCATTTTAACCATTACATTTGCTTTATATGTATCAGAGACCTATAAATATAATTAGATCTATTAGGAGTACTGATAAACGTTATCTATAATGTACTTACATACTATTTTTTAATGAATACAATATTTTAAATTGATGAGTAAATTGGTAGAAAGTGTTCAAATATATGACACATTATATATCACATGCTTATAATCATATTAAATGATTCACATTATATCTACCTGAATATCTAATGTAAGCTAATTAAAAATATGCATGAAGTATCTATACCCTTTGGCGCCAGCAAGGATGTACTACCTAAATCAAAGAAACTGGTGATAAATCTTCTTGAATCTAAGGCATCAATCTCAAGAAGACTTTATTTAATATTAAATGTGATTGATTTTTGAGGTGAATTATGGATAGATTATTTCTCGTTTGTATATATATGTTGTTTCTATCTAATTGAATTTTCTTTGGGAAGGTTTATGTGGTAATAAATGAAACCAAGGTCTTAAGAGAATTTTAATAAAAATTTATTTTTTAGCTAATATTTTAATATTACACGATTTTCTATTTTACATAAGTCAAATATATGTACGCATGTTTTGCTTCCTACTCAGATGCATTTTGTTAACATTAGCCTGTTCAATTAAATTATGATTGGGTACAAGAGATGCCTTAATAGGGATCTGAATTTACAATAAGTCTCAATGAAACTTAATGTGACTTAATAACGACAGCACTTCACAATGTGAAGACGGACATTATATTGATGAATACGTAATTTTTTTGTCACATTAATGTAAATAAAACTTATATAAGTTAATCAATGTAAATAAAACTTATATAAGTTAATCACTAAATAAAATGAAATGAAAAAATTACCTTACCTTTTTAACTTTAATTATGTTCGATTTTAAAATCAAGCTACTAAAAGGAAAACAATGATTGGTTTATAAATATGTTTGGATTTAAATAATAAAGAGAATTGCACTTATTCTGAAAGTATCTCATATAGTATGCATGATATCAAATAAAATATTTTTACACGCATTTCTTGTTCATGATTTAATGTAATGTACTCATAAAGATATGAACATAACATCTGAACTAGTCCCAATAAATCAATATCAACAAATGCACGGATCTTATGCTAAAGGCATGACTGAATAATTTGCAAAGGAGCTTATCTCTTCATCATAACTATAATATTAATTTATATGCTGAGTATAATCATGGCAAAATGTATCCATAAATTCTTAAAAATTAAAAACTGCCTAACACTATACTAGTAATTAAAAATGAAATGGAAATTTATATAGCAGTACAATACTAACCAAAACAACAAAATTTTACTAAACTTCACAACCATGGTTTCATTATGGTTTTGAAAGAATTTTACTAAAATTTTGTTGTCTTGGCGAGTATTGTTGTGTTATATGAATTTCTATTTCATAAATTTTTAAATACAAGACCATAATAACTATGCAAGTGTATAATATCTGAAGGACAATAAAACTACTTCGTTGACTAATAATGAGAGTGCAACTCTTCTGCAGAAACTACTCTCCAATTTTTTTAAAGAAATGGTTTTTTCATTTAGAGATAAATACTCTTCTTATAACTTACAAGCTTAAGAGACTAGGGTCATGTGATCTATGACTTATTTTGACTATTTATAGTCTCTGCCTTAAGTCTTATGCAATGTTATATTGCTAAGACTACTAATATACGGTATGGCTGAAGATCTATCAGCCCCATATAGCTATTTGAGTTGGATAGCTGAGTTTGAAGACATGTAGGTGTCTGAAAATTTCAGATTTTCCACTCAATAGATAACTTTTAGTTAAATGCTGGCTTTGGGTGGGTATTTTTAGATCTAGTGTCTGAACCTACCCTAGCACCTCTGTGGAGTGCGAAGGCACAAAACTATGGTCAGGGGTTTGGGGGGGGTGTTCCTGACAGAGATATTTTAAATGCTTTCTCTGGCTAAGCATTTAACACAAAGCTTGTTGAGAAATTGGTAATCCTCATTGTTTATAACTTACAAGCTTAAGAGAATAGGGTCATGTGATCTATGACTCTTATTTTGACTATTAAATACTCTTCTTGTCTTAGGTACTTACATCTACAGTAATAGTGCATCATCTGTCAAAAAGGCTCTCTTAACTTCAGAATTCATAATGAAATTAGTATAAATTGCAGGCACAGTGCATCTCTATTTTCATATATCTAGTTAATAATGCTAAACATTCCTGCACTAGTCTAAAGGATCTACTCACTTTCCATACACTAAATTTATATGTGTAATATGACAAGATAATAATGCATGCTAATAGAAAACCTTTGCTTTATATTATTTTGCATTTGTAAACATTTTTCAGTGGTGTTGTACTTTTTTTTTGTCTACTAAAATTAAGACTCAAATCCAAGAAATTATATCTCTTCCACTTCCTAATAACAGCCCTATATATAATTGCAAGAAAATCAAATCATATATCACATGATTTAATTTAATAAGCTTGTATTACGAATGTTATATAATCGAGTGTGCAATTATTGTTATTGCTCTTAAGGTTTTGGTAATTTTATATTGCTAAAGCTATTAATATAGTGTATCTGAACTTAGTTCAGTCCCATATGGTTATTTAAGTTAGACAACTGGATTTGAAGACATATGGATGTCTGAAAATTTCAGATTTTCTACTTAATAGTTAAACATTAGATAAAGTGTTGGGCTTGACCTGGTATTTTAAATCTAATGCTTGAATATCATAGCACCTCACTGATGAAAGCCAGTACTAAAAACTGGTCTGAGGATAGGGATATTCTGAAAAGCATGTTAAGAGCTATTGGCACGTTCCTTATTGAAACAGTCAGCTTGTACAATCAAACTGTTTCACCTACTATATACTATAGTAGTATTCTGTTATATATAAACACCACCAAACTCTCGTATATCTTATTAATATTACTATAAAAACCCGCCTAAATTTAAATTTAAACAAATGTAATCATGTATGTGTGCAGATATCTCTACATAGAGGGAAAATTGTATTGATATTTATAAATCTCTAAAATACGTACATATATAATGTTAATAACTATTAAATGAAAAACGAGTTGTAGGTGTAACTTTAGACTACATATATGCTAGAAAACTAATGTTAATAGGATTTAAAACATTAAGATTTCTTTATTTCGAAATATTTATTAAGTTATTTATATTTGAAATTTCATAATTCTGCATATATCAGTAAATTAAAACGGTTGAATTACATATATAACAAAATGTTTTCGCATATCTTAGATTTGTTTTTCTAGCCAAAGAGACGCCAGAAGAGTTAATCTTTCCCGGTATAAGATTGATTAAAATTATATTTAGAATTAAAATTAGAAAATTGCATAAATTACTGCGTGTCAATGGGTTTTTTTTGACCTAATTAAAAGTTGACACAGCAGGCTTCCGCGATTCCTGGTAATAAGCGAGTAAGCTAGGAAAACGGATCTAAGAAAATAAAATAATGAAGGAAGGGGGGGTGTATTGCTATATAAGCGATAGCAGCCATCTTTAAGGCATTCAGATACACATTCAATTTGTAATTTTAATAAAGTACTGAAGAAAGTTAATAATTAGCATGTTGGGGTAAAGGCCGAAAATCTTGCCTTTCACCTCCGATGAAGGACTACCTGAGACCGAAAAACATGAAGTAATCACCGTAACAACTCAAAGAGGTTCCACAATGAAGAAGCAACTCGCCAGTACAGGAAAGAGAAGCAATGGTAAATACTCCTTCAATTCTAAAGCTTTCCACTAAACTCAACTTTAAAATGCTAGCTTAAATCTGAATCTAATGGCCTTAATAATAATGTAAACTAAAATCATGTAAATTTTATTTTGTTTTATTTCAATCTTAAAATCTTGCCTAAAATTAGAAATGACTTAATAACTTTGTTTTAATCTAAAATCTTGCCTGATTTGAAAATACGTTTAATATCTGATTTCCTATTTAAATTGTTTTGATAAATTATTTCATTTGAAAATACATTTAATATTTAATAATCTGATTTACTGGTATGATTTCTTTATTTGTTGGTTTACTTGTAGAAATTAATGATTGATTTAGTTACATATTAGTCTTAAATACTATTCAATTTTAACTTGCTAGAATCTAGAATTTAAATATTTTATATAAATTTAGTCACATATAATACCCAATGATCTATTTTAAAATAACTATTAAGATTTCTTAGTTAATTTATATATCTTAAGTTAGTGATAATATTTACCGTCATTAATCTTATAAACTTAGAATTATCAAAACTGAGTCAATCATATTTCAGCGAATGTCGCATAACCTTAATTTTAAACTAAACAAATTTCAGATTTCACTTGTGTGAAATTTTATCATATTTTAAATATTGCATTTCTTAATTAAATCTATGCCAAATCTTATTTTAATTATGTTATATTGTTTATGCTATATGTATTCAAAACTGAGCTTTATTCGTAATTAAACCATTAGCGAGAATTAAATATAGATTCACGCATATATATGTCATTTCGCGTATATGTGTAATAATGAACAAACTAAAAAGCTCTATTTTGAAACGGATAAAATATCTTGAATTAGATATAATTACAAGTGTACCATTATTTTAAAATAGATTTGCTTTTAAATATAATATTTAACCAATATTCAGTTGAAGTGATAAAATGCAGCATAAATTTGTAATTCTGTATTGTAATTTCCCCATATGCTGTAATCCTCCTTAAGTAAATAAAAAGCTTTGGAAATTGGATTCATAAATTTTCCTAAATAGTATTATTATAGGGTAGTTTCATGAAGGAAACTCTTAATTAGCTTCTTAATTTTATGATATGATAATGTGGTCAACGGTGCATATGTGTTCTTAAGAAACGCTATGGCGTAACTCACTTGTTGCTGTACATCTTTACTGGGCGTACGTGTTAGGGCTACTCCAGTACATTTAGTTCGGGTAATTTTCTTCCTCAGATGGTGACTGGTACACGCCAACCCATTCTGCATCTTTTATAATGGAGCATGAGACTCATCCAGAGCATAAGACTCCCACATAATATAAATTGCTCGATCCTCCGGACTAAAAAGGCCTCATATTCCACAGCAATGAGTTCGGTTGAATGGAACCGTTACTTGGTAAAAATCCTGTGAATAAGGCACATATGAGACACAAAAAGACTCAGAATTGTATGTTTCTATACGCATTAGTATCTGAAGTCTAGCTCCCAATAATCAGTTCATCCCGCCATTATAATTATTATTTCAGCTTTGATCTGAATTAGAATCCAGTTTAAAGTGTATATTAGCTATATAGAGAATATATTAATTATTCACATTTGATAAAATATGTTCTTTATTAAAATCTGTAGTCACTTCCACTAACTTAAAGCAGATCTAGATCCTATTATAGCATAAACTAGGCATAGATAAACATGAGCAAATTCATATAGTCATAAAATTAGTAGTAACACTCATAAAAGTACGAAATCTAATTGTATTATAATTTCATCACCTGCGAGTGATAGAATCACATATATATATAGCTAAATAAATGAATTAATTGCAACCTAAGTTTATAATTACCTGTCTGTGATTAAATGCTATATATATATATAAACTGGAAATGCATAAACCTTAAAAACTTTAATATTTGTAGCTAGAAATTTATAATCACTTGCGAGTGATTTGATCTATATATGTAAACCAAGTCATATAAATTCAGCTATGCAAAATTATGTCTAAAACCCATCACTTGCATGTGAATCCCATTATACTGTAAACATCCCTTAATCACCTGCATGTAAGATCAGACACCTAGCCATCGAAATATTGTTTTTAATTATTGTTTCACATTTTAAATTCATTAAATTAATTTTAAATTTACTCTTGCTTCATGTCTTAGTCTTGCTCATTGACTCATAATTATTTATTATTTAGTATTAATTTTAATTTCATGGTTTAATAATGCTATGCTAGCCACATGATACATATATACTAGATAGAATGCCAATCGCTTCCCAGTCTTTTGTTCTACTGTTGTGCTACTGCCGGCACGTGAAGAAGGGAAATACAGCTGTGGCCTCAACTGTGTCATCCGCAAGGTAGTAAATCTCTGAGCAATGGTAGAGGAACTAGGGTTGGGCCAGAGTTGTGGCTTCCACCACCGTAAAACTGGTCGACCTTAGGATGATCTATCAGAGTTCTAGATTTTGTTTCGCGAATGTACATATTTGACCGTTACATTATATAACATCACTATATATGTATGTGGTTTGTGTTTCATCTTAAAAGAATTTTGTCTACAAATAAATTTAATATAATTAGATTTATTTTTTTTTAGCTATTGTCTCAATATTTTGTATATAGTTTTAAAAGTCAAAGATATATATATATATATTTATTTATTTTTTTCAATTAACATATAAAGTTACCATCTCAGTTTAAATTAAATCAAGTTACCTAATCAAACTATAGTCCTTTTCCTTTGGATTCTACCACATTAAAATATGTTATTATCATAATGCTATTATTCACATTTCAGGGTTCTTTGATCTAGGAGATGTTTGAGAATTGAAGTTATATTTTGAAGAGGGCCTTGTAATGATTACCTAGCTGAATATAATTTAAGAGCTTTTCCAACATTTTTTTTTCCTTTCTAAAATTATTAAAATTACCAATAAACATGCGAAAACTCAGTTTTTCACATTTATGTTACCTTATTGAAAAATGTCTGTACTGTAACGATTCATAATCAGTCTCATTACTGTATTGTTATTGATAAGAACTGATTATTTGCTAACAAAAATACATTTTATATTCTGCTGGAGGGATGATAATAAATGATTATCAGTTTGCTATTATTGTGATAATTATACAATTTCCTTTATATATACTTTTTATTCTTGCTTTGATCACTTTACGCGTTATATTACTTTTCCGCCTATTGTTTAACATACCACCGTATGATCGGGATGCCTAAACATTTCCACGTATCTGAAACCTTATTTAACAACCCATTAGAAGGCAAATTCACACTTGTATTATTTACATTCTGTAACCCTCTTATAATTTGTTTTCCGCTAATCAACTGTGTTTTATCAGATCTAGCATAATGTAATTGAGTGTTAACATTTACGTGAATCCTGCTATATTTAATGTAAACCTTCTCACATCCTTGTTTATATGTATAATTCCTTTGTTCGATCACTGTTTGTAACTCTGATCCACCTCTTGTTGGTCGTCTAATGAGACCGTGGATACGTATCAACCTAGGTATTTTCCTTTGAGTGCAAATAAAGTTTGTTTTGAAATGAAATCAGATTTATTTTTGTATAGAAAAATTAGCTGACTTTTTATTGTGAATTTATGACTTTATTGATTTACTTTTAAACCACCATGAAAAAAGTAAGGATACTTGAGGATTTTTGCTTTAATACTTATATTTCATCTTATGAATTAATTATAACATTATTAATCTTTTCTATTTAATATATATATTCAACACTTCCAAAATATATGTTTATACATATGTGTTTTTGTAATATACAAGTATTTTGTGAATATGATACAATCGTATCCTTTCTTAACTATATGCACTTATTTTAAAATAAAAATGTAATATTTGAAATATAAAGAATAATAAAGAATAAAATTGTTTCTCTGTTTATTGTTATTGGTTGGCCAGATCATAAAGAACATAAAAGTGATGAAAATCTCAGGGCATTAAATGATCAGACATTACAGCGAAGCAGCCATCTTTCTCTGTCACAGCCTCATGCCTTTTTTGGTATGTTTCTTTTTAGATATTTTCCAATTTGTAGATTGAACAATTGCTTTAAGTACAAAACATTAGATAATTAATTATTTTACTTGGAGCATACATATGTGTGTATAAACTGGCTTGCTTTGGAAATTATCTCTTTTTTTTCACATTATCTGTTATTTTAATTTTAATTTGCTTTTTATTATTAAATTAGATTTTATTTGCCATAGTTGAGACTTATATTCATTCCAGTTATATCTAGTTTTTGAAATACAGTATATATACTACCAGGCTCATTTACTCAAGTAACTATTACACAAGCTAATCAAGGCAACTCAAGTAATTATCGATCGATGGTTGATTTATACACCCTACCTTAAAATATCATAACAAATAACTAGCTAGCTCATACGAATATAGTAATAATTTATCATAAGATGCTATATTCTTACCGGAAAGCTCTATAACTCTTCAGCTAATCAACTACAAACTCTTAGTTGATCTAACTCGCTATTTTAAACTGTAACTATAACTAGCTCATCCAAATATAATAATAATGACTTCTCATTAATTAACTAATGATTTACTATACATCTAGTAAACTATTACTACTAAGTTAATAATCTCTTAATTAACTAATCATTTTAACTACTAGTTAACAAAAGATTTAACTTAACTACCAGCTCATTAACAATTTCATTAATTTAAGTACTAGCTCGATTTTACAAACACGTTGGTTAAATATTAAGAAAAATCACAAGACTCATAATTAATAGCATCTAGTAAAGTACATAATTAGTTTTAACGTTAAGAATATACCCACAAAAAGATATATTCCCAATGGCATAGAAATATCACCACTATCTACTTTCCTATACTATAAGTAATATTTCCATGACTCACATTAAAAATACATGATACTTAACATTACTAAAATTAAATTAAAGTACTAAAATATTTTATATTCCTTTACTTAATAAAATAATATATCATTTAAAAAAATCGATAACATAACTGTAATCTTAATCTCAGGTTCTTATTATTATTCTGGCAATAAACACATTAGTTAATATAGCTACATATAATGAAGGATTTTACATAAACTTTGCTATAAAAAATAACAATCATAATCATTAAAAATAAAACTATTCTATTACTCTTACTTCCAAAAACCTCATTTAAATAATTTACTAATCAGCTAAAACAAATTAAACTTCTAAACCACTACAAGTAATAATTATTATCTTAAATAAACTCAAAATAATTTCATCTTATTATCCGTTATATTTATAATTGTATTCTCCATATGGCATATATTAAAAAAAATATCAAGCATTGTTATAACTATTAAATAAGATAATGAAAAATTTGCATTATACAATTCTTAGGGTTCAGTAAGTAATAACTTCAATAATCATAATATAATAATCATACTTTATCTTTTTTAAATCATGCGCAATTATACCAAGATATAATTAATTTTTGAATACATGTGTGGTTAGGATGATTCCTAATGACCTGGACACAACAAGAAAAGAAACTCTCAAGACATTAGGTTAATTCAAAACAACATTAACAATTTATTATAATAACTACTCTTTCTTATTGCATTGCCAAATATATACCATATTATACTAAATTGTCTGTTCACTTTGCTACTGCTACACAATGCTTTATTTACCACCCTTTTTTTACAGTTTTGATTGCCCCAGCAATCTTCTTCAGAACTTTATATCTCCTAGCCTCAACTCTGCATTTTTAAAATTTACAGATATGATATTTACAAAATTAAACTATTTTAAAATTTAAAATAATTATTTTCAAAAAAAATATTTGCATTAAAAAATATGTATTTTCCATTTCCAAATATTTAATATCACGAATATCTATTTCTTGAAACTTATTAAAATATTCTAGCATTTTTTTTTTTTTAGATTACACATTTAAATAATTTGAATATTTTC
Organism: Epiperipatus broadwayi; assembly: GCA_028023455.1. Classification (NCBI taxonomy): domain Eukaryota; kingdom Metazoa; phylum Onychophora; class Udeonychophora; order Euonychophora; family Peripatidae; genus Epiperipatus; species Epiperipatus broadwayi. Next base: position 361,741 of record JAQFVV010012407.1, read on the forward strand.
ATAGAATCAAAAATACTTTTCTTTGATAATCGTAATACATTTTAGCACTATAACCACAATAAACATATTTATAAACAATTGCAGGTTCATAAATAAAATATTCTTTGATAATGAGACATCTAAATATTTCAATAAAATTTTCATATTTATCATATAAATTTCTTATATGTATACCAAAAAATAAAAATATATTCTTCAATAAGTTCTTCACTCCAATTATTAGAAAATTTTATTAATAATATATAAAAAAATAAATATATGGTATTTATTCACTTCATATTTCATGATATTCATTATATTAATGTTTTACTTTTATTCACACTTTTTATATGGCTTTAATATACACTTTATAACTTTTTTTTGATCTCTTAGAATATTTTTGTAATATCAAAACATTTCACAAAACTTTATTTAACACTATTTATACATCATTTATTATATATTTTGATCTTCTTGCCTTACAAAAATTGTAAACATCATTTAATAGACTAGCTATTATTATTCATATCTTTTTACTAATATCAGTAATGATTAAAAACTACAAAAACTAGGAAAAATAATGAAAACATGGATGCAGACCTTAAGGCCACATTCTTGGGTCTACTTTAAATTCCTATCATGGCTTCTCTCTGAGCTCTTATTGATATATAGAAAGAAATGCTACTGACCATGAATCATAAAAAACACAAAGACTTATGTTAACTGTATTATAATTAATATTCAAAAGATCCCTTGCACTATAGGATTTCCTAATACTACTCTCCTGAACCACTAACTGTCTATCATAAATGCTATACAACTCCTTACAGCATCGCAAAGAAATTCCAAAACATCTCTTCATAAAATAATTTCTAAACTTCAGTACATAGCATTCTTTTAACATCAAGAAGATTAAATCTAACACAAATGATTTTAGATATTTAATTTATAATAAATGCATTCATTTAAATTCTTTATAAAATAATTCAGAGATCAGTTATGCATATAGTATCTAAACAGATACTGCATATCACATTTTTATTCATAATTTCATATGACATCTAAACAGATCCAACATATAACATTTATATTCATACTTCTAAAACAAATTATTCTAGCATACATAAACAGTATAAATATAATATTCGGGTTACTTGATTTATCGCTCATATAAATTAATACAGGATTGAAATTTAAATATATAAAATTTTATCTTAATCATATCGCTATGATTATTACAGCGATCCTATCTTGTTGACTGAATTCCATTGAAGTTATAGATTTATTATTACTGACGAAAAATTAATTTTTCCTCTTTTTTAATACCAAATATTAAATATAAAATTTACATATATAAATATTAAACTACATCTTAAATCTAACGATACATATAATTACTAAATTAATTACATATATTTCTTAACTAAGAAAAAAAAAAGTGTCCTTTAATTTTTCTTTCGGCTGAAATTTCTTAGGAAATGCTTGTTACCATAACAACATTCATTTAACTAAAGAGATTTTTCCTTCTCTCTCCCCACCACACTCTCAACTCCGTGCAACATAACTGGAAAAATATTAAAGAAAAATTCACTGGAAATATTGTTCACCAATACGGTATAAAATGTACTTATAAATAAAGTTAATTCATTTTAACTCCTTGATTAAGCAAATTTCAGAGCAGTTAATATTAAGCATTTGTTAATAAATTTAATAATTATCACATATTAAAAGTTTCTTCTTCTATCCACATTTTATAACTTATTGTAGAATTATTTCATTTTTAAGCAAAATCTCCATCTTTTCACATAGAAACATTATAAATAATTTTAACTATATATCACTAGAAACTTAATCTAATTTTATAATTCTTCTTTCACATATATGCATTTGCACACCAATTATTTGCAATAATATTTTTTTAATCACATTATACATTTAGAACGTACTCCTCCAGGTTAGTATACATTTTAAACAATATTCATAGTCGACTTATAACTTATACAGCAACAAGGAAGTAAAACTTAATTAATTTTATCAAGAATGTTTGTGCACATAAATCAACACACATTACATAACTGAATTATTACATCATTATTTAATATAATTTAAAATAATTAAAGAAGAATTTTTAAATTAGATTGTTAATACTTATATAATATTGATTTTTATTACTAAGATTATTATTTTAGCATAATATTACATAACTAATAATTATTTATTAGGGTTTAAATTTAAACAGCTACTCTACATCATAACTTTATTAAAATAATTTAGATTAACATATTTTAACTTACTTTAAATCGAAAAATACTATATTATAAAAACTTATATAAAATTTAAGATTTTCTATAAAATTGATTCTTTTACATATTTATGAAATCATGTAGCAAAATGAAAAGGCTACAATATATATATTATTACTATTTTAATTCTTATTAATCAACTTGGAAGTAATCAGTGGGATTTAATTTTATTAAGTATGTTCATTTTATTTTGTAGTGTTTTTATCTCTTTGAAAGTAGATATGGTAACGTAAAAGTTTTGATAAATTGTACACTATTTTAATGAGATCATGTGTCATTCCTGGCTATTATTTACCATTTCTTTCTCCTTCCTTAATTTTAATTATTGATTGCATTGAGATTTTATTTTGCATGTTTATGTATCAATATTGATATTTTCATTTTAAAAACTTTTATATTCAGCTAAAGCATAATATTGTAATAATGAATAACATAATCTTTTTCTTCAAATTGTATTGTTTCTGATATGCTTTGAGTGCTCCCACGCTCAAAACTAGAAATCAAAACTGGAAATTCAAACAACAGATAAAGTTTTAAGTTGATTGTGAATACATGGATCCCAGATTTCATTGACAAAAGCAAAAATCAGAAATGAATCTGAGAAGGGAGGCTTCAAATACTACAGCTAAGCATTTTATATGCATCTGTTAATCTTGTTTACTCTAGTATACAATAAATAACAATTGAGTGGAGAACCGCTTATATGTGTGTGTATTAAAAATATTGATACATCTTATATATATTTATAAAAATACCCTGAAGATGTAGGAAATAAAAAGAAGTAATAATGAAAAAAATTTCAGTGAATAACACAAGTGTAGAAAAGGTAATATATATATAAAATGATATAATAATCATATATTACAATATGATTATGAATACTTATAATTTGTATGGATTTACTGATTGAAAATTTGATATTATTTTTCTGGGCATTTTTCTAAATACATTTTGGCTATTATGTAACTGCTTAAACAAACAATTAAAAAAACCGAATATATTACAAATTTTCTAAATAACTTCTTCAATGCTGAAATTTATGTTGAAACATACTTGAGTATTGAATATTCTGTATTTACATCTAGAAGTCTGTGAAAAATCTAATTGTCATTTTTTATGGTAGAGGCTTGTTTATTTGTGGAAATATTTTGGAAGTTATATTTCCAGTTTTAACATATTTAAAGAATTTATAATAGTCTGAAAGCTTCCATCGTTAAACAAGTATTATTACTATTTCTATTTCTTTGCCAGTACTTCAGATTTGCTCATATATAAGCGTTTGAGTCGTAGGAATAAGAGGATTCCTTTTATTCCTGCATAAATACTGTATCTTGTATTGGTGAGAAAGTATTCATTTATTATTAACATCCTCAAAGCATATGCACAATTAGCGTGAAAGACTGATATTTGACTGTAATACAATTGTTTACATATGCTATATAAAATAAATGCTTATTTACATATTATTAAGTTTCAGTTGGAATGACGTTTAGTAAATTCTAGATAATTTCACCGATGTCATTCATTCAGACATTATATATAGTAATTTAAAGTGACTGTTCCATCGTCACGCTTTCTTTGCCAGTACTTCAGATTTGCTCATATATAAGCGTTTGAGTCGTAGAAATAAGATGATTCCTTTTATTCCTGCATAAATACTATATCTTGTATTGGTGAGAAAATATTCATTTATTATTAACACTCGCAAAGCATATGCACAATTAGCGTGAAAGGCTGATATTTGACTGTAATACAATTGTTTACATACGCTATATAAAATAAATGCTTATTTAAATACTATTACTATAAAGTGTCATTTCAGTTAGCAATGTCAGTTTTTTAATTGGTTATTTGCTTGATTACATCACTAAAATTTATTTGGGAAAATTTATGGAAAAATCCTGTTAAATTTTCAATATATATATTGTAACTGGACCCCCGTACAACCCCTTTATTACCTCGGTTGTAACAATTTCCTGATGAGCATATTGTAGGAAGGAACCATCGATTGGCTTTCCCCAATACAGATGTCACCCGCCCACCCCTGCAACAGTATTTCCTCATCAGAGGATATAGCACCATAGAGACTGGAAACACCTAGAACTTTCTGTGTTTGGTTTCCCAGACGGCGCCACTAGAGTTCCATCTCACTACAACCTGACTTACCTAGGTCTAGTTATGCCAGACATAGTTCAGGAGGCATGAAATTCTCGTGAATAAGTGCAATGAATGACAAGTGATGCAAAAATAGAACTGAACAACTAAAATTAATTTTAAGTAACAACAATTTTATTTAACAACAATTCATCTGCAAGTCCTTCCAATAAAGTTCATTCACATCCATGTGAAGATTCATTTTCAGTTCAATTATGAGAAGTTTAGAAGCACTTTATTTATCAATGATTCATTTGCAAGTCCTAATAAAGTTCATCCTTCATTTCAAATGAAGGCTTATTTTAATTTATCTTGGGTGAAGAATTCAAAGGGTGTTTTATCAAGTAGATGTCTACCATTACTGCATGAATATTTTTAACTATTTGTTCCATATTTGTATATGCTTTTTAGGTAGATAAATAGATAAGATGAGCAATTCCAGATTTGTGAAACTTCTATAATTCAGTCAAGTATAGATGTGCATTTATACACATAAGTTTCACTATTTTATTTATTCAATATGCATGTAAGCATTTGTAATTCATATAGTACTTCATTATTTTTAAATTTATTATAGGTAAGTAAACAGGTAATGTAAGCAATTTTGGGTTTGTGGACTATTCATAATCCAGCCAAGTATAAATGTGCATTTATGCGTATAAGTTTCATTATTTTATTCATACACAATCAATATGCATGTAAGCATTTGTAATTCATATAGTATTTCATTATTTTAAAATTTATCATAGGTAGGTAAACAGGTAATGTAAGCAATTCCGGATTTGTGGACTATTCATAATCCAGCCAAGTATAAATGTGCATTTATGCGCATAAGTTTCATTATTTTATTCATATACAATCAATATGCATGTAAGCATTTATAATTTTTATTTGGTTATTCTAATATATAGCATAAATATTGTTATTTGGTCTGCCACAGACATATATTTCTACATATAAGTTGATTAGCAGTTTCATTTATAATTTAGTCAGTTATAGTTATATGTAATAGCTCAGCATTTCCAATTCTTCCAGGTATACTTATTTGTATATCAGCAATATAAATAGTTATAAGTATTCATTTTTATTTTTTATTTTAATTCAGATGTATCTGCATATAAGAAGTTAATCATTTATGATTTACCTTATTAAAAATATCTTTTGATTATAGATATTTAAGACATTTACGTATTTATAATTTATCACTAATAAAACGTATTTTCACATAGCTATAATTATTCATAATTTATTTTAAGAAAGACAGGTTTTTTTGGGTTTTTTTTTATAAACACATATAAGTATTGAATATTTCATGAAATTGTTACCATATTTTATCCAGTTTGTTCCTTCACTTCACGCTACTACTGCATTTTAAAAGAGGTCGGTTTATTTGAGTTGAATGGCATTATTTGCTTTCCATGATGTTCACTCAGGCGAATCTTGGAGATTCATGACTGTGGACAAAGAGAGGAAGCTATTACGATTAGCCTTTCATCTTTATGATTTCTTTATGAATACTTTCTTTTTTCATCATTAGCAATGTGGCTGTAAATATTATATTCCAAGGTGACTAAAACCAGTTGTCAACTAACGTTAAGCAACACGTAGATAAAATTTTTTTAACTCTCACTTTTTTTACTTTTTGACTGCTTTTAAAATAAATCTATTCACTCTGAACTTCAAACTCAACTATTTATACCCTGATCTCTGGATTGATTCAGCAGCACTCCCACTATATCTGATTTGTTACACAGCTTTCATTTAAGCCCGAGTGCTTTTTCTTCTTAAGAATTGGGCACTACTTTTCTTGGGACAGATAAGGAATCATGAGGATTAAGCCATGTTTTTCAATTTGATAACTTTGCCTCAAGCGATTATTACACTTTGTATGACAACATCGTTTCAAAAATTAAAAATGCCAGCTTTTATTTATATCATAATTTAAAATTATAAAATCAATAATGAAGGTTTATCTTTTTTTTGCTCAATTATAGAAAATAATGATTTTCTTTCTTGGATTGATGAATCTTAATAAATAAAGATTTATATATATTTTTTTTAATTGCAGATTTAAACGTATTTGCTTTCTTTTTTTCTTTTTTAACAACAAATCATGCTAGTCTTTTTAATTGGGGGGGGGGGATCTTCTGAATATATACGTGGAACAGTATATCTGTTTCAGTATATATCATTTGTTAGCAATGAAAACATTCAAAAATAATAAGATTAAATATGATAATAGATTTGAAGTGCATGTGAATATATATCTGTTAGAATATGTAACCAAATAATTTATATCAGGTTATGAAAAAAAATCTTTTTAAATGTAAACTAAAATAAATTTTGGATTGCTTATAATATAATTTTTAAAAATATTTTTAATTATATATATATTTTAAAATAAATGTTTTTTTGTAATTGGTATTAATCATTTAATTATATATAAATTATGATGGGGTGATAATGATTAAACCACAAGTTAGTATCCGCTGCCCTATAAATATTAATATACTAATGAGCTAAAGAAATATTTTGAAATAAACAAACTTAGATTGAGAGTAAAAATATATGTTTGTAGATATAAATATACACATACATTTCATGTATAATTTATTCATAAATATAAAATATTCACTGAAAAAGTATTCCAATATTTGTACATATGATTTATTTATTTATTTTTTTGTAAATCCGATATTTTATTTTGCTTTATCTATCCAAAAAGATAAAAAGAAGAGAAAATTAAGTTTTGCTTTTTATTATCTTGTAAACTGTAAGTAATTATAAACAATAAGGATTGCCAATTCCTCTACAAGCTTTATGATAAATGCTTAGCCAGAGCCAGCACTTAAAATATCTCTGTCAGGAACCCCTGACAATGGTTTCGTGCTTTGGAACTCCTCAGAGAGGTGTCAGAATAGGTTCCTGACAGAGATATTTTAAATGCTGGCTCTGGGTAAGCATTTATCATAAAGCTTGTAGAGGAATTAGCAATCCTCATTGTTTATAACTTACAAGCTTAAGAGATAGGGTCATGTGATCTATGACTCTTATTTTGACTATGTAAATAATTATCAATGTTTTTGTTTTTTTTTATTGTCAATCAAATAATCTTTTTTTTTTTTTATGTAAGAATTCGAAAAATGCAATAGCAACAATTAGATTACATAATGATACTAAAAATGTCAACATTGAGAAGGGTGTAAGATAGGGTGATTCCATATCTCCAAAACTTTTTACAGCAATCCTGCAAGAAGTATTTTGTGGATTAAAATGGGAAGCTAAAGGAGTGAAGGTAAATGGAGTTTATTTAAGTCATTTAGATTTTGCAGTTGATGTAATTGTTTTGCAAATAATGCTTCAGAGCTGCAGGAAATGTTGCAGGAGTTATCAGATGAAAGTAGGACTAAAGATAAATGTTAAAAAGACTAAAATAACATTCAATGGATTTTCTCAAAAGATGAAAATAAAGATTGAAAAAGAAGTTAACAACTACAAATACCTTGGTCAGATTATTAATAGAGATGGAAACCTAATGGATGAAATTAATCATAGAATTAAACTTGGTTGGAGTGCTTTTGGTAAAAATAATTTGATACTAAAAGGAAATATGCCTATGTGTTTGAAAAGGAAGGTTTTTAATAAATGTGTTTTACTAGTTCTTACTTATGGATCTGAGACTTGGACACTTAATAGAAGAGCAATACAGAGACTTCAGACCACTCAAAAAAGTATAGAGAGAGGTATTTTAGGAGTAACAAGAAGAGATCGAAAATGCAATATATGGATAAGAGAACAAACAAATGTTGCTGACCTCATTGAAAAAATGAAAAGACGAGTTGGGCTGAACATTTGGTATCAATTTATTTGCTCATCTCACTACATGATAAATACACATTATAAATTTTGTTTTGTCTATTTTTATATTGTAAACCTTGAGAGTTTTAAGAGTTTTTACTGAGCTTGAACCCGGGATGTGCTGTGGGAGTAGGTGGATATCTCTATAGGGACTTCTTTAAAAAAGTATTTTTTCTCTAAAAGGAAAAAGTGGTGCATAGAGTCCATATGATTTGGGCTTAATGGAAAATTTTGCTGATCCTTATAGGGATTGATATCGAAAGGGTAATCAGGAAATATAATTAATGATTATTAGTTTGATCCTTTTTTAATTAGATATATTTTTATGTGCAGTGTGTCTTTTTTTTATTGGGCTTGAAATGATTTCATATGAGGATGTGTCATTTATTGATTTGTATTTCCACATTGTAGATTTCACTGTTCAGAAATGTATATCATCCTGTTTAAATCTGGAATTAGTGGAGTAAATTTACAGGATAGAAAATTGTAATGAGAGTGGATGAAGTGAGTTTAGTGGAGTAAATTTACAGGATAGAAAATTGTAATGAGAGTGGATGAAGTGTGTTCCCAGAATAATATATATATATACAGATTCAAATTTGCATATGTTTGTTCAAGTGTGTTACCTAAAGCCGAGTGCATCGAAAGTGCACTCAGCTTTAAGTTATAAAGAAGAAAGAAATTACTTTTATATGCAGATGAACAAACTTATGCAAATTTGAACTGCAAATACAAACAAAAGGAAAAGTCAATATTTTATTTATATATATATATTGCAGGCGACCTTATATATATATGGTAGGTGGCATCTATTCGGCAATTGGAGTTTTAGTTTTTGTAGAAATTAAGTATGAGTTTCTGATTGTGTGCTACTTATGAAACCATTTACGTTTTATAACTTCAATTTGGGAGTATTCATTTACATCTTTGTATGGAAGAATTCTTTGTTGTAGTATTGATTTTATTAGATCATATTTAAATATGAACAAAGAAAATGAGAGTATATATAAGTACGTATTAAAGAAATATATGTCTTACATGTAAATAAATACAGATAGTGCAAAATAGTATTATTATTCACCTTAAAAATGGAAACTTGTATAATTTAAATTATTTTCTTTGTTTAAATTTGCATTTCAGAAAAGTGTAATGTGGAAAATAATATGAATATTTAAGTCAATTGGAGTTTGATAATCATAATTTATAGGTCTATTAATGTAAAAAAATCAAGATTGTAATTTGTAATCATTTCTAAGAGTATTAAATATTATATATAGTTTCATGTTTTCTGCAGAATAATTGTCATGCTTTTATAGCTAAAATACATTTGATGTATACATTGGTAGAGATTGACATTTTTATATTTTGCAAATTTAAAAGAGTGCTACTTTTCAGTCAGTATATTGATAAATATAATTGTAGTGTGATATATATATATGTGTGTGTGTGTGTGCCATGTGTGATCCCTACTCTGTCTAAATGTGGATTAGCAGTTTGTTTATGAATTGTAAACAGTCAAATTTTTATTCAGAGGTCAATATAAGCTGGTTCTTTCATAGTCTATGACAAATGAAGATGAATAGACCTGAAGGAATTCTGCAGATTTAAAATATAATTTCTATTACAAGTTTTATTAGATTGAAATTTTTAAAAATTTTATTTAATTTACAGCTTCTAATCTGAGTGATGCTAAGTTTAATCAGTTTTTTTTAAAGATATGTTCATGGTCAGATTGATCAAAATAGGATTTTATTTTTCTCTTGTTAGGAAGCAATTCTATAAGTCTTCGAGAACTATTCTAGCTGCTGAACTTATTTGCAATTAAATGCTTTTAATCATAAGTTCAATGTTTTTGAAAGTAATTTGTAATATTTATCAGAAGTTTTTTTTTTTTTTTAAATATTATAAAAACAAAAATATATGTTATCTTTTCAGGATTGCATTTAATTGCTCAATTAGATAAAAATTATTTAAAATGAATTTGATTATAATAATCTATAAATTAGAATTTGTCAAAAATCTATTTTCAGTAAATGCCATTTTAATGTTCTAAAATAGATTTATCTTTTAGTAAATAAATTATTCTTTATTTATTATTATTATATGTGCTATAACATTTTTAAATAGGATTTTTTGCTGTTTCATTTTTAAGAATTTTTTGCCATTTTATATTAGTTCTACCTACATAATAAATGCTTAAAAAATACTTATCAATTTTTTTTTTAGAAATCAAAACAAACAAAAAAAAAATTGATATTTCAGTATTGAATACTAAATGTAGTAGAAATATCTCAGTTGAAATTGCTGTTTGATATTATTTTCAACATTTGTAAGTTAATATCAAAATTAGTTTCATATATATTCCTTTAATTAATAAACCAGTAACCATCACATGATCACCATTTCTTATGCTTGCTCATAACTGTTATTAAAATAGGCAAAACTCTCCATACAGTAGTGCCACTCAGTGCAAGCCAGAGTAATCAATGGATGCCAGAAGGCTTGTGCATAAAATCCCCATCTAGTGCCTACTCATCCAATATCCCCAGACTAGTTTCTGGCTTGTGGCATTCATCAGTGAGGAGCCTTGGATCCGAGAGCACTGCACCTAGATCTTAGGATCTAATGCAACCCTCCAACAGCCACCTTTTATCTCTACTTAACTACAAAACCATGAGAATAAAATTGAAAACACAATATTTTCAATACAAGCTCATTAGCTTATATAGTGGTGACTATGGTTATTAAAGAACCAGTGACACAAAAATGTATGGGTACTGAACTGAGTTCAGACCTATACGACTGTATAAGCTGATGAGCTTGGATTGAAAATATTGTGTTTTCAATTTTATTCTCATGGTTTTGTAGTTACGTAGAGATAAAAGGTGGCTGCTGGAGGGTTGCATTAGAACCTAAGATCTAGGTGCAGTGCTCTCAGATCCAAGGCTCCTCACTGACGAAAGCCACAAGCTAGAAACTAGTCTGGGGATATTGGATGGGTATGCACAAGCCTTCTGGCATCCATTGATTACTCTGGCTTGCACTGAGTGGCCCTACTGTATGGATAGTTTTGCCTGTTTTAAGAATTGGTAAAAAAAAAAAAAAAATTGAGTTAATAAATAACTTAATAAAACCAAAATAAGAAAGTCATCTGAATAATAAATAATAGATTTCATTGAAATTTTTTAAAAATATTTTATCCAGGCATTGAATAAGAAAGGTGACTTCAATAACTAAATTAACCTTAATTTATAGTCTTGGTTTTTGTCTAATTAAATACCACTAATATAAATGTCTATTATTCAAAAACTAATTTTATCCAAACAGAATTTCAAAATTAAGGAAAAAAACTTTCAATAAATTGCTATAAGTTAGTACACCTAATTACAACTGGGTCCTCCCCCCCCCCCCAATCTTAACAAATGTGTTTATAGGAAGTAGTAAAAGATCTGTTCTTGCAATCTGACAAATTCACAAATCCCAAAAAATCCTGGAACCGGAATTTTGAATTAATGTTATACCCATATATATTTATCAGAGACGATGCATGTAATAATTATGAAATAAAAGAACTTTATTAAAGTCAAATTGTACAACACACTTTGATCAGTTTTAGTATGTTTTTCATTAAAGGACTTACTTTTTACATCATTATATATGTTTTTGATAGCCAGTTATATATACTTTTTTTATTCTGTGCATTCCATATTTTTTTTTTGAAATCAATACGAGCGTATTCTCTTTTAAGATTATCTAACATTTTTTTTGTCATTGATTTTTCCCCCAAACTTTCAATATAATTTCATTATTTTTCAAGATATGTTCAATACATTTATTTGGTCCTTTATTTTCTCAATGCTTTAATATATTTTTTTACTTTTGAATTCTTTTCTATTTCCATACTTCAAAAGTTTCAAGCACTTCTCAGGTTTCTGTTTTTTTGTTTTTTTTTTCATTATTGTCTGACTCTACTTCTTCAAGAAATTATATTCAAAATTATTTACTGCATGTTGATTTACAAAATGAATTCTACCATTTGTTAAAATCTTGTTTAGTTGTTATAGTATTCGCTAAATTAAAACAGGCAAAACTCTCTATACATATTGCCACTCAGTGCAAGCCAGAGTAATCAATGGATGCCAGAAGGCTTGTGCATAAAATCCCCATCTAGTGCCTACTCATCCAATATCCCCAGACCAGTTTCTGCCTTGTGGCCTTCGTCAGTGACTAGCCTTGGATCTGAGAGCACTGCATCTAGATCTTAGGATCTAATGCAACCCTCCAGCAGCCACCATTTATCTCTACTTAACTACAAAACTATGAGTCATAAATTGAAAACACTATAATATTTTCAATCCAAGCTCATCAGCCTATATAGTCATATAGATCTGAACTCAGTTCAGTATAAGAAATGGTGATCATGTGATTGTATTCTCTATTACTTCAATTATTATTTATCTCTGAAATTTATATAAAATATGGTGGTACCATTCCATTTTACTTTGAGTTGTGTATTAGATCTGTTTATTTATATAATTTGGCTTACTTGTCATTTATGTTATATCTAAAGTGTTAAATATTTTTTCAATATTTTATGTCATTTCTTTCTTATGCCTTTTTTAATATCCATAAACATATATTATCATTAAACCTAATTATTTACTACCAAAGTTTACATTTTTTACTTTCCAGAAATATTTTTTGATACTAATGATGCAAATAATTGAAAGATGTATTTTTACACTATGTGTATCAAAATACATATGATATCTTAGATTTGGTCTGTCACTATATTAGAAACTTTTCCAATTGTATTGAAAAAATTAAAAGACTGAGGTGGAGTTGGGCTGGACATATTGCTAGAAGAGATGATAATAGATGGACAATTGAAATCTTAAACGGGATTCCAAGAGATTGTAAAAGACCCAGAAAGAGACCACATGTGAGATGGATGGATGAAATAAGATAGTGTACAGGGGTGATGTTGAAAAGAGAAACTAAAGATTGGAGATGGATTGAACTTGGAGAGACCTTCATCCTGCAGTGGATTGATTATGGTTGATGATGATATATTTTAGCATTATGTTATATGGAGCATTATTGCATTTATGCCTTAGGGTAGCTGTTAACAAAAAATTGTTCAATGTATTTCTGTTATTATACACAATCTGTATATTTATTGTTATTTTAATTTATTATATAATTGATGTTTATTTTGATATAAAAACAGACTTTATATTAAAATAAAAAACTGTTAACACTTACTAATCCTATTTACTTTAAGTTTTGAAGTCATTATCAAATACTTTTATTTTATGTATAGATTCTTCATTTATTTTTGTATTTTTAGGCTTATTTCTTAATTTCAAAAAATATATATTTTGAATAAACAAATCAGTAACAATGCAGTTAGTCAATTGTGGATGTCTTGTGATGTTTGAGCATTCAAATGATAGATTACATATAATTTCAATCAGTTGACTAAACTGACTGTGTTTTTGACTCCAATCAATCCAGAAACCTTTAGTTTTGATACTGCATTTGTATTAAACTAGTTCCTGCCACAAATTAAATTAATCTTGTTAAAAATAGATCAAGTTGTATACTGAATTTCAAATACACCAATTTATGATTAATAAATTAGTGATAAGAAAACTGTGAGATTTGACTTTAGTCAACTAAAGAAATTTTGCCATGACAATTTATCCAAAGCACTTCAAACACTTTTTAGCAAAACTCTTTATTTGTACATATATACAAACACCTACATTTCAACTGTGTAATTGGTTCTGAAGAAGACTGCAGGATAGTTGAAACCTAGGTATATGTTTATATGTACAAATATATTACAGCAAAACAGACAAAGGTCTCCGTATAGTAGTGCCACTCAGTGCAAGCCAAATTAATAACAACTATGAGTAAGCATAAGAAATGATGATCATGTGATATTGCAGCAAAATAAAGAAAAGTGCTATTTTCATAATATTTTGCCATGATTACTTTTTCTGTAAATCATTAAATAATCTATCATTAAAAGAATGGACTCAACGTAGTAAAAAATTAAAAAGAAAACAATAAATCGCAATAGTTATATGTTTAGGAACCCATATAAAAATTTTTTAAAAATCTTGAAATAAAAAATTAAAGAAAGGATTTTTTTCAAAAGTAATCTTTATTAGTTAAAAGATTACAAAAATTTTCGGGTACACTTACTCGTTGAGGATTACAAAGTGTTCAATGTTACATGGTAAAACAATTATTGATCAGGTTTATATAAAGTGCATATGCTCGATAACAATTATATTTATAAAAGGGTTACTATAATCTTGATTAATGTGTATCTGTACATGGATAATAAACCTTGACCCGCAGCCGAGCCATGTCAAGACCTTTATAGGTAACTCTTTCTCCCAATTAACAGTCCAAATGTGCAGGGACCACATTCGATTTACCTGCCCAAAATTGGAAAGCCAACTAGGGAAAAACTAACAAGTAACGAGCACAGATCTGCACTGCCCAAAACCAACCTATCAAGGGCACAGCAGCCGACCAGAGCAAGAATGGCGCTGAGACTTTGACCAGGGACCCTCCCGGCAATATCTTGATAAGATTTTTCAGGCAGATGGACTTTTTTTTTTTACAAGAACTGATTAATTAATTGAATATAAGTCTTGTGTATTTGTATATGTATATAAGTTTATAAAGTACAACATACATTTAAAAAACAATATTAAATTGCAATGAAACAAATAAATTAGTACTATATATAAAAGAAATTAAACACTAAACTTAGGGAAAATTTGCTTTTTATTTTAAAATGAACAGAATTTTGTTCATAATTTGTTTTTGTTTTTTAAATATTTTTTTTAATAATTCTTGATCGTGTTTTTAATTTTAATTCTTCTATATCTTACAGTATTTAAAATTGATGACTCATGAAATCTAATGGTGTGGGGCGGTGGTGAAGATTAAATATAATTCAAGTATTCTCATTTGAAATCTTGAATTAATTCACTTCAAATATTCTCAATTGAAATTCTTGAATTAATTCACTTCAAATATTCTCAATTGAAATTCTTGAATTAATAAATAGATTCTTTGTAATAAATAATAGCTCACTGATAAATTATTTAATCCTTTAGAATGCTTTTGCATTCAAATTTTAAATACTAATACATTTCAGTGCATTTTTAAAAAAAGTTTTTATTTTCTTTTTAATCAGTGTGTTCTTCACAACAACTCCTCTATATCCATACATATAAAGCAAATTATCATCTTTTTTCCCACTCATTATGTTCCGTATAATCTTTACATAATTCACTGCAAGGCAAGGTGTCTTCATTAAAACCATTTATAGAAAATAATGGAACAGTAGGCATCATTAGGTGTGCCAATTTCATCAATGAGACTAATGAAGTTTTCATATTTGTTTTAGCCTTATGCTATGATTATCTAGATATATATTTACTAGTTAGTAGTATATAATTAACTGGACTATTTGAAAGAAAATCTGATTTTAACTTACGCCAATTTTTACATTTTATTCATCTCAGATTTGAACTAAATCATAGGCCTGTCAGGAAGATGCTCTACAATATGAGATTCTTATATATGAAGCTGTGTATGTATATGGTGTGACAGAATAAATATGTATGTATGCTAACCTCTGTTATAGCCCCACTGGTTTGGGTGGCATTTGTAATAGAATAATAAATCTGTGGGCCATGCTATATCCTGAATCATAGCCTAATTATGAATTACCATTTATAATAGAATAAAAATAATAAACTATGGAAGAACAATCATAATTTAATAATGCCTGTGAATTGTAGCGTCATTTGTAACAAAATAAAAATAATAAACTAAATTAAAACGAATAGCAATCTAACTCTTAAGCTAATAAAACAATGATAATAATCATTGTTATAACCTTATAAATTCCAATAGCATTTAGAATGGATAGAAAATAAACAAAACATTACTTCAAATTACCCTAAAATATAAGCATTATTTGCAATAGCTTAAAGATAAAGCATTAAAACTAAATATCACTGGCTTATAAATAACAGTATATGCCTATAGTATAGATCTCGTATAATAGAATAAAAATAATTACAAAGAATTACATAGATGAACTTTAATATTCATTATGAATCAACATACTGTTTATAATAGTACAAACTTGTATGAAAAGCCAAACATTATTTCTGTTTATATTGAAACAAAATGATTCATAGATTAATGAAATAATAATCTTAATATGCCCGACAAGTTTACAATATTAATGATACCTAATAAAATAAAAATACTGTTAATTCAACTTTGCTATTCCACTAATATCAATATACTCATATTAACTAAGTCAATTATAATAAGATTAAGTACTTAATAGTACAAAATCAATTAACCCAATGTATCTTTCCATTTTTACCAACTTAATATATTATAAAATAAAATCAACCTATTAAATAACCGTAAAATTTTCACTATGCAATCATAAAAATATATAAAATAAATGATCGATTCCAATTTGATGCTTATTCCAACACTTGACAAATCACATCCAAATACTCTTCAGTTTATTAAAGCTAAGTTATGAAAACTTTAGACTATAACTGTGAAAGCCTGTGAAAGATAGTTAGATTTATTAAAGTCAAATATCAATATTTAAAATTTAATATTTAAACTAACTTTATGATCCACTTTAACAAACTTTAAATATAATTAAAGCAAATCACTCTAATTTGTAACAGAATAAAGTATATCATTATTACCAGCTTTATAACAATAAGATTACAATCTTTATGGTTGTATACTAACTTAATGTAATATTTATTTTAATCAATATTGACCTAAAATAAAACAGTGAACATTTCATGGGAATTATCTTTACTCATCTTCAATAATTATCATATTTGCTTTTTTATCAATCCGCAAATCAATTAATATATAATTTCTATTTTAATAACAGAAATACAGGTTTATTATTGTACCGTTTATTTATATATGGTACAAATATATTGGCATTTGGTAAAAGCTAGGAAAAAGTAAATTTAAAAAGACGAAATTAAATTTTTTTTTTAGTTTGTATAATTTATTTTTTTAAAACATACAATGAAAGTTAAATTTTTCGTCCATATTTTTTTTTATCTAATTAAAAATAAGAGTAAAAATTGGAGAGAAAGAAAGACACACAAATTACTAATCCAGATAAGCTAAAAGAAAAATATTTTAGCTAATTAAAGATGGCAGAATTATGCGGAAAAAATAAAGACTTTGTAACTGAAAAATATAAAAGAATGCACAAGATTATCAACATGTATTTTTGACAAACAAAAGGTATGTGCAGAAGTCTGAATACTGGACCCTGAATATAAAAAGGAAGAGACCAGTTAGATTAATGTCTTGTCTGTTTTTCCTTTGGTTGCTCCTGGATAACAAAAATATATCCAGGACCAATCTACGCTGAAATAATTTTGAATGTTGGAGTGGGCCGGGGCTTTTGCTGACATCGTTCCTGAAGATGGACACCAGAAAAGCTTTCGTGACCAACCAGTAGGATAGACCAAGATCAACTTATAACCGATGGCTGAGCTCATTCTCCCATAAAAAAAACTATGCATAGTAATCTACAAATTTCGTGAACTCACTAAACTTACCGGTAAGCTAAGATTAACTTTTCCCGATTGTGACTTAAAGTTTGCAAACAACTCTTAAAAAAAAGCTTAAAATAATCCTGATAGAGACTTTCATTTTATTGTTCAAGAGACTCTTGTTTACCCAAGAACTTTAATTGTTTAACTGTTATTTTTTATTAATAGATTCATGTCTGGATTAGCGTGTGTTCTCTCCAGTTTTATTTAATTAGTAATTTCTCTTTAAACATTTTAATTTGTTAGAATAAAAATATTTATTTCTAATACCAACTTTTCCTTGTACATTATTGATGATTATTATTAAATTTATTAATATTAGCTTTAGGTTTATTGCCTTAGTAAATATTATATAATATTAGTTTAGTAAGATTTGAAAATATAATTTACCTTTGCCAATATGTGTTGACTAAGCTCCAGGAATAATAATATCTAGAAAATAACTCTAGTTACAGTAAAATATGATACCGATTCTTTTAAAAGCATTTTTCTTTTTAATTTTTGAGATGCGATGCGACAGATTTCAGCGGATTCTTATATGAATCCTGGCGCCCTTATAAAAGAAATAAAAGCTGATTCTGTCGATTGCGTAAATTGCAACAATTACTAGGTAGAGTTGATCAGGAAATATGTTTTTAGAAATAAGAACGAAACTTTCTTCTTTTTCCATAACTTAATCAACTCACACATTTTATGTATAACAGAGACTTAGACAGACGGGAAAAACGCTTTATTATATACCTGTATCAATATATGTAATATAGGGTATATAAGCACAGACTTTCACACCACCCACAGCTCACCACTCTATCTCATATTTCTGATACACTTAACACATATATGTCAAAAAGATAAATAATCACCAATATATGTATTTCATGCTAAACCAGCAATCATCAGTTGGTCCAGATTACCATCTCTACACATATATGCAATAAGTGCTCAGGTATATATTAAGATAGCCAATCCTCATACTTTAATGAACAGGCTTCAATCTACTCCACACTCCAACTCTTCAACTGTCCATCCAATTGAAAATCTATTTTAGTATATCTATTACTTGTTACTAACAAAATTACAATGAGCTTCCAATTACTTATTAAATATTTAATAATGTCAAATGATTTAATTTATTACTGTATAAAATCTATCCCTAGTCAGATAATAAGCATTAAATTCAATACAAAGAAAATATATCTTTACAATTTCTTACCTCTCCTCTGGTTTTGATTTCTGAACTATTTTTGTAATTGCTTCTAATGAATTATGTGGTATAATCAATTAGTGAATATTGTCTCATTCAAATATGATTAACCAATAACTTTGCATTGTAAAATTGATAAGCAAGCAAGTTTATTTGTTTTAAATTAATTCAAAATTATTAACTAGTTGATATAAATTAAAATGAAAGATATGTATGTGGTAAATAATAATTAAAAACATATGTTTGTTCGATTATGCTTTAAGCAGTAGGTTTTCAATTGACATTAATTTCATATTTAAATAGATGATTGTATCTCAATTTCCACTGATGAGATACTAAATACAATCACATATTTTTTTGTACCACAAAAAAAAAAGTAGAACATTTAGACTATCCAAAATATAAGAGAGTTCAAGATATATTTTCTTTATATACCTCATATAAAAATATAGTTAGTCAAAACATAAATATATATATATATACAAAAATGAATCTACTTATTTGTTAATATAAATTTAAGAGAACAAAATGAAATAAATACGTAATATATTATCTTTTTGATTCTAGTATATGTGACATACTTGAAGTTAATTTATGATTAATAAATAAAAAAATGAATATTTTAAATTAAAATAATAATTACTATGCTGCAGGATATAAATTCAAACTTAAGAAGACATAACTCTCTTACATTTAGGTATATAAATAGATCAGTACTTAATCTAAAATTATATTGAGATTTCGATCAATAAATACTATTCATATTAAATAAAAAGAAAAAGAAATTTATCAATAATAATGATTAATATAAGCAAATGACCTTAGTAATAGTCTTGAAATACAGCATTCAAAAATACTGTCGTCTTTTTTTTTTTTTAATCATGATCCGATATTTTGTTATTTCAGTGAATATAGAAATATTATGAAAAACTATAAGAGTTTTGAAGTACATTTTGTGATATTTATTAAGGCTAAAACCTTAAGAATATGTGCCTGGAAAAACGACAGTAGGGACCTCCGCAAATCTTTAACATAAGACTTATTTAAAAGACAAGAGTACATTTTGTTAATTTCATTGGTTTCCATTATCTTTTCATTCAGCAGATATTTGATCTATATAAGGTTATAAGTGTGCAAACACAGATTTATATACACAATGATGCAATGTAGATATCTTTTTAATTCAGCAACTAATCAATTCATAAAACATTGCAAGTGAAACAGGTGCTAATTTCATCCATTACGATGCTTTGGAAATTGAACCAATTTTTAGCCCATCTATAAATAATATATGAACCTTTTAAAATTATATCAGTAGGTGAACATAATTTTTGTGTATATTTTTCTGTTGTTAACATTTAGATTTTATCATTGAAAAGTAGGTAATATCTTTTTTTTTAAAGCAAAGAAAGATTCCAATGATTTTGAAATGCTAAGAATTCATTTTCAATTATTTTTTATTTTTATAATAAATTATTGCTCCTCACAAATTCTTGACACACTCTATAATGTCTGGGCGAATTGTCTTTTAAGGTTTAATCTTGTGTTAAGATTTGTAGAGGTCCCTACTGTCGCATCTAGGTGCATGGTCATAAGGTTATAGCCTTAATATAACTTATGTGAATAGAAATATAGTATGATAAAAATAAAAAAAACTTTTTTGATAGCTTTAACAAACGTCTGTAAATCTTGTTTTTATTATATGTAGATTTTTAACTATAAGTATATGAGAAGTTATACCATTGAATATTATTCTAAGATTGCATTGTTAGTTTCAAAGTCCATTATTTTTAAAATGTAAACTAAACTGTGGATTTTTACAGTTCATTTAAATAATATTTAATATTTAAAGCGCAAACAGTATTTGAAATGCAAACCTCTCGCGCTTATTAGCCAATCAGGTGTTATTAATAGCGATCAAATCGTAAATACAAGACAGAGAATTTAACAAGAAGAGGGCATCCACCCTCCTCTCTACTTGTCTTCCTATATATCCAAGCCAGTCTGAAAGTACTTAGATTTGAAAGCGTGAATCTCCAAACATATTCACATTTAATTCAGAATATAGGAAGACAAGTAGAGAGGAGAGTGGATGCCCTTTTCTTGTTAAATTCTCTGTCTTGTATTTACGATTTGATCGCTATTAATAACACCTGATTGGCTAATAAGCGCGAGAGGTTTGCACTCTCTCAGTTTAATTTCAAATACAGTTCATTTACTAAAATGAAAGATTTTTTATGGTAAAGTTTTAATTATTTTTAAATGTAATTATTATTAGCCTCATATGTCAGTTTTTGGATCCTAAGATTTTTCAAAGTCAAAACATAAATCATGTCTGAAATTATATTTATTTTAAAAATATTCTAATTTATAGAATGTTTTTGTACTGAGTTTTATTACACTTAACGTATTCCCGTTGTGTTTCAATAACAGTGAGAGAGCATTAGAATGGAAATAATTTTATTGGCTTTTTAGAATATCTTTTGATATATTAATGTTTGTATTAACGATTATTAGTAAATTTATAATATTTGTTATTTTTGGCTCATAGTATGATTAATAGTTTTTAATATTATTATTATTATTATTTTTTAGATTTTGATTGGCGATTTTTTTGGAAATGGTCAGACTTTTTAAGTTATATAGAATTTCTAACATCATTTACAACACTGTGTGGATTATTTTTATATTTCTGTTTAAATATTCCTGTTTTCATTGAAGCTATGGGATTTCTTGCTTTATTGGTAGAAGCTATGCTTGGAGTACCACAATTTTATCGAAATTTTCGCAATAAATCTACTTTAGGCATGAGGTAAAATTATATTTATTTTATATTTACAATTACTCATAAAGATATTTTTATAACAGTTCATTTAGTTTTATTATGTGTATATATGTTTGCAACATCATTTTTCATTTTCAATCATTATCATTTTATTGTAAGATAATGGTTTCATCAAATTTAATTCAGTTTTTTTAAATCTCCAGGTTCTCTATATAATTCCATAATCTTTTTTACTCCTTACATCTATCTTATATGGGAGCTTTTTGAATGTCTTAACAACTCTTGTGATCCAAAAAATTTCAGTTGTCTATCTATTATCATATATATAACACATGATAACAGCCACAAGCTTGCATAAACCATGGATCTTCAATTAATTGTCAAGGCAACCTCCATAAGCAATCATTTTTATAATGGATCTGGGAAAGTTGTTTGAATCTTATAGTAATATATATTTTAAGCAATAACATGTATTTTCAATCATATAAATACTTATTGTAATGATGTGCTTCTAACTAAAGTTTGTGCTGTACATTATGTGTACTTAAGTAAATTTTTGCATATGATATCCAGAAATTTGTGATAACAAATTTGTCCAGCTTAACACATTACTTTTAGACTTATTATATTTGTTCCACTCAACCACCATACTTGTGACATTGTTCAGAGAAAGAAAGTTTGTTAATTTTCTGCGAGCGTAGTTATATAAAATTTATTTATTTAAATCACTCTGTTTATGGTTATTTTATTATTCTATCTGAATTAACTTAGATATTCTTAAATATTAATAATAGAGGGTCTCAATTTTTTTTTGTTATATAACAACAAATTTATTTAAGAATTTTAAGTATTGCTTTGTTTTTTGATATTTCAGGCCTAACTTAGAATTATAACTAGGTTTTAAACTGCCGATAAATGATGTTAGAATTTCTATCAGTTAATTCTTTATATAGTTTTCTTGATATCTTTAGAACATTTTACATACTGACGGTATTCAGTATCTACTGATAATTGTTGAGAAGATTAACTTTTTTTGGATTAATAATTCAATAAATGATTTCCTAAACAGTGACATTATTGCTATGATTATATTTCTTTGAATTTTTTAAATTAGTCTACGCTAAAAAAAAAAAAATCAGTAATGTAAATCTTCTAAATAGATGAAATTATTTTTTAAATGTTTATAAACAGTATTAAGATTATTAAACAAATCAAGTTGATCACATTTCTGCCTACCTCGTTGAGATGCCATGAAAAGACCTAATATTCAAGTTTTTTTTAATGACATTATGTCTGAAATGTGCATTTTTTGATGACCGAGGATGTAATAAGGAAGTATGTAATTTTTGAAGCTATTCCTTCAATTTTAATTAATTAATGAGTGTTGCTTTTGCTAATAGATATTTTTTAAGATGATGATAAATATCTAAAATTGGTATAAAAGAATGAAGGAAAAAAATACCATACTACTAAAGGCTATGGCTTTGCAGCTCATTCTTGTATCTTTAAAGCTTTTCAGATAAGATAATAAAACAGACAGAACTAATATTTCTGACTAAACGAAATTACATCAGACTTTTAATTAGATTAAATGTGGATATTAAGATGTGTATTTAATTTATGGAATTTAGAATAAAGTTGCAACAGGATTGTTGGAAACTGCATCCATCTTGTTATTGCTTTGATGAATTAGATTTTAGACACCAAGAAGTCCAAATGAAGTCTATTTTATAATTAACATCTGTGAATTATCAAAGTTACTGAGATATTTCTATCTATATATTTTTACTGTCTATATTCCTATTACTTTCTAATTTCATTCTTTGTATCTTATATTTTTCTTAACGAAATGAGATTTATATGTTTTTTTTTATTATGATGGTTGTGTGATATGAGATCAACCAATAATGTGTTTCTGTAGCAGAAGGCACATTGTGAACTATTTATCTTTTTATCCTGCTCCTTTTTGAGGTTTATTGGGTTTTTCTAAAAAGACTAAATAAACATCAGAGTGTTCATCATTCTATCTGAATCGGCTTTTCAGTCGCGGTTGACTCTAAAGCAACCCAGTAATTGTTTTTATAATTATCTAGATTTACTCTCATCATATGCTAATTGACCCTATTATTTTATCTCATTTCCTTTTTTATTTCTGATTGAATCTCGTGCCTAAATTTTTTTTTTTAAAATCAAGCATATTTACTGAATAGTCATTCTGTTTTGCCACAATAAGGTTTCAAGCAACATGCATTATAGGTCCCTTTCACTTCTCCATTTTTTTTTATCCAAAATACATTTGGAGCAGACTTTCACAATAGTGAAAGGTCCCCCATATTGATTGTAAAACTTCTGATATTTACCTTCTAATTAACTGTATTATATTTTGTTAAAGAATCTCATTTATATTGAAAATCTCATTTCATGAATTTGCTCAGTAATGAAGAACTGCTTAATGAACAAATAGTAAAACCTATGGATCAGGAAATAGCTACATCTGAGAAGTAGCCTCATTCAATTTGTAAAAAAGAAAAATAATCTACACATTAAAGGGGAACATTTTTCAATGACAGCAATTAATAGCTTTAGAAAAGTACAAAATAAAAATATACTAGAAATTATAAAAAACCAAAAATAGCCATTCAAAAATATTTTGTCTAAGTGAAGTAAAAATGCAATAGTTTTATTTGCTAGTAGCACTACTAAAAAGAATAACCATTCATCATGAATGATTAACAATAAAAGAAATAAATCAACAGTCAATCTTATGACTGGATTTGAAATGGATCTACTATAGACCAAGCTAATTATTTATCCCTTGTCAGCTTGGGACAGATTATTTAAACATTAATTTGGATTCACAAACTTAAGTGCTAATCCATCATAATATATAACAATAGAAACAATAATGCTGGAATATTAAAACATGCTGATTATGATCAATGCTCTGGCCACTTAATGCCATTAATGTACTAGCCAACTATTAACTTAATTTCTACTAAATAGTGCATGGACTTTAAATGATATCTTGTTTGTGCCATTCCAGGATCATTATCATCAACTGGATGCCCATAAACACTAAACATAATCCTTTTTTATATAACAGATCATTGTACACAAATCTAGTTCAGAGAACACAAGCTCTATAACTGTTATTGTGAACAAGAGATATAATGTCACACATAATTATTTATGTTTGAGGGTTAAATTAAGTCACTGGAATAATTTTAACAATGAAATATCAGTTTATTAATAACAATAAAAAAATAAATTTAAGATAGAACATGGCTATACGCATATAAATTAAGCCTTCTGATTTTGATTAATATATACAAAAAATAAGCTATCACATTGTGATTTACACATATGTTCTAATAAGTTTACTTAAAACACAGGTCAAGTACACACACATGCAGTATAATTTGTGAACTTATCTGAATTGTCATATAATAATAAAAAATGTTTAATTTTTACATCTACATGCAGTATAATTTATGAACATATTTGAATTGTCATAAAATAATAAAAAATTGAGCTATCATATTTTTATTTACAAATACCTTGCAATGGTTTTTACATAAAACACATCAGTATACAGACATGTGGTATAATAATTTATTAACATATCTGAATTATCACCTATAAATGGATTTTTTTAATACATAATTTATGACCGATTTAACATGTATGTGCATGTACATGGAAATGTATGTGCACACTAATGTTTGTAACATATTTTAATTTATCAAAATAATAAAACTATTAAAATATATTTTTCACAATTAATTTTATATTGAAATATACACAAAATTCATAAAAGTGTTTTTTTATTTCTTTTTTAAAAAAGTAATATCAATCTTTGACAGGTTACTGTTGATTAATTATAAATGTTTTTAAAAATACTCTGGTAAATACTTTTGGAGTTTATGAATCATTTTTTTACTTTTAGATTTTTAATTCAAGCAAAAATTATTTACTTGTATTTTTAAATTATAGATTTTAAATATTTTTTTCAATATGATTTAAAATAATATCATTTTATATATATATTACTATTCACCAGCTGTGCTTTTCTGCATACAGATAAATCTGCATATGTATAAACTAATTGTTCAGCAAGATGATAGATTCTCTTAGTGAGCTGGTCTTTTAATGCAGTTGACTGGCTTATTGTCATCATTGGGAAAAATATAATTCAGATAACTGTTGGCATTCAGTTGACATCATGGATAGACATTAAGCAAACCATCTAGTATAATGGTGGCTATGGAGAATGCAGAAAAGCTAGGTCTTATTTCTAGGGGAATCCAAACTCCAACATTGTGAACTAGTGGAAGCCACTGGATTCATTTTCTTGCCATCAGTTATTTCTGCATGATAGTTCTGTCCTAATCTGGACATCTTTTGGAACTCTTAAGAACTACCTGTCTGATCTTTTTTCAATCCTTTTATAGTTAGGGTATGGGGGAGCTGCAGAAAGGAGTTTGATATTAACTGAAAGGAGACCCTCTGATTCCTCTTTGAGGCCTTAAAGGAACCGAGCAGGGCAAATTCCTAATGTCCACTCCATACGTTCTTGTCATTGCAGCTGTTATTACTATGTGATTATTCATATAGTATACGAACATGGATGGGCTGCTCACCAACACGCATTAGCCAGCGTGGTGAGTTTATTGGCTTTTTACCTCTGAGTTTAAGAATATTTTTTCCAATATATTCAATTATGACAGACAAAAATAAATCATGGCCCTTATTCCCAGGAAGCTGTAAAGTCACCAACCAAGGCAGCGGTTGGTGGCCGAAGTTGGAGGGTGCTAAGAATCTCCTGATTGCGGACTCAGGCTGCCATTTGATGATGACTTTTTATTTAGGTGCTTAGAACTGCAGATGACTTTCAAGTGAAGGAAGATTGCAAGACATAGAAGAAGAACTTTCTTATATTAAATGGGACATTATTGGACTTTGTGAAGTCAAAGAAAAGATGAAGAAACAATTGATTTAAAAAGTGGACATATATTCTATTATAAAGGCACACATATTGGAAATATAAGTGGAGTAGGATTCATTATAAATAAAAAATGGAAGAACAATATTGTGGAGATTGATGGTGTATTGGACAGAGTGGCAAGATTAGTTATACAACTTAATAGCAGATACCAAATGCAGATAATTCAGGTTTATGCCCCAACAAGTTCTCATAGTGATGAAGTAGTAGAAGATTTTTATATGGATGTACAAAAGGCTTTTGATCAGAGTAAACAACATTTTAAAATTGTTATGGGAGACTTTAATGCTAGAATAGGTAGACAAATGAAAGATGAAATTGCTGTAGGTAATTTTGGTTATGGTAATAGAAATGAGAGAGGACATAGACTTGTGGAGTTTGCAGGAAAAGAAAAACTTTATATTATGAATTCATTTTTTGAGAAAAATGTTAAAAGGAAACGGACATAGAAACATCCAAATGAAGGTACAGCAGAATTGGATTATATTTTGATTAACAGAAAATACATATTTCAAAATTGTAATGTTCTTAATAAATTTAACACAGGAAGTGATCATCGATTAGTAAGATGTAAGATACATGTTAATGCAAAACTGGAGAGACAAAAATTATTAAGAAAAACAATATTTACTGTTGATATTCCTAATCTTCAGAAACATTCTAATGAATTTAAATTAGAACTTACTAATCGGTTTCAAGTATTAGTAGATTTTGAACATGATTCAGATTTGAATGACATTAATAGGAAAATAAGTGATACACTTTTAAAAACTGCAACAAAGATAGCTGGTAGAAAAAAGCAGCAATTGACTAATAAAATTTCTACTGAGACTAGAGAATTTATGAAGAAAAGAAGGAATATGAGAATATACAACAATGATGCATTAAAACAGATTGAATATCTCGAATTTTGTAAAATGGTGCGGAAAAGAATTGAAAATGATATAAGAAAGTATAATTGTGAACTAGCAAGGAAAGCTGTAGAAGAGAATAAACGTCTAAAGAGTGTAAAGCAACATTTTGGTATTGGTAGGAAATTTATATCTGCAATAAGAAAAAAAGATGGCATTATTACTAAAAAGAGAGATGACATCATGAAATGTGTAGAAGACTTCTATCAAGAATTATATAGTAATAAAGAACAAGTGCCTCCTATACCTATTATATCTTCTGAATTGCCCAGAATTTTGAATGAGGAAGTGAGACATGCAATTAAATTTATGAAGAAAGGAAAGGCTCCAGGTAATGATTGAATTATAATTGATATATTAAAAGAAGCAGGTGAAGAAATAGAAAAAAATTTAGCAAAGTTATATACCAAATGTCTAAATGATAAAGATGTACCAGATGATTGGAAGAATACAGTATTAATATTAATATTTAAAAAAGGTGATAAAGAAGATATTAGGAATTACAGACCTATCAGTCTTTTATCAGTTTTATACAAAATTTTTACTAAGATAATTACAACTCGTCTACAGAAAACACTGGATTTCCACCAACCAAGAGAACAAGCTGGATTTAAAAGTGGTTTTAGTACAGTAGATCATATTCAGGTATTGAGAGAATTTATAGAAAGGACAAATGAATATGAGTTGCCATTTGTTTTGGATTTGTAGATTATGAAAAGTCATTTGATTCTATAAACATTTCTTCAGTGATTAAGGCATTGGATCATCAAGGTATAGATCCAGGATATTGTCATATTTTAAAGAATATTTATAAAAATACAACAGCAACAATTAGATTACATAATGATAGTAGGAAAATCAACATTGAAAAGGGTGTAAGGCAGGGTGACTCCATATCTCCAAAACTTTTTACAGCAGTGCTGCAAGAAGTATTTTGTGGATTAAAATGGGAAGCTAAAGGAGTGAAAGTAAATGGAGATTATTTAAGTCATTTTTTTTGCAAATAATGCTTTAGAGCTACAGGAAATGATGCAGGAGTTATCAGATGAAAGTATGAAAGTAGGACTAAAGATAAATGTTAAAAAGACTAAAGTAATGTTTAATAGATTTTCTCAAAATATGAAAATAAAGATTGATTATGATGAGTTAGAAGAAGTTAACAGTTACAAATATCTTGGTCAGATTATTAATACAGAGGGAAATATAATGGATGAAATTAATCATAGAATTAAACTTGGTTGGAGTGCTTTTGGTAGAAATAACTTGATACTAAAAGGAAATATGCCTATGTGTTTGAAAAGGAAGGTTTTTAATAAATGTGTTTTGCCAGTTTTTACTTATGGATCTGAGACTTGGACACTTAATAGAAGAGCAATACAGAGACTTCATATCTCCCAAAGAAGTATGGAGAGATGCATGTTGGGAGTAACAAGAAGGGATCGAAAACGTAATGTATGGGTAAGAGAACAAACAGGTGTTACTGGCCTCATTGAAAAAATTAAAAGACTGAAGTGGAGTTGGGCTGGACATATTGTTAGAAGAGATGATAATAGATGGACAATTGAAATTTTAAACCGGATTCCAAGAGATTGTAAAAGACCCAGAAAGAGATCACATGTGAGATGGATGGATGAAATAAGAAAGTCTGCAGGGGTGATGTGGAGAAGAGAAGCTAAAGATAGGAAAAGATGGATTGAACTTGGAGAGACCTTCATCCTGCAGTGAATTAATAATGGTTGATGATGATGGGGGGGGGGGATACTTAGTTAAAAATATTTTTCCTATCTTAATGTTAATGACTTTTCAATTCACTTTAATCATTTGAAAAACCACTTAGTAGAATTTTATCAAAATATGTTATACAACCATTACTTAAAAAAAAGATTTCTAAAATAGGTAGTGGAATTTTATCCAAATATGTAATACAAGCTTTACTTTAAACAAGATTTCTAAAATAGATAGTAGGATTTTATAATTACCAGGATACCTATTGTAATATAAAAACATGCTTGTTTTAATTTCAAAATCAGAATTAATAAAATATTAATTAGACCTTCTTTAAAATGTTTAATTTAAAATAAAAAAATTTAAATTCAAAATTATTTGCTCGAAATTTCCTGTTATTCCAGTGTAATGTAAAAGATATCTACAAAAAAAAATTGTTTATTTCTCTTTTTCCTTTCAATTTTATATATATGTGTGTACATACACTATTATGTTGTTGTATGTCATGAAAACCATAACGGTTTCATAATATATATTGAAACCATAATTTACCAATGTAACCTGAATGAGATGATGAAGGATGAACAAAAAGATGCTGATGCGGGGAGCAAATGTTGATTAGCAGTTAATGATAAGGATGATAGGAATAAAAATTAAGAATTATACTATACTATCATCACACATATTATTAAGAAGTCTAGCTTAGTCTGATATATAAAATAATAATAATAACATATAATAATTAACTATTAGTATAATGAAATTTAACTCATCATAAGACTGTATGATTACATATAGATATGTTTCAAAATTAAATATGCACCATCTAAATATGCGTCTAATTACATTGAGCCATTATAAGATTCCCATAGTGATAATAAAAAAATATACTTTCAAGTCATAAATAATAACTGGGTGATTATGGAGCAACAAGGGCTCTGACAGTGCTTAGTCTGCAGAAATTATAATATAAAAAAGTCTACAAACTATTATATAAAAGTTTCACTGCAACGCAGTAGCGTATTATTAATAATAATAATGAAAATTTATTTAATTTTGTTATAAAATAATTTCTAATTGGGGAAGTTATAATATTATAATAATATTAAGGTATATGTTTTAATAACTATTACTAAATGTAATTTCGCATTAGGGTAAATTATCTACTACTAAAATGATTGAGACCCAGATAATTGGATAGCAAAGGGATTTTGTTGGTATCCAGCCATCCAGAATTAATAGAAGAGTAATCTTTAAATAATAATAATAATCTGAATGTAACAATAAGGATCATACTGTTATAAGTAATAATAATTATATTATAAATAATAATAATTTGTATAATTTATTATTGTTGTGCAAGTAATAATGGTGACAGGAAAATAATTATTTTATTTGTATTTTAACTAATAATGATAAGAATTATACCTCATATTTTGATAACATTTATCCTACTAATAATAAATCATCTTTTAGGATGATATAATAATATTTGAATTTATGGCAATGATAGTGATATCCATATAAAGCTCACTCTTACATCTGAATAAGTACAACCGAGTTCTAATATCAAATTTGACAGTACTTGACACTTAAGATATTTAAATGATGTTATGCAAGTTTATTTTATACTTTAAAATAATAGTAAACTTGGCCAATAATAAGAATAATCTTGGATCATATATGATCTACTAAGGAGTATGCTCTTATGAGGATAAATTGTCCAATGTTGAGATAGTAATACCTTTCTAAAATACTTCAAATACTATAAATAAATTGTATCTTTAAATGTATGGCAACATTTGAATCATTAAATAATAATATGTTTAATCGGTGGTTTACTCTTCCATTAAATTAATTTAATTATTAGTGTGCAATTAAAATAAATAATGTGCTTTCTAATTGAAATGATGACGACAAATGAGAAATAATGGGACACAACAACTAAAGTTTCAATCACAAATATAACAATTTATTTTAACAGTATATAAAATTATACATTATATGATATGTTATTTCATACATTTGATAGCGTCAAAATTATATAAAAAAAAATTATGTAAAAAAATAAATAAATAAATAAAAATATTGGGAGTAGCTTATTTACATAATCCATTTCTTTTACAAGTTTGAAAAATATTGCTTTGGCTTGCCATTAACGTTAATTGGACATTAATATTCCCAAGATTACAAAATACACATTAGCCTAATAAAATTTTAGCGAATATTCAAAATATCTTAAAATATTACTTATAAAATTTAAAAAACTAACCGTAAATATCTTACAATAATAATATATTGTAATATCACAGAGATCATTAAATATTTTCTAGAATTCCTTATTTTTAGAAGGAGTATATCATTAGCATTCATTAATATTAATGTAGATAACCTTTACTTCTCTTCCTTTATTATATGGCATATAAAACAACAATGAATTTCAATATTTGTATTTAAGATATGCCCCATTTAAAATTATTCTTATCTATTGCATACACACCAAATTTGATCCCGCAAAATGTCACAAACGAAACTAGATTATATAAATTAATGACTATTTCTTTTGCCGTAATACTTCAACTTTCTATTAATCTATAACAGACATATATTAGAGTATAAAAGTTGTAATCCTATAATCCGACAGTCAAAAGATATCTGTTGTATATAATTCCATGCCGAGAATTGCTACATCTGTAGTGTGTTGTTGGTAACTAGATTCTAAATAAGAATGGAAATGTTATAAATCAAAGCCTAAACTATATCATAAACTGAAATGACCCAATAAATCCTGGCATCTTTCTATCTGCATTTACGGATATAAAATTGTTTAATTATCCACGAAATATCTAAACATAATTACCAGACAAACTATTGGTGTGACACAGGAACTAACCAACCAGACCAGACTAAAATAATCAAGGTTTAAACATCTATAACTCTGCTGTTGCAATTTAAAATAACGGAGGGCACTACTACAAAAAATTCTACATAACATTACATTATATACTCAATATCAGGGCATTGAAACTTAACGATACCCTAATCTAAGATATAATCATATTACAAAAGAAAAAGAACAATGGCAAAACAAATAGTATGGTCATGGTAAACATCGTAATAGAACTTTATGTTTACAAATATATGAGATCAAATGGCGATAATTATTTTAAAGAACAAGAATTCATTAAAATACATGTATCTAGTATCATGAATCAATTCATTTAATAATTAAATGGAAAACGTTAAATGCTAGTTACCTTTATCCAAGTATAATGTCAATATAAAGTATATAATCGTACTTAATAACTAAACTTAGAATAAGAAAGTAAACATTACATTTTTTTAAACTATTAATAAATAGTTAATTACCACATATGCTTCCGATTACCATACATATTAATGGTATGTTTAACCCATAATGAACAATCCATCCATAATTATCTTTAAACAATAAAATAGAATATTAGATATTAATATGGTAGAAATAAAACATTTATTATTCAAGAGAAATGAATTTAATGATGGGTAATTGAAACAAAAGCACTTAAGTTATAACATTGAGAGCAAAATATTTTTTTTTTGTTAGCGTGGCATTCTCCAATTGAATCACTAATAAATACAGAAGCGTGTTCTCATCACAATAATGATAAAGATATATTTAATTACTCAGTGCTGTTGAAATACAGAATTTCATACCCTTTTTTATTATTTAGAACTTAGGAAGAGGTTAAGGCAGGCAGGAACCAAAAATAGAAATATTGTTAAGTACTCCATCATTTTATATATAGGACTAATTTCTGTAATGTTCTAAATTTCATTAATAGAATAATTAATTTGTATAGACATTGACACTTAATTGCAATATAAGCATGTTTATATTATTTATTTTATCTTTCAACTTTATTTATTTATTTATTTTCATGTGTCATAGCATCAGCCGGGAAGCGAACCTGCTAACCCGGGACAACTGCTTGTAAAGCCGCTGTCGCTAACCTCTCGACCACCAATGCTTGACTAATTTTATTTATTTGTGACTAGATAATCAGTAGAGCAAATTTATCAATTATTCAGATGAATATTATGTAAATTAGGATGCTTTAAATTTTAATTTCTTTAAGATATTCAATTCTTTTATAAAACAATTTGCAATAAATAATTAGAAATTTCAAAAGTATTATGAAGTAGCCATATCCTCATGGATAAAGTCATTTTAAAATATTCAGCTTTTAAAATATCTTATCTTGGAATGCATTTAAATAATTTAATCATATAACTTGTTTAATATTTAAAAGTTACAAAGTTATAATGTCTAGGTTTAATTATAGTATTAATTAAATCATTGTGTAATTTAAAGTTCATATAACAGTAATTAGTATAAAAGTAAAAAGACAAACACATTCTTATAGAATTTGTTGAGTTTCTAATGAATGTCTTCTTGTTGATAAGAGGCATTTCATCTAAGATAATAAGCAAATTTCTAGTAAGGTAAGAACTTATGTCCCATTGAGATTACGGAGCCATTGTAGAATTATCTCTTGATGAAGAATAACGCTTTTCTTATTTCTTTCCTTTTATCCTACTACTTAAACATTCTTTAATATGATATTTATTTGACATTTTCTTCTTTTCACTTCTTAAAAATACATTTTTAACATATTCAGCAATACTTAAATTAGTAAAATTAATTAACTGTAACCGAGTCAGACATTTAATATTTTCAGATTATTCAGTGTCTGAGAAAAAGAGTGAACAAAAAATTATTCAAAATGATACTAAGAATGAATGTAAGTGAACCTCTAAACACACCTAGTTTCACCTTTTATAAACTTTTTCACATGATGTCTAAATTAAAGACCAATCAATTCTTATTGGTTCATTAATATAAAATTGATTTTAAAAACAAAATAATTATATTACTGTAAAGTAACAAAGTTACTTATTTTAATAAATATTTAATTCTTAAAATATTTATTTTGA
Source organism: Epiperipatus broadwayi (assembly GCA_028023455.1). Lineage (NCBI taxonomy): Eukaryota > Metazoa > Onychophora > Udeonychophora > Euonychophora > Peripatidae > Epiperipatus > Epiperipatus broadwayi. Next base: position 396,292 of record JAQFVV010012407.1, read on the forward strand.
AATTAATAAGTATACTATATACATTAAATATAGCTTTATATAATGTTCTCATTTTTATTACTTTCTAAGTAAAATTACTTTAAGCTAATAAACATCACTTCATCACTATTTCTTATGCTTGCTTATAACTTATTAAAATAGGCAAAACTCTCTATACGTATTGCTATTCAGTGCATGTAATCAATGGATGCCAGAAGGCATGTTCATAAAATCCCCATCTAGTGATTACTCATCCAATATCCCCAGACTAGTTTCTGGCTTGTGGCCTTCATCAGTGAGGAGCCTTGGATCTGAGAGCACCACCCCTAAATCTTAGGATCTAATGCAACCTTGCAGCAGCCACCTTTTATCTCTACTTAGCTACAAAACTATGAGTCTTAAAGTGAAAACACTAATATTTTCAATCCAAGCTCATTAGCTTATATAGTCATATAGGTCTGAACTCAGTTCAGTACCGATACATTTTTGTGACTTTGGTTTTTTAATAACCATCGCCACCACTATCCTATTAGGCAGGATTGGTTTTCAGCCAATAAATATCACATGATCACTCTTTTTTATGCTTGCTATGCCTTCTGGCATCCATTGATTATTCTGGCTTGCACTGAGTGGCAATACGTATAGAGAGTTTTGCCTGTTTTAAAATTTCTTTATTAACTTCTGAGTGTAACAAGTAAAGTGACTTATTTTGTAAATCATTCAAGCACATATATTTGCACACACATTTAAAGCAATACTGCCTTTAATTAATTAAAATGTTTGTTATAACATTTTGAATATTATAAAATTCTGTTTAAATGAGGCATTTATTTATCTAGCGCTATGTTTATAAATTGTAATAAACTAAAGCTCAGCCTTTCAAGCTAACGTACATGCGCTTTTTACGAATTTTAATACTAATAAATGAATACTTTCATTTCCAACACAAGATAAAGTCTTTGTGAAAGAATAAAATGAATCCACTTATTCTTTCAACCCAAATGCTTATATATGGGCAAATCTTAAGTACTGGATATGAAAGCGTGAGGATGAACCAATCACTTTAAATTACTGTTTACTATGTCTGAATGAATGACGTCCACAAAATTATCCTCACGCTTTCATATCCAGTACTTAAGATTTGCCCATATATAAGCATTTGGGTTGAAAGAATAAGTGGATTCATTTTATTCTTTCGCAAAGACTTTATCTTGTGTTGGAAATGAAAGTATTCATTTATTAGTATTAACATTCGTAAAAAGCGCACGAACGTTAGCTTGAAAGGCTGATCTTTAGCTTATTAAAATTCTATTTAGTTAAATGATATAATAAGATACCATTTGCCCTTATAATTTATTACTATTTAATCAACAATGCATACTTAACTTCAATTTTGACTGATAATATTATAAACTAACTTATCTTTACATTAGGATTATTTATTACTTGACTTACAAAATTACTATTGAAATATAAAATTAACTGATATTATCTTAACTTTTGCTTATAACTTATGCTTATAATATGTGGCTAAAATACCTAAATTTTATTTTAATATTAGATTAAAAAATATAGGGGATTTGAACTCAGACTTTACACATGATTACACACATGTAGAAAAGATCAATAATCACTAATATACTATTTTGTGCTGAACCAGCACTCATCAGTTGGTCCAGATTATCATCTCTCACACATATATATATATATAATCAGTGCTCAGTATATTTACAATTAGGCTCCAGGTATATGAAAAGTGCCTGTATTTCAAATATTATTAGATTAAAACATAACTTTACTTCAATAATGACATGTAACATCCTATTTATATACCATTATCGAGACTTCTAAGTCAAAAGATATAAGTAAATTGTACTACACAAGAAAAAAATTTAAATTTTTTACAAATTAACTATAAAATAATTTTACCTCAGAAGCAAGTGTAATCAATAGGTTGTTATACATATATGTAAAATCAAATAACTCTACACAATATCACTATCAATATGATAATCTTTATCAAACTAACTGCACTCATAATAATGATCATTTAGATATATTATGTTAGTTCTTATAAAGAACAACAGATTGACAAGCGATCTTATTAAGTGTATTATCAGATGAAGATGTAAACAAAGTCTCTTCTAGTACATTCACATAACGTGGCAGAGGAAATTTCTATTCATTAAACCACTTGAATTTAAAATAAATTAATTAATATAGTGTTTAAATATAATTTTTGAAATGACTTAACTTTCCACACTGTGGCTCATTGATATTAAGAGTATGTAGATAGTTGGTTAGAATATTTCTATTTGGCTTAAACATTGCATTAATTAATTTATTTCACATTCAACTATAGATTATTCAGTGCTCTTGTAGTATGCAATCTCTGCCATTTTGAATTTCAAAAACGTCATCTGACACATCTAAATGATAAAAAAGTATGCGAAAATGCAAAAAATTTAGAACTCGGGTCATGTGATTTGAAAAAAAAGCCAATAGCGGGGGTTTCCCAAGTCACATGATCCAAGTTCTACATTTTTTGCATTTTCGCGTACTTTTTTATCATTTAGATGTGTCATAACATTTTTGGTCATTGTTGAAATTCAAAATGGCGGAGATCGCGTACTAAAAGAGCACCGATTATTCTGACTCAATGTTTTAAAATGAGGAGAAATCATCATTGCCATATGAAATTTAATGCGTGCTAATGGTTTAAAAAAATTTTGTTTACATCTGAGTCTAATTTGAGATCTAGCCTTAATAAATTGTCTTTCAGATAAGAGTTGAGATAGCATGCATAAATATATTAGTGTTAGTCAATTTAATAAAGAGGCTGGAACATTGATATCAACAGTTTATATGGAATTAGTCATTTCAATATATACATCTGGTTTAAATGCTGTATTAATTGTTTTTATATATATATCAAATGTACCCCTGTATAATGCTAAGCAGACAAATTTATTGCAATAAATAGAACTTAACTACATTTAACTTTGCCTGCCAATACCTCCAGTGAGAATAAACTGAAAAAAGAGATATCTGTGTCCACTTATTTGCCTAAGGTTTTTAAATAGAATTTCATTACTATTTTATATAATAATAGAAGTAGATTTTTGAGGCAGCCAAGAATAATACAATAGCAAAGTTGACAAATTTTAATTAGTAATGGTTTTAATAACTTTTTATGTAAATAGTTGAAAATATATCTACTTCATAATATTATGTAGGGAAATTAATTAAGCATTTTTAAATAAGGAGTTAGTCAAGTGAAAATTTAAATTCTTAAGAAAAGAATTTTTATTTCTTCAAATCAATTAATTTTTATTTTATTTTGCACCTTCAGATTATTTCAATAAGTAATTTACATTTAACAATGGATGTTTCTCATTATGCATTTAATAGCATTTCATATTATTTTGTAACCAGTTGGGTTACATGGGACATAGCAACATAGTTGTGTGTGTACATATATATATAAAGTAAAGGAAAAGTAGAAATAAGTAGACATAAATTTTTGTAGATATTTTTCTACATTCAATCAGAATAATAATAAATAAAGAGTTAAATAACACTGGATTTAAAATAGAATTTTATTATAAATTAAAATGTTTAAAAAGATCTAAATAAATATTAATATTGTATTATTATTATTATTATTCTGATTTTGAAATTTAAAAACAAACATTTTTCTAATAATTGTAAAAATTTCTATTATTTAATTTTGAAATCCTTTAATTAATTGGTAAATTTCTCTGTCTAAATAAAAACATGTACATCACACTTTGATAAAAATTTCAAACTTGTTTTCAAAAGGGATTAGAGAGATAAAAAAAACTTATTAATTAAAGTGTTTTTATCACTTCAGATGCTCTTATAAAAAGGACTGGTAAAAATATTTCAGTCTGGTTTAAATTTTAGAGAAGCAGTGGTCAAATTGGCCAGCTGCAAAATTGGGTATAATATTTTGTTGCAGCTTTTTGAAGTTTGCAGCAGTTGATTTTAGCTGGCCAGAAATATGGCTGGCAGATTTATACAGAGCTCCCATGAGATGTAGCTGAAGTCAAGGCAGCAGATCCAGCAGCTATCTATGGTTTTATGGAAGAGTTTTGATTCACCTGAAGCCATGGTCACTTCAAATCAATCATTAGCCTTAAAGATGGACAAGACAAGCTCATAAAGCCCTAGATAGAAGGAAGCTCATGGCATGCCAACAAATTTCTTGAATGCCTTCCTGATGCTGACAATTGACTGTATTATGCCTATTTTGATAATGAACAAAAATCCAAGCTCAACAAGAGAAATCTTGGTAAAGTAATTATAAATATGCTGCTGTGTCTATTTGCAGAGAAGCACTGATAAACATATATACAAAAGGGAATTGTTTTTCAATCATTCATTTAAAAGACATTTTAAAATTTTTATATTTAATTTAAAGACATTATGATGAGTTAAATGTGACCTATAATAGCGTTATATATATAATAATGAAATTTTGTTTTTTGGGGTCTGAAGTGACATTTTAAAAGTTAGAGATATAAAAAATGATTTTATTTTTCATTTATTAAAAAAAGGACATTTTAAAAAGTGAGATATATAATATAGAACAGTATTATCTTAAATTGTTTAAACTATATTTTTTAAAAAAGGTAACGTCAATAAATAACTGCTTGGATTAAAAAATCTAAGAGAATTAACATTTAAAAGATATTTTAAAATCTTTTAAAGAAGCAACCTCTGATCGTGAGACATATATAGAACAATACAATTTTAAAATAATCATTGGTTTAAGGAATATTATTAAAGATGTTTATTTAAAAAGGAAAACTTATTATGGGCAGTCAAAGAATTAAATAACATGATTCACATTTTTTATACTTGCAATATTGAATTAATTATGGAAAGTATATTTTGAATAACTTTTTATTATTGTGTAAAACTAAAATATGTAAGCATCAGTGTGTGATAAATTGGCTAAACACATATATTAAATTTTGTCCTATAAAAAGAAAAATGAGTTTTTGCTATTGTCAAATATGATATATACATATCAATGAGTGTCAGATACATGTAAATTTTAATCATTAGTATTAAATATCAATTCAAAAATGTGCATTTTATATTAAGCTGCATGTCTGTGTGCTGTCTGGTTTTAAATAAATCTATTGGATCATATATGTAAAACAATGAAATAACTTGAATTTTGTAAATCACATATATGTAAATCAATGTAATAATTTGAATTTTGTAAATCACATATATGTAAATTACAATGTGATAATTTTTTTATTGTATGTTAATCAAAATCAGAAGGCTTAATGATATGTGCAGTCTTATTCTAGAAACCTTAAAATCATTTTTTTATTATTGGTCACGATAACAGTACTTGAGCTTGTGTTCTGAGCTAGATTTGTGCATAATGGCTGATTATATGAATGGGGATGTATATTAGTGGTTAAGAGGCATCCAGTTGATCAATCATCATCCTGGTTGGTGCATAAGATTATATTCTTTAAAGCCCCTGCACTACATTTTATTTTGGTTTAATCTATTCAAAATTAAGTTTATAATGGCCAGTACATTAATGGTACTAAGTGACTGGAACATTGAAGATGATCAGCATGTTTTAATATCCCAGCATTATTGTTTCTGATTTTTGTATATTTCTTATGGATGCGCGCTTAATTTGTACATCCAAGTTAATGGTTAAATAATTACCCCAAGCTGGCAATGGCTCAATATGTTGGCCTGGTCAACCGAAGATCCATTTCCAGTCAAGTCACCAGATTGACTGTTGATTTATATATTTTATTGTCCAAATCAAGTCACAAGATTGACTTTTGATTTATTTTATAAAAATCACTCATAATAATAAGTACTACTTATACTTATTTTTACTTATTGATAATGCTGATTGATGTATAGTTAATTATAATTGCTCTGAGGAGTTAACTGATCTTTTCTGATCTAATATCTAAAGAGTGATCTCTATAGATTGCTCATGCTCTTTTATATATAAAATTTCTTACATATTTTTGATATTCTCTTTAAAATTTTATCTCATTATTTAGATTAATTTTAATTGAAATATTTTATTTGGTAATTATATTTACCACTGCCCAGGGATGACCACCTGGATTCCCCATCTTGTTATAATTTATTTATTTCTTATTTATACTTATAAAATGAATTAATCTTCTTTTTTTTTTTATAGTATAAAAATGGTACTTATGTGGACTATGGGAGATATGTTTAAAACTGGATATTTTTTGATTCGAGAAACTCCAATGCAATTCTGGATATGCGGCTTTTTGCAAGTAACAATAGATTTTTGCATTCTGTTGCAGGTGTTCATATATCGCAAATCATCACGTCATAAACCGTCTGTTTTTTGACATTTTATTACTAGTTTCATTTAAAAATGTATTTTTGGAAACAAAACAACCCCTTAAATGATAAAGGATCTGCAGTCTGTTTTTTAAACAAAAATTTATTAAAGATGACAGATGCTCCAGTCTTCCAAATATCTATTATAAAATGATCTGTTATTGTATTATACTGCAAGTCATTTTATAAAAATTTGCTGTACTTTTCCAAGACTCGTATTATGACTACTTAAATTACAATTTTTTTGTGTATATATATTTTTTACGTATTCCTTGCTTGTGGACCATAAATTATATCTTGTAATAATATTTTTTATAGTTTTTATTGATATTCATAATATGAATATGAATGATATATTTTCCATTTCGAAGGCAAATTTATTTTTATATCCTGTATATAAATTCATTGTTTTTGCTTGTTTGTATATTGAAAACGGAACACTTTAAAAACAACTATCTTTTCATTTCCACTTACTTTCTTAGGTGAAAGATGTGATTAAATTTTCTAAGTTTTGTGGATTTCTTTTGCTTTAACTAACATTTCTGTATGAATTAGAGTTTTATCATAATGGCATATCCTGAGTTCTCTTTTTTCAAGCTTTTTCAATTCTCTGTTGAAGAGGGAACTAGATTTTGAGTGGATTTATAATATATATCCAAATCATATCTTTGACATCTTTAATAAGAAAAGGTTAGAGTCAAGCTAGTTTTGAAAACTTTCCATTTGCTGAAGAATTTATAACGAAATTAAATACTCCAACAAGTCAAATACTATCAGGGTTAAAAAATTCTTCATTGATAAAAATCTGTGTGAATTATTACATTACTTGCGGTGACAGATTTTAGAACTGAAGGTTCATTGATTGATTTCCAACTGATGAAAGTATACAAAATAATTTGATCATCTTAGCAACTGACTTTGTGAGTAAGAAAAGAATATATGACTTGTATTTTTATTGTTTAAAGCAAAGCAATGGCTTAAGAATACTCTTAACTATAAAATTCCACACGGTATTTACCAGAAATACAAATTAAAGATGCTCTCGGATAATAAGATACTGTTTTTCAAATCATAGATTATAAATAAACTCTTTCATTGTGTATACTAGAAAGTTTATTCTTTAACATAGTTTGTTTAGCATGCTTTCAACCAGGTTGTAGTCATAATCTTACAGAAACACTTGGAGTGAATTACGTAATTTATCAAGATAAATTAAAAGAATTAAGCATAGTATGTTAAAAAGAATAAATAAGCTTTTTTTAGTACACACAATAAAAGTGTTTATTTATAATTACAATTACAATAAGGAAAACTAGAAAATTGTACTAGAATTACAAATCATAAATGGTATATGCTCTATTAGTGTTGTTCGTATCAATTACTTTCACCATATTTTCTTCACCACTTTCACATAAAATTATTATCACTTAGGAAAATCATGTTTTTGTAAACCTTTTCTGAATTGTAATCTAGTTTCCTCCAGCAGAATATTTAAAAGTGGTTTGTGAATCAGAACTCATGATTTGTTTAATCTTCTATTGACGATCTTTAAATTCAAATTCATTATATATTTTTGTTTTTAATTGTTATTTTTTAAGTTTTTTGTTCTAATAATTGCATCTCAACAATTTTCACGTTATTGCTATTATTATCTAATAATGATGATAGAGTGCTCTTTAATTAAAGCAGTTTATATTTTAACATTCTGTAATATAAAGGTCAATAATTGCAGCCATATTAAAGCAGCACACAAAAAAATCTGAATTTGATGGTTTTTGGAATTTATTTTTTTCCTCATGCATATATTGCTTAAAATTATGAAATGTAAAGGTTTTGTAACTAACTATCTTCCATAATAAGCGAATGATGAAAATTTGAAAAGTTTAATTTATTAGGTTTATTATAAAAGTTTAATAATTCTGTATACAAATTTTTTGAAGTGTTCAACTTTCAATGCCTATTCTTGAATACAAAAAAATAATAATAATTCTAAAATTGTTAACGTTTTTTTTTAATATATATAAACAATATCTTATAATGATAGGTAGAATACTGTTGATCTGTTTTTATAGTCAAACAATTTTTACCATCCACCAAAATTATGAGGGAGTGCATTTACAGTTTTTATGATCCTTAAACTATTACTTTATCAGGAGTTACGATTTTCCTAAATGACCTGTTTTTTAATCTTAAATATGCACACATAATTAATACAGTACAGTAATAAAGAAATAAAATTACATAAAAAAATACATCTAAGTAAATACTTGCAAATTAATAAGTCTATTTGGCATGAATGTTAAGTTTATATTTTATTTTTGATTAATTTTATTTTTTTAATTAAGAAAAAAAGTTTTACTTGCTACATTATTTTGAAGGAAAAAAAAAAGTAGAGAACTAATTAGTAAATTATTATTATTTTTGATCATATAAAAATAAATATAGATAATGTATATTTAAATTAATATATATTATATTCCATACTTGCTTACGTTTCTGACTGCTTAGGTGTGTTTTAAGGACATGAAAGTTTTTGATAGGGAAGAGGGATAAGAAATCTATTGTTAAATTATTCTAAATCCAGCAAAATTGCTAATTTAGGAATGTTTGTATCATATTAGCAGTCTGTATCATTATTATTATTAACATGCTTGAGTATATAAAAACTGTTTGTCAATTATTTTACAAGATACTTAATATAACATTGTTTTTATTGTTGCTTTAAATCTTTCTTTATAATATTTAATATTTTTAAAAAAATTTTTTTTTTTTTTTTTCCCAATATTTGAAAACAGGAATTTACTATAAATAAAATGCCATATGTTTTGCCAGGGTTATTTTTTGTTGTTTGTTTTAATAAAATATTGTAACTGTGCTCAACCATCATTATAATTAGTGTAACTGAAAGGACAAAATGATACATATTATAAAGTCAGTTATAATTATATCATTGTACATAATTTATATAAAATATTTCTAGCATGTATTAATACACTTTATTATGTACATATTTATTTCTATTTACTTTTATGGAAATTATTATTCTAATTGATATCAATATGTAGAGTATTAAACAGGCAAAACTCTCCATACAGTAGTGCCACCTTGTACTAACCAGAGTAATCAATGGATGCCAGAAGGCTTGTGCATCCATTGATTACTCTGGTTAGCACAGGGTGGCACTACTGCATGGAGAGTTTAGCCTATTTAATAACAGTTATGTGCTAGCACAAGAGATGGTGATCATGTAATGTTTATGTAGAGTATTAACATATTTTAAAATTAACATTGTTTTTTATTTATAATAGGATTTATTACAGTACATTTAATTTCTTTCTTTCTAGTATAATGTGATAATGATTGTCTAGCATATTTAAACATTTCATAATAGATAATAATAATAAAAAATTATTGGAAAATAAGGGAGGAAATGGAAGCATACTTAACTTAAAAAGAAGAGAAAGTAAGTTTAGAATAGAAATATATTATTATATATATTTTTTAAAAGAAATTTTTTGACTCCTTAAGCAAAAATTACTGCAGTCGTACAATGAGTAATTAGTATTTGCAAATTGAAATTACTATACTTATTATTTTAATGTAAATTATTAGAGGTATGGAAGCTCATCATTATAAAATTATTGATTTTTTTATTTGCATTTTCTATTTTTAATTTTTTTTAATTTTGTGGTTTTATTGATTTATTATTTTATGGGAGATCCTTTCTAAGGAATTAAAATTTGTATTTTAGTAAGTTTTTAAGAATTTTTCCTGTAATTGATTAAATGGATAATGAAATTAGATGCAAGATTCAGAAACAAATAAAGATAATTAAGCCACAACTCATAGTTAATTTATAAGACTAAGGATATTATGAGCCAAATTTGATTAACATTCTTAAACTTACTTTGAGATTTGTGTTTTTATGATTAAGATTTATAACTGTTCCCAGAAAACCATCATGATAATTATGAATAGAAAAAACAAAATCCAATGAAATGTATGATTTAAATAAAGTCAGAGTTTTATCTGAAATTTAGTTGTAGCACAAATAAATAATATTTTGCCTTTCTATCCCATGCATATTAAATTAACTTTTTAAGTTGGTGTATATATTTTAATTATATATATATATAATTATTATTTAAAGAAGAAAATGATTAAAAAAATTGATTAAATTTTTAAAAAATGAATTTTTAATTATTATTTATGTTTTATTGAAGACCATAATCTATTGTTTTGTTTGATATGTACCCCCGTTTTATCATTCACTCAAGCTTAATTTTAACCAATAAGCACAAAGGTTTGTATTTTTCAGTAAATTTGATCTAGAAAAATAGATTTTATGAGAGTAAAATCAAAATAGGTTAGAAGAATTAGAATAATTTAAATTTTTTAAGTGTTTTATTTTATTTAAAAACAATTAATAAATAATTCACTATATAACAACGTAAAGATGTCGAGCATTGGTGGTCGAGAGGTCAGCACAGCAGCCTTACACGCAGTTGTCCCGGGTTAGAGGGTTCGCTTCTGGCCAATGCTATGACACATGAAAAAAAAAAATGTAAAGATAATGAAAAACTTTTTATTTTTAGTGGTTTTTATAATAACTCATAACTAGCTTGAAGTTTGGAGATGGAGTAGAACTTTTAACTGGCAAAAATATTACAAACTGAAATTTAAAATTTTTATTTTTTTTTTTTTGAAAATGTATTAACTAAAATGGCTACATATATATACGTAAGTATTAAAAAAAAAAAAAAAATTAAATTAATAATACTATCATTAATAAAGAAAAAAAATATTGAGATTTTTTATTGAAATTTAAAATATATATATATATTACTAAATTATTTTTATCTCATTCCAGAATACTCACCTTATAATACTAAATCATCCATGCACTTTACTATTGTTAAACAATGTTTTATTTACCGCCCTCTTTTACAGTTTACAGTTTCAATTGCCCAGCAATCTTCTTCAGATAAAGTTCTGAAGAAGATTGTTGGGGCAGTCAAAACTCGGAGAATATAAAAGTTCTGAAAATTGTAAAAGAGGGTGGTAAATAAAGCATTGTGTAACAGTAGTAAAGTGCATGGATGATTTAGTATTATATGGTATATATTTGGCAATGCAATAAGAAAGAGTAGTTAAAAACTCATTTATTATAAGACAAATGAGATATGTTCAAAAATAGAAATGGAACAAATATTTTAATGGTTGTTAGAACTTTTATTTATGGATTTTTTAATGTAGTATTTATTTTCAGTCTTCATAATGAAATTTTTTTAATTTGTGTACTGAAATAATTTAAATTCAGCCTTTAATTTTTTTTGGCTGATGCTACATCTTTCAAATGTAGTTACATTAATTAAACTTAATATTATAATAATAAAAAATTAAAATAATAATATAAACAATAAGCTGTTGTCAAGCGTTGGTGGCCGAGTGGTCAGCACAGCCGCCTTACAAGCAGTTGTCCCTGGTTTGCGGGTTCGCTTCCCGGCCGATGCTTTGACACATGAAAAAAAACAAACAAACAATAAGGTGTTTATTATTTTCATAGCATTTTACGATTCTTCAAGATTGAATTGTCCCGGGTTAGCGGGTTCGCTTCCCGGCTGATGCTATGACACATAAGAAGAAAAAAAAGATTGAATTACTTAATTTATTTTTATTACTTCAAATGCCTATTATTATTCTAAAGTTTAGAATATTATTTGATGAGCTTTATCGAAAGAGGACTCAGCTTTAGGTTATAAAGAAAAAAAAAGAGAAACCATTTCCAATCAATGTGCGCAAATTTGAATTAGAAATACAAACGAAGGGAAAATCAATATTATATGATTTACATGTATTCTTGCTATTATTACCTGTTAAAAGTTTGTTAAATTTTCTATGTAACTTGCTTATTTATTAGTAAGTTAAATAAATCAAAGTGTCAAGTAAAGATGCTGTTGGAAATAAACAGCCAAACATAATCTTTGTCACCTGTAGTTTTTAAGATAACAAAATGAAGCCTAATATTTTGTATTTGGTCCTTTTTTTTTTTTTTTGATATTTTCAATGCATCAATAACACTGACATTTTTAGTTGAAAATCAAATTTTCAGAAATTTCAGCAGTAAATGTTTTGTATATTTTTATATTAATGATGGAGCTGCGAGGGGATAAATCCCCCCTCATCCCTCTTTTAATCGCAAGTTTTTTTTTAATGATGGCTCATATTTTTAAATCATTTGATCTTTTTTTTTTTTTTTATCAGTTGCTATTTTAATCTTTATAAAAGGAAGATTTGCCATAAATGTTTATGTCAATGTTTCTATCATGTTTATTATATATATATAAGCCTGTTTGTTGATATATTTTATATTTTATTTTTATGCAAAATACAAAATTTAATAAAGTTATATTTAAAAAATATTTCTAGTTATTGTTTTAATTTTATCCTTATTCACATAATATTTGAGTATAAGTATACTTTATATACGTGAAGTTTACGACTAATATAGGGGATTTGAACTCAGATTTTCAAGCTTCCTTCAGCTATCCAATCTATCTCATACAACTAATATACATGACTACACACTTGCGAAAAAGATAAATGATCTCCAATATATGTATTTCGTGCTAAACCAGCACATCAATTATCCAGATCATTCATCTCCCACACATATATATACTCAGTCCTCGGTTTATATTAAAATAGAAAATCTTCAAACTTTAATGGACAGGCTCCAATCTACGCCACTTCCCAACTCTTCAGCCATCCACACTATTGAAAATCTGATGATGGAATGTCCAAATCGCTTGTTAATGTCAATATTATTGTCTTGTTCATGTTGACATTAAGTCACTCTGACACCTCGTATATAGGGCTTCATTCATTTAAATATCCAAAAGGATGGGGATGATACAGGCTGAATATTACATCTAATCTAAAGTATATTTGTATGTAAATGTTACAGATTCAGCCTGTATCCTTCCCATCCCTCCTGGGTGTATTTAAATGGTCAAGGTCCTATATATGAGGGGTCAGAGTGACTTAGTGTCAACATGGGCATGACAATAATATTGGCATCAACAAGGAATTTGGGTGTTCCACCATCAGATTTTTAATGGTATGAATAGCTGAAAAATTGGAAGATAGAGTAGATTGATGCCTGTTTGAAGATTTGCTATTTAATATAAACTGAGTACTGATTATGTATATGTGTGTAAGATGATGAACTGAACCAGCACAAAATAGATACATTGGAGATCATTTATCTTTGTTTGCATGTTTGTAGTCATGTGTAGTTGATTGTATGAGATAGACTGTATAGTTGAAGGATACCTGAAAGTCTGATTCAAATACCTATATTATTGTATAACAATAAAGTTTATAAGATAACTTTGTTCAGATATTTAAGCTATATAAAATTATTATTATTATCATTCATCAATAAAACAAAGTTTTATGTTATATAAAGAGCTCGCAAATAAGCTCTTAACAAGCTTTGCAGAATATCGCTAACCCCAGACCGGTTTCTGCTACTGGCTTTCTCAGTGAAGTGCTAGGATATTCAAGCATTAGATTAAAAATACCAGGACAAGCCCAACACTTTATCTAATGGATAGCTATTAAGTAGAAAATCTGAAATTTTCAGACATGCATATGTCTTCCAATCCAGCTATCTAACTTAAATAGTAATATGGGACTGAACCAAGTTCAGATGCACCATATATTAATAGCTTTAGCAATATAAAATCACCAAAGCCTTCACAGAAAAAAATAAAATTACAAAGAAATCAAGTCATATGTCACATGACCTAATTTAACAAACTTGTATTACAAATGTTATATAAAGAGCTTGCAAATAAGCTCTTAACAAGCTTTGCAGAATATCCCCAAACCGGTTTCTGCTACTGGCTTCTTCAGTGAGGTGCTAGGATATTCAAGCATTAGATTAAAAATACCAGGACAAGCCCAGCACTTTATCTAATGAATGACTATTAAGACAAAGTTATAAGATAATTAATTATTCAAATACTTAAATAATATAATATTAAAAACTAATAAAATAACACATGACTTCAGCTTACCGTAGAAATGGTGAAAAAGTGGGCCGCTATGATATATTACTATTAATCTTAAGAAAATTATTAGATACAAAATATTCTATATTTGTATATCATAAAATAGAAATAATTATATTTAAAAAAAGCAGCAACAAGAAATTATTTATACGAGGAAAAATTAGAAGAGTTGCAAACTTTAATGGAAATATAGGTTGTTAGTACAGATTTTCCAAGAATTTCTATTCCATTCGTAGTTAAATACCTTTAGAATAAATTTTTAATGTCAAAAATAAATACACATCTGTCAAGTCACATGGCTCTTAGGGCACCAATAGCTGTAACTCAAAAGATTTTGATTAAATATTTCAAATGTATTTTAGAAGTGACTCATTTTATCTTAGATTATTAATTTTTTTTAATTAAAAAGATACAAAATTATTTTCTTTGTGATTACACAAGTCACAAATTGATTTTTATTTTTATACGTCAAAGCATTGGCCGGGAAGCGAACCCGGGCCAGCTACTTGGAAGGTAGCTATGCTAACCGCTAGGCCACTGATGCTTGACAAATTGATTTTAGTTCAGAATTGCATGTTATTAAAAAAAAAAAATTAATGAAATACATCACTATAAAACTTAAAATAATATTTCCTAAATATATTTAAAAAATGAAAGAAATTAAATATTAGAATAAACACAGAAAACATATTCACTTTAAGGCATATATTCTCTTAAAAGTAGGTAGAGTAATTAACAACAGTTTTTATGATCAAAATATACTACTTGATCATCATCTGGTGTAGTGTACCATTGTTAGGTTCTGTTAACACAGTTTATTCAAGCATCTCGAGTGATGTCATAAATTAATGAGGCCTTGCAGCTTTCAAGTTTATACTATAAGCATGTATGTAATAAAAATTATATAACCTGTTAAAACTTAATTAAAATAACAAGTAATTAATACAAAATGGGAAAAATAAACTGTTTATTTGTTAAAATTACATTAATTGAATAATAAATTGACACTAATGGCATCAAAGTGACATTATATCATGAGTCAGATGGATAGGGAGAAAATTATAGTTATGAAAACAATAAATTACTTTAATTGCTTTTAAAATGGATATACAATGAAGCTGCAAACTATACTGTATATGACTTCAATTATATGCTATCCAAAAGTAAAATAAAACTTTAAAATTCATAAGTTTAATATATTTTATGGTAGTCAAGCAGCCATTTTTTCACATCTGAGTATCATAGGCAATCATATTTTTAAAAAAATTAAATAAATTTTACAGCATACTAGCAGCCGTTTTTCTGTCTTGGAGCATTGTACATAATTATGTTTATTAATGAAATTTTGTTGGTTTATGTTGAAAACACATTTAATTTTCCTTTGTTATCTTTTCTGAATTTGATATGCAGTATTTTGTTTAACAAAATGTTTTCTAAGTAAGCATAATGCTAAAAGTTGTACAAAATTTTACAACATAAATTGATTCTCATTTAAAAACATCAGAACAATTAGAGAAATAGTTTCTTGATATCAAAACCACTGTTATGTTTCTAAAAGAAAAAAATTATTGTGAAAAAACATTGCCCGAAGTATATTTAATTATAATGAAAGTCAGACATTTTGCTATTTACTTTATTTAAAAAACATAAATATTGTGCAGTAATTTTTTTATTTTTTCAATGAATGGTGCATGCATACACATTCAATAATATATATGTGTCTGCTTATTATTATTTAAAAAATTTGTTTATACTATAATTTTAATTTACATATGCACACAATATATTGTAACCCTCCCCCCAACATCTCTCATACCTTTTCTATCCACAAATACCCAGGGGCACCAATTCTATTGATCAAAAAATAAACTAATTTGATCTCGCTTTAAATTATTAATGAGACTTAAAATGCTGTTCTACTTTAGCTTAGCTCAGTTGGGGATTAAAGAGATCTATAAGGTGTAAAATGTATACTAGATATGGGAGAAAACATGATTAATAGGAACAAAACATCTATTAAGTTTTAAAATAAATAAGTAATTGGAATTGGTAAAGTTCTACCATCTACATTTACAAGTTATAGTCTATACCTCATCTCCCATCATCCACATGCTCATTAGTAACTTTTAGAAAAGATCAGTGAAAGATTTAAAAATATAGCTTGGAAGATTAACATAACAAAAAGAAATTACAGGATTAAGCTATAAAAACCTTTACTGAGCCAAGAAAGTAAGTATTTTTCTGATTTATTTAATAAATTAATAACCACTGTAAGGTTAAAATGGCATTGGGAAAATCAACTGTAAATGCATTTATGTTGAAAAAAAAAATGCGTCTAGCGTTAAAGTTGATAAAACCGATAATAACCAAAATAAACAAACATGCTAATATATTGAAAGTAATTTCAAAAACACAGGAAGGGGAAGGAAAAATACAGAAAATAGTAGATTCAGAGAAATACCAGTAACAGAAATTAATGATCTACAATTGCAACAGGACAGTAACCTTGAACCCCCCATTGATAAATGGAATCAACAAGAACTGCAAGACATAAACATTGGTTTCAATAATACGATTCCTAAAAAGTTGTTGCAACTTTTAAAAAAATTTTTACAACAAGATCTTTAGTACTAGCGGTAACAGATAGAAACCTCTCCTTATATAAATTTCTGAGAGAGTTGTTATATGAAAGCATAACTAAAAATTCGCTTTGGGATGCAATAGCAACTATTGGAGAACATCCTAACACAAGATATTTAGCACTCGAGTTTTTTAATGAGCACCAAAGAGAAAGATTTAAAAATGCTCGGAAATTATGCCTTGATTACAGTTGATAAATATTTGCAAAACTGCTACACCGGCATAATAAAAAATATATATTTTGGCTATAACATTCAGGATTTTAAAAAGCTGATGCAGCCATTTGTGGAAGGAATATATATTAAACCAATTTACTTAAATGATATTCTGATACCTATTGCAACTAATAGTTTTAATTTTAAAATAAAATTAAGAGAAAGTTTAACCCAGAAGATATATCAGCACAAATGGTTGATCAAGACCCTCTGTTAACTATATATATATCAGAGGGTTGAGGCCAAAATGCTTTAGATGTGAACGTGGACACATTGCAGCTGATTGTGGTCAAAATAACAATGAAACACACACCAACAAAGGGAGTTGACAGAGAAGAACAGTTGAGAAATGAAACTCAAATAAAAAATAGTAATACAGAAACAATGCAAGACAATGTTTTACCAAATACATATACTAAAAACACTGAAAGCCACTCAGACTTAACACAAGCTCAAGCAAGCAAGAAGTACACAAAATATATAATAACTGAAGAGGGAGAAGAGCAATACATTGTTGAAGAAAATAGTAACAAGAATGAACTAAAACATTATTAAATACATCAACAAAAATCTCAATTCCAGCTCAACACAACTATGAAAACAAAGGAACAAGTGATGACAAACAAATGAGCACACCACAAGACACAAAAATAATAATTTTAGATGATAAGAAGAGAAAAAGAGAAGATAGTGAATTATCTCACCCAAATAAAATTAGAAACAATACCAATGAACTTATCATGGAATCAATTACACCAAATTTATTGCAAATTAGCCAAACAAGTATAAGCGAAAAAAGAGGGTCAGGAAGACCCCCCAAGAACAAAAAAATTAAAAAGATCAGAATTGAAGAGCAAAACATCAAAGATCCAGAGCAAAAAAGGGAAGTCTTTGACACAACTGATGAAGAGATTGAGATGGCATATGAAAGATGCACAAGAATTGCTACCATTAGGATATTAAAACACATAGTGAAGAAAAGAACCAAGGGTATAGGATACAGAATTATAATGAAAGTTAGAATAGCTGCTATTAACATCAGAGGTCTGAACTCAATTAACAAAATATATAAAATCAAAAATTGGATCAAAGACACACAACCACATATAATTGGACTCCTAGAGACAAAAATTTATGCAGGATCACAGGTGGATCCAGAAGTGTTTTTGACTAGGGAAGGATTCAGTGCATTCTCCAGAGACTTTTCTTCACCATCAGCAGGCACTGAAATCTTTATTTCTCATAAATGTCAATTTACAAAGTTTGAAATATTTTACATTGATTCTAATCTACTGATGGCAATATTCCAACACAAGAGTATAATAACTAATGTGGTGTTTGTATATATGCCAATCCAAACTAAAAAAATCGAAACAATAATTGCAACTATTAATTCCACCCTAAGTGCTACATCAAATCCAACCCTCATCATGAGGGATTTTAACCTAACATATCAGGAATTTACACACAGATTGATTCATAAGATTTCAGTTCCTCTGGTGAGAGGGCATGGATTTTTACTGGGCACAGCAATGTCCTTCCACAATAAATGTTTCTCTTCATTAATAGACAACATTTTATTCACCAATATTCCACTACTTAATGATAATTAAACTCACTCCAACTACATTCTCTGACCACTCAGGACAAATCATCAGCATTAATCTTGAGCAGATTCAAATAGTGCCACTCCCACTAACTAAAATAATTAGAGCATTAATTTCAACAGCTACCACTGATTCCTATTTTCAGAATCTTTTATCTTGTTAAAAAAAATTAGTGAAATGAATCTGGGACCCATATAACAATAAGAAGCATACATAAACATCCTTTCATTTAATATCAATCACATTGCAATGAAGAAACCACCCCTTCAAGGCTAATAACATTGGCAGATCAATTACACAAACAAATAGGGATGATTAACCCATCACATCACACACAACAATATATTTTCAAACTTACACATACATATAATAATTTATGGGAAAGTCTAAAAAATTACCTAAAAATTAAAAAAAGTATAATTTGTCTCACCCAGCCACACACATGGACAAGGGAATACATTAAATGGGCCCTAGGAAACCCACCAAAAATCAAAGTACCAATAGCAATACAGAGAGAAGATGGAGCATATGCAGGCCATAATATGATCTGGCCAATCTATTAATACTTCAAAGGCAGCCTGCAATCAGATGAAAATATTTCAATGGTATCTCACATATTCGGGATCCCTGAAACTGAGAGACCATTTACCATAGATGACTTTGCAAAAAACTAGCTAATATACTGGAAGCTTGCCACCCAGGCAGCCCTGGAATCCCATTGTTTGTTTTGAAACACTTAAGCCGATTGATAGCAAAATATGTCTGTAACTTAGCCAATCAGCTAGCGCAAAAAATTCAGAACATAGATGGGATTTACCCTATTGCAATTGTACCATACAATAAGAAACAAAAAAAATATTCCCTCCATTGCAGACTTAAGACCAATATCCATGGGCCCATTGCCCATAAAAATAATAGAAAAGGTGATCAAGGAAAAAATTGAACAATATATATTACCACTAATTTCCAAAGTGCAACATGCAAAAAAAGGGATCATCAACAGTACAGCAACAGTACTTTTCAAGGCAGTACTCACATCAATTAGACATAAGAAAAAATATGCACCTATTGTAGTTCAACTGGATATTGAGGCTGCATTTGATTCAGTTAACATTAAAGTTTTGCTGGAAATGCTCAAAAGCACCAACATTCCTAGAACACATCTATACATCATTGCGAATCTACTTATCAGTAGAGAAATACATATATCTATCAATGGAAGAAATTCACCATCTTTCACACCAAACCAGTCTTTATCACAAGGTTCACCACTTAGCGCACTGCTTTTTATATACTACATCAATTCTCTCATTAAGAATATACAGAAAACATTTGATGGGATTCAGATACCCAGAACAACACAGCACATAGCTTGTGTAACATTCATGGATGACATTACAGTTTTTCTCTCATCCAAAAAACAAATTCCACGACTGCAGCAGTTACTGGAAGAATACACTGCTCATTATAAGCTTAAATTCAACCAAGCAATAACTTCAGCATAGTCTCTATTTACAGAAAGACCATGTGTGATGATCTATCAGTCAAAACCAACATCTTTCCTGGGTTTCCCATTTCATTTGGGGATCATGGGGATGAGATGTCAAATCCAAGATAGGATTAAGGAAGAAATAAAATGAATTGCTGACTCCCTTTCAAAGACTTATATGTCTGACTTCTCCAAAGTGCAGTTAATTAAACAACTAATTATGACAAAAATCAGCTATTCACCAATTATCGAATTCTGAAAGGCTTTCATAGAAAAAATCAAAGCAATATGTAATCAGTTACTCTGGTCCAAGAAGACAGTTGCCATATCGAATAGGAAAATGTCTCAACCACTGATAAAAAATGGATTGGGTCTCCACACAGTTGAAATCTTCTACATACAAAAGTTGAGGAATGCAATTATTATGACTATGAAACAATTCCTGAAACTAATTGAAGTTACTCCTACTGACAGACCACCACCACTGGGAGCGTACATTTCATCCATAATTTATCCATGAAAAAACAATAAGGATATACCAGAACAATATGAGAACAAATATTCATATTGGGAAATATACAACCTAATAAATAAAGAAACTAATATAGATGAATCTTCACCAATGTTGGGAATAGATAACAAAAAACTAATTAAACAATTCAAGTGATGGGCATTGGAACCTAAGTTCTTCAACTTTATAATAAAAATGAACCTCACTGCTATGCCCACAACTTTTTTTCTCCACTATAAAAGGATGTATAGGGACATAGATCCATTTTGTGGACTATGCCACAGAGCCAAAGAAACAATCGAACACCTAATTTACAACTGTAAAGTTTGGCAAAAATAAGACAAATGACATGCAACATATATAGAAAAAAAAACACGATGGAGCAAATTATTAATGCATATCAGAGCTGAGCGATACCAAACATCAGGGCAGCTACATTTGTCCTATATTCTTTTTGGTGCACGAGATGCAGCTTTATAATGAGGAAAAATACTCGAAGGCATCCAGCCACATTCATTAATAAACTAATACAAATCAAAGATAGAGATAAAACTATTGTTAGACCAGATTTATATGCTGCAACTTGGTCACTGTTAAAAGAACAATCAAGACTATGAGAAATTCAAAACAAAGACAATTGAAAATACTGAGGTTGCAGCATTATTTATAAACTATAGAACAAGGAACAAGTTAAAAATTGCCACAAGAAAAAACTTATGTTTAAAGAAAAGTAAACCAAAACTGTAAATTTTACTAAATCAAATTGTAAATACAATGTAATAGAAACTATGTAAACCAAAGAAAGTAATAAAGTACCTTTTGAAACATAAAATTAATAAAATAAAGATGTAATGCTGATTTACTATACTATATGGTAAGTTAGAGTTGAATATAAAATAAAATATAACATTACTTAACTTTTAATTGTACAGTAATTTAAACTAAGTAACTGAATTAATGTCTAATCTAAATAATCAGGGAATATCTCAGGGAATTATTTTATTGCATGGCTTAATTTTAAATCTATACTTTCCAACAACTACTGATTAATATCATCAAAGTAATGACATAAATTAAGCATTATCCTAATAAAAATGGTAATAGTTAGATAATGAAAGAAATAGGGTGCGTTTTGATTTTGATTCATCATCTAAATAATAACTGAGTAATGAAATTTATGGAGAATCATTAAATAATCAAACATTTATGGTGTTTGGATCAAGCAAAGCAATGTCATCAGATCTGGACATGTTCATCATTAAATTATGGACTAGTGCAATAATATTTGGATATGTAGGTGTGTGTGCATGTGTGGAAATATAGAACATGAATGCATGTCAAAGAAGAATTCTGAACACAGCTTTAAATAAATAAAACATTTATTACAAGATAATTTAAATAAACATTTGGTTTTATAGTTTACGCATATACATGTTTTGGGGTAATTCTAACATCAATGATTAAATAGTCTCCATGGAAATAAACAACATAAGAATAAGCTTTCTATATTTTATTTTAACATATGCCAGCTATAAATCCATTTTAATAAGCTTACAAAAGAAAACATAATGCTAGCACTAAAATAATAAAACATGAAGCCCAAACTTCTTGGTATCTTACTTATAAAATATATTCAAGCTATCACTCATTTTTGATAAACCTATGATACAGAAACGTTATAATACTGTACTAAGATAACTAAGTATGAAATTAACTTGTTGGTATCTTACTTCAAATACACATACATCACCAGTCAATTCTGATATGCTCAGGAAAAATAAAACTCTGTTAAACACTGGCACTAAAATTATAAAGTGTGAAACTGAAATTCTTGGCAATTTTACTTCAAATGCACATCAAAATGATATGAGAGGGGTTTAAACCTATGAGTAAGAGGTTAAGCTATCCTTCACAAACCAAATACATAATTCTATTAATTAGCCATACTTTCTTTTCTTTCCTTCACAAACCAAATACATAATTCTATTAATTAGCCATACTTTCTTTTCTTTTGTTTGCTCATTCAAAATGAGGATGAAACATTCTGAGAGTTGATAGTATAAAATCTAAATAATATGATATGATTTGAAACAATGATTAAAGTTACACATTAATGATGGATTTCCTCCATACTCTCCAAATTAATAATATTTTATGCATGCATCTGAATTATGCTACCTCTTATAAAATAATATAACTAAATCCAATTGGTTTACTTATGAAATTGGGATAAATGTCATAATACGGATGATGGCAATAGTCAACCAAGCTTTAACACTAATTCTTCTTCAGCTGTTCTGTGAGAAAAATCAATTCTACTTTTATTTTCCTTTTTATCAGCAAACTATCTTACACTTGGCTATGAATGAAAGATGAAATGCATTCCACACAAATACATGAGGGATAAAAAAACATAATCATTTAAATAACAATACACAATGACTTCCAAGCCTAATTTCTGAGGCTTAAAACAAACTGGTGTGGACATGGTCTCATCACCAAAAAATAAGGGAAATACACTACTTGGCTTCACATACTATAATTCTTAAAATACAACTACTTAATTTGGAGGATATAATCCACTTCTAACAAATATTTCAACAAGCTAAAGGAAAGCTCTCTTAATCCCTGGCAATATATTACTAATCCACTCATGGAAAATACTCGTATAAATTAAGAGTTAATCTCAATCCCTGATAATACAATATATAACAAACAATTTCGTTCTGCATAGCCACTAAATACACATCAATCTAAGCATAATAAAAAAATAATAAATTCACTCTTAAATAAATCCCTAAACTTTCCACTTCTTTTTGGCACATTTCATCATCCAAAACCGATGGGAACTAAATTATTTTTACTTTCAATTCAAACATTATTATAACTGGATTAAATAACAGACCGGTATATAAGCATAATAACGCGTAAGCAATTTCAAATCATATTTGATAATAAATACTGTAACAATATTACTTAATAAGTGATAAAAGAAATGATGAATAAATCTCTCATTTCTGACAAGTATAATATTTTAACTTGGAAATATAATAATTATTATTAAATAAGCAAGACAAAATAACTATTGTAGTTGGCATTAACCCATAAATTGAAACAAAAGTTTGGTTTGGGACAGACAATAAATCTTTAAATTTGGCAAAAAATAATTATTAAGAAATAAACTTTATAACTTCTTAAAAACACAAAGATAAACAATATATTTTATACAACTACCTCTTCTCAAAAACGAGCTGTTAACTCCTTGATAGCGAACAGATATTTCTATTGCTAGCATACATGTATAGAAACACAAGTAGATAATAAAAACTATATTAAAATAATATTAATTACCCAGTATAATATCTCTCCATATTATACCTTTGCGAGACGTTCTTGAAGAGGGAAATAATCAAATAATAAAAATTTAAAAAAAAATCATAAGACAAATTTTTAATCTATCTATCTATTGAATGCTAACAAAATAATAATAATCATTAAAGCTTTTTCTTGGCTGGAATGAAAAGTTCATTTATAGTCTGTAGATGACATATCCTAGTCATGTACTAAATGAAGATGATCATTGGTATAATCATAAATATGGATAAACACAACAATTTCCTGCAGGGAGATAAATAATCTTAATTAGATTCAATTGGAGAGCATTTCAAAGTTCTCAGCAATAGCTAATGAAACCACTGGCAATATCACATATGAAAATCTTCATTATGGTAATAAATATCTAATACAGTATAAGTTGAACAATAATTTATTATTTAATTCACTAGACATGTTTGAGCATTTGTTCCAAGTTTTCAAAAGTCATTCACAAAGCAAATAACTAATCAGTTTATGAAGTCCATTTAAATTCACATGAGTTTATTAATAATATACTTTAATAAAAAAAATCAAATGCAAATGAGGAGAACAATAAAATAAAAGGAATTCATATCCAATTTCATGCTCTTCTACCCATTCATTTATCAGCACATTTAGAGATAAATCAATAATTCATTAATTATGTCACTCATTTTCGTTTCTTATTTCCAGATACAAAATGGTT
Organism: Epiperipatus broadwayi; assembly: GCA_028023455.1. Taxonomy (NCBI): domain Eukaryota; kingdom Metazoa; phylum Onychophora; class Udeonychophora; order Euonychophora; family Peripatidae; genus Epiperipatus; species Epiperipatus broadwayi. The sequence continues at coordinate 421,264 of JAQFVV010012407.1, forward strand.
AGGTATATAATTTATCAATAATAACAATAAAGCACGTTACAATAAGTTATTTTCACACATCCTTCCATTTAATCTTTATTTCTTGATAGTTAGCAAAAATTATCAACAAAGAGTCTCTGAAGTGTTTAATGAAAAAGTTGTGCATAAATTTTCCAGCATAACAATAAAATTCATTCATTCTGGTTATTTCTTTAATGTTAGAGATTAAATCTAGGTAAATCAAACTTTTAATGTAGACACACGTTTCAATTACTTCTTTAATATTAGAAATAAAATTTAGGCGAAATAGATTTGAACTATAAACACGCATTTGCTTTATTTCTTTAATATTAGAAATTAAAGTTAAATAAACTTATAATATAGGCACACATATGCATCTCAAATGATGATTTTAGAATTTAAATTAGTCAGTTAAAAGCAGGGAGATGTACCTTATTTTGGAAGTGATTTACATCTGCATATTTCCTCTTTTATTTTCCCCAGTAGAACTTCTGAGTTATTTTCATTCAGAAAATCAATAATAATTTTTACTTTCAAGCTTGGACCATGGTAGAACTAACTTATAGAAACAAAATTGTACCCAAAAAAACTTTTTATGGATTGTTGAAATCAGAAAAGCAATGGCAACCTTTTGTGAAAAAAAATCCCCTTTTTATATCAGATCATTACCCAAGCATCTGTTTTTCCATCAATCCAAGGCCACCTAAAAGTTCAACTCTGGAAAAAATTTGCTCCTCCCATTGCACTGGATTAATTAGTTACAGAATATGCAAGAATCTTTCTTGAAAAAGAAAAAAAATCATTTTGTCTTTTAAAAAAAATATTAAATTGAACCAAGAATAAAATATTCTGTATTTCTAAAGTAACAAAATAAAAAAATAATAATTATTATTTTAGCAAATAAAATATTTAATAGTGTATTTGTCTGTTACAATCCATTGATTCATTTAAAATGTAACTAAGCTGGTTATCCACAATATGGTTATGAAATTAAGTGTTTTTGCTATGAGACATGATATTTGGTGGTTTAATGAAGTACATGAATAGAAAATGAAGTAGAAAAATGGCACAAGCATACATGAACATCCATAAATACTGTACTACAGGTCCTAAACTGATTCGACTGAAATGACAGTTTCTATGCTGATGAGTCAAACATATTGCATTATTTATACTATGGATTGAAATATTAAAAGTAAATAAACCAGGAAAACCAAAACAAATGTCAGTACTGTTTTGCAGACAAATAAAACAAACTTGATCAACTTAACTGACAATTTCTGTGACAAGCCACCCCTCTTTCTAACATTAATTACTCACTAAAGAAAAATATTAAACATCTCAAAACTTTCAAATTATATCTACAAGTGCTTTTAAACACAGTTTTAGGTCATTAATAAAAAATTTAAATTTTTCAAGTTATTTCATTTTTTTTCAGTAAGATGCAAGCAGCTGTTACTGATACAATGCTATATAATTACAATTAATATTTCTGGTGCCTATCCAGAAGTCTGTAATATATGTTTATGTTGGAGAGTTCTGTAAACTTGCAATTCAATAAATGATATGTTTTCTATTCTAATCAAAGAATCAATAAAACAAGTTATATATGATGTATGCAAAGGAAGTTGGGATAGAAAATGTAGTTAATAAATCAGTTCCACTCAATATATATATATATATATATAATTTATATAAAAATTTTAATTCAAGATTTTTTTGGAATAACTTTTTTAGTAATAATAAAGTCCTATGTTATAATGATGATTAACAACAAACTAATTTGTGGTTATTTAGAGATAGAATAATATAACACAAATTTAGTAAACAAGTAAAAACTCTCCATATAGTAGTGCCACCTTATGCTAACCAGAGTAATCAATGGATGCCAGAAGGCTTGTGCATAAAATCCCCATCTAGTGCCTACTCATCCAATATCCCCAGACTAGATTCTGGCTTGTGGCCTTCATCAGTGAGGAGATTTAGGTGCAGTGCTCTCAGATCCAAGGCTCCTCACTGATGAAGGTTACAAGCCAGAAACTAGTCTGGGGATATTGGATGGGTAGGCACTAGATGGGGATTTTATGCACAAGCCTTCTGGCATCCATTGATTACTCTGGTTAGCACAAGGTGGCACTACTATATGGAGAGTTTTTGCCTGTTTACTAACAGTTATGTGCTAGCATGAGATGGTGATCATGTGATGTTTAGTGGTATAACACAAAGTTGTATTATATGAATAATTTTTTTTAATTCTTTAATCTTATGTTTTTTTTATCTAATTAGAAATAAAGCAAATATACTTTCTATGATAGAAGGAAGAGAAACAAGAATAAACTTGTTAATTAAAATTTTGTCTTTTTGCAACATTTTGATACAGAGTAATTAACTGTGATTATAAGATAAAATAGATTAGTCATTGATGTTAAGCTTTCTATATAACACAATGATTTTGTAATTGTAAGAAAAGAATATATTGTTTTTCAAATTGATCTTAGAAAGACAAACTTTGTTAGAGTTTAGTTTAATATGTTGTTAAGCATTCAAATGAAAATTGGAAGAGTTTGTTGGACAATATTTGAAGGGCAGCTTTTGCACCAATTGTTGTCAAAATAAACTAATCATCTTAATTTAGCATATTTTGCCAAAACACAAATTTTATTTATTATTTTGGGCATCAGTTCATGCATTTTATATACTAAATCATTACCAATAAGGATTTTTACAGAGATTTTTCAACGACGCATCTAATTATAATTATGCATTCTTTACTATATTTAGATGTCTTAATAAAATGTACATTTAGCAGAAAGGAGGAAATAAAATGTTCCTATAATAAAATTAGAAATCTATAGATACAAGGCGCTTTAAGATTCTAAATTTTATTCTGAACAATGGGATATTCATAATAAATAATTTATTAAAAGTTTGATGAGGTATGTAATGTCAATATTTATGATAGTTGTTTAAAGATAATATTGTAAAATGATAATTTGAATACCAAATTTGTGTAAGGATATTATTATAATCACTAACATTCCATTTAAAACATTTGAAAATTTCAAAAATATTAACAGTTAAGGTTAATTTTTTAAGATTACAAGTGCAAGCAATTATGAGATTTAATAATAACTGCCATTTATCTATTTTTTCTTTAAATATATAATCGATGTATTTATTTTATTTAATACATTATTTTTTTATTTTATTAAACAAAGAGAAAACTCAAATATCGACTATTATTAATTATTGGTTAAATAAATATTACTTATTTGTTAACTTGTGGCTTCTTTTATGCGTGGTTTCATAATCTCACTTATTCGTTATATCAGGGGTGGCCAATTTTTGTGTTCATAAGATCTACTTTTTATTTTAAAAATGTGTTGCGATCGACTTGTTGTCATAGTCGTAGTCTAAGTGGAGGGTGGTGTGAAATACACACTATTTTTATATATCTACCTAGTAAAAAATAATTATTTAACAGGCCAAAAAACTCATGTCTGTGGGAATTAAAGCAACATGAGTAATTATTAACAATATTTATTAACTCAAATTAGCTACATTAAATTAAGATTAATAATATTATTTTCAATAATAATACGACTTAGTGGACTTCACCTATCTAGAATTAAAAAAAATTTAGAACAAAAACAAAAAAACTTGAAAATCTTGACTTAATTTGTTTCACTCGTTACCCGACAGCTCTTCGCGATCGACCAAAATAGTTTTGCGATCGACCGGTGGATCACGATCGACTTGTTGGACACCCCTGCATTATATCATACTTTCCCTTTTCAACGGCCATATATAATATGAATGAAAGAGGAAATCTGAAATGAAAAATGGTTCATAAAATAAAAAAAATCAACATCCGAAAAGGAAAAGTGTGTTAAATGATTTCTGAAAATAATTTTTCATTAATAATAATTTATATAAATGTTTAACTGAAACACACAGGCTTATTACATACCTGTGTCTATATATGTAATATATAGGGTATATGAACACAGACTTTCACACAACCCACCACTCTCCACATTATCTCATAACACTGACATACTTGAACATATATATGTTGAAAAGATAAATAATCACCAATATACGTATTCCATGCTAAACCAGCAATCATCAGTTGGTCTAGATTATCATCTCTACACATATATGCTATAAGTGCTCAGATATATATTAAGATAGCCAAACCTCATACTTTAATGGACAGGCTTCAATCTACTCCACACTTTAAAAAAATATATTTCTATGTGTAATATTGTTTTTAAAGTGTTTCATTGCAACTTTGACTTGTGGAAGGCAAAAAAACCTTTAATCATATCTATGTCTTCTTTATCAATTTTAAAATCAGCTGCTAACAATGTCATCGTAATCTTGATGTAGTAGCAGGTGTTAAATGGAAAATAATTTGCACTTGTATTGAAATTATTATAAACTCTTCTGATGAACAGTGCCACAAAAATTTATAGAATTAAAATCTTCTGTACAAATAAAATAAAAATGAATGAATTTTGTAAAAGATAAAAAGGTAAATTATTTTTTTTCAATAAATATCCCACAGCACAGCAAAATCTCTTCTCTAAAAGTTCCTCCTGGAGAAGCAGCGAAGGGGAAGGCAATACTGCCAAAACTTTCCAATTTCTTGTTTATGAGATTTCAGCAATTCTCATCCTTGTTTTGCTCTCTGTCTAAGGATAGCTAAATACCCATTTGCTGATCAATGTTAATAGTTAGCTGTATTGGTTGTGCATTAACTACCTAAGAGACAAATCCTAAGCCTCTTGGAAATAATTTTATTTGGCCTTATCTGACCTCTAGGTTGTAAACGTGGTAGCCATGCATGGTTGTGGGGTGCTTTCATATTTTTTTTTTCATATTAAAAAAAAAAGGGGGAAAAAAGAAAAAGTGTTTTGTTGTTCCCACATTATAGGCTAATTTTTTTTTTTTTTTTTTGAAACCCTTTTGAAAAAAAAAAAAAAATTTTTTTTATTAAAAAAAAAAAGGCCCTTTAAAATTTTATAAAAGATTTTTTTTTTTTACATTCAATTTCTCTTTTTGTTGTAATATTTTTAAATTTTTTAGAGGGGGGTGACTCTTTGGGGTTTATATATAAAAAATCATCATATTTTTTGTTGTGTTGGTGGATGTAATTAAATTCCTTGGGTTTGTGTTTTTTATTTTTTTATAATTTTTTATTTCTTTACCTACTCTTTTAAAAATTAAATAATAAATTAATTATTTATTATTAATTATTATGATGTGTTTTTTTTTTTATAAAAAACAACAAAAAAAGGAAGAAAATCTCCTCAACCACATTTTTTTTGTTTATTTTTTTTGTTTTTTTATATTTTTTGTAAAATATGTGGATGTAAAAAACTCTATATATTTTTTCCCTCTCTTTCACCCAAAGTAAAATAAAGTGATGAAAGGAGGGGGGTGGGCATACCCCCCCCTTCCCCTCTTTCGCCTCTCCCCCCCCCCCTCCTTTTCTTGTTTTTTTTTTTTTTTGTTTGTGGGGGTGGGGGGGGTGGGACTGGACCTCGCTCTTCTGGGCTCTTGGGACCCTCCCCCCCCCCCCCTCTCCTCCTCTTTCTCTCATTTTAATAATAAAAAAAAAGAAGGAAGGGGGGGGAAGTTATGTTTTTTGTTTTTTTTTTAAATTTTTTCTTTTTTTTATTTTTTTTTTTTTTTTTTTTGGTTGAGTGTTTTTTTATAAATTATAATTTTTAAATTTATATTTTATGTTTGGTTTTTTTTTTTTAATATATTTTTTTATTTTTTTATTTTTTTATTTTATTTTTTTTTTTTTTATTATTTATATTTTTTTTTTTTTTTTTTTTTTTTTTTTTTTTTTTTTTTTGATATTATATATAATTGTGGATATGATGATGGTTGGTATTTGGAGGGGGGGGTTGTGGATGGTTTTGGAGTATATTTTTTTTTTTTTATATTTTTGTTTTGATTTTGTTTTTTTTTTTTATTTTTTAAATTTATATATATATATATATATATAAAAAAAAAAAAAAAAAAAAAAAAATATATATATATATATATATTTTTTTTTTAATATTAAATATATATTTTTTTGTTTTTTAATATTTTTTTTTATTTATATCTTTATACTAAAATAATAATACTTAAAAATAAAAAATAAATAAATAGAAAATAAAAAAAAATAAAAAAAAAAAAAAAAAAATATTATTTATTTAATTAAAAAAATATAAAAAATATTTATTTTATATATATTAAAAAAATAAATAAAAAAAAATATATAAAAAAATTAAATATTAAATAAAATATATATTAAAATAATAATAAAATAATAATCATAAAAAAAATATTTATATCATCAAAATCACCCCATCACAAACCCCCCATTCACCCCCCCCTCTCTCTCCTCCCCTCCCCCCTCCCCCCCCCCCCCCCCCCCCCCTCCTCCTTTCTTCCTTCCCTCCTCCATCTCTTTCTTTTTCTTTCTTTTTTTTTTTTTCTTTTTTTTATTTTCTATTTTTTATTTTTTTCTTTTCTTTTGTTCTCTCTTTCCCTCCCCTCTCCACTCCTTTCCTTTTTTTTTTTTTTTATTTTTTTGTCTTTTTTTTCTTTTTCTTTCCTTTGTTTTTTTCTTTTTTCTTTCTTCCCCCCTTCCTCCCTTTTTTGTGTTTTTTTTGGGTTTTTTTTTTTGTTTTTTTTTTTGTGTGTGGTATTAAATTTTTTATTTTTTTTAGAATTTTTTTTTTTCTAAAAAAACAAAAAATATTTTTTATTTTTATTTTTTAATATTTAATATTAATTTTTATATAAATTTTTTTTTTAAAAAAAATTTATAAAAAATTATTTTTTTTTTTTTTTTTACCCACATCAAGCAAAATCTAAATGACTTAAATAATCTCCATTTACTTTTACTCCTTTAGCTTCCCATTTTAATCTACAAAATACTTCTTGCAGCATGCTGCTGTAAAAAGTTTTGGATATATGGAGTCACCCTGTCTTACACCCTTTTCAATGTTGATTTTCCTACTATCATTATATAATCTAATTGTTGCTGTTGCATTTTTATAAATATTCTTTAAAATATGACAATATCCTGGATCTATACCTTGATGATCCAATGCTTTAATCACTGAAGAAATGTGTATAGAATCGAATGCCTTTTCATAATCTACAAATCCTAAGCATAATGACAACTCATATTCATTTGTCCTTTGTATAACTTCTCTCAATACCTGGATATGATCTACTGTACTAAAACTACTTTTATATCCAGCTTGTTCTCTTGGTTGGTGGAAATCCAGTTTTTTCTGTAGACGAGTTGTAATTATCTTAGTAAAAATTTTGTATAAAACTGATAAAAGACTGATAGGTCTGTAATTTCTAATATCCTTTTTATCACCTTTTTTAAATATTAATATTAATACTGCATTCTTCCAATCATCTGGTACATCTTTATCATTTAGACATTTGGTATATAACTTTGCTAAAAAAATTTCTATTTCTTCACCTGCTTCTTTTAATATATCAATTATAATTCCATCATTACCTGGAGCCTTCCCTTTCTTCATAAATTTAATTGCATGTCTCACTTCCTCATTCAAAATTCTGGGCATTTCGGAAGATATAATAGGTATAGGAGGCACTTGTTCTTTATTACTATATAATTCTTGATAGAAGTCTTCTACACATTTCATAATGTCATCTCTCTTTTTAGTAATAATACCATATTTTTTCTTATTGCAATGTTCTTAATAAATTTAACACAGGAAGTGATCATCGATTAGTAAGATGTAAGATACATGTTAATGCAAAACTAGAGAGACAAAAATTATTAAGAAAAACAATATTTAAAGTTGATATTCCTAATCTTCAGAAACATTCTAATGAATTTAAATTAGAACTTACAAATCGGTTTCAAGTATTAGTAGATTTTGAACATGATTCAGATTTGAATGACATTAATATGAAAATAACTGATACACCTTTAAAAACTGCAACAAAGATGGCTGGTAGAAAAAAGCAGCAGTTGACCAATAAAATTTCTACTGAGAGTAGAGAATTTATGAAGAAAAGAAGGAATATGAGGATATACAACAATGATGCATTAAAAAAGATTGAATATCTCGAATTTTGTAAAATGGTGTGGAAAAGAGTTGAAAATGATATAAGAAAGAATAATTGTGAACTAGCAAGGAAAGCTGTAGAAGAGAATAAAAGTCTAAAGAGTGTAAAACAACATTTTGGTATATCAGAAGAATAATCAGCTGTAATTAGGTTTCTCTGGAAGATAGCATCTTTAAAGGCCAATATTAGTTAAAATGTAAACCTAACAACACTTTTTTTAGGAACCTCCCCAGATCTTAGATTTAAAATTTCACAACTGATAAAATGATGATAAGAATGCAAACTCATCAGACAAAATATTATTTGACAACTCAGAACATAACAAGAGAGCTGTAAAAATAAGGCATCATTATAACTAATTCTTTTCACAACATGAACTTCAAAAAATTAAAGATCTTTATTTGGCCAATAACCAATCAGATAATCATAACAATATTGCTTGATATATTAGTATCTATTTATTATTAGCTATAGGGTAATAGTCCCAAGATTAATAGATTTGGTCAAATGATATACAGACTATAAAAACAAAGAGAATAATTGTAACATGTTTTGGCCTTCGAAATTGATAGGAAGAAGTGATGTTCTTATGGATATTTGAGCCTATAATTTTTTTACATTTATATTATTACTAATAATCTTATACAATATTATTGTTATAAAAGAATCTAAAATGGCCTGTTGTTTGCTTTCTTTTTCTTCCCGCTAGATGGTTTTTTTTATTAGTAATCTTTCCTTCAATTCTCTTTGATTATAAGTTTATGGCCATAAACAAGCAAAACTCACCATACGTATTGCCACATACAGCAAGCTAAATTAATCAATGGATGCCAGAAGTTTTGTGCATAAAATCCCCATTTAGTGCCTACTCATCCAATGTCCCCAGACTAGTTTCTGGCTTGTGGCCTTTGTCAGTGAGGAGCCTTGGATCTGAGAGCACTGCACCTAGATCTTAGCATCTAATGCAACCCTCCAGCCACCACCTTTTATCTCCACTTAACTACAAAACTATGAGTCTTAAACTAAAAACACCTTAATGTTTTCAATCCAAGCCCATTAGCTTATATAGTCATATGGGTCTGAACTCAGTTCAGTACTCATACATTTTGGTGTCTTTGGTTCTTTAATAACCATAGCCACCACTATCCTATTAGGCAGGATTGGTTTTAAGCCAATAAACATCACATGACCACCACTTCTTATGCTTGTGTATAACTGTTGTTAAAACAGGCAAAACTCACTATACGTATTGCCACACACAGCAAGCTGGAGTAATTAATAGATGCCAGAAGGCTTGTGCATAAAATCCCCATCCAGTGCATAGTCATCCAATATTCCAACTAGTTTCTGGCTTGTGGCCTTCGTCATTGAGGAGCCTTGGATCTGAGAGCACTGTGCCTAGTCTGGGCATATTGGGTGAGTAGTCACTAGATGGGGATTTTATGCACAAGCCTTCTGGCATCCATTGATTACTAGCTTGTTGTGTGTGGCAATACGTATAGTGAGTTTTGCCTGCTTTAACAACAGTTATACACAAGCATAAGAAGTGGTGGTCATGTGATGTTTATGGCCATAGTTATCATTTTATTTTTTAAAGCAATGTATTTTTGACCTTTATCTGTATGTCTTTAAATGATTAAAATATAGTTTAAAAGTTTTTCATCTACCCTAATTTTTTACAATTTTTGACACTGTCTATGTGAAATTGTCATTCTAATCAAGATTTGTTAAATTTAAAATATTTTTATCACTTTATGATATGTATTCCATATGTTAGTTACAAGGAGGAAATAGAATGTCAATTAGTATAAAAACTTTATTGCTTTTTATAAACTCCAGTGTGGCAAAAATCTTTATTTATAATAAAATAAGGCTTTTATTTACTAAATTGTAAACAGAGGATCAATAAAATAAGCCAGAGATAATATCTTTAAAATAATCATAATGACATTGTAAAAGAAGTATTTTAAATAATTATATAAAAATTATAAATTTAAAATATTTATAACTTAATTTCAATACTTTTTTAAAATATTTTTAAATAATGTTATAGAAACAGACTTTCATTTGAATTATTTCAAAAAATAAATCCGTAGATTCCATGCCTGAAGGAATATGACGCTTTCACACTAACAATGATAGATACATTATATTCAAATTGAATTTTTACTTTTCAATTACTCCATTTTTAACCACGTCAAATCCTCTACCTAATAATAATTAAATATTCATTTAGTGTGCATGAGTGATCTGGAGAAGAGAAGCTAAAGATCGGAGAAGATGGATTAAACTTGGAGAGACCTTCATCCTGCAGTGGATTGATAATGGTTGATAATGATGATGATGAATTGAATATCAGTTTGAGTTAGCTATGGCTGACTACTTGAAAGAAAAATTCTAATATAGGCCCACTACTAATTCACAAGAGCCTTCAATGAAAATGAATTGGCTAAAAATCCTAGTCACTAAACATTCTGTTACATATTTATTTTTTTCTCTCTCAAAAAAATGGAACTTTATAAGATGCCAATTCTTACATGTATTACAAATTGGGATTTGGATTGGTAAATTATATTATCCCAATTATTGGTCTATACAAAAAAAAAAAAAATCATAAATAATTATATTTTCAACTGCAAATTTTTCTAAAAAATAAGGCCTAGACATTTTCAAAGAAAGTAAGAAACGTTTTTACAACTAATAATGCATGGAAATATGGCATTAGGCATCTTTCTGTCTTTCTGGAAGTTGATCAGTTTTTAAAGGATCTATTTCCTATAAATCTGTGAAAGGATCAGGTATCACATGTATTTAGAAATATGATCCATTAAGAAAATTCAGTTTAATGACATAATAGAAAAGCAATAAAACATTATAAGGGTGGGAAAGATAAGATGCTGTCGACTGAGATACTTCTCATAAAATTAAAGAAAAAGTATTTAATTTCTTAATATACTGTTTGCAGATAGTTGAAGACTATTAAAAAGTATGAAAATAATGAAAGATACATTTGCAAAAAAACATCCTATGAATAATCAGAAAGGATTTGACAATGAAAAGTACTTTCATACAAAACTGATCTTAATTAAAGATATGATAGTACAGATCAACAATAAATATGTATTTCTACAGTACAGGCTTTTTAATACCTGCACTTCTATATGTAATATATAGGGGGTTTGAACTCTGATTTTCACATGGCTGTCAACTATTCATGCTATCTCATACTGCTGACACATTTGCTCACACATGTCAAAAAAGATAAACAATCACCAATATCCGTCCTTCGTGCTAAACCAATACTCGTCAGTTGGTACAGATTATCATCACACATATATACAATCAAAGCTCAGCTTATATTAAGATAGCCAATCTTCATACTTTAATGGATAAGCTTCAAATCTCTCCACCCCACAACTCTTCAGCCATCATTTCAATAATTATTAGTGAGAGATCATAAAGGAAAAGCAAAGTACTATATGTTTTAGCTAATAAGGCCTCAATGTAAGAAAGATTAAAAAATGTTATCGCCTGCATTCAACTGAAAAGAATCTAAGTATCCTTAAAAAAAGATTTACATATTGCAACTCTATCTTTAGTAGAAATAATATGGGATTGATTAGTTAAAGAACTGCCAAATAATATTAGATATCAAAATGAGGCAAAGGAAAATACATCTGACTTAGTTGAACTACAAAAAGACCAAAATGTAGCTTAACCACAGAAAATATCTAGTCTAGCTGGAAAGTACTAGACTAAATTTCGAAAATAGATTTTTGCTATTATTTCATTTGAGTAGAGAATAATGTAAGAGGAATAAATGGGTTACAAAAACATGAGAACATTTTGTTTTTACTATTACCACTTTTGAATAATTTTTATTTTAGAAATACAGGAGACTTTGAGAAATTATTGAAAGATGATTTTATGACTTGGAATGGTGTGACACATTAATCTTTGACAAAAGTATAATTATATGGAAGAAAGAATTAATTTTAATTATATGTTCAACTATTTTCATCATCTATTTATTGTTAAATGTTTTTGGGACTTTATATTTGTTAATATAAAATTTAAGGCAATGCTTTAACCAATTAGGTTATTTTGTCAAAGCCAGTTGAAATTTCATGTGCGTACCTGTGAGTCCTTTTCTTCATTTTTTAAAACAAGCTTAATGAGTGATTTCCAAACAGTATGAATTATTACTCTATCTTAACTTATGGGATTGTTTGCCATTGTCATGTAAGTAATTTATTTAAATTTTCTTCTCTTGGTCCAACATTTTTGTCTTTTCCCAATTGAACATATATATTCATTGGTACAACATAGTCTGTTACTTTAGATATATGTAATAGGTTTTTCAACTGGTTTCATCAATATACATACTTGTGTATTCCTGATATTTTGTAGATGCAATTTTTGTTTTTAACCATTTCAAGTTTAGGTTTTGTAGAAGTTAGAATACCTGGTAGAGTGCTAAAGCTTTAGAAAGCTGACTAACATTAATTTGACTACAAATTTTCTTTAGTTTGTCTGTAATCCCTGGCATGTGTGGTTATAGTGAAATATCTATAATTTTTTTTTTTTTAAAAGCTAATGACTGTTAATAGATTTCCATTTTTTATGAGAATTTGTTCCGTGTATATATATATTTTTGCCAAATAACTGTTTTCTGTCAAGCATTGGTGGTTGAGAGGTCAGCGACCGCTGCTTTACAAGAAGTTGTCCTGGCTTAGCGGGTTCGCTGCTATGACACATGGGGGAAAAAAAACTGATTTCTGAAAAAACTTCTTTTGCTCTGTAAATATTTGCGGGCGTGTGTTTTCTATAAACTACAGTTTTGATTTTTGCCATGAGGAAATCTTGTTACAAGAATATTTAAGAATGCCAGATGTTGTTTTTTTTCTATTCTATTATAATGTTACTGATATATAACCATGTAGTGATACAACAAATGTATTATCAATATAGCAAAAACAAATTTTAGATGAACATTACGTTGGAGAATAAAAGTAATATTTTAGAAATACCAAAAATAATTAAGTATTTTTTATAATACGAAGAAAGCTATTAGCTGTCTTAAATTTGATAAATCTGTAACCATTCTCCTTGCTAATAAAGGCCATGCTAAATTTGTGATGATTACTACTGATTATGATAACAACATAAGAGAACTCTCTGCACATGAATATAAAAAAGTGGCAGGATGGCTCAGTTGGTTAGAGCATTACCTTAAAATTCAATACACAAGAATCTACAGGTCCAGATCGAATCCCATGCTAGTACTGTCACTGGTAAAGTCAGCAACACCTGAAGAAGAGCGAGAATAATACCTATCGAAACATTGTGCATATACTAACCTGCTGGATGTGCTATTACTGACAGTTGAATGTATTTGGAATATTTAAATAAAGTTAAATTTTTCTAAAGATATTCAATACTCATATTAGATGCTGAAAATAGTCCAATATAAAATTACAACTAAAACACCATCATCACAAATTTTCAGAAAATCACAAACAGTTAAATTGTTTAGATTCTGATGGATCTCTGAGTAAAATGTCTATCCGTGATGTCTGTTGCTGACATAGTTTAACACAATAATGTGAGGGAACTCAAGAGATAAATATTACGGGATTGTTTCAGAAGGTCAAAAATAATCACTTTGCGCAATTGAATGAAATTGTTGTTTTTGTCTGACATTTTGATAACCAAATATTACATAGCCCCTCAAACTGCTAATTAAATTATTAGTTTTTTTTCCTGAGGCTTACATTGATATGAATAAATAATGTATCTATTATTAAGAAAACTTTGGAATAATTCTAATAAAATATAGATCATAATAATATCCAATTCTGGCCTAGAATTCAATGTGTTGAATTGTATTTAAAATACTCGAATTCATCATACTTCTAACAGGCAAAACTCCCCATACAGTAGTGCTATTCAGTACAAGCCAGAGTAATCCATAAATGCGAGAGGCTTGTGCATAAAATCCCTATCTATTGCCCACTCATCCAATATCCCCAGACTAGTTTCTAGTTTATGACTTTTGTCAATGAGGAGCCTTGGATGTGAGACCACTGCACCTATATCTTAGGATCTAATGCAACCCTCTAGCAGCCATCTTTTATCTCTACTTAACCACAAAACCCAATAATATTTTCAATCCCAAACTCATTAGCTTATAAGGTTATTCGGTCTGAACTCAGTTCAGTACCTATATATTTTGGTGTCTTTGGTTCTTTAATAACCATAGCCACCACTATCCTATTAGGCAGGATTGGTGTTAAACCACTAAACATCACATGATCACCATTTCTTATGCTTTCTCATAACATATAGTGGCACTATCATATGGAGAGATTTGCCTGTTTTAATAATAGTTACGAGCAAGCATAAGAAATGGTGATCATGTGATGTTTAGTTGTCATCATACTTAGTTTGAAAATATGATTTTATAAATTTTCAATTCTGTGATAATAATTATACTTATAGCATCACTATGCATAAAGTCTTTAAAATAATAAAAGTTCACAAATAATTAGAGGAGAAAAATAACTGTATGCTATTGGATTTTAAGTTGTTTCTCTTTGATATGTTTAATTATAAACATTTAATTTGTGAAAAATATAATTTGATGAAATTTATTCTATTACTTGGATATCCACATATGCAATTTATTTTAAAAAAAGAAAAGGTGCCAATATAATTTAATTAAATTATTTTAAACTTAATAATTTATTAGCTTTAATATTAAACAAAGGCAAAACTCTCCATACAGTAGTGCCACCCTGTGCCACCCAGAGTAATCAATGGATGCCAGAAGGCTTGTGCATAAAATCCCTATCTAGTGCCTACTCATCCAATATCCCCAATGATGATGGCCACAAGCCAGAAACTAGTCTGGGTATATTGGATGAGTAGGCACTAGATAGGGATTTTATGCACAAGCCTTCTGGCATCCATTGATTACTTTGGTTGGCACAGGGTGGCACTACTGTATGGAGAGTTTTGCCTTTGTTTACAACAATTATGTGCTAGTATGAGATGGTGATCATGTGATGTTTAGCTTTAATATCATGAAATTTTGTCATATTAAAGCATCTATACTTTTTATTAAAACAGGCCAAACTCTCCATACAGTATTGCCACTCAGTGACAAACCAGAGTAATCAATGGATTCCAGAAGGCTTGTGTATAAAACTCCCATCTAGTGCCTACTCATCCAATATCACCAAACTAGAAATGGTGATCATGTGATGTATAGTGGTTTAACACCAATCCTGACTAATAGGATAGTGGTGGCTATGGTTGTTAAAGAGCCAAAAACACTTAAATTTATGGGTATTGAACTGAGTTCAGACCCATATGACTATATTAGCTATTGAGCTTAGATTGAAAATATTATTGTGTTTTCAATTTTATTCTGATAGTTTTGTAGTTAAGTAGAGATAAAAGATGGCTGCTGGAGGGTTGCATTAGATCCTAAGATATAGGTGCAGTTCTCTCAGATCCAAGGCTCCTCACTGATGAAGTCCACAAGCCAGAAACTAGTTTGGGGATATTGGATAAGTAGGCACTGGATGGGGATTTTATGCATAAGCCTTCTGGCATCCATTGATTACTCTGGTTGGCATTGAGTGGCACTACTGTATGGAGAGGTTTTGCCTGTTTTAATAACAGTTAAGTGCTAGCATAAGAAATGGTGATCATGTGATGTTTAGTGGTTTAATCTATACTTTTCAATATAATTTCTGTCTATAATAAATGCAAAATCCTTCTGAAACCCTTGCACTCATTCTTCAATAAAAAGCACAACTTATTCCATGTATAATCTTTCTGACTTCCATTCGTGATGAATGTCTTGATCAGCCATAAAAATTCAGCAATCTTATCAATGATCCACATATAATTCAATTTTTTTTATATATACCTGGGTCTCATTTTATGCGGATTATTTTAATGCGATATTGAAGCTATGCGATTCATGTTTCTTCTTAATATCTTTCATATTTCATTATATTTATTAGATATCAAGAAATTTAAATTATTAATAACTTATTTTCACTTGAAATACTTTTTTTTTCAAAAATGTAACGTTATATTAGCAACTAACGTGAATATGGCCTGAAGCTATCTTAGCTTCTATGTAAATAACCTATTTATACTAATGAATAAATAATAATAATAGATTTATACTTACATATAAAAATATCGCTATAAATATTCAAAAAAATTAAACTTTTAAAATATATATTTTGTTATATATAACAGAAATAAACAATCTTTTAGATTTTTAAAATAAAAAATGAAGATTTTATAAACTGAAAATAATCTTTCTAATGATAATGTATAATCTTTTTGTTTTGATTGCCATCTCATTTTTTAATATAGAATCAGAAAACCATTAACACAACATAAGACTGAAAATAGTGCTAGTTATACATCACATCACGAATAAAAATAAAGTCATTAACAGGTTTCTCTGGGCATAATTGCTGAGAGATTCTTCACTTCGTTTAAGGAGAAGCTACAATACATCACATCACATCGAGTCTGATTTCTTTCTAGTTAACAAATGAATGCTAGCGTAATGATTAAAATATGTATGAAAAATGTAAAATTAAATATTGTAGTTAATAAAAAAAGTTTGTCTTGTATTAATTTTTTTCAAATATTTGAAATTTTTTATTAGTCATACTTTATTTGCTTATTTTTTTAATGCGAATTATAAAGTAATTTTTCGTTGCTGCTTTGCTTTTATGCGAATTCTGAAAATTACAGACCCTATCCCCCATTTTTCAAGGTAAGTTAAGTCTATTTTTGTGTGATTTTTTTTAATGCGGAGTTTTCTGTGGAACCTATCTACTACATAAGACCCAGGTGTAATTAATTTTATTAATTGAGCAATTAGAAAATATGTACAATCAATAATGATTTATCCTTCAAGTTATTAAAGATTTTAATACATTTTAATATATTATTAAACATTTTATTCAGTCAATTCCAAAAAACTAATGTTTTTCCAATTCTCTAAAAAAATAAAATTATTATCATATCTCATTAAATCTATCCTTAATAATGGACAGACATAAATTTGTCCATAATGTTGTTTTCAATAATTAATAATAGTTCCAACACAATTGAAATAAAACAACTATATAAAAATAATAAATATTTTTTTTATTGAACCGCTGTCACCCTATATTAGGGCCTTTTTAATACTCCTCTAATGTTCATTTTACATAATCATTTTATGAAATCAGATAACCTATTTACATATATATATATACTTCCCCCTCTCCCCATTTTTTATATACATATTATTTTTATACAATAAATAAAATTACATTAAATACAATTCAATAATTATATACATATATTATACACTATAAATTATATATTACTTTACATTAATTTAATGGAGTTTAATGTGATTATATTAGAAAAGGGTGTTTTGAAAAGGCCCTAATATAGGGCAAAAACCGGTTCAATAAAGAAAATACTTATTATTTTTATATAGTTATTTATTTCAATTGTGTTGGAATTATTAATACTCATTAAATCTAATACACTTCAGAATACCTGTTGTATTAATTTTAAATGAAAGCTTTTTAGAAAATTTCGGTTATTAAATTTCGGTCAAAATTTATTTCAGTGTGATGAAAAAAAGTCTTATGATTATCAATTGATAGAAATTATGATACAACTTTGCACTACCGTTTCTTAAATTTAAATTTTACACTTTTTTTTAATATTAATTACAAAATGTTCAGAAAAAAAGAACAATCCAGAAAATAAGCCCATTATGAATGAAAACACAATATTTTCCTGATAATTTATTGAAAGTCTTTGAAAACATGCAATAATAATCACATGAGACTTTGAAAGGAAATTCTTTTACAATGTAAAAATAAATCATGCAACCAATGATCATAAGATTATGACACCATCCTAATGAATAGTGAAATAAATATTATATTTTTTGCTTTCACCATAAATGTTTCATTACTTGTCATATCAAATAAGGCAAAACTCTCTCCATACAGTAGTGCCACCCTGTGCCAACCAGAGTAATCAATGGATGCCAGAAGGCTTTATGCATAAAATCTCTATCTAGTGCCTACTCTTCCAATATCCCCAGACTAGTTTCTGGCTTGTGGCCTTCATCAGTGAGGACCCTTGAATCTGAGAGCACTGCATCTAGATCTTAGGATCTGCTTGTCAGTGAGGAGCCTTGGATCTGAGAACACAGCACCTAGATCTTAGGATCTCTTTGTCAGTAAGGAGCCTTGGATTTGAGAGTGCTGCACCTAGTTCTTGGGGATATTGGATGAGTAGGCACTAGATAGGAATTTTAGGCACAAAGCCTTCTGGCATCCATTGATTACTCTGGTTGGCACAGGGTGGCACTACTGTATGAAGAGAGTTTTGCCTTGTTTAATAACAATTATGTGCTAATATAAGAGATATGATCATGTGATGTTTAGTGGTTTACTTGTCATATCCATTGAGAATTACCTGTGATTTTCACCCTGCCGAATACCCATCTACTGACTAATATTGTATAAATATCTGGATTGACTAACTAAATTTGGATAAGGTCAAACTTATTTCATAGCTTTTCTTCTATTAGAGATCCCCAAATTTCAACTAATCACTAAAAAACGCAATTACTTTCTAAACATTAACATTAAAGAATCTATTTAATTAGTTGCTTATTAATGGTATCTAATATCATGTTGTAACAGTATCTAAATTATACATGTCCTATTTGACATTTTTTTTTGCAAATACGTTTATTTTTTTATTCATGGATAAATTCACAAGTTATATTAAGTATTTTAACAAAATAATCTTCATCTTCTATAATTATTTTAACATCTCATTAGTAAATATTTCAAAATGAATTTGTTTTTTCCTATCAAAAAAAAAAAACAACAACCCCAAAACTAAATGATTAGATTATTTCTTAAAGTTTTTACTTCTCCTCCTTTATTCTGATAATCAAAAATTTAATCTCTTTTTGACATTGATTGAATTATGTAAAATAAGATCGTTCTAATCAATATGACAACTGTTAAATCGTAAATTATGGATTTCACATAGTACAAGTTTGCAATAAAATACGAAAACATTTTATTTATTTTTTTTAAAAAAATCTGTCATAGTAAAGCTTTTGTTTGTGATAAAATATTAAGTTCATTTACTTGCTATAAACAAAATGTCAGTAAAAATAAACGAATTGCAGATAATTAAAATTTATACTTTAAAAAAGATATTAAATTTAAAAAATTAATATATTAAGCATAATGTTTTAAATGTAAAAAAAAAAAAATTATTTAATAATAATGTTGGGTTTAAACTTGAATATATATTTAGGATGCTGTACGTTTATTAATTATCACTAAAATGAAGAAATATTAGTTATTGATTTGGCTATCCTATAGCCAACAAATTGATTTTTATTAAAAGTTATTTACATTTCAATTTTGTAAATTAATTCTACATTATTCTACATAAAGTTACTTTCATCTCACCTCTCTACTCTTATTTATAAATAAGTATATATATATTTAAAATTATCAAACACATTTTTAAATATGAATTTTTTTCTACAGTACAGGCTTTATTCATACCTGTACTTATACATGTAATATATAGAGGGTTTGAACTCAGACTTTCACACGACCCTCAACCACACATGCTATCTCATACTGCTAATACGCTTGATCACATACATGTCGAAAAGATAAATAATCACCAATATACGTATTTTGTGCTAAACCAGCACTCGTCAGTTAATCCAGATTATCATCTCCACACACATATGCAATCAAAGCTCAGCTTATATTAAGATAGCCAATCTTCATTTTTGTAATAAATAGTCTGTTTATATAGCGTTTGATTACATATGTAATATAGAAAAGAGAATAAATTTTCGGTTATGCACTTTTAATAAATTTACACACACTCACTTGTAAGCACAAGTGGTTCATTTATACTTTTTAAACTGATATTTACAGGTGAGTGCATGCAAATTTGTAAAAAGCACATGAGTGAAGGTTTATATCTTCTCTACATTACATACATAGTCAAGCACTATATAAATAATTATTTATTTCAGTAAATTCAAAATTTAATATTTATTTCTAATCACTGGTGGATTCTAGCTTTCTCCTGCTATAAAATGAATAAGTTTGTACAATTCATTTGTGATATTATATATCAATCACATAATAGATTAAATCCCTGATGTCAGCATGGTGAGCAAAGGTTAGCTTATCGAACACTAAACTAGAAAAAACACGCAAAAATCTCCATACAGTAGTGCCACTCAGTGCAAGCCAGAGTAATCAATGGATGCAAGAAGATTTGTGCATAAAATCCCTGTCTAGTACCTACTCATCCAATAGCTCCAGATTAGATAAAAGGTGGCAGCTAAAAGGTTGCATTAGATCCTAAGATTTAGGTGCAGTGCTCTCAGATCCAAGGTTCCTCACTGATAAAAGTCACAAGCTAGAAACTAGACTGGGGATATTGGATGAGTAGGCACTACATAGGGATTTTAATCACAAACTATCTTGCATCCATTGATTACTCTGACTTTCACTGAGTGGCACTACTGTATGGAGAGTTTTGCCTGTTTTAACAGCTTGAGCAAGCATAAAAAATGGTGATCATGTGATGTTTAGTGGTCTAACACTAAGCTCTAAGCATGAATGATTCACTTATACTTTTTAATCCAATGCTTATGGGTGATTGTCCATAAATTTATAAAAAGTACATGACTAAAGACTTATTCCCTTCTCTATATTACACACACATTATTATTTTTATCTATAACATTTTTGTTCTAATGGCCCTATTTTATTTTCATAATCTTTATCTAATTGGTCAATCTAATTTTGTTCTCTTCTTATCTAACTTTCTTCTAATAAAACTTAAAATAAATTAAATTATTATACATATAATTTGGAAAATATCAGTATTACCTAACATTACTCATTTCAGAAGTACAGGTAAAAGGTTATCTTTTACCTATGCTGCTTTGTTCAGACTTTATGTTTGTTTCACAATTAATGCTGCTGAAATAATATGATGATAAGTGATACTGGTAAGATCTGTTTTCTACAAATGAATTTCAACTAGCACTATATAACTAGTCCTATTTATAAAATTTAATTGTTTAATTGTTGTTGTTGCATGTTTATAAATGTTCTTTAAAATATGACAATATCATGGATCTATATCTTGATGATCCAATGCTTTAGTCACTGAAGAAATGTTTATAGAATCAAATGCCCTTTCAGAATCTACAAAGCATAATGGCAACTCGTATTCATTTGTCCTTTCTATAACTTCTCTCAATACCTGGATATGATCTACTATACTTAAACCACTTTTTGTTTTTGCAAATAATACTTTAGAGCTGCAGAAAATGTTGCAGGAGTTATCAAACGAATGTAGGAAAGTAGGACTAAAGATATGTGTTAAAAAAGGCTAAAGTAATGTTTAATGAATTTTTTCAAATATGAAAATAAAGATTGATTATGAGAAGAAGTTAACAGTTACAAATACCTTGGTCAGATTATTAATACAAATGGAATCATAATGGATGAAATTAATCATAGAATTAAACTTGATTGGAGTGCTTTTGGTAGAAATAACTTGATACTGAAATGAAATAAGCCTATGTGTTTGAAAAGGAAAGTTTTTAATAAATGTGTTTTACCCATTTTTATTTATGGATCTGAGACTAGAACATTTAATATAAGAGCAATACAGAGACTTCAGATCACTCAAAAAAGTACGGAGAGATGCATGTTAGGAGTATCAAGAAGAGATCAAAAATGCAATATAGGAGTAAGAGAACAAACAGGTGTTACTGACCTCACTGAAAAAATTAAAAAGACAAGTGAAGTTAGGCTGGACATATTGTTAGAAGAGATGATAATAGATGGACAATTGAAATCTTAAACTGGTTTCCAAGAGATTGTAAAGGACCCAGAAAGAGACCAGATGTGAGATAGATGGATGAAATAAGAAAGTGTGCAGGGGTGGTGTGGAGAAGAGAAGCTAAAGATCAGAGAAAATGGATTGAACTTGAAGAGACCTTAATCCTGCAGTGGATTGATAATGCTTGATGATGATGATTTATAAAATCTGTAATGGAGGTTTTTCTGGTTAAAAGATGTATTTAAACAGTCTTTAGAATCACCATCCAGAAGTAAATGATATTAAATATTTATTATCACCACATATAAATGTCAGGTTTTAAAAATTTGAAATGGATGGTTGAATAGTTGGAAGAGTGAGAAGATTGATGCCTGACCATTAACATTTAAGGATTTGCTATCTTAATATAAGCCAAGTACTGATTGTATATATGTGTGGAAGATTATGATTTGGTTCAACTGATCAGTGCTGGTTCTGCACAAGCTATGTATAATGGGGATTATCTATCTTTTTTGCATGTATGTGGTCATGTGTCAGTTGTTTGAGATGGAGTAGAGCGCAAATATAGGTAAAAAATCCTAAGTTCAAATGTCTCTACTTATAATTATAATTATGCTCTCTTTCGCATATGTTAGTGAAGCTGTAGGTATTTAATATTTAACATTATATAAGCTTAGCACTTTCGAGATGTAACTTTGGATCCCATACTCATAATTTTAAAAAATGATAACTCTTTTGTAAGTTGTTATTCATTTATGCAAATGTGTTTGAATGTTTAACTAGTCCATTGTTTGGAGAGAGCAAAGCAAGCTTCTCTTCTGTTAATGGCATTGGGGTCATTTGCAATACAATAAGCCTCTTTAATCTTTCTTTTGTCATTGTTCATTTTTATGCAAATGATTTGGGCAGGAGTAGGTTCAAATGAGTGCCCTGTGGTTGTTTGATTCTCCCAGAGTATCAATGTTTTTTCACTTTTGTTTTTTGCTCTGTTGTAATTTGTTTTTTGTTGGGAATATAAATAACAAATTGTAAACCACATTATAACATTTAAACAATAGTAATATCAATAAATTACAAATACAATTTTACAATGAAAAGAATTTAATTTACAAATAATTGCAAAAAGAGAACAATTAAAAAAGCATTATAGGTAGATAAATACGACCCTTGCTTTATTGATAGAGAAAAAGATTTATATTTACTTAAATAAAAATATATTTATAGATATATTCTAATCTTAATGTTATAAATAATTAAAAATGAACAACATTCTATAAATGTAAAATGTACTTATAAAGATTTCAATAGATAGGATATTGCAGTATAATGTAAACATTTGCCATATATTATGTTTTAAAAATGAATACAATAGTATAATATATATTGTGCCAGTCAAAATCGTGTATTCATTCAACAAGACCAATAATCCGAGCAAAAGTACCCTGAATCCAACCATGCACAAGATACATATGTCAGGACAAGGATGAATCCTAACCTATTTGCCTAAACTATTGCCTCTCTGACTAATGGATAACGTTTATGATGACACTAGCAGTACTTGGTTTTATTCCGTCCCAGCTGGAGGTCATGGTTCACATAGAGACTCAAAATTATAAAAGGGTTTATATGAAAAATCAATGATTTGATGGATTCTGACAATTGCAGATGATACATGGATATGATTTGACTCGATTACTAATGGTTTGAACTGTAATAATTATAATTCTTTATGGCAACATTATAAAGAAGTGAATTTAAATCAAGGAAATATTTAAATAAATGAATTAATTAACTTAGAGATTGGAGTGATGACAACCTAAGCTTATTTAAGATAACAATATTATAGGAATTTATTAAGGAATTTAGTACAAAATAAGTAGTCTTTGTTTATACAACTTGGTTATTTTCTTTAATTCGTTTTGATTGCGGCTTTGACAAACAATGTAAAAGTTAATTGGCGGCCAAAAACCAATCAGCAATAAAATATTATTAGCCCTTTTCAAGATATTACAAATAAATCTGTTTATATATATTACAAGATGTAAAAGATGTGCATTTAAAACATTATTACATTTAAAATCATTTGATATAATGAGTGTGGGAAGCAAAATAGTTCTTAAATAAATAATTGATAATTACACAGTCAGATTTAATTAATTACAAAATTTATTTATGAATGACATGTCATCATGTCAGAGAGCATTTCAGGTTTGCTAAATAAAGATATAAAATGATGAAGAAGGCAATATGCTATTATAGATTACAACAAAATAAATGAGGTCTGTTATGAACCTCTGGATGGCTTTACTAAAAGAAATTCCTGATATATACAGGTAGATAAGAGAAATGTTGGCCCTCTAGCCAAAGCATGTCTCTGAATAATAATAAAATATTTTGATGTGCTGTACTTCCCATTACACATCTTAAATGGCAATGCTTGAAAAAATCCCTTGGTATGAACTACGTCTACTTTGAGGGAATGTAAAAGGTTGGACTGGTCAAATTCCGAAGGTCGTAAGAGGTGATTAGCAAAGCAAAAATAATAATAAGTGATTGGTTGTAGCTATAAATACATAATGCCTTAGATATATATAAATAGATAGTGTATCATTAACAACATTATTAAATGAATTCCTGATTAAAATAATCAGTTCCCTGACATCGATAGAAAGTTCTCACAAATCTTAGTCCACTAATGATGAATCATATATATATATATATATATATATATATATATATAAAGAATTAACTAAAACATAAATTGTTTACCACACTTCACAAATATTTCATTTATTAATAAGTTCTTAAATAATTTCAAAGATTACAAAATAAGACTGTTTTAATTAACATAGATGGGCATTAAATATCAAACTAATAAATTGTAAATCATAATTTTAATATTTTCTAACAAATAAAATATATGTATGAAATATATATACTGATAAAATTCTATGATAAATTTTACTTAATTGATTCACTAAAATTATTTATTCTTTCAGAAATAATTACAGGGCTATTTTAAATTGGAGGTAATAGTAAGATACTTTTAAAATAATTTCAATCATTCAAATAAATATATATATGAGGTACAAAACTAAATGAGCTTTCTATTAATTAATTTACGGAAGGAAGTCTTCTTGTAATGATTTTTAAATAAAAAAAATAACAGGGGGAGGATTTAAAGTTAATAGCTCATTGAATTTTGTAGTTGGCCATTTCAGTAAGTCAAATAATCTAAACAAACCGACAAAAATTAATTTAATTTGCCGCATCAAAATAATGTAAAATTTTATAAGAATTGATATTTTAAATTGAATAAAATTAAAAGACACATTTTAAACCAAGCCGTATAAACATTACACAGATATAAAATATAAATTAATATAGATTTTGAAAACAACTAAAATAAAATCAATGGCTTGCTGTGAATTGGACACCTCAGAATCAATCAGTTAATACAGGCAGTTAATACAGTGAGATCATTTCAGGCTTCCTCGACACAGACAGTCTCTGGATAGATGTTTAAAGCACTGGAAAGGCATGGATGGGCTGGTGGAACAGACCTCTGAGAAGCAAACTACTGATCTTTTCACCCCGTCATTTCTTTAGGCATGATATATATAGATTAATCACTTCTCTTCAGTAAACTCAATAAACAATTAATCAAATTTTCCACTATTTATGTGTTCTGATCTTTATCTATAGGATTGAATCTACAGTGACAACTGCTAATTGCAATTGCTCTAACTGTTTCTCTAAGGTTGGTGCCTGCTTTGGAAGGAAAATCTATAACTCTGCATGAACATGCCCCAAGGGTTGATTTGCTAATTAAAAAAACAACAACAAGCATATTAAGTTTATCAGTCATTGTACTAATAAAATCTATTTAATTAAGGTTTAGATTAACAAAAATGTAGATTTTACTCAGAAAAATTTTAGGAATTTGGTACAATGACTTTCAAACATATTTGACATAAACTTAAGCAGAAATTTACAAAACATTTCTTACAAATATTACATTGTTGAAATAATTGATTCTCTAATGTACATTGATTAAAAGATAAATATAAAATGTTACCAACTGATTAATTGAAGAAAAAGTGAATTTTAATAAAAGAATTTAAAATATTTGTAACATTTTATAGATATCCAGGGTTCAATTCGATTTAACAAAATAAACACAATATACATTTTTTACAAATACAAAATAAATAAACTATCATAAAAGGTTAGTTTTAATTATAAAATAAAATTAATGAAATATAAAAGATTATAATATTAAAAATATACTTCCACCTATTATGAGATGGGTATCAGTTAATATAAGATTGGGTTTAAACCCATACTGGTGCTGATGACATTGGCACTAGGTGAAGCAGAGATATGTACTATATTTCCAGTTTCAATATATATATAGTAATAATAAGAATAGTAATATAAAAATTACATATTTGTAATATATAATGTAATAATAATAATGCTTATAGGAATGATTATGGAGATTTTTATTTTAACATTCTCATTTTTTATTTTGTTTGTTTAATTAATAGGATGTATATATCCAATATACATATATATATATATTAAATTCTGATCCAGCATATCAATAAATCAAAATATAGAAAGTCAATATATAAAAACTACAAAATTAATAAATTCGAGTATTTTGATAACAGAAACAAAAAATTGCACATTCAAAAATGCTACAATAATATATTAATAGTACTGAAAATAGAAGAATATCCATGAGATGCAGCAAGTATAAAAAGGAGTACAAATCTACTGAATAAATCATTGATAAAATTATGTGTTTACATAAAAAAATTCTGAAGATGATCTATATATGAACAAACTGAAACATAATAAATAACTAAAATTAGCACAAATTTCTGCACACACACACACATATATATATATATATAACAAAAGCAAAAAGTGCATCCACAAAATTGGTAAAATATAAAAATGATACAATGAAATAAATGTAAACTCATGATTTATAGGAAAGAAAGATGAAAATTTATTTAATAAATTTTTGATTGAATAATATATTTAATATATAAAAACACACATTCTCATAACCAGTTCCATATACTTTTATATTTTAGTTCTTATATAAACAGGCAAAACTCTCCATACAGAAGTGCCACCCTGTGCCAACCAGAGTAATCAATGGGTGCCAGAAAGTTTGTGCATAAAATTCCCATCTAGTATCTACTCATCCAATA
Organism: Epiperipatus broadwayi; assembly: GCA_028023455.1. Lineage (NCBI taxonomy): Eukaryota > Metazoa > Onychophora > Udeonychophora > Euonychophora > Peripatidae > Epiperipatus > Epiperipatus broadwayi. Next base: position 448,581 of record JAQFVV010012407.1, read on the forward strand.
TCCCCAGACTAGTTTCTGGCTTATGGCCTTCATCAATGAGGAGCCTTGGATCTGAGAGCACTGCATCTAGATCTTAGGTGCTAGCATAAGAGATGGTGATCGTGGTGATGTTTAGAAGTTCTTATATGTATGTCTATTATAATGGAAAGACATATTTATATAAAATATTTTATATAAATACAATTTGTAATGACTTACTTCAATCACTTTACAGCAATTTTTTATTATTAGCACACTCACAGCAACTTGATGTTTTGATTGTCCTGTAGTATTTCGATTGTCCTGTAGTTTTCCTCAGAGTTACTATTATTTTGGTTTCTTAAAAATTTCCAAAACGTTTTTAAGGTTTGCAAATTGTATTTCTATAAAATATTACAGCAAAATAAAAGAAGTGATGGAGTTAAGTAGCATTTGTGGTAAATTATTTTACTTTTTAACCAATAATATTTGATTAAAGGCAATAGTAGAAAGCAATAGGTATTGTATTTATTCACATTAAAGTAAACAAAGTTATAGCTAATTAATTTGATGTATTTTTCATTTAGTAATACAATTTACTTTTTTTAAATAAAAGATTGTTATTAAATAACTGACATTATAAAAACACACCCAGAAATATAAAAAAATAATAAATCAGCAAATTGCAAAGTCATATGATCAAAAAGACAATTTTTAACTAAATAGAATACTGAATAAATTTAGGACCGCGTTAATTGGAAAATAAAGTAATCTAAATGGCCTCTTACAAAATTTAGTTAGATTATTATGTTTAGCTACAGGAATAATAGTAACATCAAAGTTGTGCAAGGCAGTTAAAATAGTACTATAAATTTAAGTATTTCAATCTTTTTTAATCATAGGCATATAAGATATGTAAACATTGCTTATTTTAAATAGTTTAGATCTAAAAATAGGACCGCATTTATATTTTAAAAAGTGTCAACGTTTTAAATTAATATTACTGTTCTTAATGAAAATCAATTTATAAAGGAAGTATGTTTTATTACACAATCAGATGATTATAAGTTTTTTAGGGTGTGTGTGTGGGGGGGGGTAGATCATAAAAGGTAACTGCATGGTATTGGACTTTTTATGAGGTGTAACTTGATATTTTCTATAGCTGGAATTCCTAAATGTAGGAATAAAAGATGCATATATATGTAATAATGGTTTAGGTAAAGTATTATTAGCTATACTAAGAAAAAAAATATTTATATTGGGGCATCATTTTCCTTTCTGGATAAGATAAGTAACCAGTAAGCTTGCACATGTACCTATACATATTACAGACTAGCTACAGAATGAATGCAGTGGAAATATAAATTCCCTTAGTTTAGAAAATCATGAGGCCAATTATTATTTGATGATGGTATAATTAATTATATATGTAAAAGGAATCTGGAAATGAAGAATAGAGATCTAAGTCTAATATAATACTTTATTAATAACAATAATGTTTAATACTGAATAATAATAATTAATAGACATAAGTTTCACACATATCAATATATAAAACAGGCAAAACTCTCCATACAGTAGCATTAGATTCTAAGATCTAGGTGCAGTGCTCTCAGATCCAAAGCTCCTCACTGACAAAAGCCACAAGCCAGAAACTAGTCTGGGGATATTGGATGAGTAGGCACTAGATAGGAATTTTATGCACAAGCCTTCTGGCATCCATTGATTACTCTGGTTGGCACAGGGTAGCACTACTGTACGGAGAGTTTTGCCTGTTTTAATAACATAAAAGTGCTAGCATAAGAAATTGTGAACATGTGATGTTTAGTGGTTTAATATCAATATATATATTTAAATATAAATAATGTAAATGGTTAAATAAACTTTAATTTGTTATTACAAATATCTAAAGCTAGAATTTAATATTATTTCAGTGTGTAATGGCAGTGCATCCTGGTTTAATGACCATTAGAAAATATAAATGTATATAAAAAGTATCAGAGTAAGATTAGCCTTAATGAAAGGATTAAGGTTCATATAAGTAGGGTTAAACATAGGTATCTTAACTCAGTTTTATATATTCATGAATTGAATACAGGTCATAGAATATTGTTTGACAATTCTTCGGTTATTTTTATAGAAAAGAATGAGTTAAAGAAGAAGAATAAAGGATACTTTGATGATAAATCTTCTTGATTCCGAGGTTATCAATCTTATGAAGACTTCTTTTGATATTAAGGGAAAGTGGAGTTTGAAATGAATTATGGGAAGGTTTGTTTTTGTGTGTATATATATGTTTATTTTCTTTAGTTTGATTTTTACTTGAGAAGGTCTATTTGTAGTCAATGAAACCATGGTTGTGTAAGGATTTTGGATTTAATCTAGTATTGCATTGTTTTATGGTTTTGTACATATATATATATATATATATAAAGAGAGAGAGGAGAATATTGATTGAAGAGAATAAAGACTTAGCAGCTTGCTAAAAGAAATAATAATGTTATATAACAATAGCAATAATATGCATACATTTTATACAAATATTTGTTCAAATATCAACAGTTGTATATATAAATAAACTTATTTCTGTAAGCAATGAAAAAATATCTTGATTTAACACATATTCTGAAATAGTATCTAAAATATATAGTATAACTATGCATATCAAGACCATCAAATATATATAATTTAAAAATAAAAAACAATTAAAAATTTGAATTAAAACAAAATGCGAACATAAATTGAATAAATAACAACTCTGAAATTTTTGCCTAAGCTATCATTAAAAACACTCAATCTTTGCATGTATTTAATGAAAGGTTTATTGCATGAGAATTCTTTAAAAGTTTTTTTAATAATATGGTGATGTATCTACATGGATTTTTTATCTTTTGAATAAAAATATCTATTATAGCTTTGGTTAACTTTAAATTTATATTGTAACGTTTTTCGTTTTGCTAGGCCTTTACACGCTAATATAAACTGCGCGTGAGTTGATCAAGCTATGTCAAAAAAAAAGAAAGTTGTATTTCTATTCTAAAAACACAGCTATTTTTCCTGATCAACTTCAGCCTATTAATTGTTACGAATTGTGCTATTGACAAAATCAACTTTTAATTTTATTTAATATGGGCGCCAGAATTCCTAAGAATCCACTGAAATATGTCGCCAGCACCTCTGCAAGTTGTAAAACAAAAAAAATAAAAAAGATTTTTATTATATTTTTTTTATAAGGGCGTAATTCTACCGTAATGAGAATTAATGATTTTTACTATTATTAGTCCTGGGCGTATTGAAACATATTGGCAAAGGTAACTTACGTTTAAATCTTATTACACTAAAAATAAATTTAATAATAAAAAATAATAACTATTATTAATAACGCACAAATGAGAATTGATATTAGAAATATTTTTAATTTTGACAAACTAAAATACTTCATGTTAAGTAGCTAATTAATACCTTGGAGAGAACACATTTAATTCAGGTGGGAAATATCCAGAAAATATAAATATCAGTTAAAATAAACAAAAAGTTCTTGGTTAAATAAGAGTCTCTCATATAGAAAAATTAAAGTCACTATCGGGATTCTTTTATACGTATATTTTTACGAGTAGTTTTAAATAGTTAACTTTGTCACAATCAGGATAATTATTCTTACCGGTAAGTTTCATGAATTCAGTAGTAGATAACTATGCATAGTTTTTTGGTTATAATAAGCTCGGCCTTTTGGTTATTGCTTGATCTTGTGGTCCATTTCCCCAGTCAGTCACGAAGGCTTTTCCTGGTGTACATCATTAGGTCCGATGTCTTCAGAAGCTCCGGTTCACTGCGACATGCCAAATTCCTTCAGCGAAGAGCGATCTTGGATATATTAATGTTATCCAAGACCAACTAGAGAAACAAAATGAACAAGACGTTCCTTCAACCGGATCCCTCCTTTTTATATCCAGTTTTCAGGACTTCTGCGCATGCTAGTACCATGCCTTTTTAATCTTATCCAGTCTTTATAAATTTTATGTAATAAAGTCTTTATTTTCTTCAAGTTTTCGGCCATCTTTAATTAATTTGAGTATTTCTACTTTCAGCTTATCTTTTTTTACTTGCTTTTGGAATTCTTTTGTTCTCTCCAATTACTGTTATTACTAATCACATAAAAAAAAATAAGAAGAAGAATTCAACCCCTCATTGTACGTTTTTTTTTTAAAAAAAATTACTTAACAAAATTTTAAATCCACTTTTATCTTTTAGTTTTTTTTTTTTTTTACCCAATGCCAATACATTTGTAACGTATATAAATAAACGTTACAATATATATAATATAGGGGATTTGAACACAGACATTCAAGCTTCCTTTAGGTATCACTCTATCTTGTATAACCAATATATATGTTCGCACACATGTAAAAAGATAAATAATCTCCAATATATGTAATCCATGCTGAAACAGCACTTATCAATCAATTGGTCCAGTTTATCATCTCCCTCCCCCACATATATATAGTCAATGCTCAGTTTATATTGTTAGTAAATCTTCAAACATTAATGGTCAGGTTCCAATCTACTCTACCCTCCAACTCTTCAGCCATCCATACCATTGAAAAGCTGATGATAAAATACCCAAATCCTCTGTTAACACCAATATTATTGTTATGCCTAGGTTGCCTTTAAGTCACTCTGATCCCTCATGTATAGAATCTTATCCATTTATATACACATCTAGATTCCAAATATATAAATATTTATATATATACTTACACAACCATATTTTGGTGATATTAGAAATATTCAGCAGGGACCTTTTCCTACAGCTAGTAGTTTATGCTTGGCATAAATAATCACTCAACACTTTATGAATCTTGTATTTATGCTTGAGATAAGATTCTCCAAATGGTATTCTTTTGTCATATATCAAGCTAGGCACTAATTAATTACATAGTGGAGATATCTGCCCATCCCTTATATATATATATATATATATTAAATGAATTATGTACTGTACATAAGGAGTCAGATTGACCTCAGGTCAATATGGGTGTGACAAGAATCTTGGCCTTAGGGTGGCCTTTGAGCATTCCATCATCAGATTTTCAATTGGATGGATAGTTGAAGAGTTGGAGTGGGGAGTAGATTGAAGCCTGTCCATTAAAGAAGATTGGCTATTTTAATATATATCTGAGCACTTGTAGTATATATGTGTAAAGATGGTAATCTGGACCAACTGATGATTGCTGGTTTAGCATGAAATACGTATATTGGCGATTATTTATCTTTTCAATATATATGTGTTTAGGTGTATCAGTGTTATGAGATAGAGTGGAGAGTGGTGGGTCATGTGAACGTCTGTGTTCATATACCCTATATATTACATATACATTTATTTACATTGACATCATGACATTGATAAAATAATAAATGTATTTTCTGTTCTTCTGTTTTTTATATATTTGTTACAATTTATAAATTGAAGGTGAATTGATCTCTTTAAGATCCAAGCAGTGCTTTTTATTTATGACCTAAAAAATCTTAACAATGATTATAAAGAAACAAATCATAATTATTTTAATATCTCAATAAAAAATTAGTTTTAATTATAATCAGTATGCTTGTTTGACTGGTAAAGAATTTTCAGTAAATAAAAGCTATTTCTTAAGTATATCTGACTTATCTACTTTGACATATATAAAATCCTAGCAATCTGCCCTATAAGACCTACTTCTTAAGTATATCTGACTTATCATATATAAACTCATAGGATTCTACCTTAAACTAACACATTATGAACTATATTTTAAAGTGACTAAAGGCAAAATATCATTAATATATAATTATACATTTACTTGCAACATATGATAAGAGGTATTTATCATCTCTTGTATGAAATAAATATATGTGGTTAATACCACACACTTACTCAAAATACTCAGTAATAGGTATTTAATATTTCTTATATGGAAGAAAATAAGTAAATAAATATACTTGTGTTTTACTATGCTAAGCAAAAAAAATACAATCACTATCTAAGATATACACCTAAAGCTTAAGTCTACTAATCTTCTATTTCAATTCTACATTTACATCACAAAATAAGTACTAAAATATGACAAAATCCATTTCACTCTTGAATCAATGCATCTAAAACACTTAAGGTTAATAATAATATAATTAAATTTTACTAATCTATATAACCCTGTTAACTAATAAATTTATAGCGTATTCAAAATTAAATTTTCATAGTAAAGTATGATATGTATAATGTTTACAAATGGATGTGTTATATTCGTATAACTATATATCTTATTAAATAATCACCATCTTCTTACATCTTTAAGCAAATAATGTTTATTATTATAATAACAGTTTTGACTGTTCCTCACAATCTTCTTCAGATCTACAAAAACTCAAATATTATAACAATACAAACAAAACTTATATATACATCAATTACAATAATAAATATTATTTGCTTAAAGGTATAACAAGATGGTGATTATTTAATAAGATATATAGTTGTATATGAATAAGCAAAATTACTGAAGAAGAAGAAGGTAGAAGTACATACAGAATTATGTATTCATATAAAAGAAAAAGAAGATTTATCTGTATTCTTAAAAAACGATTTTCTTTGGGAAAGATAAAAAAAGTATTACAATTCATAATAATAAAAAAATTCAACAATAATAATGTTCTAATTTCTTTTCTTTCTTTTTTAAAAAAAGTGATGAATATGACAAAGAAGATTCATTCAGATGAGATCTAAATGTTCTTGAAATAAAGAATTTACTATAATTAGGTAAAAGAAGTTAATGATTCTTAGAAATGGTTACAATATGTGATCTAATTTAAATGTTGAAATTTTTTTTTCCAGATCAGGAATAGTAGCTTTTTTGACAATTTCCTTAAAAAGAGATTTCTTTAGGTTCTTTCGTCAGATATACTTCTTTTATCATTATTCTTTTAATGGAACTTTGGTAAGTAAGGCATGTAATGAAAGCTTTTATAAACCCTATTTTATTTTTAGCTGATTATCTTCAATATATATTTCATTTTTTATTTATTATTTTTAATTCTTTTTACAACAAAATTAATCCAGCTATATTAATTTTATTGAGCAGTAAGGTTTTTTTTAGGGTAAACAACCCCCTTTCTGTAAAATCTCTCTTGCCATCTGAATTCGCATAGTTTCCTTCAAGTACTTGTCTCCACAAGATGCCAAAATCTATTGTCTTGTTCAGATATCCATGCACACATCTTGTTCTTGTTTTAGAACAACATTGCATTCAAATAATACCAAATATTAAATAAATACTAATACTAAAATAACATAAATTTATTAAATTTTAATATAGCTTCTCCCTTATTATTATCTTTTTTAAATAAAGATTCTTGCACACACCTTCTTTTACTACAATAGTATTCAATAATAATAAATCAATTATCTTCCGTTTTTATTTAAAACAACCTTACATGTAAGTGTAAATAAAGAAAAATGTTAACTTTGTATCAACTTTCTAAAATTAAAAAGTTTAAAATGGAAAACAAAACAAATTGATACATAAAAATTAAAATTGATACAACCGTTTTATTTTTCAAGTCAGATATATGATTGCAACATTATTTCTAAAAATTATGCATTTTAGAATTCATAGCGGGGACTAACTACTACATTTCATCCCCTTATAAATTTTTTTTAAACCAAATTCTTGAAATGGATCATAACAGGAAATAATCTTTATCAAAGGATATTATTCTATAGGACCAAAACTTCCTGCTTAGCTTTAATTATTAACTTAATTATACTAACTCATAATAAATATCTAAACGTAATAGTTTTAATCATGATGGTAAAACATCAAACTTTAAAATTACAATACCTTTTTTAATACTTATTAAAATTATATATTTACAAGCATATTTCTTAAAGGCAAGGAAAGAAATAGATTACTATATAATAACACTACACACACTAACAAATACACTTTATATATATATATATATACAAGCAATATTGATAATTAGTATGTAAAGTAAGACTTAAAGTAAATGCCTTTAGTATTCTAGATATATGGGCTTTAAACTATATGCAGTATAAATTCCTTTTAGTTTATCAGGTGTATCTATTATATACATTTCCCCCTACTTTTCTATGTATTCAATAAGGTCCTTCATAGAGATTAAAAAAGCCTTTTGTATTGTTATTCCTGAAGATGATTAACACTGGGGGACATGAATTAACATAGCAGCATCAACTTTAAATTGATTTGACCTTTGTGGACATTGTGAGTTTGTTTTTCACCCATCTGTACTAAACTGTCTGTAACGCATTCCATATCAACATTATGATCCGCTTCCTCCTGAATAGTAGGTAAAGGAGTCTTAGTAAGTGTGGGCTCTTCATAACTGAAGTGCAAGTATATAAGTTGGTACTTCATAACCTGCTTTAATTGATTCACCCAATCTTGATAATTCCCTTTACATCCTAAATAATCTAAGCTTCATCATGACTCTCTCACATAGATTATACAGGAGATTATGAATAGAGGTCAGTATATACTTAAAAGTTTTGATTAACTTTTTCATTCTGAAAACATAAATGAGCTATCATGGTCTATAAGAATGGATTCAGGTTTCTCAATTAATGAAAAGTGAGAGGTTTACGTAACATTTTGTGCATTAGCATTTTGTCCTGGATACTCCAAGACATACATTAAAAACCCATCATAAGCCACCAGGATGAATTTTAAATGATGGTATGTCAATAGAGGCTCATAATAATCAATTGCTAAAATCTCATTTGGTTTATTAGGCAAAATTGGCAAAATTTCTCTGTATAAAAATGATTTAAAATTTGGTTTTCCAACAAATCTCACATGATTTCCAACAATTTAGTATGGATGCTTACATTTTAAGTGATTTAAACAATCTGCAACTGTAAGTTCCACTTTCCCCTCAATCTTTCCCTGCAAATAAGTGGGATAACATTCCTCCATGATTTATTAACTTTAAAGAACAGTAAACCATTGAATTGCTTGTAACATGGGACTTTATTGAATTTCAAAAATCTTACACTTTTCACTTTTCAGCAAAAGAAAAACAAACTATTATTGATTACAGTCGAAACTGAGTAAGATGGAGAATAAAGTTGAAAGAATAAGATCTGATGAAGACTGCATGGTACAGTCGAAACTGTAATCTATAATAAAAGTTTTTTTGCTGAAAAATGAAAGATTTTTGAAATTCAATATTATATATGAAGAGCAAAAACAGAGGAGGAAGAAAAGAATTTAGAAGGACTATACAACATGTGACTTTCTTATTAGTTGTTGAATGAGTGATTTCTACTAATTCTAATTCTCTTATTAGCTGATTGTAAATTATTCAATTTTTTTAGCTTCTTCACCACAGAATCACCAACCATCAATGAAATGGTAGCAAGGTTTTTTAATTTAATTGTATTCCTGCTTAACCTATCAGTGACTATCTTATTTTTGCCTGGGCACTATTGAATACTATATTCAAGTTGCTGTAGTAACAATCCTCATCATACTAAACATTCGTTACTTAAGTGACTGTTGTTTAAAGTTTCCAGGCTCTTACGATCCAATATCACAATGACCTGAGATCTTAACAGAAACAATTTAACAAAAGCTCAGACCACTGCAAGATCTTCCTTCTTAGAATAATGCAATTTTGCTTCTTTGTGTGCCTACTGTGAAAATACAAAATTCAGAGTTGCTCATCATCTATCTAAAATAACACTACCCCAAATCCAACATGGCTGCTATCAGTCTGGACAAAGAATGGTTTTTGAAATTTGGATAGCTCAATATAATCTCATTTTAAAATTTCAACTTAATAGAATCAAATTAATCTGTGTGAATTGGCAGCCATTTCAATCTTTCTTCCTTTTTTAATAACCAAGATAATTGAAGTGATTCACAAGCAAAATTTTTATAGAAATGGCGAAAGAATTACACAGGCTGAAGAAAGAACAATGTTATTTTCTATTCTCAAGCATTAGAAACTTTGGGATGTTCATAAATTTATCAGGATGGGACCTAATACTTTCAACTCCTACAATGTGCCCCCAAACATTGATCTCTTCAACAATAATAGTACTCTTTTTAAGATTTATCTTAATATTTTTACTTTGACATTCATTCAAGAAAGCCTGTAAATACTGGAAATGCTCTATCAAATTCTTTGAGGTGATGATAAGGTCATCAACATATATGACAATATTGTTTTTAACACTTTGACAAAATTCTATCCAAACAATGAACTAGGCTGCCTCCACTACTGATCAAACCAAAAGGCATGCATTGGAATACATAAGATTGCCAACTGTAATTAAATGCAGTGTACTTCTAATCATACAATTCATATTCATTGGTCCTTCTTATAACTTTTCTATGATCTACTGAACTAAAACCACTTTTAAACCCAGTTTGTTTGTTTTTTTGGTTGATTGAAATCCAATGTTCTCAGCAGATGAGTTGTAATTATGGTAAAAAATTTGTATAAAACTGACAAAAAGCTGATAAGTCTGTAATTTCTAATATATTCTTTATCACCTTTTTAAAATATTAATATTAAAAATTGCATTCTTCCAATCATCTGGTACATCTTTATCATTTAGACATTTGTTTTATAACTTTGCCAAAAAAAAAATTCTATTTTTTTTACCTGCTTCTTTTAATATATCGATTATGATTTCATCATTACCTGGAGTTTCTTCATAATGTAATTGGATGTCTCACTTCTTCATTTAAAATCCTGGGCAATTCAGAAGATGTAATAGATGTAGGAGGAACTTTTCTTTATTACTATATAATTCTTGACAGAATTCTTCTACCCATTTCATGATGTCATCTCTTTTTTTTAGTAATAGTTCCATCTTTTTTCTTATTACCGATGTAAATTTCCTTCCAATACCAAAATGATGTTTTAGATTCTTGAGACTTTTATTCTCTTCTACTGAGTTCCTTGCCAATTCACAATTATACATTCCTATATCAGTATCAACTCTTTTTCACACTATTTTACAAAATTTGAAATATTCAAAATCCTTCTTAATGCATCATTTTTATATATCTTAATATTTCTTCTTTTTTTCATAAATTCTCTAGTCTCAGAATAAATTGTATTGGTCAATTGTTACTTTTTTCTACCAACTATCTTTGTTACAATTTTTAAAAGTGTATCAGTTATTTTCTTATTAATTTCATTCAAATCTGAATCATGTTCAAAATCTACTAATACTTGAAACCGATTTGTAAGTTCTAATTTCAATTCATTAGAATGTTTCTGAAGATTAGGAATATCAACTGTAAATATTGTTTTTCTTAATAATTTTTGTCTCTCTAGTTTTACATTAACATGTATCTTACCCCTTACTAATCGATGATCACTTCCTGTGTTAAATTTATTAAAAACATTACATTCTTGAAATATTACAAAAAAATCTAAATCAGGTATCACATGACAAATTTAATAAGCTTGTATTTACAAATGTTATATATAGAGCTCACAAAATAAGCTCTTAACAAGCTTTGCAGAATATCCCCAACCCAGACCGAGTTCTGCTACTGAGCTTCGTTGGTGAGGTGCTAGGATATTCAAGCATTAAATTAAAAATACCAGGACAAGCCCAGTACATTATCTAAGGTATAACTATTAAGTATAAAATCTGAAATTTTCAGACATATATATATATATATATATATATATATATATATATATATATATATATATATATATATATATATGTCTTCCAATCCAGCTGTCTAACTTAAATAACCATATGTGATTGAACTAAGTTAAGATACACCGTATATTAATAGCTTTAGCAATATAAAATTGCCAAAGCCTTAATAGCAAAAAATAAAATTACAAAAAAAATCAAGTCAGATGTCACATGACCTGATTTAACAAGCTTGTATTTACAAATGTTATATAGAGAGCTCACAAAATAAGCTCTTAACAAGCTTTTCAGAAAATCCCCAATCCCAGACCAGTTTCTGCTGATCTTGTCCTGGTATTTTTAATATAATGCTTGAATATCCTCGCATCTCACTGCCAATGCCAGTAGCATAAACTGGTCTGGGGTTGAGGATATTCTGCAAAGCTTGTTAAGATCTTATTTTGCCAGCTCTCTATATAACATTTGTGGGTCATGTGACATCTGATTTGGATTTTTTTGTAATTTTATTTTTTGTAATTAAGGCTTTGGTGATTTTATATTGCTAAAGCTATTAATATATGGTGTATCTGAACTTAGTTCAGTCCCATATGGCTATTTAAGTTAGATAACTGGATTGGAAGACATGAATGTCTGAAAATTTCAGATTTTCTACTTAATAGTTATACATTAGATAAAGTGCTGGGCTTGTCCTGGTATATTTAATCTAATGCTTGAATATCTTAGCACCTACTGAGGACACCAGTAGCAGAAACCGGTCTGGGATTGGGGATATTCTGCAAAGCTTGTTAAGAGCTTATTTTGTGAGCTCTATATATAATCTTGAAATATATATTTTCTGTTCATCAAAATATAATCTAATTCTGCTGTACATTCATTTGAATGTTTCCATGTCCATTTTCTTTTAACATTTTTCTAAAAAAAGAATTCACAATATAAAATTTTTCTTTTTTTTTTTTTGCAAACTCCAAGTCTACAACCCTTTCATTGTTTATTTGTTTCCCAATTCTAGCATTAAAATCTCTCATTTATTTTAAAATGTTGTTTAGTCTGATCAAAAGCATTTTGATCCATATAAAAATCTTCTACTACTTCATCACTATGAGAACTTGTTGGGGCATAAACTTGAATTATCTGCATTTGGTTTCTGCTATTAAGTTGAAAACTAATCTGGCCATTTCCATCAATCTCCACAATGTTGTTCTTTCACTTTTTATTTATAATGAATTCTACTCCACTTGAACTTCCAGTATTTGTCCCTTTGTAGTAGAGCACATGTCCACTTTTTTCACCTTTTCTTCTAACTTTACAAAGTCCAATAATGTCCCATTTAATATAAAAGAGTTTTTCTTCCAATTCTTGCAATATTCCTTCACTTAAAAGTCATCTGCAATTGTAAGTACTTAAATAAAAAGTCATCCTCAAATGACAGCTTGGGTCAACAATCAGGGGTTCTTAGCATCCTCCACCTTTGACTACAAACCACTGCTTTGGCCGGTGACTTTACAGCCTCCTGGGAATAAGAGTCAATTTATTTTTGTCTGTCATGATTGAATATATCTATTATCATTCACACACATATTCATTCTGCCTTATCAGGCAACTGAGAAGAAAGACAATTGTTTTCTTGATCTTAAACTCAGAGATAAAAAGCCAATAAATTCACTATGCTGGCTAATGTGTGTTGGTGAGCAGCCCATTCATGTTCATATACTATTTGAATAATCACACAGTAATAACAGCTGTAATAACAAGAACATATAGAGTGGACATAAGGAATTTGCCCTGCTCACTTCTTTTAAGACCTCCAAGAGGAATCAAAGGGTCTCCATTCAGTTAACAGCAAACTCCTTTCTTTCCTTTTTTTGCTTTGGATTTGTAGATTATGAAAAGACATTTGATTCTATAAACATTTCATCAAGGTTTAGACCAAAGATATTGTCATATTCTGAAGAATATTTATAAAAATGCAACAGCAACAATTAAATTACATAATGATACTAGGAAGGTTAACATTGAGAAGAAAGTAAGACAGAGTGATTCCATATCTCAAAAACGTTTTACAGCAGTGCTACAAGGATTATTTTGTGAATTAAAATGGGAAACTAAAGAGATAAAATTAAATAAATCATTTAGATTTTGCAGATGATGTAATTGTTTTTGCAAATAATGCTTCAGAGCATCAGAAAATGTTACAAGAGTTATCAGGTCAAAATAAGAATGTAGGACTAAAGTTAAAGACTAAAATATATTCAATGGATTTTCTCAAAAGATGCAAATAAAAATTGATTATGATGAGTTAGAAGAAGTTAACAACTACAAATACCTTTGTCAGATTATTGCTACAGATAGAAACATAATGGATAAAATTAATCATAGAATTAAACTTGGTTGGAATGATTTTGGTAGAAATAACTTCATATTAAAAAGAAGTATGCGTATGTGTTTGAAAAAAAAAAGGTTTTTAATAAATGTGTTTCCCAGTCTTTACTTATGGATCTGAAACTTGGGCACTTAATAGAAGAGCAGTAAAGGAGATTCAGGTCCCTCAAAGAAGTATGGAAAGAGAAGAGATTGAAAATGCAATATATGGGTAAGAGAACAAACGGGTGTTATTGATATCATTGAAAGAATTAAAAGACTGAAGTGGAGTTGGGCTGGACATATTGCTAGAAGAGATGATAATAGATGGACAATTGAAATACTTAAATCGGATGCCAAAAGATTGTAAAAGACCCAGAAAGAGATCAACTGTGAGATGAATGGATTAAATACAGAAAGTCTGCAGGGTGATGTAGAGAAGAGAGGCTAGAGATTGGAGAAGATGGATTGAACTTGGAGAGACCTTCATCCTGCAATGGATTGACAATAGTTGACAATGATGATTTCAGATCATTTGGGTGCAAATAAATTTGTCAGTAACTGGCTGTTAAATCCACTGTGGTAACATTTTTCTTCTCATTAAATTTAGCTAATAATTCATCCATTGCAGGTGGATCATCATATTCTGGGATAGTTCAACAATTTAAAAACCTAGTAACAATTTCAGAAGAATGGATCTCCAATGAATTTTCAAGAATCATTTTTCAGAAAATTAGAATATCATAATTAAATATGTAAAAAAGGTAGGTTGTCAACAAACAACATGATTTTAATTACCAAAATGCTATTCGTATTTAAGTACCAGGCAAGAAAGTCGTAATTACCTACCAGCTGAAAAACAATAATTATGTCTTTTAATTTATTGAATGTATAAATAGTATTGCTAAAAGAAAAAACTTGAATAAAATTTGAAATCCTGTTTTCACATCCTCATAATTGATAAAAGAGCTGCTTTATAACTGTGTCAAACTTTTTTTCTGTACATTAAATTCACAAAAAGTGATGCTGAAAAATTCATCAATGTGAAATTTCTTGCTTGAAACAACTGATTCTGTAAAAAGTTTATAATAAAAATCATTTGGATATGAATTGTATTATGCTTATGTAAGACCATGTTTATACTGAACAAAAAATCAAAATCATATATCACATGACTCAGTTTTTAAGCTTGTAAATAAATAAAAAATAAAGAGCTTTGCTAATTTGCTCTAACAAGCTTTATTGATAAATGCCAGCTAAATAAAGCATTTAAAAATCTCTATCTTGAAAACAACCTCTTTAGCCTCAGCACTTCACTGAGGAGTGCCAAAGCATGAAACCATTGGTCTGAGGCTAAGGAATGGTTTATAAGATAGAGATTTTTTTAATGCTTTGTTTAGCTGGCATTTATCAATTAAGCTTTTTAGAGCAAATTAAATGAGCTCTTAATTTTTTTCATGCTTATCCTGCTCTCGAAAAACAAAATGTTATTGCTGTAATTCTTCATGATTCAAATTTTGTCAGTGCAATATAAATGAAACTGATTAATTTAGACCATTGAATGAAATAAGATTTTCAACATTTTGCTGTGAATTCCTTCTTAAGTATTATGATATTTTCATTGCTTGCAAATTAGAAGAAAACAAGAACTAATGATTCAGCAGCCAATATTGACTTGAAAATTAAGTAAGCCTTAATAAAAGCTTATTTATCTATTGTGATTTTTTGATAATTTGCAAAATTTTATAAAAATTTTAGAAGAGCTCATTGATCATGCAGAAGACATGTAATTATTATTTTTACAATACTATAGTAAATATAGGGGTTTGAACTCAGACTTTCAATCACCCTTCAACTATCCACGCTATCTCATACTACTAATACCCATTTGAAAGTCTGAGTTCAAATCCCTTACATTTACAATTAAGCTCCAGGAATATGAAGAATGCCTCTATTTCAAATATTATAGTAAATATAGATACCATTTGTCACTTTATTAGACACATTTGTGTCCAATAAAAGATTTTTAAAGAATGAATTATAGAATGGATGGCCATTATTTATTTAATCCCTCCAAGTTTTCAAGATTTGCTAGGTATTTTTTTTATTTCATTTAAGGAAAAAGAACAATCGTAAGATAAATTTTTTATAAAGAACATTCAAATAAGAACAAGTCAAAGCAGTGGGAATCAGAAGATAATATTTTTCACACTAAATAATTACAGTTTAATAAAGCACACTACTAGCTTTACCTAAGTAATATTTAGTAAAGCTGTTGTGGTTAAGACTTGTAGAGGTCGCTACTAGCGCATTTTTACGTGCATATTCTTGAGGTTACAACCTTAGTAAATATTACTTACATAAAAACTGAAACAATTTAGTAAAATAAATCCCATAGCTTTATTTTCTAGAACAAAAGAGAAAGTAAATTAAAATATTTTCTGTAACTCATTCATAAAATATAGTTTAAAAGAATTCCTTATTAAATATTTATAATATTATTATAATGTAAAAAATTTAATAAAACAGAGTTTAAATATAAAATTTAGTAACATTTATCATATCAAGTATATTTTCAATGTCTTCACATCATATTCATGATTAGTCTGCTGAGAACATTACTTTTTTGATGGTTTTAATGCTATTTGATTTCTCATTCACTACTTATTCATTTTGGGTAATGAACCATGCCTCTTATTTTACATTTGCTATTGTTTCTTTCTTTGCACCATAACTTTAATAACACCCAGGCCATAACCATGGTCATGCTCCCTCTTATAACCATGAAAGACAGAGGAATCAATGGCCTTAGACCCAACCCTAGACTCTCCCCTTTCACATTAATGAATGCTGAGCTACCCTAGCCTGAAGACCTACCCTGATTTCACCACGATACACACCTGGGCAGTTCCCTGGTCACAGCCCACAGCACAGACCACACCAGGCTAGCCCAACACCAAAACCCTGTCCCCTGTGGTGCCAGAAAGTTTGCCCAGAATTTACAGTTAAACTCTGTTTTAGTATTTTTTTTTACATTATAATAATTAAAATAGCATAGTATCAAAATGTAAATACAATATTATTAGCACTTTTATGTAGCATAATATGGTAATAATCTTCTAACCAATAATCTCCTGAGTTAGAACTTTAATGCCAGAAGCTCTTTTAAATATCAAACTAAAATTGTTACTTGTAATACTCCACTGTTCACAGGCAATATTGTATATGAAGGTGTGGGCATTGGACCTATAACTAAATAAAAACAATTAGGTTATATAATTTAATACACTGTACAGGCTTACACACACTGCACATGTATAATGTAATATATAAAGGATTCAAACTCAGATGTCCACATGACCCTCAACTCTCCATGCTATCTCTTATTGCTGACCATCTGATCATACACATGTAGAAAAGATAAATAATTACCAATATATGTATTTCATGCTAAATCAGCAATCACCAATTGGTCCAGATTACTATTTCTGCACATATATACAATCAGCGCTCAGCTGTATATTATGACAGCCAATCTTCATACTTTAATGGACAGGCTTCAAATTACTTCAATGAGGTGAATGGCTGAAGAATTCTAGGTTGGAGTAGTTTGAAGCCTGTCCATTAAAGTATGAAGATTGGCTATCTTAATATAAAGCTGAGCACTGATTGTATATATGTATGGGAGATAGTAATCTGGACCAACTGGTGATTGCTGGCTTCGCATGAAATACGTATATTGGTGATTATTTATCTTTTCAACATGTGTGTGATCAGGTGGGGTAGCAATATGAGATGGCATAGAGAGTTGAGGGTCGTGTGAAAGTCTGAGTTCGTATTCCTTATATATTAATTAGATTATATGAAATTAGTAATTGTATTTTTATTGCTGCCCAAAAAACAAATAATTGATAGTATGTATTTTTTTGGCACTGTTTTTTTTAAAAACTTTTTGCTAAAATTCTCTTCTTACGTGTATATGATATATATTCGTGTATATTCTTATAAAACATATAAATCAACGCGCCTAAAATATTTGTTCTTTAAATAAATTTAAAATGCGTTTAGTATCCACGCTTTTAGATAAAAATATTTTTATCTGTAATGAATAAGCTACCGGATGTAAATTAAAATATATTTCCACTATTGTTAATTATTAATATTTTATTAATGTAAATAAATGCTTCCTTTTTGGGTCATTGACTTTTTAAAATCTATATTTAAAAATATTGTTTGGAAAAATATTTAATACAACAAAAATTCAAATTTGATTATTAATTCATTAATATATTTTATCGATTATTTTAATAATCTCAATACTTTTTTCTTTTTTATTCTTCATATAAATAAAGATACAATAAAAGACAATGATCCCCAAGATGCATTTCGTGCTGAACCAGCACTCATCAGTTGGCCCAGATCACCAGCTTTCATATATATCTTTATTACATGAAGAGTATTTATCTATGGCGAATTGTCACATCTTTATTTACAACCGCCAAACTTGTTCCACTCACAATCTCCATCGACTTCGTACATTTTTGATACCCCTAATTACGTTTATCATTAATCATTTATTAAACTAGAGTTTTTCTCTAGGACAGATATAAACTTTAATCCAAGTTAAAAATTATTATATCTGATTTTTTACACACACACACACACATACATGGCTGTAAAATTTTCATACATTTATCTTTTAAATTTGTTCACTTGAATGAAGATTCATTTTCTCTCACATTATTTATTGTTTTCTTTTATATATTATTAATAACCGTGCAATAGTTTAAATATTTTTAATATGTAAAATTATAGCGACTGAATTATAATTTAAGCTCTCAACGATTAATTAGCTTTATTGCCATTGGAGATAAAATACGTAAGTATATCAAATGGATGGCTACTCTAACTTAAGGGGGGGGGGAGCTTAAAAAATTAAAAAAGACAATGAAAGGTAATAAAGACACTTAAATAAAATTATTTATTTAAAAAAATAAAATTATAAGCGATGATAAAATCAGAAAAGACAGGATATATTATTAATACATTTCAATTTTATTACTAATGGTATTTTTATTTGTCTATTCATGTAATATTAGATTAAACTTCTTTGAAAAGACAATATATATACTGTATTAGAATTATTCATTTGGATTACCAAAGATACATTAGAAAAAACAAGGTTCTATAAATAAATGATAGGAAAAAAAAGTATACAATCTTAGGTCATTTCCATAGAGTGCATTAACATTTTCAACTACTTTTGAAAGTGTTAACATCGGGTTTTATTTCATAACTTTTCCATTTCATCAAATGTTATTATCTAGCCTATTCATCTTGTATAAAAAAAAATTTTTTTCTAGGTCTTTTAGATGTTTATAAGTCTGTTTAGTATATATTGTAACAACACGTTCAATAAAAATTTTAATTAAATTTTTTCGACGATGTCAATAATAGTCAACTGATTTCTCAAATATAGTATTTCAGTTTTGATTTTTTACTTCTTATTTCTATGAATCACTGTACTTTTCTATGTGGTCTGTAATTCCAAATCACAGATCCAAGAGTAATCAATGGCAGAATATATTTATTAAAAATGTTCCTTGTCAAACATGCAGATAATTTCCTTCTAATACTATTATTTATATTGAAAACACTCCTTCAAATAAACTTCTATAATTAATTTAATTTATTAAGTTCAATTTATATCAATACCATGATTACTGATATGTATAATTGTTGATTTATTTTAATTTGTCAATATTAATATTTATTCCATTTATTTTTTTAAAAATTCATTATATTTTTTTTATATATATTTAATTTTATTTATGAATTCTAGTGTTTCTTGCATCTCTGAAGCATTCTTTGTGGAAATAACCACACAATCTGTAAAATCTAAATTAAAACAGGTAAAACTCTCCATACAGTAGTACCACTTGGTGCAAGCCAGAGTATTCAATGGATGCCAGAAGTCTTGTGCATAAAATCCCTATCCACTGCCTACTTATCCAATATCCTCAGACTAGTTTCTAGCTCATGGCTTTCATCAGTGAGATGTAGGTACAGTCCTCTCAGATCCAAGGCCCATCACTGACAAAATCCAAAAGCTAGAAACTAGTCTGGGGATACTGAATGAGTAGGCACTAGATAGATATTTTATGCACAAGCCTTCTGGCATCCATTGATTACTATGGCTTGCACTGAGTGGCACTACTGTATGGTGAGTTTTGCCTGTTTTAATAACAGCTATGAGCAAGAATACTAAACAGTGATCATGTGATGTTTGGTGGTTTGAAATCTAAATGAAATTATGCATAGTATTATTTATTTATTTTTTACACACTTTGATTCCAATTTTCTACAAATAGTTATTAAAAATTCAGGAGAAACAAAACCACTTACATTATCAGAGTTAATCTTCTTAGAATCACCATGTAGTGTTATAATTGTGGTCACATATTGATTAGTAGCCTTCTGTAATTCCAAAGCCCCAATCACAGAAGAAAACCTATAGAATCAAATATTTTTCATCTAATTTACAAATGTAATGCAAAATAAGTAATTCACTGTTACTTTCTAAAACTTTCATAATATATGTTATGGTTTAGATGTGTTGCAATCACTTTTAACTCCATCTTTATTCTTTGATTGGATTGAGTTCAAAGAGATAATTTCCAGTGTTATCAGTAAATATCTTACTTGTTTACAACTGTCTAAAATTGATAACTAACTATTTCTACTATACTTTCTTATTTCTTCTTTTTTAAGACAACATAATTTCAATTTTCCATTCATTTGTAATGAATCATGCAGATATTTTGTATATAATTTTGCCAATCATATCTTTATTTTGTCAATAGTTTTCAAATAAACCAATGTTCAACTTCTAGTTTTAATTACAGGTTGAACTGTTTCCACCATCTAACATTAATTGTTAAATGTCTTTAAAAACTTCAATCTTTATTAAAAAAAATTTAAATGTATTCAATTGTTAGTAATGACACACAGGTAAGAATATAAAAACAGATAAAACTCTCCATACAGTAGTTTTGTAGTTAAGTAGAGATAAAAGGTGAAAGCTGGAGGGTTGCATTAGATCCTAAGATCTAGGTGCAGTGTTCTTAGATCCAAGGCTCCTCACTGACAAAAGCCACAAGCTAGAAACAAGACTGGGGACATTGGATGAGTAGGCACTAGATAGGGATTCTATGCACAAGCCTTCTGGCATTCGTTGATTATTCTGGTTTGCACTGAGTGGCACTACTGTGTGGAGAATTTTGCCTATTTTAATAACAGTTATGAGCAAGCATAAGAAAAAATGATCGTGCGATGTTTAGCAGTTAGTATATAACATGTTATGAATCATATTATTTATTTCATTTTTAGTTGTTGCTCTGACCAGTGACAATACCGGTAGTAGAATCATACTTGGAATCAGTAGACTTATAAATACTGGATTTACTGTGAAGCTCTAACCGATGAGGTTATTTTGTCAGTGTTATAATAAATTCATAATTCATGAATTTAAAGTCCCAAGTTTGATTTCTACATTATTACTATTATTCATTAGGCCAACAACTTCACTTGTAACATTGTGTTATTTACTAATTGTGTGCTATTATCAACTGTTGAATATACTTGAAAATTTTAAATAAAGTTACAATTTTTTTAAAAAACATTGAACAATTAATTCTAGATTATGGAAATAATCCAATATATTATTACAAATAAAACGTTGTTAACAAAAATGTTAACAAATATTAAAATTTCTAGGGATATATCAAAAGAATATGTATTTAACTATTATTAATACATGCTACAAATGAATTTCGTAATGTCAAGCGTTGTTAGCCGAGAGGTCAGTGCAGCAACCTTGCAAGCAAGCAGTTAGTTGCAGACGGTTGTTGCGGGTTCGCTTCCGGCTGATGCTATAATACATGAAAAAAAAAAGAATTTCGTAATGATTTATTTAAAATAAAAAAAAATAATAGCATAAAAATTACGATGTTTCTGAAAGTTTATTCATAAAGCAATTTGATAAAAAAGGCACTTTTCTCAATAGAAAAAAAGTAAATGATAAGAATTTGTTTTCAGTAGAAAAGCGAAAGAGAAGACATTACTTGACAAGCTAAGCAATAGAAAGTAATAGGAATTTTAATTTTATTTGAGAATACTTAGATATGTATTTAGTTAGTTAAATAAGTAGATTGACTATAAGCTATCCAGTTAAAAAACGATTAGGCTTAATATTAACTTTTCAGTTTTAATTCAGTCTGGATTTGAACCCATGTGAAAAAGCAATGTAGATAGATACTTATCCACTATTTCATAAACTTATTTTTTATCATTGCATATTTTTTCCTAATGATTTTTCTTATAGAAAAACATTTTCTTAGAGATTTTTTTCCTTTTAGCTAAACTTTACTTTTTCTTTGAGATACTTATTAGTCAAACTGCATAAGCAGCTTATGTGAATATCTACAGATTCTTTTCTATAACACATTTAAAAGCAATGGGCTAAATACCCAAAGCTTATTTTTCTTTCTTGGTTTTTAATTTCTATATTTCGTATAGATATTTGAAAACCAGGCACTCTTCACAAACCTGGGAGCTTAATTGTAAGTATGGGGGGTGACTGGAAAGTTGGAGGTTGGAATAGATTGAAGCCTGTCCATTAGAGTATGACGATTCGCTATCTTAATATAAACTGAGCACTGATTATATATAGGTGTGGGAGATGATAATCTGGACCAACTGATGAGTGCTGATTTAGCATGAAATACATATATTGGTGATTATTTGTCTTTTCTACATGTGTGTGATCAGGTGAGTCAGTTGTATGAGATAGTATGGATAGTTTAAAGTTGCTTGAAAATCTGAGTTCAATTCCCCTATACTTATATTTGGTATAGAGAATTTTTTTTTTTGGTTATTATCAATATCAGAATAGTCATTCATAAAAAAATAGATAACATTGTTGATTTTCAACTTATATTATATTTCAACTGTTTTATGTTCCATTACTAAAACCATTATACTAGAAATGACAATAAAAAAGATTTTTATCTAGGCATTAATTAAAACAACTCACTAAATTCTTACACATGCTCTTAATTATTTACAATTCATCTAAATATATATTTAAACCCATAAATACAAATATGATACATTTATTATTATAAAGTGCTGAAAATCTTTAAATTATTCGATCAGAAGTAGAACTCTGATAATGCGCCATTACTTTAAGTATTATAAATCTCTGCGCACTTACTGACATGTGAGTGCGTGGACATTTATAATATTTAAAGTAATGGCGCATTATCGGAGTTTGACTTCAGATCTAATAATAACTATGATAATTAAATATAAATTATTTGACCAATGCATCAATCATTAGGGTAGTAATTTATATACTTTGTGACAATTCTACTTCATTAACAATAACTCAATAAGTCTTTTTTATCATCTTATGATTGTAGTAAATTAATTCAGGTTTAATATTTCCATGTCATCAGCAGTTCTATTACGTTTGTCTCCAGAAATACTATTAATGATCTAATGTTCTTTATTTCAAACTGTATTAAATATTTCTTTAAAATTACTCATCACAAAACTACTTTTATTCAGAGTTTCTATTTATTGACATATCATCTATACTAGGTCACATGGCATCAAATCATTTTTTAGAGTTACAGTAAGGTATGAGAATAATAAGATATTCATAAAGAATGGTGGATCAAGAACTCAAAGTTTTTGAATTAATTATCAGATGAGGAAAAAACATTCTCAGTTTGGTCAATTAAGTGGTCCTTTTCTACTTTTCAGCATTTTAATACTATTATATAATTCATTTCCCGAGTAAGAGTCATATTTTTTTCACTTTATCAATAAACCAGATATTTCTTATAAGTTTTGCTATTCTAAAATTAAATACTATATAAAAAATAGATATGTAGAGAATTACATCTGTCAACATAAATATGGTATGTAATTAATTTCTAATTAGTTTACAAGTCACTTAACATGACTGGTTACAAACATTTTAATTAATAATACCTTAATACTAATATAAACATTATTTACTGCTCACTCTCATTTTGGTTTACTCACTGAATTAATTATTTTAAATAGATATATTAAAGTTTTTGTGAAAATGTTTGATAATCAATAATATAATATGTCCATGTACATTTAATAACCAAATAAACATACACTGTGTAGATATAATATGCACGTATAGGGGGTGAATCTTTTATAAAATTTAGTAGTCTTTTTATTTATATGTCTATAGAACTTCAATAAAAATGCATTGTGCCTGTTTAAATTTTACTTTGTTATCTGTGCAATTTAATGTAATTGTAATCAACAGTATGAGTGCTAAAGATTTCTGGATTGAAAATTGACGGCTTCGGTGTTTAAAGATCCGCCATATTGGGGCAATTAACCATCATATTATTTTATTTATAAGCTATGAAATGCAAATAAATTATTACAATTATACAACACATTTTTTAATGATCTTAGAAGGAAATAAACATATTTATATTGGGATTAGTTCGGATCAACCACAATTTTAATAATATATTGTAACGGGTACATATGCCGTTACATTATTTTTTTTATTATTAAACATGAAAAAATAAAAGTTTGCAAATAAAAACTTTTTTTTTAAGAATTAAAAATTGAAAATTAAAAAAACATCTAAACTCTAATATATATAAAATCGCACAGAAAAAAAATTAAAAAAAAAAACTATTAAAAAAAAGAAAAGGTTTTAAAACTAAATATTCAAGAAAAAGACTTAAAAGATTTAGAGATAAAAAAATTAATTAATATTATTGAAAAATGGAAATGATTATTTTAATTAGTCCAAGTGAACTAGCCCTTGGGCATTTAAATGTACAAGCAACGGTCAGATAGGAACACAATAGAAACGAATGGCCAATGAAAGAAATCCATTGAGGAATCGGACCTCAATGGAAGGATCATCATCATCGATGATGTAATGTCCATTTAATCCACAAAACATATAAAAGAAAAGTTTGGAAATAAATTTTTAGTGAGTGAAGAAAATTTAAAAGAGGACGGAGATGTATTAAGTCAGAGAGTTGGAGGTGAAGGGATTGAAAGACGCACTTTCAATTCCTTCAGTTGTCATAAAAAAAATGAAACATTGTTTTTTCTATATTGAGGACCACAGGATCATCGGGGGATTTAATGCTGAATTCCAAATGGCAAGCAACTGCAAGAAATTAGAAACTACGGACTTGTTAATATCATAAGAACTTTATGAAATCTAATGAACATTAATTAATTTGAAACAATAAGAACTCTAAAATATAAACTTTTCAAAATTTTAAATAGAAGAATTTCCTATCTGACTAAATTAGTTATAATTTTATTTGATGTATTTCTTTTGTAAAATCATTTATTTATTTATTTTTTTGTTCTTTAAGTTTTTATTATGATTTCTGTTTTTTTATTAAACTAAATTATATAAATGTTAAATTTAAGTCGGGCGTGAATGGCTATATAGATTTGTGAAGTTTTATTAGGGGAGGGTAATCTTAGGTTATTCGTTTCGTAGTTAAATTAGGTCAATGGATTGGATGTATTGTTGTAATTAGTAGATGTAGTACGAGGTTCACTACAGTCAGAATCGCTAGTATATGCCACACACTCCCGTTTTGCCTATGGAGGGGATAATAAGATGGAGAACGCTGTCCCTTCCTAGGGAGTTTTTTTTATTGCTCTTCTCGTTAGATAGATGTAGTATTCCTATCTGGATGAGAGTCAATTTCTTCTCTTAACCTATATTTGTGCTGTCGTACTCTTATTACATGGAATACATTGATATATCAGATGGATTGACGTTGGTTTAGCTGCGAACTTTTGGCCTAAGGTTAGATAAGGGATAAAATCTTTTCAAATGCAATCTATGTAGTCTATTCATACTCGACACTCTAAATGCATTAAATTTAAGTTGGGTATAGACGCTTACATGGATTCGTTATCGGTTAATTATGTTTCTGGTTTTCATATTTGATCAAAATATATAGACATTCGGTAAATAGTGATACCTTACGGTGAGTATCTAAGATGTATTTATTCGGATGTCTTTTAAGTTATTGGTGTCAATGCAGCATCTTATGATGAATGCCATTGGGTTTCTTATAAATTTCCCTCTGCAATTCCATCAATGACTTTATATTTTGATCATTTATGTTTATTTTGAAATGTTTTTAACCGTGTAATCTATGTAACCGATCTATACTCAACATTATAAAACAAACTTTTATAAATCCATTTGTGCGAACTTATAAAAATTAAAATGTAAATTAAAATCTAAAATCAAAGTTAAAAATGTAAGTTAAATTTTAAAATGTAAAACTGATACTAAAATAATTTTAAATCTTATATATGTTTAAATAAATGTTTGTGTGTTATTTCTGGCAGTGGTTTTCTTTATTTTGAAAATGTTTTTAGATAAGAATTTATAAATATAAATCTCTGCTACTCTGCTGAGCTAGTGACAATGGGCTAATGGTAGGAATCAACCAATATAAAAATAATTTTTTTTAACTTACGTATCTGCCTACTATATAAATTTTCTAGGTTCAAATGCTTAGTGGCGCCTTGTAGTGCAGATATGTTAAGACTTTTCTCCCTGATCCTTATAATATAAATACCTTTTTTCAATTGGAATTTAGTCTAGAAGAACTAACTATATAATAATATCCTAGCTTTACTGATAATAAAAATTGATACACTGTGACACACACATTTTAGCTTTTCTATGTGATTTTAGTACAAAAATTCTCTAATAGTATAATAATCACATGATCACTATTTCTTATGCTTGCTTATAACTGTTATTAAAACAGGCAAAACTCTATATGTATTGCCACTCAGTGGTAGCCAGGTAATCAATGGATGCCAGAAGGCTTGTGCATAAAATCCCCATCTAGTGCCTAATCATATAATATCCCCAGACTAGTTTTTGGCTTGTGCCTTCATCAGTGAGGAACCTTGGGTCTGAGAGCACTGCACCTAGATCTTAAGATCTAATGCAACTCTCCAGCACCCTCCTTTTATCTCTACTTAACTACAAAACAATGAGTCTTAAATTAAAAACACTGTAATATTTTTAATCCAAGCTCATTAGCTTAGGCAGTCATATAGGTCTGAACTCAGTTCAGTATCTATACATTTTGATTACTTTGGTTCTTTAATAACAATATCCACCACTATCCTATTTGTTTTAAGACAATAAACATCACATGATCACTATTTCTTATGCCTGCTTATAACTTATTAAAACAGGCAAAACTCTCTATACATATTGCCACTCAGCGCAAGCCAGAGTAATCAATGGATGCCTGAAGGCTTGTCAATAAAATCCCCTCTGGTGCCTATTCATCCAATATCCCCAGATCAGTTTCTGGCTTGTGGCCTTAGTCAGTGAGCAGCCTTGGATCTGAGAACACTGCACCTAGATCTTAGAACCTAATGCAACCCTCCAGCAGCCTCCTTTTATCTTTACTTAACTACAAAACTATAAGTCTTAAATTGACAACACTATAATATTTTCAATCAAGCTCTACAAAACTATGAGTCTTAAATTGACAACACTATAATATTTTCAATCTAAGCTCATTAGCTTAGATAGTCATATAGGTCTGAATTCAGTTCAGTACCTATACATTTTGATTACTTTGGTTCTTTAATAACCATAGCCACCACTATCCTATTAGATAGGATTGGTTTAACATTACATGATCACTATTTCTTATGCCTGCTTATAACTTATTAAAACAGGCAAAACTCTCTATACATATTGCCTACAGTGCAAGCCAGAGTAATCAATGGATTCCAGAATGCTTGTCAGTAAAATCCCCATCTAGTGTCTACTCATCCAATATCCCCAGACTAGTTTCTGGCTTGTGGCCTTAGTCAGTGATCAGCCTTGGATCTGAGAGCACTGCACCTAGATCTTAGGATCTAATGCAACCCTCCAGCAGCCACCGTTTATCTCTACTTAACTACAAAACTATGAATCTTAAATTGAAAACACTATAATATTTTCAATCCAAGGCTCCTCACTGACGAAGGCCACAAGCCAAAAACTAGTCTGAAGATATTGAATGAGTAGTCACTAGATGGGAATTTTATGCACAAGCATTCTGGCATCCATTAATTACTCTGACTTGCACTGAGTGATAATACGTATAGAGAGTTTTGCCTGTTTTAATAACAATTATACACAAGCATAAGAAAGTGATCATGTGATGTTTATTGGTTTAAAACCATCCTGCCTAAAAGGATAGTGGTGGCTATGGTTATGGTTATTAAAGAACCAAAGTCACCAAAATGTATAGGTACTGAACTGAGTCCAGACCTATATGACTATATAAGCTAATGAGCTTGGATTTAAAATAATTATAGTTTCTTTCAAGACTCATAGTTTTGTAGTTAAGTAGAGATAAAATGTCACTGCTGGAGGGTCGTATTAGATCCTAAGATCTAGGTGCACTGCTTTCAGATCCAAGGCTCCTCATTGACGAAGGCCACAAGCCAGAAACTAGTATGGGAATATGGGATGAGTAGGCACTAGATGAGATTTTATGCACAAACCTTCTGGCTTCCATTGATTAGTCTGGCTTGCACTGAGTGGCAATATGTATAGAGAATTTTTCCTGTTCTAATAACAGTTATAAACAACCATAAGAAATAGTGATCATGTTATGTTCATTGGCTTAAAACCAATCCTGCCTAATAGGAGAACCAAAGTCACCAAAATGTATAGGTATTGAACTGAGTTCAGACCTATATGACTATATAAACTAATAAGCTTGGATTGAAAATATTATAGTGTTTTCAATTTAAGACTCATAGTTTTGTAGTTATGTAGAGATAAAAGGTGGATGATGGAGGGTTGCATTAGATCCTAAGATCTAGGTGCAGTGCTCTTGGATCCAAGGCTCCTCACTGATGAAGGCCACAAGCCAGAAACTAGTCTGCAGATATTGGATGAATAGGCACTAGATGGGGATTTTATGCACAGGTCTTCTGGCATTCATTAATTATTCTGGTTTGCACTGAGTGGCAATACGTATAGAGAAATTTTGCCTGTTTTTATCATAATAATGCTATGTAGTATAAATAGTCTGTAGAGAAATATGCGTGTAGTTATAATTGGTGAATATAAAAGTAACATTATATATATTTTGGCTAAAAAAAGTTTGAATATGGGATTTGACTGCACCCAGATATAAATAATGGAATCATGCAGCATTATTTAACTTCTACACATATTTTTTTGCCAAAAATCATTATGCACCTCAATCATCATATTGACTTTAATGCGTAAAGAAGTGATAAAGTATTATGAGAATGGAAACTTTTTATGTTTTGTAAATGTCTCAAAGTGGTCGGCGTAGATTTTTATTATTGGTAGTGCAAACATGATTATCTGTATACAAATTAAACCTTGATTATTAATAAAGCGTTTTAAATATATTTGGGTGGATTAAATTTTTTTAGTTCATGAAAGTTTCTTAATTATTAGATTCTATTATAATTATTCTATTAGAATTATATTTTTTTGGTTGTTATTTGCAGAAGAATATTCTTCTCAGTATATTTTTTTTTATTATTATTATTTAGTATACCAGCTTGTATTATTTTTAAAAAAATAATATATACTTTATTATTAGTGAGAAAAAATAAAAAAATCGTCAAATTTTATATTATTTTGAATATGCCATATACATACGTATTTTATCGGAATCTGTATAACCATGACTTAAATGTCATATTTTCGAGGAAAAAACCCCCGATTTAACATGCAAGTAGTCACTTTTAATTTTTAAAAAACACTCTATCTCTCATGAACATCCCAAAGAGACGGCGCCAGTCACTTTTATCAATCTAGAACTAATTAATTGAGTTCAGTAATGTTTTCCTCGCGTTATTTACAAACACCAGCCTAATCGTTGTGTACCTCTCTCACCCAGTATTGAACAGAACCCATGTTACCTGCACATGGAGCAATTGTCTGGTCTCTGACCCTAATTTTTTTTAATTTTATTATAAAACACTGATCTCGTGCAACCTGGTATACTCTTGAAGCATATATTGCATCTAACCCAGCAAATTGTGAAGGTTAGAAATGTTGAAACTCTTATTAATGGGGATATGCCTTTTTCCAATCCTCCTGACACGTGATACTATGGCTGATATTTTGAGCTGTGTTGTTACACTGTCCTGTACTTGAAATATATAGGAATATCATAGAGTTAGAAATATCAGCTTGTATTTTTTGCAAAATTTGTGAAGTAATTTTAGCTGGTAAAGAGCAGGATAACCAAAAAAAAAAAAAAAACAACAACAAACAAACAAACAACAAAAACAAAACAAAACAAAAAAAAAAAAAAAACAAATGGTAGAGAAGTAAACAGAAAGGAAATAATAAAAAGTCGTTATACATTTCTAGTCTTTACAAAGACACTGAAAAGCTTTAGACATACAAATTTAAGATCACATTGATTTATTTGCAACACTACATTATTAAAAAAAAGGCATAAAGTATTATTATCACAGCTATTAGGATTTCGCTAAGCAATTAGTTTCATTAATTAATTAATTAGTTTCATTAATTGTAATGATAAACAATTCAGCTAAGAAGATTTGAAATGCAATAATAATTCAGAAGAAATTGCATCGATTATTTTAATTTTTTACAACTCAGTAAAATAGGTATAGTATAAAGAGCTTTAA
The DNA here is from genome assembly GCA_028023455.1 of Epiperipatus broadwayi. NCBI lineage: Eukaryota > Metazoa > Onychophora > Udeonychophora > Euonychophora > Peripatidae > Epiperipatus > Epiperipatus broadwayi. The sequence goes on from JAQFVV010012407.1 coordinate 479,383, forward strand.
CATAGGTAGTTTACCAATGATTAGTTTATTAAAACATTAGCTTATATCCTATAACAGTATATCAAAAAATAGAAAGGAGAAATTTTATAGTTCGAAGAAATTATTTCTTAGTGCTAATACGTTATATTGATAATTTATTTAGCAGAATGATTTTTTTAAAACTTTTATTAGTTCCAGAACATTTATGTCTCACGGTTTGAAAAGTACATAATTTACATCAAAATTGGTTAAACTGCTGTACTAAAATGATGAATGAGTCATCAGTGATTGGCTCAAGCTTTCCAGTATTGTAAATAGCAATTATAAGAGATGCCTATGGCCAAATATCTTTATTTGGAATAAAAGGTGATGAAAGATGCTTATATTTATTAAGTCCAATAGTTGTAATTTTTAAAGATTGTTGTCAAGAAGGTTAGCTATGAGAAACAATGTAATAGGTGTCAAAGCACTAAATATCACATGATCACCCTTTCTTATGCTTGCTCATAACTGTTTTTAAAACAGGCAAAACTCTCCATAGAGTAGTGCCACTCAATGCAAGCCAGAGTAATCAATGGATACCAGAATGCTTATGCATAAAATCCCTATCTAGTACCCACCCATCCAATATCCCCAGACTAGTTTCTAGCTTGTGGATTTCATCAGGAGGAGTCTTGGATCTAAGAGCACTGCACCTAGATCTTAGGATCTAATGCAACCATCCAGCAGCCACCTTTTATCTCTATTTAACTACAAAACTATGAGAATAAAATTGGAAAACACAATATTTTCAATCCAAGCTCATTAGTTTATATAGTCATATAGGTCTGAACTTTGGTATCTTTGGTTCTTTAATAACCATGCTCATCCATCCAATAACCCCAGGTTAGTTTTTAGCTTGTAGCTTTCATCAGTGAATAGAATAGTGGTGACTATGGTTATTAAAGAAGCAAAAACACTAAAACATATGGGCACTGAATTGAATTCAGACCTATATGACTATATGCGCTAATGAGCTTGGTTGAAAATATTATTGTGTTTTCAATTTTATTTTCATAGTTTTGTAGTTAAATAGAGATAAAAGGTCGCTTCTGGAGGGTTGCATTAGATCCTAAATTCTAGATGCAGTGCTCTTGGATTCAAAGCTCCTCACTGATGAAAGCTACAAGCTAAAAACTAGTCTGATATTGGATGGGTGGGCAATGAATATGAATTTTATGCACAAGCCTTCTTACATCCATTGATTACTCTGGCTTGCACTGAGTGGCAATACTGTATGGGGAGTTTTGCCTGTTGTGATAGGTATGCGAACCTAGACTGTAGGTATTACAATTAAAATCAATCTGGAATCACATGATAAGCTTACTATTCTTTTATATAAATGGTTTCATGAGCAATAAGAAATTTGAGAAATTTCCACAAATTTTAACTTCATGATGGGGAAATAAATATCTTAAGGAAAAGTAAAAAAAAAGTAGATTTTTAAAAGGTTGCATCTATGAATATTTTTTAATAAACATCTGAGATAATCATGCAATTTATTTACTGTGAGATACATTGAAACAAATTGATTTTCATTTTAACATACAAAACAATGTTCATGAATATTTGTGGATTCTTTAATAAATGTTATGCTGATCGAAGAAGAAGGTGATAGCTGTAGTATAGAGTAATCAAACACTTTATAGAATAATTTAATCTTATCTTTTCCTTTTTTGCATTGCTTTAATTAATTAATTAATTAATCCGTTTTTTATAGAAAAAAATTATTTTTTGTACAATGCTTACATATCACCCAAACAGTTTCAATTGCCACTGCAATCTTCTTCAGAACTTTTTTAATCTTCTTTATTTTCCACCTTCCATTTTCTTTTACAGTGAAAATGGAAGGTGGGAAATAAAAAAGATTTAAAAAGTTCTGAAGAAGATTGCAGGGTCAGTCAAAACTGTTTGGGCGATATGTAAGCATTGCACAAAAAATAATTTTTTTAAATAAAAAATGGATTAATTAACTTTATAGAATAGTGTATATATGAAGTCAGTTATTAAAGGGTCATATAATTTAAGTCCATATATTTTACAAAAAACTTTTCTTTTGGTAATAAAATTATTTTAGATGCTAAAGAGATGTATAATGTTGATGATTTATGATAAATTTTAATTATAAAGATAGCCAGAAAAGCAAATAATACCTAAACTTGAGTCAGCAATGAAGAAATATAAGTCATATAAGGGATGTGGAATAGACAGCATATACTTCTTTTGATAACTTAGGAATAATTTTATGTAATCTACCTATAATTATATCCTGAATGATTTGCTAATAAAAATTTAAGTCCCCAATAAATTAATTTGTAAATAGTTATCATTAATATCTAAGATTGACTTTAGTACATCTTCACTATCATCAAATTGATTTCATACTTGATCTTTTGATTTACAGTTATCACATATTGATTTTAAAGCCGAGCAATGCAATAGTTTCAAATTGAATGATACTATGATATGTGGTTTACGGAAACAGAGATAACAATAGGATTTTATTTTTCTTGTATCTTCTTTACTTTTTTTGCATTTCTCTTCATATATTCATATATATTAAATTTTTTTTATCTTCTTTTATATACTTTACTGCATTTTTTTAATAATTTCTTTATTTTGCTTACAGTTTGACTGTCCTGCAGTCTTCATCAGAGCTACAACATTTAAACACATAATCACATAACAATTATATACATATTAATATACATATTGTAAGGAGAGAGGTAAATGAAATGAAAAAATAAAAAATTAAAATATGAAAATAAAAATAGAGATAAGAGTAAGAATAAAATAGGAATATTAATAAAGGAATAAATATATAAAATAATAGAAGATAATAAAAGATATTAGGAATAAGTATATATAAAAAATAAAATGGAAAGATTATAGTCATATATTAAAGAATAAATGTGGAAAGATAAATAAGATAGAATAAAATAAAAAATAGGAATAAAATGAAAGTAAAAATAAATAAAAAATAATAATAAGAAATATAAGTAAGAAATAAGAGTAAGCTATAAAATTAAAATTAAATATGATTATAAATGGTAATATAAAATATGTTTATTAATATTTATATAAAATAATGGTTATGTGATTATATGTTTAAATGTTGTAGCTCTGATGAAGACTGCAGGACAGTCAAAACTATAAGCAAAATAAAGAAGGAATTGTGAAAAAAGATTGCATTAAAGTGTATAAGAGGAGATGATAACAAAAATTAATAAACAGTAGGATAGTAGAAGATTGGATACTTGTTCAATGAGTAACTAGAGACTAAAATAAATTATTTTTTAAGTAAGAAATTGAAATGAATATACATTTGTGCATGTTTATTAAATGGACACACACATAATATATTGATAATAAAGTAATATCCATTAGCAAATAAGAAGAACAATTTAATTAAGCAGAAGCCAGTAAATGTAGAAAATATGATTATGTTAGAGGAACTGAATGACTTTAGAAATAACAATGATAGTTGTACAAGCTTGAATTAAAGAGATTCATATAAATGATAACTAACATTGAAGTTTCCTTTTATTATGGCATTACTTGTCCTTATAAAATGTAGAGTTTCAGCAGCAACTTTTGCTTCTATAATATATAATAAGATTATGAAAGATCATGTGATATGGTTAACCAATTGAATTTTATATGAATTATACTAATGTTCTGCATGTAAATTTATTACTAATAAACAGAGCCATGCCTATCACTAGCTGATTTGTTAATGTTGTTAGAATAGGATGATTCTAACATAAATCCTGTGAAATAACTGTCATACCTGTAAGAATATATGGATTAGGAAATTTGAGCACCAGAAATGATTGAAGTGGATCTGAGAGGCCTGGAATCCACCATCCCCCACTGCACTAAGTCACACAAGAAAAAAGCGTAAATACAGTCTTATTGTTCGTTTTTTTTTTTAACGTTGAATATTTTTATTTATAAAGTTTATTGAAAGATAATTAAAATTTTTGATAATCTTTTCTTTGTTAATTTGTTACTGTGACATGTTGCCTATGATAATCATTTTTCCAATAAATCAATATCAATGATCAATGTAGATATACACACCAATATAATTGTCTACAAAAAATTATAACTAGGTGAATCAAGCTACACAAAATTTGACATATATTTTAATACAATTTATTGGTATTGAATAAGAATTTAGTATTAAATATAGTAAGCTGTGAACTAATGTTTATTAAAAGTCAGAATTTTTTGGATAAGAGTGACAATTAAATGTTCTTGGTACAATTATACCTCTAGATTTAGGTTATAAGTAGTTTATAATAGGTAGCATAATAATTCTAACTGTGCAGAGCTAAATTGTCCTTGGTTATTATATTTGGCATATTTTATAACTGATAATAGATCTTCAATAATGATTTAATTAGTTCTGCTCACAGTATTGCTGCAAGTACCTATTTATTAGTTTTCCATTTAATTCTAAAATATTTACTGAGACATTGGACTAAATGCATTCGTAAAATGTCTACAGTGAAGGTTAATAAGATGTAAATTTTCAATAAATTAAAAGATTAACCTATGTGAAGGTATAATCTATTTCTAGAAAACAAGTTTGTATCTCTTTATGATTTATACTTTTAACAATAAATATTTTTGCTGCAAATATATCTCTTAGATGTGATTATCTGAGTAGTTGACATTTAAAACAGGCAAAACTCTCTATACGCATTGCTACTCAGTGCAAGCCAGAATAATCAGTGGATGCCAAAAGGCTTGTGCATAAAATCCCCATCTAGTACCTACTCATCCAATATCCCCAGACTAGTTTTTGGCTTGTAGCCTTCATCAGTAAGGAGCCTTGAATCTGAGAGCACTGCACCTAGATCTTAGGATCTAATGCAACCCTCCAGCAGCCACCTTTTATCTCCACTTAATTACAAAACTATGAGTCTTAAATTGAAAACACCTTAATATTTTCAATCCAAGCTCATCAGCTTATATAGTCATATAGGTAAGAAATGGTGATCATGTGATGTTTATTGGCTTAAAACCAATCCTGCCTAATAGGATAGTGGTGGCTATGGTTATTAAAGAACCAGAGACACCAAAATATATAGGTACTGAACTGAGTTCACATCTATATGAGTATATAAGCTGATGAGCTTGGATTGAAAATATTAAGGTGTTTTCAATTTAAGTCCATAGTTTTGTAGTTAAGTAGAGATAAAAGGTGGCTGCTGGAGAGTTGCATTATATCCTAAGATCTAGGTGCAGTGCTCTCAGATCCAAGGCTCCTCACTGATGAAGGCCACAAGCCAGAAACTAGTCTGGGGATATTTGATGAGTAGGCACTGGATGGAGATTTTATGCAAAAGCCTTCTGGCATCCATTGATTACTCTCTTGCACTGAGTGGCAATATGTATATAGAGTTTTGCCTGTTTTAATAACAGTTAAGAGCAAGCATAAGAAATGGTGATCATGTGATATTTATTAGTTGACATTTAGTTAGTTTTTTAATTTAACCAGTACTAATTGGAAAGGATAGCCTTATTTTTGAACCAATCTCTATTATATTCAAAATTGAGGCTATTGGAGAAAGTATATTGGAAAGATTTTTCATCTAGTGATTAGTTCAGTTGGTTAGAGTGTTTGCCTTAAATTTGATATTCAAGAATCTAAAGGTGCGAGTTCAACTTCTAAACGAATATTGACACTGTGCATATAGTCCAGAAACACCTGAAGAAGAGTGGAGAATAATACTACTCGAAACGTTGTGTAATTACTAACCTGTGTTGTCTATTTGTGTGTTATTATTAACAAGTTGTTTATATTTGGAAAGTTTTAAATAAAGTTTAAAATTTTCTATACATTCAACATTCATTCATAGATGATGTAAATAGTCCAATATATATCACATCTGATATTTCAAAGTTCTTATATACTTCAGATTCCATTTATAATTTATTGTTAAATTAGCACAAGAGATTTGGAAATACTATTTTTTTTTAAGAGTTCTGGATGCTTGCATTAATTTAAAATTACTATTTTTTGAGAACCAATATTTATTTCAGCTATAACTTTGAAGTATTGAATATTGAACATTGGAAAGAACTGATTTGTGAACTTGAGATACTAATATAAATTTATTACAAATTGAGATTAGAACTAATAACATACTTTTATTTATTAGTTTTACAACGTTTTTTTTTTTTTTTTTAAGTGTCATAGCATCGGCCGGGAAGCGAATCCGCAACCCGGGCAACTGCCTGCAAGTGCAAGGCAGTCGCCCTGACCTCTCGACCACCAATGCAAGACATCGTTTTTACCATCAAATAATTTTTCCTTGTTTGCGAAAAGGAGAGGGGAGTGGAGAGGGAGATAATTATATACAGTCGAGTATAATCATGTTTATCTTATTTAGTTTTTTCCGCATAAGCATAAATATAAAAATAAGTTATATTATATACATATATAGACATATAATGTTTTATTAATAATATGTAAACAAAGAAAAAAATAATTTAAAATAGAATCAATGAAATAAATAGCCTATAATAAATAAATCAAAAAGCGACATTATCATCATCAACAACCATTATCAATCTACTGCAGGATGAAGGTCTCTCCAAGTTCAATCCATCATCTCCGATCTTTAGCTTCTCTTCTCCACATCACCCCTGCACATTTTCTTATTTCATCCATCCATATCACACGTGGTCTCTTTCTGAGTCTTTTACAATCTCTTGGAATCCAGTTTAAGATTTCAGTTGTCCATCTATTATCATCTCTTCTAGCAATATGTCCAGCCCAACTCCACTTCAACATAAATCGAAGTTAATACTAAAAAAAATATTTTTTATATTTAATATGTACACAAATTTAACGGTAAAATTATTTTTCAAAAGTCTTAATCAAATTGATGCCGGGATGTAATATGGCTTATGCTTGGTCGTCATCAGAAGTGTTTGTGCATAATTTATAAATACCTAGACATTCTATTAGTCAAGTTAAGCATTTGCTTCTTCTGAAATCATTTTATTCGTTTACATTTATCATAACAATGGTTTTAATAGAAGTGGGTACACTTAGTGATAAATAGTTGAAATAAACTATAATTCTATAGGATTACATAATATAAAAATACTTACATCCACTCTGAAATTGTTCATGAATTTCGTTTTTACTATGAATCATTCATGGAGAATAGTACACATGAATAACATATAATGAAAATAATATATTATTGGAAGAAGTAATGCAATAACTATAATGAGTATACAATAATGTATGCATATATCATAATAATAGATGAACAACTGAAATCTTAAACTGGAGTCTTCAAGAGATTGTAAAAGACCCAGAAAGAGACCACATTGTAAAAGACCCAGAAAGAGACCACATGTGAGATGGGTGGATGAAATAAAAAAGTGTGTAGGGGTAATGCGAAGAAGAGAAGCTAAAGATCGGAGAAGATGGATTGAACTTGGAGAGACTTTCATCCTGCAGTGGATTGATAATGGTTGATGCTGATGATGATAGCCATAAAAAGGAAAAAGAAAGAAAAAGATGAGAGAAAATTAAAAAAACTATTCTAAAAATGAGTTTTGTTACAACTACACAAAACAGTTTCTGAATTATAAATATGTAATTCTACAGTTATGCTAGTTCATTTTTCTGTTTACTTGATATTTTATGATGTAGCCTTTTAATTACTTCAGCAAAAATCTTTTTTTTTCTGAAATTACTTCAACACCATATCTAATTGTAACCCCTATATTCTATTCTCTGTCATATCTTACCATAGAAAACAATTAATATTGCATTTCTTTAGAATGTCTTATAATGTAGAAGGTCTACCTCCTGCTGAAAAAACCATATTCAAGTTCACTATAAAGCACATTTTCAAGAAGCTTGTCCATTCCCTTTTACATATCCAATCCAACAAAGGTCTGATTTTACAATAGTGGATTCCATAATATCACATCAAGGAAGTGAAGAATATATTGCTTGATTTTATGATCTTACCATTGTATATTTAAAATTTTACAGAGCATCCTTAAATGAAACCTTTCTAATGTCTTTATAGGATGTCCAAATGTTATTTCCATGCAATAAATTATGGAAAATAATAGCTCTCTATATAGCTATCATAGTTGCAGTATTTATTTTTCTATAATAGAATATTCTTATCTTTTAATTTGTTAAAAAAAGCAGTAGGGTATTGGTATTTGTGTGGTATATCAACATCTAAGTTCACTTTTTTACTTATGACACTATTAAGGTATTTGAATGGGTCCAAACTAAAACTTACTGAAATTTTTTCTTCTACCAACCTTGATAATGAATTTGATTTTTGTAACTATTAAGCTTATATCATAAACAACAGCATAATAATAATAATAACAATAATAACAACCGACTGCTTTCCTTGGTTTACCATTCTATCTTAGCACCAATGGAATGAGGCAGACAATTCAAAATAAATTAAAAAAAGATGCTGAAAAAATGACAACCTCACTTGAAAAGTCACACCTATCAATATATGTGAAAGTAGCACTATATAATCATCTTATAATTACAAAAATTACTTACTACACACCTATAATCAAATTTGCTAAAACTGAAACATATCTAAAATCTCATCAATCTGTAACAAACTAATATGGAAAAGAAAGATAATGGTGATCTCTTTAAAAAACCTGAGCAGACCACCATTTTGCAATGGATTTGGACTCCATACAATCAATGTTTTTTACACCCAGAAATCAATAAATCTATTAACAGCCACCATAAAAAGATTTCCAGACCTGGAGTGTGTGATCAATATAACACCCACAGACACACCACCTCATTTATATGGATATCTATCTACACTGATTAAAGAACTCAAGCCAATATATAACAATATATCACTCAATAATGACAACAAGTATCGATACTGGGACATTTATAATATCCTAAATCCAAACCAGACACCTCATCTACTATATCTATCAGCTCTTGCGATAGACAACAGGAAATTACTGCAACAATTCAGAAAGTGGTTACTAGAATCAAAATTATTTGATTTACTGCTTAAGTTTAATCTAAATGCTCTACCCACAACACATTTCCTTAGATGTGAATGTGGAAAGAAATATATTGGTGAGACCTATCACCCTGTTGAACAGTGATTGAAAGAACACAAGCTAATAGTTAAAAGAGAAAAAAACAGATGTGTCTACCATAGCACACTATGTATATACTAAAGACCATATGTTTAATTGGGAAAATACAAAAATATTGAATAAAGAGGAAAAAATGCATAAAAGAAAATTCAAGGAAGCTGTCATATGACAATGGTAAAAAATCTTATAAGTCAATCCAGTGTGCCAATACACAATGTAGGGAAGCCTCTAATTAATCTTGCTCTTAGGAAAAATTGAAAAATTGATATTATAATTAAAAAATAATTGAAGGGCTTAGGGGAAAAGGACTCGGGAGGATTTGAACCAACCTTCATATATAAATATATCAAATTTCTACTATATGTTGCCTTTGACAGAATAGCACAGTTGGTTAAAGTGTTTGCCTTAAATTCAATATTCAAGAATCTAAAGGTGTGAGTTCAACTTTTATATGAATATGGTCACTGTGATTATCAGGCCAGAAACAACTAAAGAAGAGTGGAGAATATAATACTACTCAAAATGTTGTGCAATTACTAACCCGTGTTGTCTAATTTGTGTTATTACTAACTTGTTGTTTGTATTTGAAAAGTTTGAATAAAGTTTAAAATTTTCAATACATTCAACATTCACTCATAGATAATGAAAATAGTCCAATATATCACACCTAATAATAGACCCATCATCACAAACATTCAAGCATATACTAAATCATATAATTAGTTGCTTTGGGAGGCCATTTGACATTTAGGTACCTGAGTGGCTGATTAAAAATAATAGTTCCATTTAATTTGATCAGCTGAGGATTTTGTTTTATTTGATGAAGAATTAATCCAGAAATTTTATTTGTTAAATATGCTATGGTACTATTAAAAATCAGGACATTTTTTTTCATTTAAATAGGTTGTAGAAGACATAACTTTGGAATATAATTAAACTGATATTTTTAATATGTAAGATAGGTGATATACTTATTAATTGAAAGTAATTAAAATAATTTAGCAATAATACTGATGATAGTACAGTATGGTTTTTTTAAGTAAACAGTTATAATATTTACTAAGGCTGCAATCTCAAGAATATGTGCATAAAAATGCGATAGTAGAGACCTCTACAGGTTTTAACCACAAGCTTATGTTTTGGAAGAAAAGAGGGGAACCCCAAACAGTTATATAAATAATTGCTATAAACTTGCTTTTTATGTATAAGCAACAGTGAGATGTTTTTTTATTTACTTTAATGGCATGAAGATTAGGCTTGCTGTCTATATTCTTATATAGTCTTAGTATTTATACATAGTGAAACTTAATTCATCAGTTTTCATTAAATAGCGAACAAAAACAATGTATAGGGAAATACCGTTATATCAGGAAACATTAAAATTTATAAACAATAAATTGATTGTTAATATTTATAGAAATACATATTTAAATACAACTCAAATTTTACAATTCAAAACATTTCACATTTTATTATCAAAATCTACATATACATCTATGATTTACAGTAATTATATATAATGTTTAAAAACTTGGATTAATACTAATTATATTGATTAGATATTTACAGAGCACAAATTTTATATTTATACTTCTAACAGTATAAATTTATTTAATGCATATTGATTACATAAGTAATATTTACTAAGGCAATAAACCTCAAGAATGTGCACTTGAAAATGCGAAAGTAGGGACCTCTATAGGTCTTAACCACAAGCTTACACTTTTTCCACAAATTACAAAATTAGATGAAAATATTTTTTTTAAAAACATGATTTTATTATATATCATAAAATTATTTTAAAGCCGTATTTACTTAAAAAAAAAAATAGATTTTCATTTATTTTGTGCAAAAATGTAAGTACCTTTGAGATTTATTAGTGCTTTGGGTATTGGAAAAATTTAATACAACTTTAAATTCATCATATTTTAAAAATAAGAATAAAACATAATAAAACAGATCAACAGATATGAAGCATTTGAACATGCGTAGAATTGATTGGCTATGATAAATAGGGGCTCCCAACAACAGGATTAACAAGTTCAGAAGAGGGTAGAAAGCCAAACATTGTTTTAAATTTTAAAACATTATCCACCTTAGAAAATGTTTATATTTAGCATTGTGATAAATTGACAAATTGATAAATAAAGAACCTGGGGGATGGGAATAATATTTATATGGAGCTAATTCTGAATCCCTCCCCCCCAAAAAAAAAAAGCAATTGAAATGTTTTTAAAAAATGAAAGTAATATTAATATTATGAGGTTTTACTTAAATAAGACTAAAACCTTAGTACATGTGCCTTGAGATGCTTAATTTATTACAAGAGAGACCTCTATAAGTTAAATGCAAGATTTGACATTATAAAGAAAAGAGCAGCCCATTCTTATCTTCAACCTACTTTTTCTCCTGGTGTATATCAAATCTCATGTGAAAATTGTAAAGCTTCTTATATAGGTATGAGTAATTGTTGCATCAATGTTAGGAGAGATGAGCATGCTAATGCAGTTAAACAACACTCATCATCATCTGCACTCTCGCTCCATGCTATAGATTCAGGTCATAAAATTGATTTTTTCTAGTACAAAGATCATATCCAGATGTGTTAATCTCTACCAATGCAAAATTAGCGAAGCCACTGAGATACTTAAAAGGCCAGATTGTATCAACAAGCGAGATGATACATGCAAACTTCCCTATTTGGAAATTTTTTTTTTAAAAAAATTCTTAATTTAACATTTTTGCTATTGGTGGAACTTTAACGTTTTTTTAAATCAGTGATTGTAGCACCTCAACAACCATCTTTCTACCTTTTATCATCCAGTGGATGACTTGTGTGATCAAGTCAAAATGTCGGTATATCAATATTTACATTTTTTAACATGGACGAACCTGCAAAATATGTCTTTTATATATGCAACCCATGAAAATCTTCATATCAACATTATTAACCTCTATGGGGAGAAAATATTTAAACAGCTTCGAGTATTTGAAAGAAAGTGGATTAAGAAATGTAAGTTACTTAGAAATTTCATCTTTTCTACTAGTGTATAAAAATCACAACATTATACCCACTTGTTGTAAAATTATGTTTCACAAGAACAATTATAATATTAGTAAAATTCTAAGGAAAACAAGCAAAATCTAGACAAAATTGATGAAGTATTGCTAGATTTACATTTATTTCTTAGTAATAAAATACATCCTTTACTGTGGACTAGTTTTGATCATATTGCAAATTTTAGATCGATTAAAGATTCGGAATTTGTAACAGCAAAGCAAAAGAAAAAATTACAAATGCTAATTAGAACACAATCACCAAACATTATGTATCCAAATCAAAAAACCATTTATCATTTATCTAAGAAAGCCCTCTCTACAGATGAGGGTTCAGTTTTAGAAAAAGGTTTTAATTTTGCTTTAATGCCTTCCCGGATACCTTTTGAGAAAATTGTTTGTAATGTTGAATCAGCTCTCGTTAAAATAGATTCTTTATCGGCTGATTTGGCTAGAGCCAAGATTTGCAATATTTTAAAAAAAGAAAGAAAGACAAACATTAAATAATATAAAATCGGACAATTGTTGTACTTCCAGCTGATAAAGGTAATGATACTGTTGTCATAGATTGTGACATTTACCATAATAAAATTTTAGATTTGCTTAATGATAAAACTTATAAACTATCAAAAAGAGATCATACTACGTATTTGGAAAAAACAACAAAAGCCATTATTAATAAATCGCCTATTGAAACAGAGATAAAAAATAAAATAATCCCTCATGAAAAATCATGTGTCTGTCCAAAATTTTATGGACTTCCAAAAATTCACAAACCAGATACCCCCTTTGTCCAATAGTAAGCACAATAGGATCTCCAACTCATATTTTAGCTAGATATTTATCGGATTTCATTAAACCTATAATCCCATCTATTAAATCATATATTAAAAACTCTTTTCATTTTATTTCTGTTTTAAAAAATTTAAAAATTAATTCTAATGACATTCTGGTAGTTTTGATGCCATGTCTTTGTTTACAAACATTCCAATTGATGAAGCTTTAGATATAATTTCACAATGTTGCAATTTACCAGTCCATATTATTGCTTTGATTAAACATTATCTTTTGAACACATATTTTGTATACAATGGACAGCATTACAGACAAGTTTGGGGTACTCCTATGGGCTCACCTATCTCAGGAGTAATAACTGATTTATTCATGGAAAATATAGAAACTTGTGCTTTAGAATCATCATCTTTAAAACCTCTCATTTGGCTCAGATACATAGATGACACTTTTGTCATATGGCAACATGGAAAAAATAAATTAGATGATTTTTTCTTACATTTAAATAATATGCATCCTCATATTAAATTTACAATGGAGATAGAGTCTGATGAAAAACTGCCTTTTCTTGATGTTCTAGTCACCAGAACACCAAATAGTTTATCTTTTTCGATTTACAGAAAGAATACACACATGGACAGATATTTACATTTCCATTCTCATCATCACCCAACTCAGATCGTGTCTGTAGCCAAAACTCATTTAAATAGAGCAATTAACCTTTCAGATAAGTCACATCTGAAAGAAGAAATAAATCATATTAATAATGTTTTATTAGCAAATAGTTTATAATTATAAAAAATGGACAAAATAGGAAACAAAAAGATGATAAATCAGCTATTAAGATTTGTGTTCCATATGTAAAAGGAACTACAGACAGTATTGGACGTGTATTAAAATGCTATAATATAGATACAGCATTTTCTGCTCATCAAAAGATCAGCAATATAATAACCAAGCCTAAGGATTCAGTTCCTCTTGAATCTTATGGTGTTTATCAAATCTCATGTGAAAATTATAAAGCTTCTTATATAGGTATGAGTAATCGTCACACCAGTGTTAGTAGAGATGAGCATGCTAATGTAGTTAAACAATACTCATCATCATCATCAGCACTCTCATTCCATACTATAGATTCAGGTCATAAAGTTGATTTTTCTAGTACCAGGATCATATCCAGATGTGATAATCTCTACCAGTGCAAAATTAGAGAAGCCATTGAGATACTTAAAAGGCCAGATTGTATCAATAAGCGAGATGATACATGCAAACTTCCTCCTATTAGGAAAGATTTTTTTAAAAAACATTCTTAATTTAATATTTTTGCTATTGGTGGAACTTTAACGTTGTTTTCAAATCAGTGATTGTAGCGCCTCTACAACCATCTTTCTATCTTTTATCACCCAGTAAATGACTTGTGTGAACAAGTCGAGATGTCGGTATATCAATATTTAAATTTTTTAACACGGATGAACCCGCAAAATATGTTTTTTATATATATATATTTAAATACAAGTATATTTTCTATATTGAAATTAATGTAATTTAGAAGAGATTTGAACTCGGACTTTCAAGCTCCCTATAGCTATCCACTCCATTTTATATAACTGATACACATGAACTCATATAAAAAAAGATAAATGATCTGCAGTATATGTATTTTATGCTGAACCCGCACTCACCGGTTAGTCCAGATCACCATTTTCCCCCACATATATATATATATAAATATAATCAGTGTGAAAATCTCTTCTAAATTACATTAATTTCAACACAAACCATATATTTGTATTTAAATATTACATATTTAGCCTGTATTTTGCGTATCCTTCTGTGTATTTAAATGGATATATTAAGGTCCTATACATGAGGGATCAGAGTGATTTATTGTCAACATGGATATGACAACAATATTGAATCAACAAGGGCTTTGATCATTCCATCATCAGATTTTTAATATCTATGATAAGATAAAGAAGATTTAAACCTGTCCATTAAAGTATGAAGATTTGCTATCTCAATATAAACTGAGCATGATTATATGTGTGTAGGAGATAATGATTTGGACCAATTGATGAGTGCTGGTTCAGCAGGAAATATGTATATTGGAGGTCATTTATCTTTTTCACATTATGAGGTCATGTGTATTAGTTGTATAAGGTGAAATGGGTAGCTGTAGGCAGCTTGAAAGTCTGAATTCAAATCTCTTCTAATATATATATATATATATGAATGAGATAATACATCACACACCATCTTAACACCAATACAATATATTGATTTAACGCAACAATATTTAAATTGTTCCAATTATTCAAAAATTAATTGTAAATATTTTTTATGCAAGTTTTATATTAAATATTTTTAAAATTCTTAATATAATTTTTTTAATTAACAAAAAAGTCTAGATGTTTACATGAAATTTCGTAATTAACTATTAATACAAATTAAAATTTTAAAACATTCCAAATAAAATAAACAGCAGAAATGTTAAAATATTAATTTTTGTATTTAATTAAAAATAAATAATACAGAAAAATTTGTGTTAAATATGTATATAGTGTCAGGATAAATAAATTGGCAAAAATGGGAAGTATAGAATTCATTCTATGTTTATTTATTTTTTTATCATTTAAAACATCTATCCATGTAAGATTGATGGGGGAAAGTTCCGTCAAAGAACTTTTTATTTGTGACTAGACGGACCAGATTTAAATAATTTTTAGAAAAATAATGAAGAATCTATACTTAAAACTTAATGTTAAATAAATATTTACTAACAAAATAATTAAGCATAGGAGTATTGAAATAAAGGAAACAGCAGAGCTTTCTTGATTTATTTGCTATTACAATTAAGCCACACGCTATATAATCTAATATAAAATAGCTGTTACCATAATACAATGATGATTAATTTAATCAAAATGTCATTCATATGGTTAGAAAATCATGATAAAAGAATTATAACTTTTATTTATCTTTCGTTTATTACACACATGATTTCAAATTAAATGTTTCTTTATTTCAATAAAATAGTGGAGTGGATTGAAGCCTATCCATTAAATTATGAAGATTGGCTATCTTAATATACATCTGAGCACTTACTGCATATATGTGTAGAGATGATAATCTGGACCAACTGATGATTGCTGGTTTAGCATGAAATACGTATATTGGTTATTATTTATCCTTTTGACATATATGTGTTCATGTGTATCAGTGTTATGAGATAGAATGAAGAGTGGTGGGTGGTGTGAAAGTCTGTGCTCATATACCTTATATATTACATATATAGACACAGGTATATAATAAGCCTGTGTTTCAGTTATTACATAGTAGAGATGTCGGCCCATCCCTTGTATATGTATTAAATGGATTATGTCCTATACATGAAAGGTCATATTGACTTATGATCAACATGGGTGTGATAAGAATATCGGCCTCAGGGTGGCCTTTGAACGTTCCATCAGATTTTCAATTGGATGGACAGTTGAAGAGTTGGAGTGTGGAGTAGATTAAAGCCTGTCCATTAAAGTATGAAGATTGGCTATCTTAATATATATATATCTGAGCACTTATTGCATATATGAGTAGAGCTGATAAAAAACTGATGATTGCTGGTTTAGCATGAAATACATATATTGGTGACTATTTATCTTTTCAACATATATGTGTTCAAGTGTATCAATATTATGAGATAGAGTGGTGAGCTGTGGGTCGTGTGAAAGTCTGTGCTCATATACCCTATATATTACATATATTGATACAGGTATATAATAAGTCTGTATTTCGGTTATTAGTAAAATAGTAAGAATTATGGAATCAGATCAATATAAAAATTTATATAATTTCATAAATGTCCAGGGCAAGAGTGAAGAATGAACTTTATTAATTTTTTTTGTATTTAATTTAATGCAAGACATACAATCTTTTTTTTTTCTATAATTATTTATTTTGTACGATTAGATATTTTTTCAGTTATTTTATTTTATAGTTATTTTATTTTTAACATTAGGTATTTTTTCACACATTTTATTTCAACTATAGTGTTACTTATGATCTTAGGATCTAATGCAACTCTCTAGCAGCCACCTTTTATCTCCACTTAACTACAAAACTATGAGTCTTAAATTGAAAACACCTTAATGTTTTCAATCCAAGTCCATCAGCTTATATAGTCATATGGGTCTGAACTCAGTTCAGTACCCATACATTTTGGTGTCTTTGGTTCTTTAATAACAATAGCGACCACAATCCTATTAGGCAGGATTGGTTTTAAGCCAATAAACATCACATGACCACCACTTCTTTTGCCTGTTTTACAACAGTTATTAGCAAGCATAAGAAGTGGTGATCATGTGATGTTACTTCTATAAACATTTTACACATATCTTGGATCATCTTTAAAATTGCCTGACATTTCCACCTTGAATTATCATAAAAATATAATTTTTTTAAAAGAAATTAATAAAAATGAAGAGATTTATAAATAAGTAAATAATTGGATTTTTCTTATTTAAATAATTCACCATAGAAAATATAAAAACTTTTATTATCTTTGCAGTAAAATTAAACACTTACAAACATTAGTTATAATAGTGATATTAGCAATTAAGCCAATGCACATGTACTTTAAAGATAAATTATAAATGGATACTCTCACTTTTTTTCCAGACACAAGATATAGTATTTTAGAAAGAATGGAATGAATCCACTCATTCTTTCAACCCATACATTTATGTATGAGCGAATCTTAAGCATATGGAAATGAGAGCGTGAAGATGTTAAGCAATCACTTTAAATTACATTTGTTATATTTGAACGAATGATGCCTGTGACATCTTTACAATTTATGACTCGTCATTCTTTAGGTGAAATTAAACATATATAATGAGATATTATTTTATATAGCGCTATGATTTAATACTGTAATAGTGATATTAGTGATTAAGCCAATGTACATGCGCTTTAAAGATAAATTATAAACGAATACTCTCATTTTTTTCCAGACACAAGATACATAAATGTTTGGATTGAAAGAATGGATGGTTTCATTCCATTCTTTCTAAAATACTATATTTTGTGTCTGGAAAAAAGTGAGAGGATTCATTTATAATTTATCTTTAAAGCACATGTGCATTGGCTTAATTGCTAATATCACTATTACAGTATTAAAACATAGCGCTATATAAAACATTATTTATATATGTAAGTAGAGGGATTTTAACTTAGGATTTTTCAGTATATATTCATCTTCAACTTTATCTCAATCAACTGATACATATGATCACAAACATACAAAAAAGACAGATGATCCCCAATATACATATTTCATGCAGAAATAGACCTCATCAGTTGAAACAGATCATAATCTCCTACACATATATACAATCAGTGCTCAGTTTGTATTAAAATAGCAAATCCTTAAACTTTACTGGAGAAACTTAAATCTTCTCACCCTTCAGATGATGTAGTCATATTCATGTAAACATTAGATCAATCTACCCCCTCATATTGTTGAATCATTGCATGTCCATATATATTAATAAGAGATGGATAGGCTAAACTTATACTATGATCTAACCTATTTCCAAGGCAATATGTAATTTTCTTACACCTGAATGTTTTTATATATGTAAGTAGCGGGATATGTGGATTCATAATGATCTGATAATATGAGGTGTTGTATTGATATAATGTCTACATCGATATGACAACAACATCAAATCCAATAAGTTATTGACAATCGATTTCCTACACAATCAGATTTTACTTTAGATCTATATTCTGAATGTTTTAGTTATTCCTGCTTTATTATTAAACTATTTTTAGCCAATAATTTTAGGAACATAAATTTGAACGCACATTTTATTAGTAATTCATAGATATTCCAATAATCCGTTTCAGAACTTTTTATTTTACTATAAATTTAAAATTTTCAATTTATATGCTTAAGCTTAAGTGAAGCAGTTTATGTGCTTGGAATATATTTTATTAAAAAAAATACTATATTATATCAAAATTATTTGCAAGAAAAAGCAAAAAAAAAAAAAAAGCACATACATTTAATCTATTTAGATCAAGAAGAAAATATGATTCATAAACGAGTTTTCCGAAAGTTTTGAGATTACAAGAATTGATAACATTAGGTTTCGTTAAGATTCTTCAAAACAAAGAAAGGGCTGCTGACATATTGTAAGTGATAGAGACTCAAATTTTATAAAATTTACAAATATTTAAAACAAAGAAAAACATGTTTGTCAAGCGTTGGTGGCCTTGTGGTTAGCATAGCTGCTTTATAAGCAGCTATGCTTCCCGGTCAACGCTTTGACATATGAAATAAAAAGAAAAACATGCTTAATGAATTGACACTTTCCACAACTATGCTAAATAACTACAAGTTACTTAAGTTAAAACCTAAGAGCCATTTAGGCTTACTTAAAACAAAATAAGATTAGAACGATCTGACATATGCCTCTATTTTTTATTTTTTTTAGGATGACCTGTTTTAAATACTAGTCAGATTTTTATATCTTCAGATTCCAAAACACCTGGGTGTTCTATCCGCACTTCCGACTGTGTCAATGGTATAATCTGCCAGTCATACTGTGCGGCTATCCAATAACGTTCGCTAATGTTCAACTGCGTATGCTCTCCAACGAATGGTCTGCACCGACTGCTCTCCAATGAATGGTCTGCAAGAAGATGCTCTCCAAATGAAATGGTCTGCAATCTCTCTGCTGAATTGGTCTGCATCGAATGCTCTCCATGAATTGGTCTGCCATGAATGCTCTCCAAACGAATTGGTCTGCAATGAAGCTCTCCAACACATTGGTCTGCAACGAAACTCTCCAACGAATTGTCTCAATATCTCCGCTGTGGTCTCTTTTAGCTACACCCGTGAACTACATTTCCACTGGGTGCTGATCATTAACCGCCAGCACTAACGCGAGATATCTCTACTTAAAACTGCTTCCTCAATTGCGTGACTGCTCTCTACTGCTCTCTATATTACACTGCCTAGTTATTACCCAGTGTTCTTATCGCTCTCTGACAACTGCAACAATCAATCAATGCACTGACCAATAGAGTAACGCCTCTTATCTAGAAATATTTGTAATCAGCAAATATTTCTAGGAATTGTCGATCACCATCACGTCAATGCACTAATTAAATTCCTCAGCTATCAGAGCGCGATCTAAAAACAGCCTTACAAATAAATTCTAGTTTTTCTGGAGTGCACAAAAATGTCTACCATTTTTAAAAACACTACACTGGGTTTATTCCTTTGCAGACGTTGACTGGTTACCGATGACCTCGTCATGAGCCCAATAACATTTCACCATCACAACGGAGAAAAAGAGCACTTAAATCTTCAATCCTGACTTTCTATAGTCTGCCATTTAATTGTCCCCTTATGAAAAATCTTTCATTACTTAAAATTCCTTTGTGAAAGCATTTAATTAATTTCACTTTCCAGATATACTATTTTCATAAGATTTTATTTTTACTCTAATCAGTTCAAAATTTGCTCTTCCGTTCTTTTCTATTCATTTTCTTATATATATATAACTTATTTCTAAAACAGTTTTCATTGTCATTAATTAGTACATTTAAATTTAACTTGTGGAGTATTCTTATCGATATTTTTTATACTAAAATATTTATTATATAGGGTATATGAGCACAGACTTTCACACGACCCATCACTCACCAAAGTATCTCATTACACTGATACACTTGAACACATATATGTTGAAAATATAAATAATCACCAATATCCGTATTTCATGCTAAACCAGCAATCATCAGTTGGTCCAGATTATCATCTCCACACATATATGCTATAAGTGCTCAGATATATATTAAGATAGCCAAACCTCATACTTTAATGAACAGGCTTCAATCTACTCCACACTCCAACTCTTCAACCGTCCATCCAATTGAAAATCTGATGATGGAATGCTCAAAGGCCACTTTATTGAAAATAAAATCCTACAATTTGTTTTTTCTGAGCCGCTCTAATATAAAAAAATATATAATTTTTTTAAAAATAAAATTATTTGTTTTTTAAGATAAAAAAAAAATTTGTGTCGATATTTTAAAAGTAATAATCATAAGTAAAATAATACAATAATTGTGCGGTTATTTTAATATCGAGGAGAATTCACTTGTTGAAACTTCAGGAAGAAAATATATATCCGATACATATTTTTAATATTTTTTATTATTCTATCAAGATTTAAATGCAATAGATATTTTTTTTTTTTAAAAAAAGTAAGATAATATGCACTAATAACTATTTGTACCTTGCACTAAGTTTTTTAATACAGGATTCTATTTTTTTTGCGTTTATAATTTTAATCTGAAAGATTTTTAATACAGCATTAAATTAGAAACACTTTATTATTATTTTAATTTTAGTTAAATGCTTGAAAGAACGTATTTTAAGATTTTATATTTTATTAATTAAAATTATATTCATGTGTGAGTTTGCACAAGTTAAATCAATCTTTTTAGATGAAAATTTTTTGAGTGGTCTTACTTATTTATAATATATGAATTTTTTCTACAGTACAGGCTTTTTTATACCTGCACTCCATTATGTAATATATAGGTGTTTGAACTCAGGCTTTCGCACGACCCTCAACTATCCATGCTATCTCATACTGCTGACACACTTGATCACACACATGTCGAAAAGATAAATAATTACCAATATATTTTATGATTGCTTCGAAGTGTTACAAAGAAGGTCATATTAAAATTATTTAATAGCAAGATAACTTGCGATAATAATATTAATTTAATAATTTTACTACCACATTCTTAAAAGACTCTAATATATCGCTTTTTTTAAAAAAAAAAAAAAAAAGAAGAAGAAACGGATCCTAACATATATTGGTCTGAAGGTTTGTAATGATAATATATTATTAGATGTGATATATTGTACTATTTCCATCATCTATGAGTGAAAGTTAAATGTATAGAAAATTTTAAACTTTATTTAAACTTTCCAAATTCAAATTTGTGTGTTATTACTAACAAGTTGTTTGCATTTGGAAAGTTTAAATAAAGTTTAAAATTTTCTATACATTCAACATTCCACTCATAGATGATGGAAATAGTACAACATATCACATCGGATCCTAGTATGCTTTTTTTTAATGCATGACTTAGTTTAACAAAATGGTTATAACAATTGCTTTTTATTTTAAAGAATGAATGTCTCTATTATCAAATTCCATATAAAGTTGCTAGAAATTTCCTAGGATCCAACTCCCTAGTGACAGACTGGACATAATATTTTAATTCATTTAACATTGCCCAGCTGGGAATCGATCCAAAATCTTTAGTACCAAGTCCGTCACCCCATCAGTGGGCTATACCATATAAGACACACACATTAAGTAAAAGGTTATTTATAAAATCTACAAACAAACAGAAACCCAAATATCATTTACAAAATTTACAAATAGAAATGAAAACCGTTTTTAAACTTTCATTATTAAAAATAAAATCATAATAATAAAAATAACTGAAACACAGGCTTATTATATACCTGTGTCTATATATGTAATATAGGGTATATGAGCACAGACTTTCAGATGATCCATCACTCTCCACTCTATCTAATAACACTGATACACTCAAGCACATATATGCTGAAAAGATAAATAATCACCAATATACGTATTTCAAGCTAAACCAGCAATCATCAGTTGGTCCAGATTATCATCTCCCACACATATATACTATAAGTGCTCAGATATATATTAAGATAGACAATCTTCATACTTTAATGGACAGGCTCCAATCTACTACACACTCCAACTCTTCAACCGTCCATCCAATTGAAAATCTGATGGTGGAATGCTCGAAGGCCACCCTGAGGCCGAGATTCTTGTCACACCCATGTTGACCTAAGATCAATCTGAACCCCACATGTACAGGACATAATCCATTAAATACATATGCAAGGATGGGCAGACATCTCTACAATGTAATAACTGAAACACAGGCTTATTATATACCTGTGTCTATATATGTAATATAGGGTATATGAGCACAGACTTTCAGATGATACATCACTCTCCACTCTATCTAATAACACTGATACACTCAAGCACATATATGCTGAAAAGATAAATAATCACCAATATAGGAGATGATAATCTGGACCAACTGATGATTGCTGGTTTAGCTTGAAATACGTATATTGGTGATTATTTATCTTTTCAGCATATATGTGCTTGAGTGTATCAGTGTTATTAGATAGAGTGGAGAGTGATGAATCATCTGAAAGTCTGTGCTCATATACCTAATAATAAAAATGTTAATATTTTGATTTAATAATCAGCAACTTCCTATTTTCAACACAAAACAAACAGTTTAAAAATTATCAAACAAACATCTTAGTATTAATCTAAATCTGGATTCTTGCTAGAATTTCCCATTAATTAATAATGCCACAGATTAATTTAATACTCCATGTATTATTATTGTCAACTTGCTACCTTTAAACTGTTTGTGGATTGTATATCTTGTCAAACTGTTTGAGGATTGTATATCTTGTCATTTTCATCTGGTACCTATCAACATATATCATCCTTAACCAAATCTGACACCACAATGATTTTTTTTTTCTATTTTAAATATTCATAATTGAATGGTTTTATTACTCAGGAGTTGATAAGAAGTTTAAGCAACAGAAATAATAGAATCAGATGCAATCCACAATCCTTAAGTTTCAAATCATGCAGGGAATTTTTTACATAAGACTTGCCGTCAACTCTAAGAACCCTGTTTATTATAAGTAATATGTTATTATTTTTTTGCGTGCCCCCAATTCTACATTGACTTTTAAAATTTGTTGCAGCTATATTCATATGTACTTTTATAATGTAATCATCATTGTCTAGACCTTATGAAACCATTTCATCTTTATAAGCTAGAACTTTTAACCCTTTATTATTCTAATTACGCTGTCTTATTTTTTCAATTTGATTTACCTGATCAACTCTTTTTCAATATATTTCACATGCATTTGACATGTAATAAAAAGTATTCATAATCAGTTTCTTCAATTTCATTGTTGGATTTCTTTTTTAGATAATGCAAAACATAAAACAATTGCAGTATAAGTCATTCATTGCTTAAATTTAAATCAGTCTTGGTTGGAGTGCTTTTGGTAGAAATAACTTGATACTAAGAGGAAATGTGCCTATGTGTTTGAAAAAGAAGGTTTTTAATAAATGTGTTTTTCCAGTTCTTACTTATGGATCTGAGATTCGGACACTTAATAGAAGAGCAATACAGAGACTTCAGACCACTCAAAGAAGTATGGAAAGATTCATGTTGGGAGTAACAAGAAGAGATCGAAAATGCAATATATGGGTAAGAGAACAAACAGGTGTTACTGACCTCATTGAAAAAATTAAAAGTCTGAAGTGGAGTTGGGCTGGACATATTGCTAGAAGAGATGATAATAGATGGACAATTGAAATTTTAAAACTGGATTTCAAGAGATTGTAAAAGACCCAGAAAGAGACCACATGTGAGATGGATGGATGATATAATGAAAGTATGCAGGAGTGATGTGGAGAAGAGAAGCTAAAGATTGGAGAAGATGGATTGAACATGGAGAGACCTTCATCATACAGTGGATTGATAATGGCTGATGATGATGAATGTCAATTGGAAACTATCATATAAAACTCAATTTAGGGAAAATATAAATTTCAAATTCTAAGGTATTGCAAAAAATGTCAAATAGTACTCCTGGCATTAACACTTCTTCCACTGTAATTATAATTCATGTTTCAATCATTATTAGTTCGAACTAAAAAGATAGTATAAATCAATTGTATTTATATGTTGGACTATTTCCATCATCTACTATATATACTATTACTAACAGTTGAATGTATTTGGAATATTTAAATAAAGTTAAATTTTTTAAAAGACATTAAATACTCATATTAGATGATGAAAATAGTCCAACATATAAATACAACTAAATTACCATCATCACAAACCTTCTGGAAAACACTAAGCATAAATCAGTGAATGAGCACACATAAGAATATGATACTTTTTTTGCTATTGACAAAAATTGCACCATGTTACAATTATATGTTGTTGTTTTTTATAATTAACATATAACTTATATTAACATTGACTGTTTAATGTTTAACTAATAATGATCAGAGATCTACTTACTAATAAATAAATGGATGATTATTTGAAATATAATTACCTATAAAAATTATAAGACTATCTGTAATTTGGGGGGAAAATATCTAACTAGACTTAAACCCCAGATTATGGACTCAGAAAGGTGCACTGACAATTAAATCACGCTAATCTTTATATTAAATGAGGCCACTGTGAAAATTCGTTGTTGGTTATATGTTAATTTTATTAGGAAAATTTGTTTATTATTAATTATTTGGTAAAAAAGTAATGCACTATAATTTATTATTTTTATTAAATCAGTTTTAATTATAAATTTATTTAACGCACATTGTTTACATAAGTAATATTTACTAAGGCAATAAACCTCAAGAGTGTGTGCTTGAAAATGCGAAGGTAGGGACCTCTACAGGTTTCTTCCAAAGTGTAAGCTTGTGATTAAGACCTGTAGAGGTCCCTACCTTTGCATTTTCAAGCACACACTCTTGAAGTTTATTGCCTTAGTAAATATTAAATCAGTTTTAGCAAGAGTGTATATAATGTTTGGATATGGTGGTGCAAAAATAGTGCAATTCTTTTAAAGGCTGTATCTAGTTTTGCTATTAGTGCAAGAGTTTAAGTAAAATATAATTACTTGGTTGTCGAGTATCAGCACAACTGCCTTACAAGCAGTTGTTCTGGATTTGCGGGTTCACTTCCTGCCCGATGCTTTGACACATGGAAAAAAAATTACTTGTTAAATATTAAAACTTTGAATATTATTATTAACAAACTTTGTTAGATTTGATATCACAACTCCTTATGTCAGACTATTAATTTTATTCTGTGATATTTAGTGCCATCATAAAGAAACAGACTCTGGAGATCAAATGTCCTTGGATTCCAGATCCAGTTCAGACATTTAAGGTTCTTTAATTTTTTATCAATTCCTGAGCCATAAAGGATTTGATTATTTATTTACTATTAACTTTAATTAGTAACATTGTATTGAATGCTACATTTCAATGCAAGATATTTTATCTGCCATTTGTTTAATATTTCCCTCATATTAAATGTCATTTACAAGTATTCTATTTCCCCATTGAAGCGGTGCATATCTGCATGCAGATATACTTGCTTCATGTTTACTTAAATTAGCCTATCTCCTATCGTATGTATGTATATATATATATAATTTATTTATTAATATCTGCATACATTAGGAATATGTGCATGTGTGTGTACAAATCTTGTATCATTTTCTAAAGTTAAAGGCTGATTGTTTAAACCATGCGATTTTATTTTTAAGAAAAAGTATATCTCGTTAAAAGTAGAATCAATTAAGAAAAAAAATGTTAAGATATTGTATACAATGGAAGAGAGGTAGGTAGCTATTAAGGAAGGAAGCATAAGTCCATATTTCTCTAACTATATGTACCATCAGCTGTAATAGTTACAGTTGAACACCTGCTAAATGAAAGTAAGAAACAAAGATCAGGAAATCTATGTGGCAGCAGAAAGGACTGCGGAAGCAAAAACTAAGATGAAACAGCACTTAGAGAAATTAGATTGAGATCCATTGAGAGAACTCATGAGAAACAACCCCAGATATAAAATAATATATATAAACATGGAAATGGGCATTGTCTTATTAGTATGCATTCTGTATAATTCTAGCTTATTCTAAATGATTCTGTATTATTCTGCTTCATTTTATTTCTGATTATCAAATAATTATCAAAAATATATAATATGGAAGTCTTTATCTTGCTTAAATTCTATTCATTGCCTTTGAAGAAGAAATGGAAAATGTTAATTGTATCTGCCACTATGTGTGAGTGGTCAGGTGTTAGTTTCTCCACGGTCATCAGTGAAGTTGGTGTCCCAAAAAGTTCAATCGAAAATATAGATGATCCATCCACATCCTACCATATCCATTCCAGTCTGAAAATATCAAACCCATCTACCTATCTGCACAGAAGTTCCAAAGTCATCCTTTTATTGCCAGTAAAAGTGCTTTCATTTTATTCCAAGTTTTAACTATAACTCAATTGTATTTAATATATCTTATTAACTAGTCTTAACCTTGTAAATTATGTATACCATATTTACTAATGTTAAATCTGCTGAATTAATTATTTAAATAATTTAGAAATCTTTTTTGTCAGTGTATTACCTTGAATGATGGAGGGAGTTAATTTTTTATTGATTATATGTGTTTACGTTTCTTTGCTCCCAAACTTCCAAGGGATGGAGTAAGCTGAAAAGACACCATGTTTAAAACTCTTAAATTTTAAAATTAATATTAAGATACATATAAGTTCTTTTTCTTAGTTTGTCGTATTCCCCCCATCATGTCAAGTAAGGTCATGTGTTAAATTCTTAGAATTATGTACAGAATAAATGAAGGATGGTGAGCATATTTCTATTAAATTAAGTTATAAATTATTTTGATGTTAGAAAATCACTTTATTAAAGATATTCATAATAAAATAATATATTGGTTCAGTTTAAATTTTTACTTCATGTATTGCTAAATTAATAATGTTCTTTTGATAAAAAATAAAAAAAAAGATTCTCTGTAATGAAAATCCCCGTAAATGTGGTAATATCTATAATTTAATATTTTATTTTGTAAGTAATATTCCTAAAGTTATCTAAATGTATTTTGCATGATTCTCAATGCAATATAATATTTATGTAAATTAAAACTGCAATCCATGTAGAAGTTATGTAAGGAATAATGGATCGTGCTATCAGCTCATTTCAGGAGTAAATAATTGCACCAAGACTTAAATATTATTTGATTAGATTTCAAATTTTAGATTATTAAAATAGTTATTGTGAATGGGTTTAATTATAAAAATGAATTATACTTGGTTAACTGGGGGATGCTTATGCTTTATATATAAAATAAGTTTCATAATGTGGATTCCTGTGGGTGGAAGGCTTAATAATTTGTTTATCTTTCTATATATATTTGTGTTCCTGACTTCACATATGTGTGGCAATGGTTGTATTATTATTATTCACTTCATCATGTATTCTCAGTATGGTTCATGCATCATTTGGTCAAACTGTATGAGGGAAGACCAGATGCCATGTGACTAGGTTTCTAATCCATAGATTAGCTCTGGTCTAGGTTCTTTGGGAGCTAGAGATTTCTTTTTTTTTATTTAAAAAATTTAGGTTTATTAATAATAGGTATATACAAATGTTTTCAGTGATGGTTATACATGTTTATATTGTTATAGGTTCTCCAAGTGTTTGTGTAGGATGAGATGAGATCTGATTTGTTTGATTAGTCAGATTGTAGATCAGAGAAAATTAGTGTGTGTTTAGGACATTTTTATGTCCATACATTAGTCAGATATTTGCGTGTTTATTTTACCTGTTATATAGTTTGTCAATCATTAGGATTGATGTCATTTTGTAGGTAGGGTATTCTGAGCAGTTTCCATGTTTTTTCGTGTAGACTTCTTGCGACCCCAAATCCTAGATTTAGCACATCTTTGCTCTCTCCACTAAATGTGCCCTTTGTTAGAAGCAGTTGCATGTCTGTGACCAAGGATATCCAGTCTTCAGTGGTAAACCATATCAACAGATCACTAAGCTGATCATCATCATTTTATGTACCATTGACCTCTGTCATATAGGCAGTACTGCAATTCCCTAGTAATGTTTGTCTTTAGCTTTTGCCTGGATTCATCAGTAACCCTGGGTGATCTGAACTCAAATCTATACACAAGTTGTTCCATTAAATAAATAGGTTGTTAACAACATGCTAAAATCTAGAATGGTCTGATAGATTAAAATATTTTAGGGCACACCTGATTATTGTAAGCCACCACTATCTTTTATAATGCTATGTATAAGCCAAGTAGAGCATTCCAATCTAATATTTGTAAGCTATTCTCTCTATTATTTTTAATTTTACAATAAACTATATTATTCTTGTTAACTAAGCATACACTATTAATTAATTATTATAGATATCATTAAGTAAGTCATTTAATAGCAGAACAAGCACATCCATGGTTTTATATCTTATAAATATAATACTAGCTCTGTAACATTAGAAATGATCAAACCCCCCCCCCCCAATCATACTAACAGTGGTAATATAAATAAATTCATGTAAGATTTAAAGGTGCTAGTCTAGTGTAATGTTGGAAGTTATGGAGAACCCTGAGAGTCTATGTTTAAACTTCAGCTTTATCACACCGTATGAAGAGGGAAAGCTATGTGGTGTCAAGGTTGTTAATTAGGTGTTTGAGGCTAGGATGTCTAGGTAGGTGTTTAATCCAGGAGTATGGGGTAACACTGTCTCTGCTGGTTGAAAATCCCTGCTTGGTCTTTTGGTTTTGTTGACTGATTATACAATCATGACTGTTACAATATATATGGCAATGCTCACACACAGACAAGTTGTGTGACAATTGTAACTGTGCACCACATTAGGGGTGAATTATGAGGAGATGGGAAACTATCATCATCCCCAAATGAACAAAATATAAAAATAATAAGCATGAGAGATCAGGATAGAAGTAAATATAAGTTCACCAGCATTACACAAAAGTGATAATCATTCATCATCATGAATGATCAACAATAAAAATAAATCAATAGTCAATCTTGTGACTGGATTTGAAAGTGGTCCATTATATACCAAGCTTATTATTTAGCCATTGCCAAACCTAGGGCAGAACTATAAACAATATCTAAATGCACATACTTAGGTGCTACTCCATCAAACTACAACAATAAGTCAAATAATACTGAGAGTATTAAAACATCCCGATCGTCATTAATGCTCTGGCCACTTAGTACCATTAATGTACTGGCCAACTATAAATTAAATTTCTAAAGAAATAATAAATAATGAGATATAGTGCATGGACTTTAAAGAATATCCCTTTTACACCATCCAGAATCATAACCCTAAATATAAACCCCTACTCTATATAACTAGCTTAGGAAGCAGAATCTCTATAGACTATTACTGTGAGCAAGAGATAAATAAATAAATAAATAAATAAAGCAACTTATTATGAATCACTTCAAATAATTCCTAGGTTTACCCTATTATAAGTAAATCGTTTCATTGGGATCATTTTAAAAATTAAATCGTAGAACATTAAGCTGACATGAAATAATGTCACACACACACTACAATGTATGAAACAGGAATGGGATAGAATAAAGAAATTAAGACTAAAAAATATTTTTTAAACAATTATTTAATAACTAATTGACTAACAATAATTAAAAAAATATGACATGATAGTATAAAATTTTAAATATTCATTTAATCAAAACACACATTTTCATAAAAA
The DNA here is from genome assembly GCA_028023455.1 of Epiperipatus broadwayi. NCBI lineage: Eukaryota > Metazoa > Onychophora > Udeonychophora > Euonychophora > Peripatidae > Epiperipatus > Epiperipatus broadwayi. Next base: position 509,910 of record JAQFVV010012407.1, read on the forward strand.
TTATCAACCAGTTGATTTTTATTCATAAATTAACTTTTAGTTAATTAAATTATTTCTTTAAAATAACTAAGAGTTGGAAAAGTAACATTTTCAAAATCAAAGATAACAACCACTCTTTGATTTAGCTTAATTAACCTTTTGTTACATTTTTAGAGGAGGAAATGAATGAAAAGAGAAAAACATGTTTTTTTAAAAAAAAATTAAATTTCTAAAGGCTATTTCATAATTCTGAAGAGAAAATTGATTGAATTTTAAGAAAAATATGTTTCACAATTTGAAAACATTAACTTAATGAAAATATTTAAAATTATCATTTTTTTTTTACTTTTATATAAAATCTTTTTTTTTTCTTTTAATAAAAATACAGTGTGCATACACAAAAAATACCATCAGCCATGGTCTTTTTTATCTGTGGAGATCTTTCCAATTATAATTTCCAGTTTTTCCAGTTGAGTTTTCTTCTTGAAGGTTTCTATACATGAACATGAGTAATTTGTCTTTTTTCTGATGTGCAGTATTTCATTTCCAATTTAGTAACAGCAAAATTTTATTCATTTTCTTTTAATAAATTTCCTCAGTGAGACTAACATAGAAAGAGACTCATGCTCTTGGTTAAAGACATGGGTGCAGATTACTTTAAGGGAGATAACTTCTTTTCTATATTTTTATACCAGTGAAGGCAGGTTACATGGAGGAAGATGATGCCTAACTTTAGCTAAATTTAGCACATGGTTTACATTATAGAAACCATTTTTATGACTAAACTCATAATGTGATAAAAGCTTGTTTAAAACTTCTTTTGTACTATGAAGTAACTTAGTTAAAACTTCTTCTTGTTTCTTCTTTAGCAGCTGGATTAAGACTTGATTGCTCTCTCTTTAACAGCTAAGTTAGGAATAATTTCTTCTTACCAGATACTTGGGTCATCTGATTTATTCATACCTCCATTATTTTTTCTAGAACAATTTTGCCTAAAAGCCAAGAAAATGTTCACAATGAAATTTAACATTAAAATAATCATGAGAGCTGACAGCAGATAATTCTAGTAGTAAATAATTTCTTTGGTAATGGGAATCAGAAGAGTAATGAACAGAAGGATAATTTTAATTATAAATTGTTCTTTATGAAGTTATATTATTATAATAAGTTGACTTTTTAAGCAACATTAATTACAATACTGCAAATTTAAATTACAGTTATTCCTTTTCTAAGTACAAAACATGTTTAAATCAATCAGCAATTTTAAAAAAATCAAATAATTAATGAACTTGACATGAGTAGCTGTGTTAGTGGTCTTAATACAAAACAATCTGGATACATAGTGTTTTCCTGAAGGTTTGTGATGATGGTGTTCTAGTTGTATTTTTATAATGGACTATTTCCATCATCTAATATGTGTGTTGAATGTCTTTAGAAAAGTTTAATTTTATTTAAATATTCCAAATACATTCAACTGTTAGTAATATCACAGCAAACAGGTTAGTATATGCACATTTTGAGAGGTATTATTCTCCCCTCTTCTTCAGGTGTTGCTGGCCTGATCAGTGACAGTACTAGCATGGGATTCAAACAAGAGTCCTTAGATTCTTGATTATTGAATTTGCTCAGTTGGTTAGAGTGTTAACCTTAAAATTCAATAATCAAGAATCTAAGGACTCAGCTTTCAAATCCCATGCTAGTACTGTCACTGGTCAGGCCAGCAACACCTGAAGAAGAGGGGAGAATAATACCTCTCAAAACGTTGTGAATTTTTTCTACAGTACAGGTTTTTTCATACCTGTACTTCAATATGTAATATATAGGGGTTTGAACTCAGACTTTCACATGACCCTCAACTATCCACGCTATCTTATACTGTTGAACACTTGATCACACACATGTCGAAAAGATAATGGGTGTGATCAAGTGTGTCAGCAGTATGAGATAACATGGATAAGTTGAGGGTCGTGTGAAAGTCTGAGTTCAAATCCTTTATATATTACTGAATTAAAGTAACTGTTAGCTTACATTGAAATGACAACGACTTTATAAATAAAGCAAAGATAGGAAGATTAATTATTGTTTCATCATATTAAAGGATGTGGGGGTGGCTATAGTAGGATATTCTAGTGTAAAAAAACATTTAAGATTTTATTTGTTTAATTTTTTATTCTACATCTGTCTTCAGAGTTTCTATTTACTTTTTTCTTTTTTTAGAAATATGTCCATGAATGGCCTTTGATTATTTTAATTTTTTTTTTAATTAGTGACTAATTTTTAACAAATAGCCACTCCTAGAAGAATTTGGAAAAAATATATATATTTTTTTTTATTAAAGCAATTAAGTTAAACAAAATTTATTTAATAATTAAAAAAAATAAAATTTATTTGTCGCGTAAAGCTAGTTAGATAACATTTAATAACTTTTGAATTTATTTTGTGATGGTAATCCATAAAATTGAGAAAAGTATTTAATTTTATGGATTAATTTTTTCTAAAAAAAAAATCATGAATAACATTTTTATGGTTTTCCATATACTTTTGAAAATTTCCTCATTTTCACTTCCTTTTTAAGTTAAATAGGAAAGAGAAAAAAAAGGGTCCTTAATAAGTCATTGGATACGGAACAATAAATTATTATCCCGTTTCGTCAGTTATAGGTTGTGCAACCGCTTCCTTTCGTTTTTTCTAATTTCCAAGAAAACGAAATGTTATTATTGTCTTAGACTTCACTAGCATACCCGCAGATGTGTATTAGCTCATATGTGCAGAACCGCATTTACGCCTTATAATATTTATATTATTAATGTGCAAAAAATATTTTTTTAGATTAAATTTTAATTATAAATATGCGACTTTTTTTTTCTGCCTTAAATAGTGAAGCTATAATTTTACACTAATTTATAATAGGTTTGCTTAGTGCTTTCGAGATTTCATGTTCGAATCTCATACTCATAGCTTTGTAAATAAAGATTGTTATGATTTATGCAAATGCGTTTGAATTTTTAATTAGTCCATTGTTTAGAGAGAGCAAAACATGCCTCTCTTCTATTAATGGCATTGATGTCATTTGCTATATATAAAGCTTCCTTAACTTTTCTTTTGGCGTCATTTTTTTCTGTACAAATTATTTGGGCAGAACTAGGTTCAAATACATGGCCCGTAGCTGCTTGGTGGTCTCAGAATACTGAAGATCCTTCATTTTTATATTTAACCCTATTGTAGACATACCTATGTTGGTAAATTCTTGTGTTCAGGTTAGCCCGAGTTTCACCATAGTATGATGCATGGCAGCCTAATTGAGGGCATGCCATTTTATAGACCACATGAGGGGCTTGATCTTTTTCTGTTTTATCTTTAGAATTATTTATCAGTCTGTTAGTATTGGAGGTGTTCTGAAGCTAAATTTAAAATTGTTGGGCAATGTTTTTGCAATATTTGGTGTTACATTAGGTATGAACGGAATTGCTAGGTATTTCATATTGTCTTTAGGCATTTGCATAAATCATAACAATCTTTATTTACAAAGCTATGAGTATGAGATTCGAACATGAAATCTCGAAAGCGCTAAGCAAACCTATTATAAATAAGTGTAAAATTATAGCTTCACTATTTAATGCGGGGGGGAAAAAGTCGCACATTTATAATTACAATTTTAGTAATGAAGAGAAAAATAATTTATTACATTAAATTTAATAGAATCCAAAACAGAACATATTTTATATTCCTATTCCTACAAAAATAAAATGTAAACGTTTTCAGAATTCATAAAGATTTCTTTTTTTTTTAAAAAAAACGAAGTTTTCAAAATTCGCATGAAAAAGTCCAAAGTGTGATTATATGTATATATATTAAGTGGTGTCTTTTCAACATTTTTCCAATTCTTTACTTTTCTTGTATATTAAAAGTTAAATCTCAAAAAAAAAAATATTGATGTTATAATAAACGACTGTTAATGAACACACGCGTAGAAAAGGTAGATTTTTAAATATTCAGTTTTGCTATTGCCTAGCAAGCGTTCGATATCATGTATATTATATTCATAGTTTATAGTAATACGACTAGATTTCTTGGTATTACTTTATATATTGTGATTAATTAGCTATTTCAAATAGCCCGCATTAGTCAGGGTGAAACTCTGCATGAGTTAATTAATAAAGATTTGAACAACAATGTGTGTGTGCATATATATATACAGTAAAGAATTCGCCCATGAGATTTAAAAAAAAATAAAAATATACATTTTAACCATATTAAATGTTGTGATAGTTAATACAGAATGTTACTCTGTAACATGTGAATAGAAAGATAATAATAAATGAGACTGTAAACCACTGGTGCTCAAACCTCCTAATGCCGCGACCCTTTAATACAGTTCCTTATGTTGTGGTGACCCCCAACATTAGAATTATTTTTATTATTTCTTAACTGTAATTTTGCTACTTTTCCAATGGTCTTAGGTGACCCCTGCGAAAGGGTTGTTCGACCCTCAAAGGGATCGCGACCCACAGGTTGAGAACCGCTGCCGTAAACACACACACACACAGAGAGAGAGAATTACTTTTGACCGCGAGGCAATTTGCGAGTCGAGTTTAAAATAATTAATTGATAAATTTTAAGGCATTTTGAGATCTTTTTAGTTTTACCAGTTCTAAATCGATTTATAAATAAAAAAATTTTGATTCCCATAGTAAATAGAATGGTAAACTCAAATTTAAAATCAAAAATTATAAATTAATGATACCTGTGAAATTAGAAATACGAAAAGAAAAGTCAGCAAAGAATTTTGAATCTTCTTGCATTCGAACAAGCGTAGATGAAGAAAAGAAAACAAACAGTTTGCATGAGAGTGGTGTAATGAAAATTACACTACAGAAATATTATTCATTATTGGATAATCTCTAGCTATTTCTTTCTTCTTTGATATAAAATAGTATAATATTATAGACAAGCTCATTTCCCCCACATGTTTTAAAAGAGAACCAGGAATATATTTTTACTCTGGGGTCTGAGATTTTTAGAATGGTCTGCATTATGGTTCGAGTATGATGAGTTAGAAGAAGTTAGCAGTTACAAATACCTTGGTCATATTATTAATACAGATGGAAACATAATGGATGAAATTAATCATAGAATTAAACTTGGTTGGAGTGCTTTTGGTAGAAATAACTTGATACTAAAAGGAAATATGCCTATGTGTTTGAAAAGGAAGATTTTTAATAAATATGTTTTACCAGTTTTTACTTATGGATCTGAGACTTGGACACATAATAGAAGAGCAATATAGAAACTTCAGACCACTCAAAGAAGTATGGAAAGATGCATGTTGGGAGTAACAAGAAGAGATCAAAAACGCAATATATGGATAAGAGAACAAACAGGTGTTATTGAGCTCATTGAAAAAATTAAAAGACTGTGGAGTTGGGCTGGGCATATTACTAGAAGAGATGATAATAGATGGACAATTGAAATCTTAAACTGGATTCCAAGAGTTTGTAAAAGACCCAGAAAAAGACCACATGTGAGATGGATGGATGAAATAAGAAAGTATGCAGGGGTGATGTGGAGAAAAAAAGCTATGGATTAAACTTGGAGAGACCTTCATCTTGCAGTGGATTGATAATGATTGATGATGGTGATGATGACTAATAAAATGACAAAACCATATGTGAATAGTCTATATTATAGTTCGAGTGATGGCAATTAACGTATACAGGGAATAGAAAAATAGCAGAGAGGTATAAAAAGAGGTCATTCAAAATTCACTCAGTATGCAATCATTCCTTTTTGATATGGAGAACATTATTTTGTTTCTAGATTGTAAGCTATACATTAAAGCAATGTTGAAGAGAGCCATGCTGAGAAAAGACTTTGCCTTGCTGCTAATTAAAATTGCAATGCCTATAGCAGAAGCTATAATAATGTTCTCCTGTAGTAGTGGATTAATTACCATGCGAGACTAAGCAACAAGTAGCACATCAGTCAGAAGACCCTAAATATGGAGTCTAATCTAATAAATAACTAAGTCTTTGGGACTAGATCGCTACTGCCTCTAAGATGCCAGTAAAGAAAAATGTACTATGTTACTAAATTACGGAAGATTTAATGATATTCTTCATACACCATCCTGCTATAATAACAATTCAAGTAGACAGCATGTAAGTAGAAGAAATCTATGCTTCAAGGGAAGTTATGACGATAATCGGCCATAATTACAGAAAAAGAAAACCGATATCTAAAAACCCAGGATTTTTGACTTTAAATATTCTTACTGATAAGATATTCACTTCATAATATTAAAAAAGCCTTAGACATAAAACTGAAAAGATATTGATTTTTATGGTATGTTATATATCTACATTTGGAATTATAATTGTAGACTTAAAAACTGAAAATATATTAACTATTATGTTCAACTTCACATCCATATTTAGAATCACTAGTATAGATTTAAAAACTGAAAACATGAACTGTTCCAATATGTTTCCTTTTCATATCTGCATTTGGAATAATAATTATAGACTTAAAATCTGATTAAAACAGGCAAAACTCTCCATACAGTAATGCCACTCAGTGCAAGCCAGAGTAATCAATGGATGTTAGAAGGCTTGTGCATAAAATCCCCATTGATTATTCTGGCCTGCACTGAGTGGCACTACTGTATGGAGAGTTTTGCCTGTTTTAATAACAGTTATAAGAAAGCGTAAGAAATGTTTATCATGTGATGTTTATATTAATTGTTGTGAGATATTTCATTTTAATATCTGTATTTGGGAATCACTAATATATCGATATACTCACGTATGTTTTTGTTGTGTTAATAAATTGTTAACTTATAGTTTTATCAATCAATTTGTTTGATTGTAACTCTATTAAACCATTTCTTGACTTCAACACACATCAGCTAGTTTATAAATCATCAACAACATTAAGAATGTATGAATGACTGGGAAAATATGCTGGGATATCATGATGATAATTTTGAATTGATGATTGTTATTTTACAAGTTTTCTAAGTAGACTTTATCTTTTGAGGAGGTTTGGCACCTGGGATTTTTTTATTAGTGAAATCTAAAACAAATGAAATACTTTTGGAGTGCATGGGATCATAAATCTCAAAGACTATCACATTGTTCAATATAATTATATTTGCTTAAACCAAGATTTATGAGTTCGTGGATACATGTAGTAAAATATTTTTACATTTATGATTATATAGTGCATGTTGATCATTGAATATATATATATATATATTGTAACGATATATAAATATGCCGTTACATTAAATTGAAATAAAAACTTTTAAGTTATATTCGCACAGATTCAAAACTTTAAAAATATTTTTAAAAAAAACAACAAATAAATAAGTATTTGAACGTACTTTTTTATAAAAAAAGTACAAGATTTAAAGTTAAAATATTTTTGTAGATGGAAATGATTGTTTATTAATTATCCAAAAGCTGTGTAATTAAAAAGTCAGATGAAAAATAGATAAGAGAATAAAGAGATTTTAGCTTGACCAATGGAAGCAAATAAAGGCCCGGACCATAATGAAAAAAATGGAACAGTGATGTTTTTGTTCGTGAAATCCATAGGAGGACTATAAAAAGAAAAATATTGAGTTCCAGTCAGTTCCAACTTGATTTGGTGAGACGAACGATGGGATAGACATATCGTTCTCTCTCACTTATTTTAAAAAGGAAAAGACTGTGATTCCAGAATGAACCAGCTAAGGCTACCTCCAGAATATCAGAACGGACTTCCATGAAAGTCTTCGGGAGAATTGCCAACAGGAACCTGGACTCTTCTACTGTAAGCTATATGAACTAAACAATTTTTAAAATCATAAAAAAATGAAAGAATAATTAAGAACGTTCGTCAGGGTTTGACAAATTTAATAAACAAACCAACTTAAATGTTAAAGTGGACTCTTATCTGATTTTTGTAAGTTTCAAATCAATTAATAATGTTTAATTTTATATACTTTGCGTTTGATAAAAATCATTTCCATTTATTATTTTAATTGTATTAATATTTATTGTTTAAATTTTAAATGAGAAAATTTAAGTTGGGTATAGACGTTGCATAGATTTGTTAGCGGTTAATTATGTTGCTGTTTCATAGTCTATTGGAATATATAAGTCATCAATGTCACTGCTGCATCTTATGATGAATGCTATTGGGTTTTTTTGTATTCCCTATGCAATTGACGTTATCGATGATTTTGTATTTTGATCGGTTGTGTTTATTTTGAAATGTTTTTGACCGTGGAATCTGTGCAGCTGATCTATACTCAACATAATAAAACAAATTGTATAAAATGCATCTGTGCGAACGTATCTAAAGGTTAAATTTAAGTCAGGTGTGAATGGCTGTATAGATTTGTAAAGTTATATATATATATAGTTTAAGGGAGGGTAATCTTAGGTTATTTGTTTCACAGTTAAATTGGGTCAATGGATTAGATGTATTGATGTAATTAGTAAATGTAGCAGGAGATCCGCTATGGGCAGGATTGCATATATATGCCACACACTTTCTGTTTGCCTATGGATGGGATTGTAAGTCGGCAAAAAGGACCGCAGTCCATTCCTATGGAGTTTTTTGTTTATTGTTCTGCTCACCAACAGATGTAGCATTCCTGTTGGTTGAGAGACAATGTCTTCTCTAACTCTACTTACTGTTCAGATGAACATTCCTGACAGTATAGTATTTTGTGTTGTTGTATTCATACTGCATTGAATACATCAATATATCCGATGGATTGATGTTGGTTTGGCTGCGAACTTTTTGGCCTAAGGTTAAATAAGGGATAGAACATTTTTCTTTTCAAATACAATCTATATAGTCTATTCATACTTGATCCTCTAAATAAATATTAAACTCATTATTGCAATATATTTAAAATTAAAGGTTAATATAAAAATATAAAATGTTAAATGTATTCCTCAAAGTTATTTATACTTGCATTAATAAATATTGTTTCTGTGTTAATTACTGGCAGTGGCTTTTATTTTTTTTATATATATTTGAGATATAAATTAATAAAGTTATTTATTATCTCTGCGTCTCCATGAGCTAGTGACTTGGGCTAACAATCTAAATATTTAAATAAAGTGGAATCTTAACAGTGCATATCTGCCTACTTTATAAATTTTTCTAGGCTCAAATGCCTAGATGGTGCCCATATAGTGCAGATATCATAGATGCGATTAGATTCAATCTCCACTTCATTTGGATACTATGCGGTAGATTCTATCTCTACTTTCTTTTCGATCGTTGTAATATATATATAACTTTTGTTCATCATTGATTATGAGTTTAAACTCATACTGTAGTATTTGTATATCATTACATAATTAACTGGGGACTTTGTTAAATAATAAATTATTGTTTACTAAATCTATCTGTCACCTAATATAAATCAAAATTAAAGCAGACAAAACTCTCCATACAGTAGTGCTACTCAGTGCAAGCCAGAGAGAGTAATCAATGGATGCTAGAAGGCTTGTGCATAAAATCCCTATCTAATGCCTACTCATCCAATATCACCAGACTAATTTCTGGCTTCATGTCAGTGAGGAGCCTTGGATCTGAGAGTACTGCACCTAGATCTTAGGATTTTATGCACAAACTTCTGCAATGCATTGATTACTCTCTCTGTCTTGCACTGAATGGCACAACTGTATGGTAGTTTAATAAATCAAAATACCATATTGACTTTTCTTTACTATTAATAAATATAAATTAATGCTCTGCTTATCCATTACTTGTTTTATAAAGACCATGGTTTGGGTCCAAACCCAACTGAGTTTTAACATTACATAATTGGTGCCATCAACATGTTTTTGGTTTGAACATCTTCTTTCTTATACTTAAATAAAATTAAAATATAAAAAATTTTAACATTGGTTAGTTATAAAATAAATTAATAAATTAAAGAATGTTTGAATTGAAAAATATTTTACAGCAGTTTAATATATCTGAATAGGCAAAAAAACATAAACAACAGTATATGTATAATATAAATGAAAGGCAGAGGTATATCACATTATTTTGGAAAGGACTGTATGCTGGGGTTGAGACTCATGTGCCATCGATTTATGAAAATATAAAAAACAAAAGTGTGCAAATATACAACTAAAAGAATATTTAACAAAAGGATTATAAAACATTTAGATATATACCTATGATAACTTATTCAAAGACAAAAAAAGATGGAGGCACAAATAAATATGGATTCACTGATATTATAAACTGTACAATCAATGAATACAGAACCAATTGTGCAAGAAGTTGTGATTTGTACAAATGCAAAAAGAAGGAAAACCAGCCACATTTACTATGGAAACAATGTATGCATGAGATCCAACAAAAATATGGGAAAAAAAACAGGACATGAGAGATAAAAAATTTGAAGCAATGCTGCAATAAAAAGTTGAATATAAAAAATGAAGAAATACATTCAGAAATAAAAAAAATAAAAGAAAAGTTTAATGGTATACAAGAAACTATAAGCACCCTAAAAGTGGAAATAATACGTCAAATAAATGAACAAGTACAACAGAAAATACAGTACTTAGAAAAAAGTTTACATGTAGATGTAGAAGAAATGATTCACAAATCAGTCAATCCTGTGAAAATAACCTATGAAAAATTGCAAATTATAGCAGAGAGACTGGAAAAATTGGAATTCAAAGAAGAAAAGAAAGATGCAAATCAAATACAAAGTCCTATATTAAAAGAACTCACGAGCACACAACAGTCAAGAAAACTCCCACAAAAGTAATTGTTACTATGAATGATGTAGTGGATTATACAAAGATGAAAGAGAACATAAGAAATTGGTTCACTGAAACAATAAAATAAATTAAAGAAGAAAGTAGAACTGATAAAGCAGATATAAAACTAAGAGAATGTCATGATAACACAGTAATTATAGTGCATTATGGAAATCATGAAACTATAAGACATAACACTACTGATGGAAAAATGGTCCCTTGCTACTGTTCTGACCTTTTTATTTTTTACTTTCTGTCCTTTCTTGCCATACATATAATTTTTGCTTTTGACAATTCAAATCTCATGATCAGAGAATATTGATGACAATTCTTTATTTTTAAGGGTTCTGTTGTATAAGTGTTTATGTTGGGCCAATCTAGTTGACAGGTTGGCCCATGACTTCCCATAATATGCAAAGTTGTGTGTAGATTAACTGCATTTAATTTTATAGGCCATTTGATGTGCAATTTTATTCCACAGTTTGTCTTTGGAATTGTTAATTGATTAGTTCAGTAATGGAGTGATTCAAAAGCTTACATTGAATTTATCTTTGCAAATCATTTTTAATTTATGTGCAACTTTTGGGCTATAAGAGAGACTAACCCAATTTTCAGGCTCCTCTTGTTAAGTGAGATGTTTCTAACTTTATTGTAAATCCTTTTTATAGTGTTAATGATTTTTGTTTTAATTATATCCTATATTTTGAAAGTCCTTTATATACTCCTCAATATTGTTTTTTAACCATAATCTTATTTACACAAATTGTGATTTCTATACAGAAAGCATTTATCCCACATATGTAAAATGGGAATTATTGATCTGGGGTGGATCATACCTTTTATGTTTATCCTGTGTCAGCATTATTCAGTAGGCAGTATTAAAGCTAAATATTTGTTTAAAATATACCTTTTCTGCATGTGTTCATGGACAGTCATTTATCATATTTGTTCAAAAAATAACAGAAATTAATTTATAGTTAAAATTAACCTTGCCAGAATCGAGTGAACAACTTTTTGCAGTTATTTTATATCTATTTTTGCATTGCTTTATTTAATTCTTACTTTACATTTAAATAAAGGACACCTGGGTCTCTTTTTATGCAGATTTTTTAATGCAATTTTGAAGTTTGTGATTCATGTTTATTCTTAATAACTTTTTATGTGGTTTTCTTTTATGCGATAAAGAAGTTAATATTTCACTTAAAATTGCGATTTCCCCATTTTATATACACACATTAAATTTTACATATTTTAAATGTCTATTGGAAAAAAGGTTTGGTAATAAATTTAAATACTGTAGAAGATTTAGAAAAAAATAATGAAACAGAAGCGGAACCTATTCATCTCACAGCAAAAATGATTCGAGAAAGTCTTCAATTTTTTAATCAATTGGAAAATTATTTTTTTTGTTAATGACACAAATTATGAATGAGCTCTTAAATTCCAATGTGAGCTAAATAGTTGTATGTCTGGATATCACGAGCTTCATAAACAATTAGTAAAATCAACATCTCAAAGTTTAATCACTGATTACATTGTCACCAGAAAACCATTAACAGCACAAGACTGAAGTTGGCATTGTCACAAATGTGATTTCTTATCAGCTCACAAATAAATATGCATATTATCAAATAGTGATAATGATTAAGATGTGTATGAAAAAAATGTAAAATAAATTACACATAAAAACATATTGTTTTGAATAAAATTAAATACTTAATAAAAAAAGTAAAAAAAGGTTGTCTTGTAACAATTTTTTTCAAATATTTGAAATTTTTTATTAGTCATACTTTATTTCCTTATTTTTTTTTTATGTGAATTTTAAAGTAATTTTACTTTGTTGCTTTGGTTTTATGCAATGTTTGAAAATTACGGAATGTATTCCAAGTTTTTCAAGGTAAGTTAAGTCTATTTTTGTGCGATTTTTTTATGCTTCTTATAATTAGAATTTGTTAAGATCATGTGGAAATAGTATTTAATCTTCCCATCTGTTTTTTTTAAGAATAAGGGGTAATTATTTACACTTTGTTTTCTTATCACATGATAATATGAAAAATTTCAGATATGTTAAGCATACGTTTTATGTTTAAAATGTGTTATAAGTTAAAAAAGATTCTAAAAAAAGAGAAAAAAGTATAAAGTGAATAATTATTTTATTTTCTCTTCATTTATTTACATGTAATCTTTGATTTTATATTTAATGTTAAAAATGTACAAAGTGAAGATAGTTTTCTCTTCCCTAAGTATTCAAAAACATTAATTTTAATTTATAAAAGAGATAAATAAAGTAAAAAAAAAGATAAAAATAAAATTTTAACATTTATTAAATTTGTGTTTTAATTGATTAGAATATTTTTTCTCTTTATCTTTTTTTAATATAATAAACAATATAATTAACTGATTATCTTGTTTTTCTTTTGGCAGGAAAAAAAACTTTAATTTAAAAGGAATGTCAAAAAATATGATTCTAATTTGTTTTTTGACTTGTTTTCTAAGTCATTGTTGAGGGGTGAAATATATAAACAATTGCTTTTGTTAAAATTGATATAATTGAATATTGTTAAATTTTACCATGTAGGTCTGTAGTTGGTTGAAGATGGGTTGTTCCAAAATTAGGAGTGTGGGTTAAAAAAGACTGTCTTGTAAGAAACAAGTCATTCTCAACTCAGACTTTGAAGAGGACAGTCAGTTTTAAGCCAGATTCTGAAAGAGAAAATAGGAGAAAAAATTCTTGATTCAGCTGCTGAAAAAAATGGAAAGAGAAGTTATTCTAATCAAATTGTTGAGGGGAGCAGTCATATCTGATGCAGCTGCTAAAGAAAAAAGCAGATGCAGTAAGTCAACTGTTTGAAAATAATTTCTAAATGAAAACTACAAACTAAATTTATCTAAAATCTAAACATTATCTTCCTCCATGTAATATACTTCACTGAAGAAAATATAAAAAGATGTCTCAAAATAATTTGCCAAAACTTTATCTTCAACAAGAACACAAGTGTCTCTATGTGTTATCCTGATCTCGAAAAATTATTGGAAAGAAAAATGGATACCTTTTTGCTGTATGTGGTAGCCTAAAATGTCCTATAACCTAAATGAAGAAAAAAATAACTGAAATTAAGGAGCAATTGATAATAATTAATAATTTTAATTACTCATATTTTTTATATTAAAATATCTTTTGTTTATTCATGTATTTTTTTCTTTGTTCACAATTATAAAAAGTTTTTTAAATAAATTAATTTTATAAAACATAACATGGTTTTTATTTCTTTGTTTTATATCTCTCCCCACTCTAAAATTATATACAAAAGATGTAAGCTAATTTAAAATCTTATTATCTCTGATAGAAAAGCTATTTTCCAACTTTTGTTATTTAAAGAAATAAATTAATAAAAGCAAAAGTTAATTAATTAAAAAACTAAAAATCAGCTGGTTAATTATTTTTAGTACAAAACTGTACTTTTGATAAGAATGTATAAATTTAACTTTTCAAATTGGAAAAGAATAAATATCTTTATGCTGTTCTTCCATAAAATAATAATCACAAAATAAATTACAACAGCTTTATAAATATCAAAAAGGTTTTTTATGTATATAAAAAATTTGATATTTATATAGCTGTTGTAAAAATTTATTATTTTCTGATTATTATTTAAATTTTCATAAATTAATTTATTAAATGGTTGTTTCAAAATATTCTAGTGTTAATGTCTTTACTCTTCCAACTATCTGTTTCATAAATTGGCAATGTATGTGACTTGATTTCAGTACAGCTTAGAGTTTGAGGGATTGTTTTCAAATTAACCCAGTAAAGATATTTTAAAGTAAATAAGAATTAGTTGTTAAATTTATTTCTCTTGCTCACAATAATAATTCATAAAGTTTTTGCTCACTGAATATTAGATTAAAGCATATTGGTTAGTTATATAAATGTTGGGGTTATGTTGGTGTGTGGATATGCAGATGATAACCATGGATGGAGCAAAAATATCATCTTTGAAGTCCTTGCACTATTTTTTATTTTTTAATATTACTAGAAATTAAATTTATAGCTGGCCAGTACATTAATAATACTATGTGGCCAGAACACTGATGATGACCAGCATATTTCAGTATGGTCAACATTATTTGATTTTTTATGTACTGACAGATTAGCACTGATAATTGTGTTGTATTTTTGTCTTAAATTTGGCACTGGCTAGATAATTAGCCTGTCTATTGTGGGCCTCTTTAAAATCTAGTCATAAGGCTAGCTGCTGATTTTTGATTATTCTTTGTTGATTGCTGATGATTAATGATTTTTATTCTTCTGTAATGCTAGAAATAAACTTACCATTTTTCTCATGCTGACTCTGTTATTATTCACTGAATATTTATTTATTCTATATTCATTATATTTGATGATTTAGTCTTTTATGACAATCATTGATGATTGGGATTATTTTATGATGATGATGTGTTTCCATTACCCCTATATTTACCCATTATTTTGGTATTATTACAAATGATATCCAACATATGGTCAATGCTTTAATTCTAATGGTCAATATATAATAAGACCACATAATTTGAACCTTAGAAATTAATCTGAAAAAAAAATTCAGTATTTTGATGCAGAATAAATTTTTAAATTTTTTTACTGTGAAATGTGACAAGAGTATAGACAATGATTTCCCATTGCTCATGCTACTCCTTTGTTATTTCCCATTGCCCATGCTAATCCATTGTTATTTCCCATTGCCTATGCTACTCCTTCGTTATTTCCCATTGCTCATGCTAATCCTTTGTTATTTCCCATTGCCCATGCTACTCCTTTGTTATTTCCCATTGTCCATGCTACTTTATTTCCCATTACCCATGCTACTTTGTTATTTCCCATTGCCCATGCTAATCCTCTGTTATTTCCCATTGCCCATGCTAATCCTTTGTTATTTCCCATTGCCCATGCTTCTTTGTTATTTCCCATTGCCTATGCTACTCCTTTGTTATTTCCCATTGCCCATGTTACCCCATTGCCCATGCTACTTTGTTCTTTCTCATTGCCCATGCTACTTTGTTATTTCCCATTGTCAATGCTAATCCTTTGTTATTTCACATTGCTTATGCTAATCCTTTGTTATTTCCCATTGCCCATGCTACTTTGTTATTTCCCATTGCCCATGCTACTCCTTTGTTATTTCTCATTGCCCATGCTACTCCTTTGTTATTTCCCATTGCCCATGCAAATTCTTTGTTATTTCCCATTACCCATGCTAATCCTTTATTTCCTATTGCCCATGCTACTCTTTTGTTATTTCCCATTGCCCATGCTTCTTCTTTTTGGTTTGTACCATTACAAATGATGATTAAGTTATAATTTATAAATTATAAAATAGTAGTACTAATGTAGGAGTTAATATTTAAAGTGGATTGAGTTTTTGACTTTTGAGTTTGTTTAGCTGTGCTTTCATTACTGATGATAATTAGAGGGGTTTATCATTGCCTTGGGGATGCAATGGTTTTATGTAACTTTATGGAGTGTTCTATCTCAGGCACTGCTCCAAACTACTTTCATGTGATATTTTCCATTGTTTATCATGGTTAATTAATGTAGTTTTGCCATGAATCCCAGATTTTAAGTTTCCCAGAATAAGAGCAAGGAATAGCTTTGTATTTACAAGCCTATAAGACTCCATAGAGCAGCACTTGGTGAATATATTTGCACTATTATTTTTATTTTGAGTTGTGGATAGCTTATAGTGTCTAAATTTATATAAACTTTCTGATGTTCTTGCTGCATTGGGTATTTAAAATTCAGTGCCTGGGTTCTTTATCTATCCCAGGATTTTAGGCCATTATGTATTAATTTGCTGTAAGAAAGTGGCCAGATGTTTTAGAAAAGTTTTGACAAATTATTTGATGCATGAACTTGGTTTTGTGCATGCATATGTAATTAAAGATAAAAATAAATAATAAAATTAATGATGAATTGAAAATCAGTCACACATGCATGAATAGAATAATAGTATTGGAAAATTAAGCATAAGAAATAAAATAAAATTAAACAAATAAAGCCAAGTATTGAGACAAAGATTTAAACAAATGCAGATCAGGTATAATAGTAACAGTATTTTGTGTTAGGTAAGGTGAAAGCTTGAATAGAAGGGGAAGTGATCTTAAGCTTATTTTATGAGATATTATTTAAAAAGTTAATTAACATAAATTCTTTGAAGATAAAAAAGATCTATAATATAAAAATATATGCTAATAAAAATTGAAAATGATGGAAAAGGAACATGATCAGAAAGCAAAAGATACAATCAATGGATAAAACTCAGAGAGTAAAAATGTTTCAATAAATGAATCAACAATGGGTAGAAAATAATAAAAAAAGAGATGAATAAAAAAGATAAGAGAATAATAATAGAGAAGAACAAAGAGAAAATGAGAAAAAAATAAAATAAAAATAGAACAGAAGAATCTCACATACAAATAAAAGATGAAATAGCCAAAATCAAAAAAATATCTAACAAAATACATCAAATCAAAGAAGTAGAGGAATTAGATGTAAAAATAAGTCAGATAAAAGAAGTGAAGGATATTAAAATAAATGCAGTATATGAGGCAAAAGAATCCATGAATAATAAATATCCAAATATCCTAAAATCTGTATAAGAGTAAATACAGGACCTTTGGCCTGACAGATTAAATCCTTACAAATTCAGAGATGATAGAATTATAGAAAAAACTAAAATGGTCGAAGAACAACTATAGACAAAATAATTAAACTTATCAAAAAAATCATGACTACATTAAAAAAGGGAAAACATGAAAAGAAGAAGATAGAAGGGACAAAGATAAATAGTCAATCTATGATCCAAATGCCTGGCAGTGTAAACAAGTTCTTTAAAATAAGGGCTTTTTAGAAAAATACTTGTGAAGCACATATTGAATTTATTAATCAATCATCTGGAAAGGTATTTCAGCATTAATTTGATAAGTAAAGAGCAAAGCTATCAATAGCTTGTAGCCATTGACAAGGTGCATCCCATGCATGGTGTGAGTTGTTATAGCACATTTTTCTAACTTTGTTGAGTTTAAGTAAGCACTCATAGAATAAAAGGACTAACATAAAATTTTGTAAAAGAAATGTCCGCCTGGTGAGCCCACATTTTTTAGCAAAAAAGTGGCAAAATTGAAAGCAATTACTGCAGATTTTCTCTCAGAGTTATAAATAGTGATATTAAAATACAATTTCCCAAGCCATATTAAATAAATGATGATTGGCATAGACAGGCATACAATTGAGAAGCTTGGTCAAACTGTTGAATGCTTTTGACAGCAGTAAATATGCATATGCAGAGAAAAGGGGGGTTAAAACCCCAACTGAATCAACATACAAAGGAGACAATGTTCCTCTGTAAATGTCATCCAGTATGAGAAATGTAAGATCATTCTACCACCATGGTACCAGGACAGAAAAGAAGTGCCACCATGAAAGAAAAAAAAATGGAGAATCAACTTGTAGCTCTAATAGTCTTACTAGAATCCAGATATACAGATGATTCAAAAATGGTTTGATCTTTCAACACATATCACAAATATGGGGTCCTGAACATAAACAATTAGATGATCCACAGGTATATCATATCATATTAAAGAAAGTGATTATAAAAGATCTGATCGTGATTCTCAAACTCCCAAAGCAGGGTGAAGTTTTGCTTCTACCTCAAAAATTAAAAAAAAAAAGCAATAGGAAAAAACAAAAACTGCGGAAAAAATATTTTGCAAAGATCAGAGGTAAATATTATAAAATCTGATAACATTGCATTCAGTGCTGATGATAGATGTGTGATGTTCTGATAGATGTAGATATCAGTGTGTTCACAATGCTTCAAAAGTTATCTCAGTAATACATATACCTAAGGTTCAAAATCTCTCCAAATAAGCCCCTCAGTAGAACATGGCATTTAATCAGTAAAATACATTGTTGTTTATCCAGAACTGTGTTGTAAGTCTAAATCCTATAAAGCTTATAAAATAAATAATAAGGCTTTCTACATTGCCAAACAGACTTTTTCTCTTTTCTTTATGTGCTCTTTAGGTAGTAAGTTACATTTGTGCTTAAATTGAGATGGCTTTTATAGTGTTTATGCTACATTGCATACTTGCATTTTGTAGTGTGGTTTTCTGTCCAACCACAGTACTGAAAGCATACAGTATGTCAATAATCATCGATCTCTAGAAATTCAATTTATACTTATAAAATAGAGTAGCTACTTTTAACTAAATAGACCAAAATACCTTTGTAAATTGATTGCCAGCTTGTAGTTAGTAGAAGTATTAATATGCAGCAGAGGATGATGGATGTAATTTTTTATAGTAAACAAAATTGGTTGAAGTAACTAAAAAAACTGGTTCAACTCAATTTTATTTTTTGTATTAGATGGAGGTAATGTAACTGTATTGCAACATTGCTGTATTTTAAATATATAAATAATGCTGCAATAATGATAGTACATGCTCCTTAAAGTTAAAATTTGTTGAGTATATAGGCAATAGTATTTAATATTCCCATATGGTTTTTAAAAATAACAGGTAATTAGTTTTTTTTTTCAAGTTGCGTCACATTTGCCTATATAAGTGGAAAGTTAGATTAAAGATAAGATGATCACTCTTACTTTATAAAAGTCACTACCTTGTGTCATGGTTTGAGAGGTCCCTCTATAGACAAAATAAAGATATTGCTTGACTATTATAAATTTTAAGACATATTTGATGCAGGTTAAAGCGTATCTTAAAAGTATTTACATATACTTCCTGCGTGCTTAATAAATAATTACAACTTCACAATAGTTTATATATTTCCAGTATAAAGATCATAATATTAACTCATTGTAAATCACAAGATTTTGCGAATGTTAATTTGTATAGGAAATAGTGGACTTAAACAATGGAGAGAACAACAGCTTCATGCTCCCAAATCAAGATGCTTCAGATTGGCCTATATAAGTGGAAAGTTAGGTTAAAGATAAGACAGTCACTCCTATCTTTATAAAAGTCACTATCTTATGTCATGGTTTGAGAGGTCCCTCTATTGGCAAAATAATGATATTGCTTGACTATTGTAAATTTCAAGGTGCATTTTATACAGGTTAAAGCCTGTCTTAAAAGTATTTACATATACTTCCTGTGCACTTAATAAATAATTACAACTTTACATGATAATATGAAAATTTGAAAATATGTTAAGCACAAGCTAAATATTTAAAATGTGTTATAAGTTATAAAGAGTTGTCAAATAGAGAGAAAAATAAAAAGTAAACAATATTAATCTATTCTCTCGCTTCATTTATTTACTTATCATTTTTAATTTTAATTTTAATGTTAAAACAAATAAGTGAGAAAAGAATTTCTATGCCCTAAGTATCCATAAATTTTAATTTTAACTTATGAGTAGATAAATATTGTTTTAAAAGAAAAGGAAAAAAGATTTTAATATTTTTGTTAATTTTTTGTTTTAATTGATTAAAAATTTTTTTTCTCTTTTTCTTTCTTCAACAAAACAAATTGTTTATTAAACCAGTATAATTAACTGATTATCTTGGTTTTTTGGCAGAAAAAATTTTTAATTGAAAAGAAATGTTAAAAACTATGATTCCAATTTGGGATTTTGCCTTGTTTTCCTATATCAATATTGAGGAAAAAATAAATGATAATTGTTGTTGTCAAAATTGATCAAATTGGTTATTAAATTTTTATCATGTAGGAGACAAAGATTATGATTGGTTGAAGACAGAATTATTCCAAAATTAAAGATGTGGGTTAAAAAAGAGCCAAGGGTTTTGTAAAAATCAAGTTATTCTTAATCTAGATGTTGAAGAGAACAGTTAGATTTAATCCAGATAGTAAAAAAGACAGTAGGAGAAAAACTTCTTGATTCAGATACTTAAAAAATGAAAGAAAAAAGATTCTGACCAAGCTGTTGAGGAGAGCAATCATTTCTGATTCATTTGCTAAAGAAGAAAGCAGACACAGAAAGTCAACTGTTTAAAAATGGTTTCTACAATGAAAACCACAATGCTAAGTTTATCTAAAATTTGAATATCATCTTCCTCTATGTAACATGCTTCACTGAAAAAAATATAAAAAGGAAAAATGTGTCTGAAGTAATTTGCCAAAACTTTAACTTTAAATAAGCACATGAGTGCCTTTATGTGTTAGTCTGACATGAAAAAATTATTGGAAAGAAAAAATGGATTAATTCTTGTGGTATGTGTTAGCCTGAAATGTCTTATTGCAAAATGAAGAAAAAAATAGCTGTGTACAATTAAGCAGTAAATAGTATTAATTAATAATTTTATTAGTAGGTTTTTTTTAGTTGAACATGGTTTTGTTTAATTCATGTGTTTTTTTCTTTCATAGTTATAAAAACTGTTTTAAGTAACTTATTTTTATAAAGTTTGATGTTTTTTATCTTTCTTTTCTCTCATTCCCCTCTGTTCAAAATTGTCTATTAAAGGTATAAGCTAATTTAAAATGTTCTTATCTCTGATTGAAAAGTTATTTCCCAACTTTTGTTATTTAAATAAATAACTTAATGAAAACAAAAATAAATCAATTTAAGAAATAAAAATCAACAAGTTAATTAATTTTTAATACAAAAGTATAATTTTGATAAGAATGTATAAATTTTAATTTTCATATTATGTAATTTTTTTAAAAATTTTATTTATTGTTAATCAGTTAATTGATTAAATAATTGTTTAGAAAATATTCTAGTGTTAATGTCTTTATTCCTCCAACTATCTGTTTTATCAATTGGCAGTGTGTGTGACTTGGTATTAATATAGCTTAATGTTTTGAGGGATTATTTTCAAATTATTCCAGTAAAATTATTTTAAAGTAAGGCAGTGTGTGTGACTTGGTATTAATATAGCTTAATGTTTTGAGGGATTATTTTCAAATTATTCCAGTAAAATTATTTTAAAGTAAATACAAATAAACTGTTATATTTATTTATTTCTTGCTTACCATAACATTTTGTAAAGTTCTTGTTTCCTAAACTATATTTGAGCATAAATGGTTAGTTATAGGGATGTAGGCATTATGTTTGTGTTTGGCCATCCAGAAAATAATTGTGGATGTGGCAAAGGTATCACTTTTAAAGTCCATTCACTACATGTTTATTTTTTTATTAGAAATTAAATTTATAGTTGGCCAGTACAGTAATACTACTATGTTGACAGAGCATTGATGATGATCAGCATGTTTTAGTATCTCAGCATTATTTTTTATATTCTGATTATTTCATTTTTTATATTCTGATAGATTAGCATTTAAGTATGTGTATCCAGATAATTGTGTTGTAATTCTGCCCTATGTTTGGTAGTTGCTAGACAATTAGTCTGTATATAGTGGACCCCTTTTAAAAAAGTCACAAGGCTAACTGGTGAATTTTGATTGCTCTTTGTTGATTGTTGATGGTTGATGATTAATAATTATTATTATTCTGTAATGCAAGAGATGAACCTTATGATTTTCTTCAGGCTGACAGCTATTATCTACCAAATATTCATTTATTCTGTATTTAGTATATTTGATGATTTATTTTGTCATGCTAATCATTAATGATTATGATCATTCTGTGAAGATATAATATTTACCCTATATTTCTATACCTTTCAAAATTTTTTTTTTTTTTTTTTTTTTTTTTTTTTTTTAAAAAATCACAAAATTTTTTGGAAAAATATTTTGGAGGAAAAAAAAAAATTTTTATAAAAATTAAAAAAAAAAAAAAAAAAAAAAAAAAAATATTTATAATAGTTCTTAGTTTTATTTCTTCAAGCTTCCAATTCGTTTATTAGGGGCACGTAGGATCATTTTAACCCTTTCAATAGGTAGATCATGAGCTCCTAGCCTGTCTCACTCAGAGGGAGGTCAATCGATTGAAAGTAATAACTTTCAACACTTTTTTTATTATTATTAATGTTTTTTGGAAGCTACTTTCGCATTTCTTCGGTTTCGACATAAGCTTACATAAATCTCAAATACGGAGATTCAGCCTTTTCCTAACTATGGGTTATAAGCAGGAAGCTAACCTCCCTTTTCTTATGTCAGATCACGGAATACTTACTAATACTTCTGCTACTATCAGTATTTTGCACTCTTTCACGTACAGAAAATCACTCTCAAAGCCATATAAAATATTTAAATTTAATTTTGACGTATGTATGTGTAGTACATATTTTAAGTGTGCTTTAAAGATTATTATTTAGATTTATGTTTATTTAATCCTACTTTTAATAAAATTATTTATTTATTCATTTACTTAGTTGATTTTGTTTTCTGTTGCTACCTTTCCAACTCACTGAACAAAACATAGATCTCATTTGCTTGATTGAGCTAGTCCGGCGCATTCGATTCGCATATCCTGTAACCCCTTAAAAATAAATGTCTAGTTCCAAATTTCGGACTAGTGGCGCCCTCATGGTCAGGATATGCGAAACAAAAATCTTTCGTCCGGCACAATTTTAAAACTTGAACTTCACATCACCTGCTTCAGTCACAAGAATATAGACATTTGAAACAGTCAAATGAACCTCCAATGATGCATTTGGTTTAATAACAATCTCTTATGCATATCTTCATCATTTGTTTTTTATTTGTTACTATCAAATCATTGTATGTTGATCAACAAGTATCAAATTTTTTGCATCACCATTAACTTTGATGGAGTTGGATTAAGAATACTCTATGGTTTTATTTAATAAAAATAAAATGTATTCATAAGTTTATATCTGGGTGGCAAATGATATGATAATCCTTAGCTTAATAAATAGTTAGTAATAGTAATTTACATATTTATCTAAAGTGGATTGTATCAAATATGGGATTGCAAAAAAATTGGCATTTAAATATCAAATTGCAGTAATTTAATATTGATAAATATGGAATAAATAATACCATATAATATTAAATTGTTCATGTACTTTACTACTGTTACACAGTATTTTATTTACCACTCTTTTTTACGGTTTACAGTTTCGATTGCCCCAGAAACCTTCTTCAGAACTTAATATCTTCTAATCTCAATAATTTAGTATTATATGGTATACATTTGGCAATGCAATAAGAAAGAGTAGTTATTATACTTATTGGGGAATAAATAATAAAGACGTGAATGAGATTATGATCTGTGCTGAATAAATAATATAGGTTCATTCATTAAAATATTTTCATGGTCATATACCTTTTCAGTCATTTTTATTCATATGTTTTCAAAAGAATATAATGAATGGCTTATTCATCAAAAATGTTGAATGAAGTTAAATTAAAAGAAATGTGATTAAGTTTAATAAAAATACAATATATTAAGGAGTTTTCTGGTAAGTGAAATGAATCTTTGAGGTATTAAAGAACATAAATAGGAACAAAAAGCACAATATCCATCTATAGGGTGTTCCTATTCCTATTTTATTACTAGATGATCATTTATGTAATAAACAAACCTAGCTGGACTTTATTGTAAGTTTACTGGAATTTTTCTTCTGAATTTAAGATCAAACACATTATGGTCTTTCTTTTCAGTTGTCACATAGTTCATAACTAAAATATCATTTGAGCTTGAAGATACATATATGTGTATATGAATAATGTTTTGCTTTTGTAAACATTTACAATTATGACATACAGAAATAAATTATAGCTTTATTCCCAATATAGTGTAAAAATACAGCAAATACAATGGCGATATAAGGCAGAGTATTTTAAGAATTTTCAAATTGTGGATCTAGGCTGCCATTCAATGGTATTATTTTATTTAGCACTTACATCTGCAGATGAATTTCTAGTGATAGAAGATTGCATGAGTTGGAAGAAAACCATTAAATATTAAACATAACATTATTGGATTTGGTGAAGTTAGAAGAAAGGATGAAGAGCCAATTTAAAATGTGAGAATGTATTTTATTACAAAGCCACAAATATTGGTTCACTTTAAACAGAAAGTCAAAATACATTGTGGAGATTGATGTTATACCAGAGTGGTAAGATTAGTTATGTAACTGTATAGTAAATCGTAGGATTTTGCGCTGTATATTTATAATTTAGACTCAGTGAGTTAAATGTGAAGATATTTAAAGCTTCACACTTTCAAATCTAAATACTTCAGACTGGCTTAGATATATAGAAAGACAAATAAAGAAAAGCATGGATTGCCATTTTTGGTTTAATTATTATTCAGACAGCCATCATAACATCTGATTGGCTGTCAGATAAGTATTATAATAAGTGTGAAAAATTTGCAGCCTTTCAATTTCATTTCAACTAACTATCTGCACTTTATATAAAATAAATATTATTTACATACGTTACTGCAAGTTATAACATCTAAAAACTACTGCATAGTAAATTGTAGGATTTCATGCTGTATGTTTGTAATTTAAATTCAGTGAGTTAAATGTGAAGATATTTAAAGCTTCATGCTTTCAAACCTAAATAATTTAGACTGGCTTAGATATATAGAAAAGACAAATAAAGAAAAGGGTGGACCACCCTTTTTTTGTCAAATTCTCTGTCTTGTGTTTACGATTTGATTATTATTCAGACAGCCATCATAACATCTGATTGGCTGTCAGGTAAGTATTATAATAAGTGTGAAAGATTTGCAGCCTTGCAATTTAATTTCAACCTAATGAAAGATACCAAATGCAGGTAATTTATTTTTATGCTCCAACATGTATATATATGTACAAATGTTTTTGATTAAACCAGACATTTTTTTAAATTTTTCATTAACAGATTGCAGATTCTGATCAGATTCTTCAAGAAGTTGTAAAATATGTTGGCTTCAAAAACATCAGGAATTTTAAAGGAATTTATGGACTCATCAAATTAAGCTGTGTGATCTTATAAATGTTTCTATTGTTCCAATTTTTAAAAATAAAAGTTAGACACTAATGCAAGAATTATTGAGGCTTATCATTTTTATTTATTATTCTTACATCACAGGTGAATGATTACGAGAGACTCAAAAACTATACTCATGGTTTTTGTTGTCAAGAAAATGCACAAAAAAAAGTATCAGAAACTAAAAATGAATCATATATTGCTTTTACTGAATTATTAAATGCATTTGACTAAATTAATTGAACAGATCTATGATCTATGATATTGTTTAAAATTAGTTGTTTCATTAAAATTTATTCATATATACAGCTTTTTAAATGAAAGAAGTCTTATTACTATAGGTGATAAATCTAAAACAAGTGAAATGAAAAGTGACGTAAAATAATGTATATTTGCTCCAAGTTTGTGGTTTATTTTTATGAAAATAGTTATTAAACTTGTTAAAACAGGCAAACTCTCCATATAGTAGTGCCCCTCAGTGCAAGTCAGAGTAATCAATGGATTCCAGAAGGCATGTGCATAAAATACCCATATAGTGCCTACTCATCCAATATCTCCAGTCTAGTTTCTGGCTTGAGGCCTTTGTCAGTGAGGAGCCTTGGATCTGAGAGCACTGCACCATCCTAAGATCTAGGCCTCAAGCCAGAAACTAGTCTGGGGATATTGGATGAGTAGGCACTAGCTGGGGATTTTATGCACAAGCCTTCTGGCATCCATTGATTACTCTGGCTTGCACTGAGTGACAATACGTATAGAGAGTTTTGCCTGTTTAAATAACAGTTATGAGCAAGCATAAGAAACGGTGATCATGTGATGTTTATTAGTTTTTAAATTGTTTATAGCTAGCTTAATAAATAAAATAGAAAGACATATACAGATTTGATGGTAAGATTATTAATTTTTATCGATTAAAAGTAAATACCAAGAACATTATTTTGGATTCTGGATTTACATTAAACTATTGATTATGCTATTCTTGTCAATTAAAAGGTAATCTATAAAATGTATTTAATGTTTTTAACGCAATACATACAGACCTTCGTTAAATAGTTAAATTTTCAAAAAACTCAGGCCTTTTATCACTGAGCGGTAGAAGAAAAATCTTCAGCAGTTTTTAGTTTGGATACTTATTAATTTGAGATTATAATCCAATTTAAATATTTTTATTTAGAAAGATGGACTTAGATGTTGAGGTGCAACACAGACTTCAATTGCTGCTTTAACCAATTTAAAAGCTGGGGTATTTCATAACTAGCAATGTTTAGAGGTGTAATGTTATCTAATTTATTGTAGAAAAAGAAATTTGGCTAGTCTATCAATATAACATAACATCATTAGAAACACGTTATTTACAAATGCTATAAACGTTCTAAAAATACAATGGGAGGATTGTAAGATCAACATTACATTTTCCACCTTGCATCATTATTGTACAATCACATCTTCATTAAATTGGCCATATGAGACAATGAACAAAGAACACAAAAGTTTTGTAAAATTATTTTATAAATAACTTGAGCACGATTTTGATGGGAGCAGCAGATCCACTTACCTTTATAATGATTATTTCAAAGGCATTCTAAAAAAGTGCAACATGATTGCTTTCACTGACAAGGTACAACTGTCCACTATGAATAATTTCTAGAGAGGCCTTTGCCCTGAGTGGGTTATTCTTTAAAAAAAAAAAAACTGCTTTATTTTTAACTTATATATTAAAATAAACATTTTTATTTAAACTTAAAAGAATTTTTTCAGAATTTTATCACCTATATAAATAGTTTATAATAACTTTCTTAGAATTATTAGAAAACAAATAGAAGCATTTAAAAAAAATTGTTAAATACATGCACAGATGCAAGTTTAATTTTTTTAAAATGCACGTGTACTAAAAACAATCCTGAATACAGATCTGTATTTTGGAACCATAAACAGTAACATGGCCACATTTTAACTCAAAGACCATCAATCTCACATAGGTGGAGCTGGATGATAGAAAGATACAAATCAGACAAGCTTAGTTAATTGACAACAATAGAAACGCTATCAACAAGAAAGAAAATAGCATTCCGTTATCTAATAAGTGAAATTTTTAAATAACTAATTTTAATATAATGCAGACATTATGACCTGACTGTATATATTGAGTATATACTTTATTTTTCTGTGAAAGCTATGATTTTGATGAACTTCACTGAAAGGACACTCAGCTGATTCTATATAATCAAAAATTAAAAATAAAACCTCATTAAACATTTGTTAAAATGTTTTTGCAAATTTTGAATATATACTAACACGTATATTAGTCAAAGATATTTATGTGGAAAAAACGATTAGTTTTTATTGTTGCAAATATAAAACATATTTATCATATTAATCAAGATATAGGATGATATGTCAAAGTTCAAGCATAAAAGTTATAAGGCAAATTACATATAAGCTTGTGGTTAAGACCTGTAGAGATCCCTACCTTCACATTTTCAACTGCACATTGCTAAGTACAACTTTAAATTATCATAACAGATTTCTAACTATAATATCTTTCCATTGATTCATTGTAAATCGAAAGATTTCGCAAGTACTAATTTATAATAGGAATTGTGGACTTAATCAGTGAAGTATTGAATAGCTTCATACTCTCAGCTCTAACTGCTTCAGCTTCACCTAATTATATAGAAAGTAGGTTGAACTAAAGAAGGTTCCCCTCTTTTCTTCCAATGTGTAAGGTTGTGGTTAAGACCTGTAGAGGTCCCTACCTTCACATTTTCAACCGCACATGCTTTAGGTTTATTGCCTTAATAAATATTATTTAGCTTTTAAGTTGAATGAAAATTTATATTTATAAAAAATATTTAAATAAAAAAAGGGGTTTGTTTTAATTGTTGAAATTTAAAGATAAAAACATATTGGTACTGGTTTAAAATACACTTTCCACCATTTTGGTTTTTAAAGGGAGCCACCAAAACTACCACTGACCCAACCAAGTGCTAAACAAAGTTAGATAATATCTTGCATGAGTGAAACAATGTGTTCCAGTTACTTTGTCCATTACAGTTAAAAAAGGCACACTTTCCATCAAAAATTTTAAAAATGTTTATGCAAATTTTGTAGAATTAAGCTCAATCAAAAAAAAAATCAAACATCTTTAGAAATCAAAATATTAAATGTATTAATAATTAAAAAATGCTAAAAAAATTAGCAAAACTTACATGACCTAAAAATCAAACTATTACCACGATCGTGGTTTTGAGGCTATCCAGAAAAAGCAAATTAAGGGAGAGCTCATTCTAAACCAGTATCAATAATGTTAATATTTTGAACTTTAAAGAAGTTTGATTTTTGGTTGAGAGATTACATCAACCTTTTTATAATAGTTTATTACTAATAATTATAAAATATTACTTATTCATACGGTGTATGTATTAACAAAGTGTTCCAGTTATTTTGTTCATTACAACTAAAAAGGCAATTTCCATCAAAAAATGAACATAAAAATTTCACAAAATGAAGTACAATAAAAAAAAAAAATCAAATCAAATTCCCCTAAAAATTAGAATATCAAATGTATTAGTAATTAGGATATGATAAAAAAATTAGCAAGTATTGAACAAAAAAGCAAATTATTACCACAATGAAATATGAAAAAAACAATATTTTATGACTATTATTAGTGAATGGCTGTAAAAATATTTAGTGCAATCATGTGACCAAAATAAAACAATCATATACTTCTAGACCAGTGGGGTGCAATGCATTTACACTTGCAACCCCCATATTCAGACTGAAATTTTATGTGATCTATTTTTTGCACTTGGAACCTCCATACTTAGATTAAATATTTATGCAACCCATTACATGTTGTTACTCTTCTATTATAATCATATAAGTATAATAATAATAATAAAAATCATTTTACCACATACAAATATTTATCTTTCTATTATATTTCTGTACATACAATTTTATTTAAGGTATTTGAAGAAACTGCATATTATCCAGCATGAAAACTTATTAAAATTTTTACAACCCCCAACAATTTTCCTGCAACCCCTTGAGGAGTTGTGACCCACAGGTTGTACACCCTTTTTTTAGATATCAAGTTATCAAGCATATTAGTAATTAGTAAATGACCCAAAAAATTAGCAAAAATGAAAATTTTCTAAAACGATATTTAGCAAATATTAGTAATTAGCAAATTGGACACTTAATAAAAGAGCAATACAGAGACTTCAGACCACTCAAACAAGTAGGAAAGATGCATGTTGGGAGTAACAAAAAGAGATCGAAAAAGCAATATATAGGTAAGAGAACAAACAGGTGTTACTGACCTCATTGAAAAAATTAAAAGACTGAAGTGGAGTTGGGTTGGACATATTGCTAGAAGAGATGATAATAGATGGACAACTGAAAACTTAAACTCAATTTTAAGAGATTGTAAAAAACCCAGAAAGAGACCACATGTGAGATGGATGGATGAAATAAGAAAGTGTGCAGGGGTGATGTGGAAAGATAAGCTAAAGATCAGAGGAGATGGATTGAACTTGGAGAGACCTTCATCTTGCAGTGAATTGATAATGGTTGATGATGATGATGAGTAATTAGCAAATATATCAATGGGGAAAATAATTCTGCTCATGCAATCATATGACCAATAGATCAAATTACTACTACAATCAGATATAAAAAAAGTTTTTTGCAACTATTACTGTATTACTTCCAATATAAGATGCCCCCAAGTTTAAGTCACAGTATGATTTTAAGCCCAAAAAATTAGAAAAAACATTTCCTTTGAATTTAAGACTTATATATGTACTTAAATAGGATCTAATATAAAAACAATAAGCGCACCTAATATACTGTAAATCTTTTTCAGGTCTTTCACTTTCTACAGCTTCACTTTCAGAATTTGAATTCTCTTCTTCACTATTCCACCAGAATACATCATCTTCAGGCCATTTAAATTGCAGTTGAACATTGTAAGTTCTTTGTTAATTTGCTTTCATGTAAAAGTACATTTTTCTATTAAAATCTAAATCATTCTTCTTAATTTATATTTTTACAAGTATTTTTTGAAAAAAATTATTAATGTATAAAAATATTCTAAAACATATGTTTTCACTTTGAAAATCAAAACAAAGAAATCAGAATGGGAAAAATCAGCAAAATAACATTAAAATATTCTAAAACATAGGTTTTCACTTTGAAAATCAAAATGATATTGGAACTGTCCAAATTTTGACAAGTGTCCTCTTGTGTAGAGAACGAGAAACAACTAATCAGCACCTTGGTAGACAGCTCTTATCTTATTGTTATATTGATTTGTTAGTTGTAAAGAAATTCTAAATGTTATTTGTTAGAGTTTTCTCAATAAAATAATAAAATCAGCAATAATAATGTGACAGATTATAAAACATACATTTTCACTTTGAAAATCAAAATGAAGTTATCAAAACTGTCAAAACTTTGACAGGTGCTCTTTTGTGTAAAGGACAAGAAGTAATCAGCATCTTTGGAAGGCAGGCTCTTATCTTGTTATATTAATATGTTGTAAAAAATTCTAAAGGTTATTTGGTAGAGATTTCTCAATAAAAAATAAAATCAGGAAAATAATGATAAAAGATTTTAAAACATGATTTCATTTTAGTCTAAACAGGCACTAACCTGTATTCAATGCACTTTAAAATTTGCAATAATCAAGCATATTTTGCTGATAGAGGGATCTTCCAAGTCACGACACAAGATAGTGACTTTTATAAAGACAATAACAGTCCATCTTGTCTTTAACCTAAATGTCCACTTATATAGGCAAATCTGAAGCATCTTGATTTGGAAGCATGAAGTAGTTGTGATGTACACTGTTTAAATCCACTATCTCCTTTACTAATTAACTTACATGAAATTACTTCTCAATAGTTTATAGAATTTCCAACAGTAAAATTGTAATATTAACTTGCTGTAAATTGCAAGATTTTGGGTAAGTTAATTTGTAAAAGAAATAGTGGATTTAAACAGTGGAGACAACTACTACTTCATGCTTCTAAATCAAGATGCTTCAGATTCACCTATATAAGTGGACATTTAGGTTCTTGTCTTTATAAAAATCGCTATCTTGTGTCCTGGTTTGAAAGATTCATCTATCGGCAAAATATGCTTAATTATTGCAAATTTTAAAGTGCATAGAATACAGGTTAATGCCTGTTTAGACTATTTACATAAGCTTTCTGCGCACTATATAAATTAATTACTACTTCTCAATGATTTCACTTTGAAAATTAAAATGAGGATATTGGAACTGTCAAAAGTTTGACAGGTGTTCTCTTGTGTAGAAAACAAGAAATAAACAAACAGCACCTTGGAAGGCAGGCTCTTATCTCATTGTTGTATTGATTTATTAATTGTAAAAAAATTCTAAAGATTATTAGGAGTGTTTTCTTGATAAAATAATGGTAAAATTAGTAAAATAATGTTAAGCTGCTTACAAAATTAATCCAAAAAGTAAGGATTATAAAGATTTAACACACTATTCTACACAGCTAATGATCATAATACTATGTGTACATATAGTATAAAGCAAAAATCCATAGAAATAGGATGTTAAAAATATTCCCAATTTAAAATGCCTCTCTCTTTTACAGTTCCAAAATTTGAAAAAAAAAGTAGTAGTTTTTAAGTTGGAAGTTATATGGTACTAGTATATTGCCACAAAAACATTAGTATAGTTATGTCATTAAAATCACATACCTCTAGAAATCAAAATATCAATCCTATTAGTAATTGGGAAATGACCAAAAAAATACAAAAAATCAAAATTTCAAAAAAAATCATGTAACAAAAAATCAAATTACTACTGTGAACATTTTTTTAAAAAAACTATATTTTGTGATTATTATTAGTAAGCAGCCACAAAAATGTTAGCACAATCATATGACCAAAAACATCCAACATATTAGTAATTATAATTTCTTTACACTTTTTATATTATTCTGCAGTGATTTATATATATATTGTAACGTTTATTTATATACGTTGCAAATATATTGGCATTTGGTAAAAGCTAAAAAAGTAAATTTAGATTTTTTTTTTTTATTAGTATAATTCTTGTTAAAACGTGCAATGAAAGTTAAAATTGTCATTCTTATTTTTTTTTATCTAATTGGAAAGAATAAATGACATACAGATTACTAATCCAGATAAATTAAAAGAATTCCAAAAGTATAAGCTAAAAGAAAAATATTTTAGCTAATTAAAGATGGAAGAATAATGCTAAAAAAAATTAAGACTTTGTAATTTAAATTTAAGAGAGAAGATTATTATCTTATACGCTGATAAAAAGATAAAAGAGTGCACAGAAGTTCCAAAAATGGAGCGCGATATAAAAAGGAGAGGACAACTTCAATCTGGGTCTTCTCTTTAACTTCTAGTTACGTCTCTGAAAGTTGGAGGTTTCTGCGAGCATAACCTGTGGCAAGAAATAGGTATGCCCCTTGCTGTACCAAGCTGTCACACAAGCATAGAAACGGGACTTGTGAAGACTGCTTTTTGCAATAAAAGGGTCACTACAACCGTGCCTGTTCTCCAGCTATAGAACGGAACAATAATGGAACATGCTGGCAGGAGAGACCAATGGAAATTCTCATGATCTGGGATCCCATAATTCTACATGAACTTACTGGTAAGTTAAGAATAAATTTTCCTGATAGTGACTTTAAAAGTTTGCAAACAATTATTTATCTAAGCTTAGACTACCATCCTGATATAGACTTTTCTTTTCATATTCAAGGGACTTTCTAATAAAGAATTTTATACAAGATCTTGGGACATTATTAAATTGCTTTAATTGCTTAATCTAACTGTTTTTGTTAATCGATTCATTATCTGGATTAGTGTGTGTGTACTTTCCTGTTTAGTTTATTCGTAATTTAACTTATAAATATTTTTAGTTTGTTAGAATAAAAGAGATTTTACTTTGATCAACCTTTTCATTGTGCGTTATTAATAATAGTTATTATTTTTTTAGTATTAAATTTATTATTAGTTTAATAAGATTTAAAATGGAATTTACCTTGCCAATATGTTTAAACAAGCCCAGGAATAATAATCAAAAAGGAGAAAATAATTCTCGTTACGGTATGATGCAATACCGATTAGTTTAAAAACATTTTTTTCTTTTTAATTTGCGAGATGTTATGTGATGGTTTCAGTGAGTTCTTGTAGAACTCTGGCACCTATCAAATAAATTAAAAGCTGATCTCATTGATAGCATAATTCTCAACAATTACTAGGCCGAGTTGATCAGGAAATATAGCTGTGTTTTTAGGATAGAAATACAACTTTCTTCTTTTTTGACATAGCTTGATCAACTCACGTTTATATTAGCGTGTAGAGGCCTAGCCAAATGGAAAATGTTATAATATATATATATATATTGTAACCTTAATAATAATTATGGAAGTGGGGTAAGAGAATTAAAAAAAATAGAAAGAAGAAGAAGAAAATAGAAAGAAAGAGAAGTAGTAGAGCGCCAATTGTAATCTTTATAAATTTATGGGGGGTAGGTAAGAAAGTAGAGAGAAATAGAGGGGTGATAGAGAAAGAGAGTAGAGAGAGAGAGAAAAGAAAGAGAAAGAAAGAGAAGATATAAATACCAGGGAGAAGGAGAGAGAAGAATTATTAGAGAGAGAGAAAAGAAAAATAAAAATTACCAGAGACTCTTCAACTAGACACAGCAGGGTTACAATAAAATATTTTATAAAAATGTTAATATCCAGAGATCAGTAATAAGATGGGAGGAAAATTGACAGTGCTGCTAAACAATCAAGGCACAATAACACTTTGGAAGAAATTGTTAAGAAAATTTAAGTTTTAACAAATACTAAAAAAAATTTATCCTCCAACAGATTATATACTCTGAATCCAACAAATTTATAATAAAATTAAAACTTTTCTAAATAAATTTCTTGTTTAATAACCTAAACAGATGCCACAAGATATAAGTTCCAATAATACCATTCACGAGACACACGAGACAAAATATTATCAAGTGTGCTTTTTTTATAACACAGGGAATAATGAACAATTACCTATCTCACACTAATTAGAATTTATAATTATATCTTTAAAATTGTATCAGTTAATAAAAGATCTACAAGAGCATATGTTTTCAGGGGTCCTACTGCAACTCTTGTGATAGAAACTAAAATATGAAGTTGTTAACCGAAAATAAGTAAATAAATAGTCAAGTGAATAATATCCTGGCTGACTGTAGGAGACAAACACTTCCCTTGAAATGACTGCATCCTATGATAAGATAATATTTATTACAATAAAAAAATATATTTATTTAAGTATTTGATCTGGTAATTAAGATATTTACAATTTAGATTAACTACAGCCTTTACCCAGGATATTACTCGAGATGGGAGAAAGACAAGGATGCTTTTTATGTCCCTCCACCTTCTTACAAAACAATCTTCATAAAATAAAATGGACTTTGAGCTGGAAATAAATTTTAAGAATGTGCAGCCTAAAATAAACAGCATGAACAATTTTCATTTCATAGAACAAAATCTATTTTTGAAGATGGAATGGTCAACATATTTCATAAATATTATTTTGGTGTCAAAAATATTATATTATCTGTTATAATAATTTCACTTAGAAATTAAAATTAAAAGCATGATT
This sequence comes from Epiperipatus broadwayi, assembly GCA_028023455.1. NCBI lineage: Eukaryota > Metazoa > Onychophora > Udeonychophora > Euonychophora > Peripatidae > Epiperipatus > Epiperipatus broadwayi. The sequence goes on from JAQFVV010012407.1 coordinate 545,237, forward strand.
ATATTTTATCTCAATGGAAATAAAATATATTGCATTTTAAAATAAATAAAGTAATTAATGTTTATTCATTAATCAAAGTTGGAATCTTCAGTGTTAAGTAACTCAATGTTAAGTGATCCCATGTTAAGTAATCCAAGACAACAATAAAAAAATTAACGTAGACTAAATATATTTTAAATCAACAATTAATTGGTTTATTAACACACTTATATTAACTTACACATACACATTACTTAGAAAGTTTTGCCAGGATAGCACTGTTACAATAATAGCTTACTGGACTAATAATAATAATAACAATTTTATTTCTTTTGCAAACTTAATACAGATCTACTAAAGCTTTTGCAAAAGTCAAATAAAAATAAACAAACTACACAATAGTTTGTTTAATAAACGATTATAACAGTGAACTAGCAATGGTTAATTCTAATATACGTTTGTTAAAGTAAATTATCCCTAAGATAATTTTTTTTAAAACATTTAAATTTTTGTGTGCCAAATATGGACTTTTACTAACAAAACAATTTTTTTTACAAATAATTATTCTTGTTTGACTCAAAATTATATGATAATCTTCCATAATCAGGTTTAGTAAAAGAATCTAATCTGACTTGAGATTTTACTCATAATCTACAATAATTGATGTATTTTCTAACTACACATTTTTTTAAAAATAACTATTAATTTAAAGTAGAAAATAACAAGATGACTGAATTAAGCAAATATGAAATGGATTCAATGAATGGGCCATTTATAAGAAGTCATTTATACACATATAAGTTATAAATTCAATGTCCACATAATGTAAATCATCTAAATAAACATTTAAAAATAACTAAGTGACTTACATCTCCATCGGAGAAGTTATGGATGATCGCAGCATATACATAACATGTGTGGATTGTACCAACTGGCTATATGCTTATAAATTCAAACATTTACAATTACAAAATATTGTTGGTTCATTTGTGAATGATTACAAATCATGATAGCACAAAACACAGACATTTTTACACTTTAAGTCCCTACATAACTGAGTGCATCCTGAAGGAGTTACATCCTTCAAACAAACTTATCTTGACATTACATACTAAGATTACAATCAATCTCACCTACTATGGTGGAAAATTTAGCTTTAATTAAACCTCATGAATGATAGGCTCAAAAAGAAGACTCCGCAAAGCAACTAGCATAAATATATCAAAAGCATGGTGGCTTCCAAAATAACACCTACATTTGAGGCAAAATAGGATGCCTGGACCTTTGTCTTAGCGCATCAGAAAATATATGGAGAGGTTCACTGAAAACAACAATAGGTACCTAGAAATATGTGATTTCAATCACTGGAAACATAAACAATATCAACTCATGGACAAATGCAATACAGATGGGGAATTTATCTGCTCCATTCAGCACAATAATAATAACTATAATAAATAAGGCCTGACATACTAATAATACCAAGATAAAAACTTCACAATAATTGACTAAAATTATAACCATAATTTTAACCTCAATAAACAATAAGTAATGTCTGCACCAACAAATAAATTTAAAAGTCAACCGACTGAAATATAAATAAAGATAATGACTAGCATATGAAATATTGGCACTAAGATATAAAGCACACAAATATGGAATATTAAATATTTTAACTTATAATAATTAGTGGGCATGAGTAAAATGCAAACAGACTATGAGAATAATAATAATTCTCAAGCATAAAATATTAATGGCTAAAAGAAAATGACTATTGCACTTATGCAAATATAATAAAAATAAATAACCTCTGATAATAATAATGCTTGGCTGCTTGTAAATACTGTAGTCAAATTATTATACATTTAAAATTACTATTGCGAGAGATAAAAATCTCTAATACTCAAATAAGCAAAGTAAACACTTTAACTTGACAGCACGTATTGAATAAAAAATGAATATTAACATTTTGAATATGTGTAGAAAATCTACACTTTTATAAACCCTTAAATATTAAGTTTGGCATAAATAAATATCTGTCACTAAATATAACACAATATTGCATGAAATATAGCAACATACTAAATATATTAAGTAAAAAAAAAATCATTTCTTTTCTTTTTTTACCAATAAATAATACAAAAAAAAAAATATATAAATTGTAGTCCACAAGTGTTCTCCTAACTAAGATGCCGGTTAAACGCATTTAATATAAAGTTGACGTGTTCTGCGTGGCTTCATAATTAAAATGCATAAAGAACATTCCAAGCAATAAAACGCAAACAGTTCTTATATCTAACAGTTCATTATTAGCAATAATTTCAAGATATAAGAATGAAACAAAACACATAATTACAATTATTTGTCGTGACAGTGGGAATGAAAATGTTGTAGTTTAATTATTATCCCTCATCTGATATGAATTCGTACTTGACTTTCCATACATTAATTTATTTAGTTGAAAACGAAACTTTATTATAATTTTTGTTTTTTCTTAAAATGAAAGTATATTTCAATATTTTAATATTATAGATATCTGAAACATTTCACCTACTTGTTTAAATTTATTATATAGAGAAACAGACATTTCCAGGTAATTTTTAAAGTAATTGAATAAGCAATTCGCTAGCAAAAAATATATTGTCATTACAAATGTCTATAAAATATTTTTAGCGAACGGTAATAAATAAAGCAAAGATTTAATAAAATAATGTTCAATACTTTTTTTTTTTTTTTTAGTGTCATAGCATCGGCCGGGACGCGAACCCGCAACCCGGGCAACTGCCTGAAAATGCAAAGCAGTCGCGCTGACCTCTCGACCACCAATGCAAGTCTGTTCAATACTTTATTATATTGTTTCTTTTCCAAGCAGAGTTTTATATGCGCGAAGGATATTAATAAATAAGTCATATTCATCATTTTAAAGTCAATTCCATGGTTTTTTTTAATAATAATTAATTATCATTGGAAAAACAGACAAATAACTATAATACATAGTCTCTTTTAAATTTAACTTTGTCTGTTAGAAAACTTATTTTCTCTTCTTATCCTTAATAATATAAGCCGGCAATTAGTCCTGCATAACTCTTTTTAAATAAAGGGGAGAATTTATCTTGAGCTTGCATTTTAACAAAAATCGTTCCAAAATAATCTTTAAGTAATTTGATAAAAGTAATTACCTATAAATTTCCAGAGCGTTCTTACTAATGGTGAAAGTATAATTGCAGGCCGCATTGAGAAGTGAGGATTGCCAAAAATTTATTCAAAAAGCATTTCTGTTCTCCAGAATAACATTATTTTTTTTTTACTTATCAGTTTTATAAAAAAAAAATTATAAGAAAATTATTACTTTATATTTATTTTTTTAAGTTAAGTGCCAAAAGATTAAAATTGAGTGGAGTGTAATCGAAGACCAACAAAAACCCAACTTATTGTCTGTCTATCTCATATTTATACTTTTTTTAAAAAAAAAAACTGTCAATTTTTTAAATTACCCAATCAATAAGACAATTCAATCTCCATGATGTCAAACTGATCTACTTATTGAAATAGATCAAATCACGTGATAAAACAACTAAATTTAGTAACAAAATTAAAAAAATCTACTAATAAAAAAAATAACCAAAAAGAAAATACTGTCAAGCATTGGTGGTCGAGAGGTGAGCGATAGCTGCTTTACAAGCAGTTGTCTCGGGTTAGCGGGTTCGCTTCCCGGCTGATGCTATGACTCATGGGAAGAAAAAAAATACTGATAATATTATATAAAAGAAATAATTACAATTTCTTTAATTAAGATTGAATTCTCTTTTGAAATGAATTTAAATTAATACCATTGGTTTATTAATTTAACCGTACAATTATTTATTAATTTATTTATTTAAAATAGGAGTTTAAATAAAGTATAATTAGAATTACGAAATTAATTAAGATACAATTTCCTTGCATCCACACGCACACACACACATGTTGCAGGCAAGGAAACAATGAAAAAATGTCTCAATTTAACCTTAATTTATTAACTACTTTTAATTTAAATAATTAACTATAACTGACAAATGAAATATTTAAAAGTTATTTAGTAACAAATTTAACCTTAATGAATTTTAAAACCGATTTAAACTAACTTTTATTCCCTAAACTAATCTTTATATTCCTATTTTCTACTATTTTATAAGTTAACTTATCACATTATTAAAAATACTGTTTTCTGACACATCTTTGACTATAACTATGTTATTCCAGTCAAGCGTTGTTAGCCGAGAGGTCATCGCACCCGCCTTGCAAGCAAGCAATTGGTTGCAGACAGGTGTGGGTTCGCGTCCCGGCCGATGCTATGACATATGGAAAAAAAAAAAAAAACTCTGTTATTCCGCTAGCAGTTTTAATATACTGAAACAATTCTAAACAGTTAATTAAAAATAAATAGGCACATAATGCTTTTACTTTAATACAGACTGAATTAACATCAAGTAATAGGACTATTGTTTACTAACTTATTCATTAATCTTTTTTTTTTTATTTAGAAAAAATTAATAAATGTTAACTGGTTAAATTAAACCAAGCAATTGGAACAAGTGCAAACAACATATGGTCATAATGTTTATATAAATAAAATACCATAAAAACCTTACATATGTGTTTTGGTATTTATTTGATGATTGAAAAAAGTATCTTCGATGTTAGTAAATAGAAAAGTATATAGATAGCTATATAAATGGGTTTAAATTTTAAAAGCCTGTAAGAACATCACAATATCATAAGATCAAGGGTGAACTCCATTACTTTGAGCTGACTAAGACATCACAAGGTCAAATGTGAACAGTGCTTTTTCTAATCTTCATTTTTGTCCTAACTACATGTGAAAATGCGGCACACAATATCTGATTTATTGTTTTTTGTTAATTGTAAAATTAAAGTGATTTAATGTATATAATTTTTCCTTTGACTAACATTTTTATGTTAACCCCAGAACATGTTTTTATTCTGCCTCATATTTTAAAAGTAAAGTCCTTTAGCTTAGCCAGAATAATTTTGAACTTTTTTATATATATTAAAAGCTTCCATTTGCTGTTTAAAAATCAATACTAATTTTAATAATGTGAACTGATTGTGCATTTTTAATGGTATTATTAGAATATTTTAAGGATTAAGCACATTTATCTTTGTAATAAGTAGGAAATTTTTATTTTGGTTGCATTTTTGTATTAACTCAAGCACATAATTATGATTCTAAAAAGTAAAATGTATTAGTTTACTCACACTATCCACACTTTCTCATACTATGGAGACACATGACCACACATGTGCAGGAAAGATAAATAATCACCAATATACATATTCTGTGCTAAACCAGCACTCATCAGTTGGTTCAGATTACCATCTCCCATACATATATATAATCAATGCTCAGTTTATATTGGGATAGCAAATCTTTACACTTTAATGGACAGACTCCAATCTATTGCAATCTCCAACTCTTCATCCATCCATACCATTAAAAATCTGATGATAGAATTCCCAAATCCCATGCTTATCTTTTCTGCATGATAGTGTGGATAGTGATGTGGCTTGAAAGTCTGAGTTCAAATCCTCTATATTTACAATTAGGGTCCAGGTTTAAGAGTGCCTAGTATTTCAAATCATAGTTTACTTTCAATAAATTGAAGGTTTTTAAATGGATTTGTATTTTTGATTAATTATAATATTAGAATATTGTAGCTTAAGCACATTTCTTCTTGTATCAATTTAAAAATTTTTCTTTAGACTGTTGTTCTTATGTTAACTTGACCACATGGTTGCTGCCATATTTTAAAAGTAAAGTACTTTACTATTATTTGGTTTCGATAGTAAATAGTTTTGGAGGAGTGAGTTGTGGGCTTGTGAAGAAGCTAATTTTTCTCCCCATTCTTATTTATTAATATTATTTGATATTTTGATTTTTAGAGGTTTGTTTTTATGTTGACATGTGATTTTACTAGCATTTTGCTTGTAATTTTATCTTTCGTAATAAACAAAATCTGACTTTATTTTGTGCTCAAGCATTCCTTAAAAATCAAAATGGTGGAGAGCGTATTCTAAAACAGTACTAACATATATATCATATTAATCAAGGTAATGGGTAATAAGTTCAAACATAAAAAAAATATAAAACAAATTTCATATTTAGGTCTTAAGCTGAAAGAATAAAGCTAATAGAAGTTTTAATTGTTTCCTAATTTGTGAATACTCTGGAAAATACAATAACAGCAGAAGTTTTCTATATTTCAGATAAAGACAAAGCAATAGTTCATTACCTGTAAAATAAAATAAAAATATTTAATTGATGTTGCTAGATATTTTATATAACTGGAATTTGATTTTCAAATCTATTGTCACTTATCTAGACAACTTTTTGATTATAAACAGCAAAGTCCCATCTAGAAAAAATGTGGTTTTTAATGCACGTATTAATATAGTAGCAATTTTTTTCCTATATATCTTAGGTGGAGAAAAGCGTTGGTAGCCGAGACGGTTGTCGCGGGTTCGCTTCCCAGCCGATGCTATGACATATGGAAAAAAGAAAAAAACATTTGGTACTGTTTAAGCATCTTGTGTAAGAATAAAGAAATGTGATATGTATTAATACTAATTTGTTATGTGCCTTAATTTTTTTTCTTAACTTTTAGTCGAAATACATTTGAGTTTTATTACAGGTAAATTAAATACATATATACTTAAGAACTTGAAATAATTATTAAATCCAAATAAAAGGAAAAATCTTGTCTTCACTAATATATATTTAGTAGGTAATAACAAGCTCCATTATTCTTGGAAAAATATTTCACATTTTGTTAGATATTTTGTAAAAAAAATTTTAATAGATGAGTGGTAAGGAAGGTATAGTTAAGGAGGTCCCATGTATATTTAGGACGAATCTGTGATATTTCCAAAACTCAAATGCAGATTAACAGATAGATCCATTTTTCAGACAACCTAGTGGTAGATTTTTTTTTTTACATTATCAGTTGAGAAATATTCTGGAACGCTTTAAATTAGATATAAGGAGACATTTATACTTTAATATTTATTTTTTAAAAAAAATGTAAGTGGATGGTCTTCAAAGAATAAAAAAAAAAGATTTTAATGCATTACATTTACGAATAATTTTCATAAGAACTGAGTTTGAACTTGATATACTGATTAACATAGCGAGTGGTCGAGTGGTCAACACAGCTGTCTTACAAGCAGTTGTCCCGGATTAGCGTGTTCGCTTCCCGGTCAATGCTATGACATATGAAAAAAAAAAAGAAAGAAAGAAAAACTAATGTTATGCAAAATGGTAGAAACAACAACAATGAAGCAAATGTTTGATTGTTTGCTAAAAACGCAAATGATAGTTTTAGAGATGTGAATTTAAAAGAAAGTGTACATTGAAGTTCTGAAGCCATTGATATAGAAAAAGAAGGGCATGGGGAAATATTGAAGTAATTAAATGGATATGTTCTTGAAGAGAGATTTATTTAGAGAAGCTATAAGTAAAAAATAAAGTATAATACGAGCAGACGGTCTGTCTGTCTGTGCATGTTTAATGTATAAGAATAAATAATCTCTTCATTGTATTAAACTATTCTAGAAAATCTGCATATTTCAATAATACATTTAAATGTAAATTATACATATGAAGAACAATTAATCATAATTGGACTCTTGTATATATAAAAAAAAACCTGCTAGGATTTACGAATAGGCCAATGTGTATTATGTAGAAGCTAATGTGTATAATGAAGAGGTTAATATGTGCTTATGAAGATTAATGTACACAATGAAAGTGTAATCAAGTCTACTGAACTGGAGAAACGCTTAATAAGTGCCAGTGTGATACACATATTATAGTAGTAGCTGATAATTTGAATAAAGGTGTTGTAGTTATATAGAATATATATTCCTAATGTATATATACATTTTGCACTTATTTCCGAATGAAACATATAGGATTTTATTCAGTTAATACGCAACACAATAGAAATATATTTATATACTGGGCGTGTGTAGAAAAAGGTACACACACGCAAGAGTTTGCTATTTTTTGTAATTTGTTCTGAATATTAAATAAATGTATTTTGTTACAATAAACTTGTATTTAGATTTATTTAAAATTAACCGGTAATGGAGCAAAGAAAAAAATTAAATTGCTGAATAATTTTAAAAAGTAATTATATAATTTTAAAAAGAGGGCAACATATCAGAAACTTGAAAAAAATATCTCCAATAATTATAAAACATTGTTTATGAGTAGATGATGATGATGATGATGATGATGATTGTTATGATGATGATGATTATTATTATTATTATTATGATGATGATGATTATGATTATTATTATTATTATGATGATGATGATGATATGATGATGATGATTATTATTATTATTATTATTATTATTAGTAGTAGTAGTAGTAGTAGTATATATATTTACACTGAATATTTTATAAATTTTACTGCTAGCATTAATATATAGTTTTTTAAGAAGCTGTAAAAGATAAAATTCTAAAATGAATTTTGTTAAATGAATTTTGTTGAAAAGAAAGCATCATTAGAAAGCTGCCAATTACCTGTGATCAGTTATTAGTTACTGCTCATATTTTATTTCGTAAACACAGAAATATACCTGTGATCAGTTATCAGCTACTGCTTATATTTTATTTCGTAAACATATAGAAATACCTGCACGAAAAATCTTTAGCATATATTTATTTTTTAAATAATATAAACTTCTGAATACTTTTTTTTTTTTTATATCTAATTCATCTTTCTTTTCTTTTTTAATTCTTTTTCAACACTCTTAATTTTTTCGTATTTTGTCATTCTTGGTCCTATTTCTCAAGATTACATTTGACATTTTCCTTCTTATCCTTCTTACTAAAGTTTCTAGTAAAATATTGTTTTCTCCTATAATTTCTACAAATATGATTGAACACACACACACGCACACACACTAATTAGAAATCTCAATAGGCTTCCTTTGGAAAAATAATAATAATAAAAGACATCACGTGTTTTACTATTATTTTAATGTTAAATGTAAATTTCAAAAATTGATGAAAAATTAATTCAATTGCATAATTTGGTATTTTTATTTCTCCTACAAAATGACATAATTCGCAGAAACAATGATGGGAAACATATTTAGACATATATATGTAAGTGATGTTCGTCGTGTATTTAGGAGTTGGCGAGGGATTTCTAATATTCAAAGAAAAAAAATCATGCGAAGTACAGGATATACATAATGTTTTGTATATGTAAAATTCTATGACTAATATGTATTATAAATATAAATACTTAAGCTATTTATATTATGGTGATAATTTAATAGGAAGAGAAACATTATGAAACGTATGGGCAGAAGTTTATTGTAAAATGTTAAAAACTTAACACAAATTAGATGCACTAAATGAATTAAGAAGTATTCAAAAATTATTAACACCCATTATGTCGGCTAATTAGGAATTATATGCTCTATAAATTTTGGTATATTTGAGATTTTTATATCAATTTATACAGATAATGGCCGAACTAGGTCTATTGAGGATGAACCCCTGAATAAGTTATAAGAATTAAAATAATACATAATTATATAAAATCTTTTTATTTTTAAAAACTAACCAAAATAAAGATTCGAACTCTGGATAGGATTAAAAGATACTTTAATTTAATATTATATAAAAATAATTTATTCTAAATGTACATTATTTATATAGTTCACGCTAGAATAGTTTCATTATGCTTACATCTGTGGTTATTATGGGATGTCATGCTAATACATATATAGTACGTTTTATTTATATGCCAATGGTTAAAAAAAAATACATAATGGGTTTAAGAAGAGAAACGCTATTTTATCATACGATTAGATAATGACATAAAGAAATGAATTTACAGCGAGTGACACTTTAATGTTTGAACAAATTAATATCATATATTTAACAAACTATGAACGATACCACTTCGATCACACAAGAAAACTACATGTATATAACTGTGATGCCAGGTAAATTGGTCTCTGACATCTGTTATATTTATTAAACATCAAAGTTATAAAGCAAATGTCAATATAACAAACATTATATTTCAATTCTTGAATTATACAATAAAATAAGGAGAATTCATTTACGCATGTGGGAATCGCTCATCTAAGGGAAATAGCTTAATGCAAACTTTTCGTGACATTCTATGTATAAATACAATAATAAATGACAAAAATGGTTTAGTTATATCACAGTGTTACGGCTTACAAATTAGTCTTAAGCATGATTCTAAAATACTACAATGAATGACGGTGTGAGCATGAGGCAGTACATATAAATTCGGTCCATTTTCGGCTGAGGAGATGCTTCATCCTTTAAGTAAGAAAAAAGATATGGTATGTCTATTCTTCTGGCAGACTATACCTGGAAAGGAAGGTAGGTGGGAAGATGCATTGTCCGCGTAGGTTACCAATGCAGAGCTTCCACTACTCTTTCCGAAGGTGTCCTAAGGCATTTATGATTCCAGATAAAACATACATAAGTGAAGATGGAGGATTCGGAGTTCCTGATAATTCTCAAAAGATGATAAAGTAAATAATGACGATGGCTGACCTATGCTGGCAATGCTATAAAACTATGATACTCCTTTAATAACATCGAAATAACTAATGGCCTAAAAATAAAGTTTTAACTGGGCATAAAGGCATAACATATATACTAAAGCAGATTAAATAATTGAAACATAAAACTATATGAATGTTTTTATGACATACAATTACGTTTTCCTTCATTAAACAGATCCCACATGCATTTGGAATTAATAAACATTATTTAAACTATAATACTCAAGGCGCTACATATAAATGATTATTACATTAAAAAAATAATGATCATTATTTTTTAAAATATCTTAAATGGAATTTAAGCAATAGCGTTTTTGAATAACATTACATTTATAATCAATAAATATATACTTATGATAGTATTAAAATAATAATCTGCCTAGAACAGCAATGATATTATTTAACTAGTTCTCAACCCAGGGAGCAATGGCTTTAAACCAAATAATTTAAAGTAATTAAAATATCCATGAAGTGCTGGGGATTTAAAAGACTAATCTAAAATATAGGCTTGCGGAGTTGAGTTGACTTGGCATATAAATTACATAGAAAAGTAAATAAAATAGCAAATAATTATAATAGTAAAATTTATCACCCTAAATAAAATGTAGGATTTTAATTTAAATAAATATAAGCATTTACATACGCACACACACATGTATATATATATTTGATAGGATTAGAGAGTGTCTTACACACAAAGATTAAATATAAATATAAACAAAACATATTAATTAATATTTATAGACAAGCACAGACAACTTTACATAGATATTGGACTGTTACCTAGGCATACTCTGGGTCAATGGCTGGATAGTTCGCTCTCTGAGTTTCAGTTTAGGATAATCAGCTTGGTGGTCAGCTTGCTTGGTCTCTACTGCTTCTTTATCGGTGGCAGCATTTCGGAGGTAGTCCTGAGAGTGGTAAAAGATGATTCGGGTCCCCTACTCAACTGACATTCTATTACACTATCCTTTTTTGTTATGGAAAAACTCACAAGCAAAGAGAAAAAGCACAAGAAAAGTCAAAAAGCACAAAGCAGAAAAAAAAGTAAAAGCAAAAAGCGAGAAAAAAAGTCCCCTTATCTTCATTCTACCCTATTTATATCATTCCCAACTATGACAGGAATGCCTTAGTTCATTTGCCCAGAGGAATATAAGCAATTAACAAATTACAGCCCAAAAAACAAGACATAAGAAAATGATAAGGTTCCAAACACATTCCAGCTCGAAAAAATTTAAATTAATATAAATGAAACAAAAATATTTCATTAATGAAATATTTTTAGTTAAAATAAAAATGACTTTGATAAGAAAACAATATTTCAATTAATAAAAGTTGAGATTTTAAAATATTTAATTAGTGAAGCAAACTTTACAATGGATTAATTTGAACCTGCCATCTTGGTTATATCTTCTTTGTTTTAAGTTTTCACAAAATTGAAATTAAAAGCAAATAAATTTTTACAAATGACAAACTTTATGTGATTATTTAAATTCTCTTTTTTTTTTTTTGCAAAAAAAAAAAAAAAAACCCACAACCTTAAACTATTTAAAAGTGTCAAAATATCAAAATCAAATTTATAAAATAAAATATTTATTATAAAGTTTTAGCATATTTTAAATATATATATGTTGCTATGTAGTAGATGATGGCAAGGTTGGTACATTAAATATAATTGCTGGGTTTGAACCTTTGTATATTGTTAGTTTGTTAGGTAGGAAAACATGAAGCCCACTCTGACTACAGAGTGATCGCTTCAATATATATATATATATATATATAGATATATATATTCAATATATATATATATACCAGGGTTAGATATATGGTTTAAAGGATTAAACATTTTTATAAGATTATAAAAAAGTAAATTGCTTTTATCTGTACTATTGTAATAAAAATCTTAACTTATATGTTTCAATAGTATGAGTTAAAGTAATTCAGTTAGCCCAATTAGTTAACAGTATTTAAAAATTATTTTAGATTGTTTGATATTTACTTGAAAAAATAAAATTAATATTATACTAAAGAAAATTTAATCTAGAGTGTAATATGCTTCAAATAGATTTAATAGATAAAGTTGTTCTAGGCTGTCTGAAATGATTGGTTAAGTTTGTTTAGATATTAGTTGTTGATTTTTAAAATAAGAATTTTAAAAATAACAGTTATGATTTATTAAATATCAATTTATATGAAAGCATTCAAAATTAGCATTTAAAATAGTAAGTATAATGACTAAGATTAGTACTAATTTTTAATTGATTTTAAATGTATGTCAATAACTAATTTATTTTCATTGCATTAAAAATGGTTATATTAAGTGCATGTATGAGTGTGAATGTTAAAACATGAATGTGAAATATTGAAAGTTAAAATAATTTATTAAAAAGAAATGCATTTTTAAAATTGGATATATCTATTAAAATGTTAAAATTTTTAATTAGGATAAAGTAAAAAAGTGTTAAATATATTGAGAATGGTATATTTAATTAAAAAAATGTTTAATTGGGAAATGAATTAACAATTTTATTAAATAATTAATTCAATAATTATTTAGAGTTAATAAAAATAATTAATTAATAAATTCATTTATTGTCTAGACATCATATGACCAAGTGTCTGGATTTAAAGTGCAACGTCAAAGTCAAATCAATTAAAAGTTAATAATGACTATTAATTTAAATATTGTAATTCAGACCTGTAAATTATTGTTTTAATAAAAAGGCAATGTAGTATTAATCTTTATGTATTGGTGGAGTTATTTTATGATAATTATAGTATGTGAAGTAAAGTAGTGTATTTCCCTTGTTTTTCAGTGATGAGACAAAGTCCACACCAGCATTTAACCCTAAATTAGGCCAGGGAGTCACTGTGTCTGTGATTTAAATGATTGGAGTTAAGAAAGTCTTATCCCTCATGTATTCATCTGGAATGTTTTCCCACAATTTATTCATAGCCAAGTGTAAAGTAGTTTGCTGATAAGAAAATAAAATAAAGGCAGAATTGATTTTTCTCACAGAACAGCTGAAGTAGAATTAGTGTTAATGCTTAGGTGGCCATGGCATCAATCATATTATGACATTTTATCTCACTTTCATAAGTAAACCAATTGGATATAGCTATGTTAATTATTTTATAACAGGTAGTACAAATCAGACACATGCATAAAATATTGTTAATTCAGAAGGTATGGAGAAAATCTATTACCGATTTGTAATTTTTTAATCAATGTTTCAAATCATATTATACTAATCATTTTAAGTTTTATGCCATCAATTCTCTAAATGATTCATCCTCATTTTGAATGAGCAAGCAAAAGAAAAGACAGTGTAGCTAATTAATAGACTTATTTATTTGATTTATGAAGGATAGCTTGAGTTCTTATAGATTTAAACCCCTCCTATACTGAGTTGGCTAATATCATGCATATATTTTAAGTGAAAAATACCTAAAATTTTAGTTTCATATTTTATTATTTTAGTGCTAGTATCATAATGTTTCTGTTTCATAAGCATATCAGAATTGACTGATAGCTTGCGTATATTTTAAGTAAAAATACCAAGAATTTTAGTTTCATATTTTATTATTTTAGTACCAGTGTTTAATAGAGTTTTCTTTGTCATAACCATATCAGAATTGACTGGTAGCACATGTGTATTTGAAGTGAAATACCAAGAAGTTTAATTTCCTATTTAGTTATCCTAGGGTAATGTTTATAATGTTTCTTTTCATAAGCTCATCAGAATTGATTGAGAGCTGGCATATGTTGGAATAAAATAGCAGAAAGTTTATTTTAATGTTATTTATTCTCATGTAGATTATTCAGTCATTGATGTTGGAACTATCCAAAATATGTATATGTGTAAATTAGAAAACCAAATGTTTATTTAATTATCTTGTAATAAATGTTTTATTTATTTAAAAGCTTTGTTCAGAGTTTTTCTTTGGCAAGCATTCGTGTACTATATTTCCACACATGCACACACACTTACATATCCAAAATGATATGATTTCACTATTTCATAATTTAATGATGAATATGTTCAGATTTGATGATGATGTTTTCTCGATCCAAGCACTATAAGAAGTGCTTGACAAATTAATGATTCTCTGGAAAATTTATAACTCAGTTATTATTTAAATCAGTGGCCTTCAATCCTTGGTCCACAAACCAGTGCCAGGTGACAGTAGTTTTTTACTGATCCGCAGTAGACTGGCAGGAAAGTTTGTAATAACAAAATAATAAGAGTTTAAATTTTTAATTAATATAAGCAATTTTTATTTATTTTTTTCATCTCATTTTTATCCAATTAAAAAAAAGAAACAGAACGAAAACAAAATCTAATCAATCATACATAAATTAATTTGTTTTTTTAGTTATCACAGATGTTTAGGGGGGGGAAGATAGAATTAAATTTTTTATTACTTTTCTAAAAAAATTCAAAATTAAAAAAAAAAGTTTTTTATTATACAAACTTCATATATATATATATAATTTCATCTTGTATATTTAACATTGTTGTTTTGATCAGTTATAACAATTATGCTCATCTAAGACTAAGCAGTTTACATCTTTAAGGAAATTTATCTATAGACTTCTGCTGGTCCATGAAACCTTATCCTTATTTTTACCTGTTCACAGGTGTGAAAAGGTTGAAGACCACTGATTTAGATGATGAATTGAATTCAAAATGCACTCTATTTCTTTCATTGTCTAGCTACTACTATTTTATTAGAATAATGCTTAATTTATGTCATTACTTTTATGACGGTAATTAGTAGTTGTTGTAAAGTATAGATTTAAAATTAAGCCATACAATAAATTAATTCCTTGAGATATTCCCTTATTACTTTAGAGTAGATATTAATTTAGTTATTTGTTTTAAATTACTGTATAATAAAGGTTAAATAGTGTTATATTTTATTTTGTATTTAATTTTAACTTACCATACTGTAGAGTTAATTAGTATTAGATCTTTATTTTATTAATTTAATTCTATTATACGGTAAAGGTTGTTTAATGCATTTGGATGATGGGAGGAGATGAGGTTAAACTATAACTTGTAAATTTAGATGATAGAACTTTACCCATTTTCAATTATTTATTTATTTTAAAACTTAATAGATATTTTATTCCTGTTAAATCATAATGTTTCCTCCTATATTTAGTATGCATTTTACCTTGTAGATCTCTGTAGCCCCCACTGAACTAAGCTATGGTAGGACAGCATTGTGTCTCATTAATAATTTAAAGCAAGATCAGATTAGTAGTTTATTCTATTATCAATAGAATTGGCACCCTGGGTGCTTGTTGATAGGAAAGGTAGGACATGTGTTGGGGGAAGGTTAATATATATATTGAACCAGATTGATTTCCAATTCAATGGTGTTATTACAAAAAAGAAATTTATTAAGCTTTTAATTTCCATTAAACATTTAAGGTTTAAATTTTCATTATTATTTAAAAAGAGTACTATATCAAAATACACATGCATTTATCTGTAAAACTGATCATTTCAATGTTGATCGATTTATTTTAAAATAGTTTTCTTATACCGCTTGTTTTTACTTTAAATCAATTTGATTTAAAAACAAGCTGGCTAGATAATTGCATTCCTGTTGCTTTTATTTTAATTATTGTAAACAATTCTAAAAGCTGAGATTTGATTTTTATGTAGTTGTTTTCATTTCAATAATCCCTGGGTAGAATTCTTAGATTAGATTGAGCTGGAGATTAATATTTGCCCTGCCTTAGGCATAGAAATTGAACAACAAGGCTAGTTTTCATGGGAATTTGAGGAAGGTATAAATAATAGCAAAAATTTCATGAGTCAGTCTATTCTATTCTAACCTAAAGAGATTAAGTCAGCACTTCGTCCAGTTGATTCGTTCAGCTTCTTATTTCCAATATTCAGTCGGATTAATAACCTCTTCAACATTGTACTATTAGCAGTTTGAACATTTATTCTTTAAAAGCAAAATTTGCAGTTACTAAAACAATTTTGCTTTCTCTGTGATGTCAAAATATACTGCTATATGTTTGATAACCAACAATATGTTGTGCTAGTTTAACTCAGAAGATGGACCCATGCCTGCCAGCTTTTCTTCAATCCTGCAATGAACTCCTAAAATAAACAAGACCCCACTGCCTCTACCTTGCCTTTGTCAATGACCTGAAAATGAACTAATAATAGTACACACTCTATGTGAACATTGTTTTACGGAAAGGTAACTATTTTCTTTTTTATTCTTCCCAGGGTAAATTAATTCTCATTAAATCTCCGCTTAATCTAATCATAAATATGTATTACTAAACAATATAGCCTCATATTTAGTATTTGCTGTGTTTTCTAATAGTTTGTAGTGTGTCTTGGAATCTTAGTTTTAAGATTCCAAGTTGCTTTCGATTTTTGTTTATTGGAGAGTGACGAATGAGTTTTATATTTTTATGCCTCGCTTTTTATAAATGCTTTAGCAGTCATGTATATTTTAAATGCTTACCTGTAATTATTTTATTATTCAATAATTAATTTATAAACACTGTGTTTGTGCTTTCGCAAACCTCCAAAAATCTTTTGGCTGAAGACTTTATTGTCTAATTTTCCGCAGGTGGGGATTTCGTGTCTTATATCTCTGAAGGCGGAAATTATAATTGTTTTTCTTTGTAATTTTATAAGTCGTCGGCAGGAAGATATTTATCCCTTTTTTTAATTACAGGTGAGAGAGACTTTCATTCTGCTAAAGTATTTAAAACTTTTAATATTTCCGTACTCCTGTGCACTCTCCAATAGATTTACTTTTGTATTTATTACTTGTGCTTTAAAGTTATCAGAGCGTGTACTCAGAATTTGTTTGTAAGTTTATTTTCTTTAAATGCTAGGGCAGATGTAACTGTTTTTCTAATTATTTGCTCGTCTCCTATTGAGAACTTTAATTTTTATTTTTAGAGTAGTTTTCGCCAATTGTTTGGCTGGGATTCGCCAGTTTTAATTGTTTTTCTTTCATTTTCAATCATATTTTTCAGTTGTTCTTGAGATGGATCAATCACCTTTATTTTAAATATAATAATAGGTGCAGCTTATACCGACATATGACATTCGTGGGCCCATTACATTTTTTGGACCTTGAAAAGCTCATTGGCACTGGTTTCGTTGATTTGTTTCAAGAATGTATTGTTTAAATGTCTGAAAGTGAAAACTAATGTTTGGGTGAATCCTCTGCTGAATGAAATTTGCTTCCTCCCTTTATAATTCGTTTATTAGAAGATCAGTCAGTCTGTCATAGCTTTGTCTTTAATATTTCTGATACACGCCTGAGTTAACCTTATTTATTGTGTCATAAATAAATTATACTTCATAATTTATTGTCTCGTAATAAAATTTTAGAATTTGTTTAAACTTAATTTGGCTGACGTTTGTCTTTGTGCTTTTGTCTCAATTGTCTAAACAATTTAAGATCTCTTGTTTCTCCCTGAATCTAGTCGGCACAAACCATCATCATCATCTATTCTGATCACAGCAAATAAATTTTCCAGATACGTAGTGATCTGGTGGCGCCCTCTGTATCAGAATAGATTGAGTATCCAGTATAATATATATATGGGTACATTTATGAATGATGATTTATATCTATAACTTCAGCATTTTTAATAGCTTAACATTGAAAATCACTAAAATAGATTAAAAACCTATTCTTCTAAAAGTATTTACTGATGCTTTCATTTTGACCAATACTGTAAAGTTTATTTTGTGTGAATTAAAGATTTTTTTGTTTTCACTTTATACTCTACACATTTTGGCTTTCCACCACTGTTGTTTAATTTGACTAGTATTTCATATATTTCGGTTGCTTAGACATTGTTATGTTAATTTCAAATTCCTTTATGCTAATCTTTTTATTATTTATTTCATTTCTTAATCTTTAAATGCACTTGCCTGGTATAATAGTTCTTTTATTTATCCTACCATCAATAGTTACTGTGTTAATGACATTGATCATTTCTTAAAATCAACCAGATTAAAAATTTTTTATATAATAATAAGAGGCGTGTTATATCATCTCTGATGTTCCATGCCATGAATAAAAAGGAAACATTTTATGCCATCTCTAGGAAGTAGCAGATCTAGGTTAATGAAAATCTATGCCACCTTCATTTGCATATCTAGTCCACCCTAATTTGCATAATTTATTGCAGCTACTTCTTGAAAATGAAGGCTTAGATCTTTGAAAGTGCTTGAGTAAATTGATCAAATTTGTCATTCGTTTGAGACAGTGATTATATATATTATAGTTTATATTGAATTTATACGTGTGTATTTATATTAACACAAATATAGAGTTTACAAATAATCACTTATTATACAGACATGGTTACTTCAAAAAGATACAGAAAGGTTAGTTCATTTAAGGTAATGTATGTATGAATTAAGAAAATAAAATACGTAATGATAAAGTTAATAATCAAATCAAATCATTATGAATAATAACAATAGTAATTAGATATAACAAAATATGGAGCAAAAGAATATTAAGATATATTAGCTAGATTATTTAATAGACTAAAAAATTAGAAGATCAATTTTATTAAACTAATAAAAACAAAGTTTATGTTGTAAAAGCTTTCAAAATTCTAATAAAATATATTTAAAATAATCACTTCATGTATGTAAATGTGTTTTGATTAAATGTATGTGTAAATGTATATGAGAATATATACCAAATCATAATAAAATATCATCAAGGTAAAATGTGTATTTAAAAAAAACACAAATTAAATGAAAATATTTTAGATAATAATTTAGTCTGAGTCAACTAAAATATGTTTTAGCTAAATTCTTATTTAAAATATTTAGGTGCAATTAGAAAATGAAATTTGTATTAAAATGTTTGTTAATCTTCAAAAGATACTTGTAAAATTAATCCTTGACATGGGAAATTTTATTTTAAAATGATATAATATGTGGTAATTTAAAAGTAATAATTAAATATTGTGTCTCAGATAAATTTTTAAGCTTTTCATTGACTTTTTTTGAAGACATTTCTGGGCTTAATTGCTTTTTCTCCTGCTTTTTTCTTTAGTAGTATTTAATGGAAAAACATTTATTCTTCATGAAATATTTAGTTTTGGTAAATTTTATTAAAAGAATATGTTTAAAAAACAAAAATATGAAATGTAAAATAACAACTTCACAATTAAAAAAAGAATAGTAAACAGAACTAAATAGTCAAAACCAGTATATCATTTCTAAGCCAAAAAATGTATTTAATGGAAAAAAATTTTCAATAAATCTCCATCATTAAGACAAGTTATAATAAAGCATAAGTTCAAATAATAATAATAATAATAATAATAATAATAATAATAATAATAATAATAATAATAATAATAATAATAATAATAATAATAATAATAATAATAATAATAATAATAATAATAATAATAATAATAATAATAATAATAATAATAATAATAATAATAATAATAATAATAATAATAATAATAATAATAATAATAATAATAATAATAATAATAATAATAATAATAATAATAATAATAATAATAATAATAATAATAATAATAATAATTTTTTAAATATTAAAAATCACCTTTTAATTGACAGTAAATGATTTTCTGTTTAGCATCAGAAAATTTTCAGAGGATTAATTTTCTGCTAAAAAGCAAAAATATTGTTTAAAAAAACTAAAATTTAAATGAATACTTATTAAAGAACTTTTAATAATTTTATAAAAAGAAAATAAACAAATAATCAAATTTATGTGCAAAATTATCTTTCTGTTTGGTGTGTGCTGTGCAAATATATATGTGTACACAAATTTATAAAGACTTGCCCAGATCTCGAGCTGATTCAAATCGGATTGAGCATGTATCACCACAGACCAATAAGCATAGGAATAGATAACAAACATCCAATGATATAAATGACCAGTAGGGGAGGATGTCCACTGGATCTGAATGCTCACAGTCTGAAAGAGGAACTGCATATAAAAAGGTCCACAATGTAAACTCAAGATATAGAAAAAGGACCTGGACTGGCCTTCATACCCAGTTAATTCCCAATGAAGGTGTAAAAGAGGAATCTAGACAACATAAAGGCCAACGTAGTCTATATTATTATTTGCCAGTATGTCTTAGGGCATAAATCGATAAATGGTAAAAATACTTGTATCTATTTAGTATAATCATTTTACAATAATTAATTGCAGATAATTGCTTTCTGTAAATTGTTTTAACCTCTTATTAAAATAATTTAACCATACTGTGCTTTTTGAGAGTTTCATTTTATTAATTTATATATGCTATTTTGGATACCTAATAAGTGACCAAATTGCAGTGATCAAATCGAGCCCCAACATAGCACCGTTATTACAATGTTAACAAAAGACTATGTTATGAAAGTGCAAAAGTGTACTTTTTATGAAACAAAGGCTAAGTATAGTTTTATTTTTATTTTCCTGAATCATCAATTACTGATGGCATCTAGATACTTTACTTAAAAATAAAATTTTAACTAGCCAATTGATGATAATTGTTAAAATAACTCAATGCTTTTTTCATTTAAGTTTTTATTATCAAATGATAACAGTGGTTTCGGACATTGAAGTCAGGAGCCTAATTACAACACAAGCAGAATATACGAAAATCAATTAAAAAAGTAAGTAATGTCAACATAGTTATTAAAACAGGCAAAACTCACTATACATATTGCCACTCACTGCAAGCTAGAGTAATCAATGGATGTCACAAGGCTTATGCATAAAATCCCCATCTAGTATCTACTCATCCAACATCCCTAGACTAGTTTCTGGCTTGTGGCCTTCGTTAGTGTGGAGCCTTGGATCTGAGAGTACTGCATTGATTACTCTAACTTGCAGTGAGTGACAATATGTATAGTGAGTTTTGCCTGTTTTAATAGCAATTATAAACAAGCATAAGAAATGGTGATAATGTGATGTCAACATAACTTGAAGCTTTTAACATAGCTGAAGTTTATTATGAAAATGTTTGGAAAAAAGTAAAAGGCTAAAAAAAATATTAAATCAATTCATGTTTTGTTTTTGTTCTCATTTAGTTCAGTTTTATTTTTGTTTAGTTCTTGAGAAACAGATGTTAACAAACTTCTCTAGCCAAGAATTATAGTTTTTTTTTTTTTGCCTGCGTCAAAGCATCGGCCGGGAAGCGAACCGGCAAACCCATGACAACTGCTTCCAAGGCAGCTATGCTGACCACTCAGCCACCAACGCTTTATGGAGTGTAGAAGTGTATGATTGCAAATAAGAGTAAATGATAACTCTGTAATGAATCACAGCAACCTCAAATAAAAACAAATTATTTTTAATATTGCAATTATTAATCCAAACATTATATTTAATTTAAATTTAGCCTACAAAATTAAATCTTTTTGCTAATGTCAATTTCACACTCACATTTCTATCAACCAAATTTTAAAAAAGTAATATTTTCAGCAAAAAAAAAAAAAAAATTAGAATATTTCAAATATTAATGCATCTCATTTTTCTGGTTCCACCGAAAAAAGTATTTAATTTTTATTTATTAAACTTCTTTTCATGAAATAAAGTAAATATATGCCTGGACAAGTTTCCACAAATCTCAATTATACAAATTTTAAAAAAACAACTTACAGCTAAAATATAAACAAATAATTTTTTAAAAAAATTTGAATATTCAAATTCATTGCACGCAAATCTTAGTTTTAAATCTTTTTTTTAAACTTTTAAAAATAGAATTTTTTTTGGTTTTGTAAACTTAAAAGTAAAAGCAAATATTTAATCTTCAAATGAACTTGTTTTAGTTAAAAATATTAAGATATTTAAATGATTGAAAGATATTGACATGAAACACTGGAACTATGAATTTCAGATATTGACACCATTATAAGAAAGTTAATGATAGTTTAAGGTTAATTGATTAAAGATTTCTTTATGAACAACAAGAAGTTGAACTGATAATGGATTTATATAAATATATATATATATGGATTTTCAAATTGATATTTTCAAATAACAAAAAATAATTTAAGTATAGCAACAACAATAAATTATTATATCAATATGATTAAAACAAGGCATTAAAAACGTGAGTATACTTATAAAATAGTATATTGCAAATTATGCTTGCAAATTGAAAGTAATTGTTTATTATTCTCATTTGAAACAACTTTGTATGGGCAAAAAAATTCACCTTAATAATAGAAATGATGCTACATTTATTTTAAGAAGCTGATAATCATTGTCAAACGTTGGTAGCCGAGAGGTCAGCACAGCCACCTTGCAAGTTGTTACGGGTTCGCTTCCTGGCCGATGCTATGACATATGGAAAAAAAAAGCTGATAATCATATATATGTGTGTGCGCGTGTGTGAGTGTGTACGATAGGCTGGCATTATCAAATGATAGTAATATATTTTAATAATTCTTCACTTGATTAAACTCCCAGTAATCGATAAAAAATTCTGCATGAAAATAAACTAATTAAAGCTAAAAAAAATTATCTTGCCATATGAATCATGGGATAGTTAACAGAATCTTGGCCGCAGCCAGAGGTATGATTTACATGCGTTGACATTTTTCATTGGTTACAAAGTTGATACTGAAATAATAATGTCAGAACTTTTCGATTCCAACCACGAGTTAAAATCAAGATAGTTTGATTATAATTACTCCTAACTTGAGTGAACAATCAGTGAAATCAGATATCTAGAGTGGAAAGTTGATATGAAATTACATACTCCCACACGATTATATTTAGTAAAATCTCAAAGTTATTGTTGATAAGAAAGTATAGATATTTATTTGACCATCTTGATCATTTTACATTTCATATCCATGAGTAATTATTATATCACCTTTAATTAATTTCTGTAACTTTTACTTTTTTTGTGGATTATGTCATTATACTGAATGCACTTAACCAGGAGGTGCACAGGAAAGTGAATACACGCACACACACATTAAAATAATATTTGTTATGTAAAGTTTTACTCGCAAATATATGTGTGGAAAACAAAAGCATATATAATATAGTACATATTTTGAAAAAGTTAACTCAATTAAATTCCACAAATCCCATGACCTGTAGAAAAGTTTAAATATTTCTTTAGTGCAGTTTATCTTACTTATAAAGTATGCGGGATTCGAATTCAGACTTTCACACGGTTATCAACTCTCCATGCCATCTCATATTGCTGACCCACCTGATTACACAAATGTTGAAAAAATGTGTGTGATCAGTTGGGTCAGCAGTATGAGATGGGATGGAGAGTTGAGGGTCATGTGAAAGTCTGAGTTCGAATCCCACATACATTACATATATATGGTTTAAGCCTGTATAATGTATTAATTTACTTAATTATAAAGATATATTGTCATTATAAATATTCTGGATATAACAATGTAAAATTTTTAATTCATTATTATTTTCCATAAAATTATAACTAAAACAATAGGCAATTTATTTATTACATTGATTAATAAATAATATTTAGACTTTAAGTGATTTTTATATGAATGTTTGTGATACATTTTTTGATATTGTATTATCTATGTTTGAAGTAGCTTCCTAAATATTTACATTGGAAATCTGATGAAAGTAATTTTATTCTTTTTTTGTAATATATGAATATGTTTTATTGCTTGTCTTAAAAAAACAAAGTTTGTAACATTTTAATATTTGGGTATAATTTATGTTTATAATTAGTATAATTAATAATTAAATAAACAGAGTTAATGTCTACCACAGTCTTGGTGCATAACTAGACATCTATTGGATTGACCAGTCCAGAATTGAAGCAATGGATAGAAAATGTTACTAATTATGTAAAAAATCTTATATCAAAGGAAAAGAGAAATTCATAATTTTCTGTTATAATTATATATGTTTCTTCATTAATAGTATACATCTAATGTGAAAAAGATAAAACTTTTTAAATACTTCTTCCATTTAACAATATTCCAAGTTTGTATGTCATTCCATATTGTGATGATGGTTATACCTTCTCATCCAGAATTTCAAAGGATCCAGATTTGAATAAATTACATCATATTCAAGTTAAATTAAAAGACAAACAACAGGTTTTGTCTCCAAATTAAAAAAAAACTGCAATTATGGCATATTTATCATCAATTGACTATTACAATATTAAATCATCTATTCTAGGGGTTCCCAACCCTATGCCTGCCAGCACCATGGCGCCTGCAGACCATTGTACGTGTGCCCGCCACTATCCGAACACTATAAAAAAATTATTTATCTGATACAAATAAATTTAATTTTTAAGATTTCATATAAATTACTGTATTATATTGTAATCAAATTGTAGATCATATTATACTTTTACAGCGTAAAAGAGTCTATCATTAACAATATCCAACTATAAATTTACATTGAAAAAATAAATGGTGCCCACCACCTAGACGGTATTATAGAATGTGCTCTTAAGTGCAAAAAGGTTGGGGACCATTATAGACAGGTATTATATTATTTTTATACTAGTCAAATATTTTTTCTATCCATTCCTTTAAGTGATTCTCCACTCTTCTTTTCTGCATATCTTTCAATATTTTATTTTGAACATCAATGTTTTTCTCTAATTTCAAATTAATATTATATGTAATAAATTAATCTATTTATTGCATTCTATATCAGACTTACTGTTTTAAAGTTTTATATTTTATTACATTCTCTTCTTAAGTTAAATTACACTTTTTATAAGTAAATTAAAAATAATTCTGTTTCAAAAGCTTGATTATAAATACATATAAACTTTTTGTTTTATATATGTTCAATGTAATGTCTCTAAACTTGCAATTGGAACTACATAATGAGTTAACTCAGTAGTTTTATTATTTCTTTTTATTTTCTCCTACTCATTTTTACATTCATTACTATTTGACTTTCATATCTACTATTAATTTTTAGTTCTAGAGAATGATTTACTTTATGATATAAATTTTTTATATACTATTCTACTCATTATATATATTAAGATGGTTATATGTTTTATGGCATAAAATCACATAGCATATATATATATATATGTGTGTGTGTGTGTTGAAACGAAGATTTTTACAGGTTGCATACATAAAAGACATATTTTGCAAGTTCATCAATGTTAAAAAATTTTAAATATTGATATTCCGATGTTTCAACTTGGTCACCCAGTGGATGACTTGTGTGACCAAGTTAAAATGTTGGAATATCAGTATTTAAAATTTTTTAACATGGATGAACGTGCAAAATATGTCTTTTATATATATATAAAGTTGAAAAGAAAAGTAAAAATAAACAGGCAAAATTTTTTTGTAGGTATTTTTTCTATATTACACTGGAATAACAGTTAAGGATTAAATAATTTTGAATTTAAAATAATTTATTATAAATTAAACATTTAAAAAGCCCTAATGAATATTTTATTAATTCTGATTTTGAAATTAAACAAGCATGTTTTTACATTACAACAGATATACTGATAATTATAAAATTCTACTATCTATTTTGTACTGAATAATTTTTTTAAAATTAAAGCTTATATAACATATAGTGATAAAAATGCTACAGAGTTGTTTTTTGAAAGTAAGGTAAATTGAAAAGAGTTATTAATTTTTTTCAATCACAATAAAGAAAACTGATTATTAATTACTGTGTTTTTACAATCCAGCCAGACTATAAAATGGTTGAAAAAAGGTTATGGTAGTTTTTAATGTTTTACAGGTTATAGAAAGTTATTATGAAGATATAACTAAAGGCAAGACAGTTCAAATTCAGCTGCTACTAGTTGACTATGATAAAGTTGGGATTCACATAGAAGCAAGACCCACTTTTATGTGGTTCATTAGTCCATATATATTGTGTATTAGTCAGTACACCTGAAGTCTATCAATTTCTAGATTAAATAGAGTTGACTGTATTACTAAAATCTTAACTATTCTTCTAAAATAATTATACTTTCAGTATATTTTATCAAAATAATTTATAATATGTAAAAATATGAAAAAATACTCTCAAATATATATTTTTATTTTGAAAATCAAAACAAAAAACTTAGAGGTCAATAGTTACCTGGTTATACTTTCCCCAAAGATGATAACAAGCCAGTCTACTGTTTCAAAAGAACAAGCTTAACCCAGAGAGTTCATTGGTTTGCTGAAGAATTAGTTTATATGAATACTGGTTTATCTATATTTCAGAGAAGCACAAATATAGGTTCTGTATCATGTTCTATATAAAGTGCAGCAGTTGAATAGAAAGTGTTATATATATTGTGCCCTTTTCTATAGGTCAGTAATAATTCATAACAGTCAATTACTAAAAAATTTTAAATTTAGAATATGTTCTTTTAATACATTAATTATATTAAGTCAATTATATCTTTAAAGTACAATTTGAAGCTAAAGGGAATATGTAGGATATAAAATCATTTAAAAATAGTTATATAAAGCTTTAAAATATTGTTGCATATGGTTGTAAAAGCTGGCCATATTAAATAACACAGCTATAAATAATTAAAAGTATATTTAAAAATCCGATTTTAATAGTGTAAAACATATGATTTAATAAATGCTATATTTAGATTTGTAATCATATTTAAATAGTCAAAATTAATATAGTATATTTTTAAAATAAACTTTGTGATGGTGAAAATTATATCTAATTCTATATTTTCTAAATTGTTCTTCCAAATTTTTTATAATTATATTATATAATATAATAAGTGTATCAATTTTATTAGTCTAGACAGAGAAATAGATAGAAAAACGTCTGTCAAAGTTGTAATCACGTGGTTTTTTAATGTATACTATTACACACACGCTTGTTTGAAATAATGACAAAGTTTAAAATATTTTCAAAGTTATATTATAGAATTGGATAGAATTATTGCCTATCATAAAAGCAAATAATAATAAATATTAAGTTAACTATCATATGTAATGTTTAAATAGTTTTAATAAAATAATAATTTATTTAAAAGTAATATTTTAAGTAATGTTTTAGGTTCATTACGTCATCATTTTATTTTTCAAATATAATTCTGCTATAAATTGAAAATCTGTAAATTTGTTTTCAAGCGGGGTAAGAATTGACCAATAAGAAATAAGTATCCTTACAGACGATAAATATTGTTGTAACTAACTTATAGCGGGAGATTAAAAATGTATTGAAACCGGAGAGAGGTAAATTATAACTATCAAAAGATAGTATTTTTAAAATCTTTTATTTTAGTCAATTTTTTTAGTACTTTCTTATAACTTTATCTGCAAAAAACTAATTGATAATTTTAAAAATATATTTTTGCAAAAGAGAGTATAAACTAAAAATATTTTAATAATTTCGTTTAATATGATTTTCTAATTTTTAAAGTACTTACCAGTCGTATTTTATCTAAAAGTTTAACCTAAACTACGCAATAAAAAATGGATATACTACAAAATAAAATGGATAGAAATTGTAATGCTGAAAAAATATTTGAAATATTTATTGATACAGTTTTATTAATATTTAACCGAAGAACTGTTTTGGTACATAAAAAAAAAAAAAAACCACAGCTCGGACATTACATTATACGGAGTCTAATGAAAAAATTGGAGAAGCATTATTATGCATAAGTTTATTCAAGATTTATTTTAAATGGTAATAAGATAATTATATATTGCCTGAATTATTTTATATAGTATGATATTCAAAGGAATAAAATGTTATATCCTTTCTAAAGGTAACATTTTTTTTAAAAAATATTTTCGAGTGCAGAGTTGAATAAAGAACCCAGGAAAATATGTTACAGAAGCGTTTTGATATTAAAATATCCATTCTTCGAATTATTTAAAATGTACTTGGAAAAGATTTGTTCAAAAGTATTTGAAGTTTTTATTTTAAAAGAGATTTATATAAAAAAAAAATACCAAACGAAAGTTTAAATGTATCAAGAAGAAAACAGAGATAAAAGTGAACACATAGATGAATAAAAAAATGGATCCATGGAAATACAAATGGTACTTAAAAGTTTATCGAATATTTTTAAAATTAAATTAGATGGATTGATGCATCAGATATGCAGAGAATATTGGTAGAGAAGATTAAGAAGCTTCATGGGATTAATTAATATTATCGTCCTAAAAATTAAAACCAAGGATTATTTTCTAAATTTTACTAAATGGATTAATAATTATTTTTGTTTTAAACTTTAACGCGCTTGGAGAACATTTTTAAAAAACTCTAGAGAAAATAATAAGCATTTTGGACTTATCAGAACTATCGTCAAGAAAATATGTAACTATAGTTTTGATTCTTTTTATTTTGTTAACCTAATTTAAATCTAAAATTTTATATAAGATTAGGAAAAAACATAAAAACATTAATTTGTTAATATTAAAATCTTATAATATAACAATCTAATAATTTAGCTAAAAAATATTTTAATATAAAGTGTATGGGTATGAATTTTTTTTTTATATCTGCAATGCTCAAGTGGACAAAGGAAGCCTACTGAACACGATGACTAGATAAAGGTTATTGGTAATAATAATAACTATTAATAATTTTATAATGTATATTTTTTGTTTTCTTTAGATCATCCATAAATTGGAAGAATGAAGTGTAAAAGTTTTTTAAATTATATGTAACGCATTTTTATACAACATTTTAAAAAACATTATGAGATAGGATTGATTTGGAAATATGCATACGACAATTTTTTTTGATTTTTTTTTATTAGTAATATAATCCAACATAACAAATAATTATGTGATTCTTTTAAAATTTTATGATATGGGATATTCAAATATTGTCTAAGTAAATCGTATATGATTAAACATACAGAGCAATGAAGTAAGCAGACTTTTCTTATGGGATAGTAAGATTGTTTAACTATTAATGAATTTTATTTATTGTTTTGTAAATGCAGATAGTTATTTTATCGATGTAAGATGTAGAAAAATCTTGAGAAATAATGTTGAGATAGTGGCTTGGAAGTACTATAGTTAGCAGGAAACCAAGATGATGTATATTTAAAATAGGATATGATAAGGAATGGGAATAATATTTAGTCTTTATGTGGTTATCAGCATAGTTAACATAGCCCTATGACTGATACATATTTTATTGGACAGTGTTTATATTACTTTAAATATTTGATGTTCTAATAAAGCTGAAGAAATAGCTTTAACATCGTCCCTGTACTAGAGGATATTAGGCAGATAAATGTCCTACCTCTTCGCACTGTGCCATGATTTTGAGATATGTTAAGAATAATACTCTAGCTTTCTTCCTTAATCCTATGCATCTGTTTTTCGCTATCTTTATTTCATGTAACTGCATCGTTTAGTAAGATATTTTAAAAGAAATGATAAATAATTTAGAACTAAGGTTGTGCTATCGTTTTTGTATAAGATTAGTTTAGTTGCTTATAAGGAGCAGAATGTTATAACTTAAAATTGAAGATCCAAAGTATCCTAGGGAAAGAAAAGAATCATAAAATATATTTTGAATTTATTTCGGAAATGAAATATAAAATTTTTTAAAATAAGGTATCTAAACAAAGATATTTTTTTAAAAGTGATAATAATTTTAAATGCTTTAGTGTTATTTTTTTTGAGAGAAAAATAAGTATTGTATATTTTTTTTTTTAAAATACAATAGTACAAAGTAGATTATGTAAACAATATGCATAGTATATTTTTGTTTATTAATTAACAGAAATCTATTAATGATTAAACTTATATCATACTAAAGTAAGGCTTAAAGAAGAATATATTATGATTAGTAAACATTGTGTGATAAATACTAAAATCTAGTACTGAATTTTGGATAATAGTTTGTGTAACATCTTTGACTTTGCAAGATGATTTTTTTTTAATATTTTGAGAAATCCATACTCATTATAAAATTTTGTTTTCTATAGAATGTTTTTCTAAATATGAATTTTTAAAATAGGATAGTTTAATAATATTAGAGATAAAATGCTGTTGCTAATAAAGTAGATAAATTTATTTGTAATAAGTTAACCATGATGAGAAACCAAATAATAACATTTTTTTTAAATTTTGTCCTAAATCTAAATAAAATATAATTGAAATATAAATTATTTTTTTATAACCAGGTAGATCAAACTGTAAAATAAAAAGGGTTAAGGATATCCACTGTAAATAATGTAAATAAATTGTTTAGTTATTTATTGTTAGTAATAAACTTTGTTAAATTTTGTTATTTAAAAAATTTTGTGTCAGAGTTATTTATTTCTCCACATTGCTGCATGAAAACACGATATATGCATAATAACTGAAACAAATATATAGTTTTGCACAAAAGATAAATAAAGAATTATTTTAAGAATTTTAAATATTTTATTGGTATTCATTATAATTAAATAATCATAATCTTACATTATTTATTGGTCATAAATCAGTTATCACAATATTATATTAAATTATATGCTATCAGTTGCCACACATATTTTGTTTGTCAGATTATTAAAATGCTACCACGTATTTATTATATCATTACATGAAGAATATTATTATTGTTATTTATTATTATTAGTTTAAGTGTAGTAGATTATGACATAAAATCCCTTCTCATATTTTACTACCGTATTTTAAAATTAACTTAGAATAAATTTTATGAACCTGAGATTATTTTATTGAGCTAGATTATTATTAAATAGAAGATTAAAATTTAATTATTAGTTTAATCTTAGTGAGTAGAAGTTATTAAAGTCGTAAGAATACTATGAGTTTGTTATTTGAAATAGTAATAAAAGGGGGATAGTGTTCTTATGCCATTGAGGTAGTATCCTGTAGGATATTGGCTCAATGTAATCTATCTTGTCACCTGTATTTTCACTTCAAGTCTCATGAAACTATTAAATATTTATTTAATATATTTTATAAATTGAACCTTATTAGAGTTTTAAATTTGAGCTAGTGGAATATTTTAATTTTAATACTGAATATTTAGTTATTAATTATTAACTGAGATAGAACCTGTTTTATTTTATACCATACATTATCTGGAAGTGAAGATGCATAATTACAAGGTCAGAATATTGAGAATGATATTCTTTTAAATAATTCAATGAAAATAACATTTGAAATCTATAATTGAAAAGTAAAAGAAGTAAATATTTTTTTCTTGAATTAAAAGTCTAAAAAACAAATGATTGATTCATAGACAATTTATTTTGGAAAAAAAAGTAAGCTCCAAAAATCTTTCTAGATTAAAAAAAACTTGCTGGAGTATTTTTAAAGATATTCACAATTAATTAGGAGAAACCTGAAAATAAAGACAAACCTTGATGGAGTACTGTCAAAAGAAGAAATATATTTTAAAGAAAACTTTTACTTACCATAAAAAATAAGAGGCAAATTAATAGCTTTCATTCATATCTATCTATCTATCTATCTATCTATCTATCTATCTATCTATCTATCTATCTATCTATCTATCTATCTATCTATCTATCTATCTATCTATCTATCTATCTATCTATCTATCTATCTATCTATCTATCTATCTATCTATCTATCTATCTATCTATCTATCTATCTATCTATCTATCTATCTATCTATCTATCTATCTATCTATCTATCTATCTATCTATCTATCTATCTATCTATCTATCTATCTATCTATCTATCTATCTATCTATCTATCTATCTATCTATCTATCTATCTATCTATCTATCTATCTATCTATCTATCTATCTATCTATCTATCTATCTATCTATCTATCTATCTATCTATCTATCTATCTATCAATCAATCAATCAATCAATCAATCAATCAATCATACATGTGCATTTATGTATTATTAAAAATGAACTGAATTTTTTTATAAGTCTATGACAATTCGAACATGTTAATTTTTAGATTATTATACAGCACATCTGAGTGCTCACACACACACACACATATATATATATATATGCATTTTATGTTTTGACATTGAATTAATTGTGTATTGACAAAGTATAATATGGGTTATTAGATTTATTTTTTTATATAAGTGCCAGATTATGCACACATTACCACATGCACACACATATATGTAAATAAGCATTTATTTTTATATAGCACATGTTTACAATTGTATTACATTCAAATATCAGCCTTTCAAGCTAATTGTGCATGCACTTTTGCAAGTGTTTATACTAATAAATGAATACTTTGATATTTGAATGTAATACAATTGTAAACATGCACTATATAAAAATAAATGCTATTTACATATGATTAAGTTTCAGTTAGAGTGACATTTAGTAAATTCTAGACAATTTCACCGACATCATTTATTCAGACATCGTATATAGTAATTTAAAGTGAGTGGTCCATTCTCACGCTTTTCTTGCCAGTACTTCAGATTTGCTCATATATAAGCATTTGAGTTGTAGGAATAGGTGATTCATTTTATTCCTGCATAAATACTATATCTTGTATTGGAGAGGAAATTATTCATTTATTATTATTAACACTCGCAAAAGTGCATGCATAATTAGCTTGAAAGGCTGATATTTGAATGTATATTAAATCAGTCATTAATTATGTATTATAAAAATGAATTTCATTTATAGACTTATGACAATTCAGATATGTTCATAAATTATTGTACCACATGCCTAAGGGCTTGTAGATAGGTGTTTTATGTCTTGACATATTTGTAAATCACAATGTGATAGCTTTTTTTAATATTAATCAAAACCAGAAGCCTTAATTTATATGTATAGCCATATTCAGCTGACCTTAATTTCATTTTTATTGTTATTGATAAAGTGATATTTGATTGTTAAAGTTATTCCAGTTAATTTACTCAATCATAGAATAGATTTAAAGTATTATATGTTTGTATTATATCTCTTGTTCACAGTAACAGTTATAGAGCTTTTGTTCACTGAGCTGAATTTGTGCACAACAGTCTGTTATTTAAAAGGGGGTTATATTTAGTGTGTATGGACCTATAAATGATGATGATCCTGGTTGGCCCAAACAAAATATTCTTTAAAGTCCATGCACTCCTCTTCATTTTAATTTTATTTACAAATTAAGTTTATAGTTGGCCAGTACATTAATGGCACTAAGTGGCCAAAGCATTGATTATGTTCGGTGTGTTTTAGTATCCCAGGATTATTTTTTTAGTTAAACCTATTTTTATAGATTAGGACTTAAGGCTGTCCAAATTATTGTTTAAATAATCTGTCCCAAGCTAGCAAGGGCCAAATAATTAGCCTAGTCTATAGTAGACCTATTCCAAATCCAGTCATCAGATTGGCTGTTGATTTATTTTTATTGTTGATCATTGATGATGATGAATGATTACTGCTTTTGTGTAATGCTGGTGAACTTATAGTTAGTATAGTTACTTACTTTTAGTTAGTAGTGTGTTGATCTCTCATGCTCATTCCTCATTATATTGAATTTTATATTTTGCCTTTGGGGATGGTGATGATGATTTCCTTTCTCCTCATCATTCATCCCTAATGTGGTGTACTGTTACAAATGTTGCTTAACTGTGGAACCTTGTAATGCCAAATTCTCTCTTATTAGTCCCTATTTTCTGTAATCTGTTTATGCCACTAAATGAACCTTTAATATTACTTATTTCACTGGAAAGTTTATTTATAATTACAATGTAACATTTTATTTATGTGATAATTGACTATAATCCCAGTCTCATAATTGTATTAATTTTAAAGATTCTTTCTTTGTAAAATTTATAAATCTCTTTTTTGTAAAACATTAGCACAAATTTATGAATCTTTAATCTATCATTACCTCGTAAATTTCAGACTTTAGTCATATTTTTTATTTTTATGTGACAAACGTATTTTATCTTATTTTAAATTATGTATTTTATATTGAGTTGATTTTAATATGCTAATACCTCGATCTAGTGAACCTATACTAATTTAGTCCCCAACCTGATATTATGAGATGCTTAAATATTTAAATGTAAGATTTCTTACCAAATGAAAGGTTCGCTCGATTGAATATTTAAATATTATATGTGTTTAATGGCAGGCTATCAAACCATTATATTATGGGATATTATAAAACATATCTCCTAACTCTGTTTAACGCTATTGATTTTAAATATATTTTATGTTGTCTTTAAATAAATTTTGATGATCATTTCATTTTAATAATTAATAATTTGCTTATCACACCATTGAGCATTATAATTCATTTTATAATCTATTTAGGTTTGAGTATACATGGGCATGTTAAAAAAGGAACAATATTTTCTGCCCTTTTGTTTTGACATTCTAATTAGCCAAGATCATATGCATATCTTTAAAATGATTAATATGTCATCATGGTGTTATGCATGATATTATTATTATTTTATTTGGGGTTTTAGTTAATATAACAAAGTCATTAATACATGAACCATATTTTACGTCTCATGATAGCATTAAAAATCTTATATCTTGTTTTGTCGTGCTTATTCTCCAGAGGTCTTGGATATTTTTCATATAACTTGTCCTAGAATGAGGTTTGGTAGCACCAACCTCAGAACAATGTTAGGTTGTTGAGGTTCTGCATGGGATAACATTGGCAAGCTCAAACCATGGCATCTTAACCCATCATCTCTCCAAACACCACCTTGTCATAGGTACAGGTGAGCTCTCATACTCTTAAATGATGAAGCCTCTTTGTCCAAAGACGAATCTAAATTCCTTTCTAATGCTATCATTGCAGTCAGCATTGCCACCTCTTTTTATTATTTGTATGCCCTATTGCAATTGTGATGCAGTGATTTTTGTAAATCTTTCTTTGGATTATTTTTAATATTTTTATAGTAAAGCTTATTTAACCTACTTGCGCTCTCATTTAGACAGGTTTAAAAGCACTCATGCAGAGTAGAGTTGTTAAACTAAACTGATAAGTCATCTATGCAAATAATTGCTGATTCATGTCAGATAATTAATATAATGTTTACATTCTCTTAATGTGTAAAGATACTTAATTATTGTATCATAATTGTAAGCCTCCATTTGAAGGTATCTTATAATAGCATCTCTTCTATGTACCCATAAATTAATGATCATCATTTCTGTTTGGTCTATCATAGTGTTAGTAGAATTAATCTATCAAATTTTATTTATAATTCCCATTAGCATATTAAGCCACATTTCCATAGCATGCATTAAAATATCTCCTGTATATATGTAAATTATTACTTGCATATCCTCTTACACCAGTGAATTTATATCCATAATGCATTATAACTCATGACATCTTTTTATACATGAATTATTAATCACCTGAAATCTATACTATGTTAATTAATATTATCCTATGTAAATAAACTTATTATTTAAGTTCATTAAATTGTTATATATAAATAGTTACTTATGCATTCGTACCTCTGTAGCATTCAATCTCACTAATTCACTATTTTAATAATAATATTTTAGAAATCATAATCAATTACCATTAAATATCATAACCGATTACTATTAAATGATATTTATCCTCTTTTATGCTCTGTTCTTGCTCATCATGGATGAATTCCATGTTATAAATGATGTTTTCCTCATCATGCTAGCTGTTCACCTTCCATTAAAATTATTAAATATTCTTATACTTAAGTTAGGATTTGATAGAATTTGTTTGAAATAATTTCCCTGCACATCTCATGTTTTTCTGCTGTGTCTCTAAGGTTGGAATGCATAAAATTCATGTTATCAGCAGAAATGTTGTTCATAATGTTATAGTTTTAGAGAAGAGTAAACAGGTCAGAATTCATGATTATTCCTGAACTGTGTATCTCAGGCATGAGTGGATTCAGGGTATATTTGCTTAGATTGTAAATCTTGTTAGATAAACATACAATTCTGATCGATACAATATATATATATTTGCTAATTGGTGTGTATCTCCCAAAACCATGGCCCTCTCTAACATTATCTGCCTGTTTATTTATGACTTCTACAATTGCTGATTTCATATATTTACTTTTATACATCTACCCACAATTACTTATTTATTTAGTGTATCTTATTTTTTCTTTTAACCACTTCACATACACATACAAACATTTTAACATTTGTTTAACTAAATAAAGTTATTTTAATGGTGGTTGTGTTTTCCACTCTCACATCTCTTACAATATTACTTTTATTATTATTATTATTATTATTATTATTATTATTATTATTATTATTATTATTATTATTATTATTATTATTATTATTATTATTATTATTATTATTATTATTATTATTATTATTATTATTATTATTATTATTATTATTATTATTATTATTATTATCATCATCATCATCATCTTTCGAAAGAACTTTATTAAACATAACAAGAAAAAGGTTACATTTATAACTATTTTACCACATGCAGATGAATTGAAGTTAGTATAAATAAATAAATAATCAATCAAACAAGATTGAAATAAACAACTATTAATAATTATATTTAAATATTTATCAACCCGGCTTTCATCTCCATTGAGACCTTCTCGAGATATTATATTATGTGAATTGTATAATATAATATCTTGAGAAGGTCTCAATGGAGATGAAAGCCGGTTTGATAAATATTTAAATATAATTATTAATAGCTGTTTATTTCAATCTTGTTTGATTGATTATTTATTTATTTGTGTTTGTGACAACATTATGGACAAATAAATCATATTGGATATTTGACTATCATAGTGATGAAGTTAGTATAAATAAGTTGAAAATTGTAATTTGGGGGGGGGGGCAACAAAGACAAAGGATATGCATGTGATTTACAAATTTGAGTTTACATTTTTTTTTTTTAAAAAATATACATCCAATTAGTTTTGTGCAATGGTAAGGCTCTTAGTTCTGTTTTTTATTAGTCTTTTTTCCATCTATAATTTTGAGCGCTGTTGTAATATAGACCAGGTGGCTGTGTACATCTTTTGGGATACAATTTTTTCATCCCTTAAGTGGAGCTGTTCCATTTTGTTCCAGAATGGGTTTGGATGTCTTCGTGGATTATTGTTGTACATGAAGGAGCATCTTGTGCACCATAGTATAAATAATATAAAAGTACTTGCTCGAATATGTGGGTAGCTACCCTTAACAAATGATTGTAAAGTGTTTGAATGACACAATTTCTTTGTTTGCACAATGATGGGATGGATGAGCGAATATTATCAAATGTGGGGCAAGTAAAAAGAAAATGTTCTTGTGTCTCAGTCTCACTATGACATAACCAGCATATGTCTTCTGTATTTATGTAATGCCTTCTATATCTACAAAAGTGTAATGTTGGCAGTGCTTCAAGATTTAATTTGAGTAGAAAATCATAATATTTGGGTTCTAATGACCAGAATTTAAATTTTTGGGTTAATTGTCTGTTGTTAATGTTTAAAATTGGTCTTTTATCATTTAAGGGAGAGCAAGTTATTTGGTATACATCCCAATATTTAAACTTATCTTGAGATGATGAATAAGTAATGTTTGGAATGTTAAGAATTAGTGTAAGCAAGGTTTTCCAATATCCACTGGCTGGTGGTGGTATATCTGTTGGGGTAATCTTGAAGAACACTTTCATGTAAATAAATAAGCACATGCAGAAATAAGATTTAATGTCTTTTGAATGTTAAAAATATTATTATTATTATTATTATTATTATTATTATTATTATTATTATTATTATTATTATTATTATTATTATTATTATTACATTCAAATATCAGCCTTTTATTATTATTATTATTATTATTATCATCATCATTATCTGATAGCTGTAATTTTAAGATGACAATTTAATAATTACTTGATCGAATATTTAAATTAAAGATAATAGAATGGAATCATTCAGGCATTCACTTTGAAGGGACATCTACATTGGATTACATTTAAAAAAGAATACTCAAATAACCAATTTAAATTGACATTTATACAAATAATTACTTTTATATTTAATATTTTAAATTTTAAAAACAATAATTTATATATATTTTAAGTACTGTGATAGAAGCAGAAGAGTTAATATGGTTGATATTTGGACATATTATCCATACCAAAAGATGACATAAAATATACAATCTGTGGCCATCTTTCAAGATTTGCACTCATCCATGACTTCAAGAAGCAAAACACCTCACCTGTGGATACTTTTATTTATACTGGGGATAAACTACTGGGTGCCATTCAGTCAGATCTTATTAGCATATCAACAAAAGAATGGTTTAAAATGGTTCAAGCACTTAATCCCCTTGACTAGTGCAAAGAACAAGAAATTGACATGATTCAAACTAGCCATTAATGTATATTATAAATGCACATATATAATTGACACAATTTGATCTTAATTAAAATTATATGCTGAGGTATATAGAGAGAAAGAATTAAACCAAATTAACAACATATATATTTACAAAAAAATATAGCATAATAATCAAAATAAAAAGTAAATTAAATTACATTAATTATGAAGTCCTTTAATGTTGATTAGTCCATTTATAAATAGAGCAAAAACTTTATTAATCTTCTAAAATTTGTAAAGAGAATTTTTTAAGCTTTGAATTTATCATACATCTTTATATTTACCTAGGTTTTGCTATAGCTTTTGTTTCTGGAAAACATTCCTGTCTTCTTGAACATTGATTGAGTTCTTAACTAGCATTCCTGGTCTTTTTAGCAGCAGGGCAGCATATAATGTGGGTCTTGTTTGGCAATAATCTTCTCTGATGATGATTAAGAATCTCAAAAATGGTGATGAAAGGTATTTACTACATTTCAGGTAGTCAAAAAATAGAACTGGGCAGTGAACATTGAGCAAATACCCTGCTGTTAACTTAGCAATGCATGGTACTGTTAAGATGTTAATGTATATAGCTATACATTTCTGAAGAATGAACTGGTTGTTCTCAATGAAGCAATCAACAAACATTGTACAGAAGTCCAGATATAGAATGAGGATATCACACCATTGAACTAACATCAGAAAAACTCACCAGAATCAATACAATAGAAATTTTATAGCTGTTGTAATTTTTTCAATCATTGTCTTAGACTACCTACATTAATAATTGGGTTTTTAAATTAATTTTTTTAATTAATTAGTTAACACACTGTTTTTCTTAATTACAACCTTGATTAACCTTTTCGAATTTCAAAACAGCTCAGAAAAGCTCTTTGCCAATTCGCTCCCTGTGAATTATTTCATAAATATTATACGTTAAAATGCATGTAAAATTATATTTTATTATAATAATTTTTTTCCCCAAAAAAAGCATGAAATTTAAAATTCCCACTCTTGCAATAGACATAATCCCCACTTTGACATAATTAGCCATTGTCTGCTAACACTGTAAAATGTTTGGCATTTTATGACATTGGAGTTTCCAATGATGCAAAAACATGTTTATTTGCGAATTTATTAAGGTGTTAGATTTTTTTTAAATAATTTGCACTATATTTATTAGATATCAAAAAATAAAAAATATTAATAACTTATTTTGACTTGAAATACTTTATTTTCAAAAATATAATGTTATATTAGCAGCTACCATAAATATGGCATGAAGCCAATTAAAAAATTCTAGCTCTGATGTAAAGAAGCTACTTTATTTACGAGTAAGAAAATATCAAGAAAATATCGTAATTTTGCAATAAATATTCAAAAAATGTAAACTTTTAAAGCATAATTCGATAGATATAAGAGAAATAAATAAATATTTGTTCACATTCTTAAAAATAATGAGAAACAACAAATATTTTGTTGATTTTGTAAACTGAAAATAATCTTTCTAGAAACGATGACATATAACATTTTTGTTTTGATTACGGACTAATTTTTTTAATATTTATAAAAACAAAATACGAACATTTAAAATTTATTTCAGTACTAAATATAAAAATCTATCAAATGAAGCCAAATTTATTATTTTCTGAAAAGAAATAATCATTTTATCATATATTTTACATTGACGTGTCAGACAAAGAAATCTGTCAGAAAATGCTGAAAAGTAAGAGGCATAAGTGCATGCAAAAAGGATTAATATTGTTATCTAATCAGTTGGTAATATTAACAATTTCTAGCAAAACATAATTTCTTTCCTGACCAGATAATTTATAAAATATTTTGATCTCTAATTAAATCTCTAAATAGTTTTGGTAATTATTTGTACAATCATTTACAATTAAATTCTTTTCACTAAATAACTTTATAATCCTTTTATATTTACATGTTTCAAATTATAATTTAGTTTCTTTGTTTTCATAATCCATCAGAATTTTTTTTTAGTCAAAAGAATGGATAAGTGTTTTTTTTAAATAGTAGCTCTTCTTTTACCTATTAAATAATTTTTCTTTTTGTTTGTTTATAAAACAAATATATACATAATTTTTTATTTTGAATATTATTTTTAAATGTTTTATGCATATTACATATGTGTTACAATATGGTAGATTTATCCAAAATTTGTTCTATTAAACTAGGATCAGACTCAAAGGAGTCATTTCTGTAGCTGTAATGAAGTGATAATATTATTAAATTTGGGATTTGGATCTAAAATAGCCATTACCTTGAATTATTGTTGTAAGAAAGATGTAACAATTATAATTATCCCATATTAGATATATGCATGTGACTAAGCTAGAAAACTTATGAGTTAAATAAAAATATTGTATTCATAAGTATCATCAATACATAGGATTTTGTCCTTGGAATAATTGAAGGCCATGGGTTGGAATATACTTGATCATAAAACTATGTTAGTACTATAATGTATAATGGAAGATAAAATTAATCAAAGTAAACTTTGGACATAAATAATTATTTTTCTCCATGCATGTGAAGTAAAACAATAATATATAAGAGAGGAAAAGGTTTTATTTAGGGTAAAAGAGTCATATTTTAGTTGACAATTATATTTTGTAAATAAACTATTGTTATTATTTGTTTAAATAATATTTTAATTTCTTTATGTGTAATATTGACTGGTTTTCATATTTATTCCATGTCATTTTATTGGGAGTAACTTATATTTCATATGACTAGTCAGTTATTGCAAACTGGAACTCTTTAGTGGTCATTGTCATTTTATTAAAGCATATTCTGTTTATATATATATATATATGTTGTACCTAAGTGAAACTTCACTTGGTCCCGATAGCTGCTAGAACTTATATTAGTTTAACTATTGCATATAATTATCTTTTTAAAAAAAATAATGATAAAAAAAAATAAAGAAGAAATTAGTTAGTTAATGAATAGGATGTAATAATAATTGGTAATGTTGTAATATTTAATAAATTTTATATAATTACATATGCAAAGTAAGTCACATATTTGTAATTAGTTTGTTTGAGATGCATTATTCCCATAATAAATATTTAAGTTAGTATTTAAAATAATAATAATAGATGATGTTAGTATCATAAAATAACTTTTGCTTTGTTTATTTTTAGTTTATAACTAATAACTGAACTAATATTGTAAATAAAATAAATAATGTCAAATTGATTTAAAATTAATCTTTAGTTTTCTTAAAGCAGTCAGCTAATAATTTAATCTTTAATGTAAATTAGCCTTAATTTGTTAAAAGTTATTTCTAATATAATATTCTTCAATATTTTTTATTTGTAGTCATTAAAAAGTTATAATTAAATAACAAAGGTCAAGCAAGGGTCATCCCTGTGTGTGTGTGCATGCATAGAGATATAAGAAGTAAATGAATAAATAACTAGCTATAATATTAAAAACCAGAAAACAGATGAATGAATAAAATCATTATAATTAAATATTTAAAAGGTCTATTGATAAATGAAATTGATTTTAATTTTATATCAGTATTTCTATTTTTTTATTGTATATAGTACATTTTTTATCAAGATTACATAAAAGCTAATTATTAACTTTTAATTTAAAGTCATTAAACCATGTGATATTTTGAACATTTAGATCAAAGTGATGTCATTTATCAATCTATTGTTTTTCTAGCTGATTTTAAAAAAAGAATTACAGTTAAAAAAATAAGTTATGTTCATTGGTTGTATTGAATGAAATTGACATGAAAATTTTGGGAGGAGATAGAAAGAATATGGATATAAATATAAAAGTTTTATTGCATGTTGTTGTTGTGTGCTGTTGAAGAGC
The DNA here is from genome assembly GCA_028023455.1 of Epiperipatus broadwayi. Taxonomy (NCBI): domain Eukaryota; kingdom Metazoa; phylum Onychophora; class Udeonychophora; order Euonychophora; family Peripatidae; genus Epiperipatus; species Epiperipatus broadwayi. The sequence continues at coordinate 587,975 of JAQFVV010012407.1, forward strand.
TGAATCCTGAAATTTTCTGAAATCTTTATTCTCCCAAAATAAGTTGTAATTATTTTTAAAGTTTATTAGTTTTTAACAAAAGTATGGTAAATTATATCTTTAATTATTCCAAGACTTCAATGAGCGACTGATAAAGAGGAATAGGTAACCCAATTTCTTGTCATTGACTTTCAGTTAACTGTCAAAAGCTATCATAAAAATGTTAAAAAGGAAATTTTATTCATGCTATCTTCTTTACTAACCTTATAATTATATCTTCTGTGAAATGAATTTAAAATATAGGCAGCTAAAATATATATAGCTAAATGACTATTATTGCACTGAAATTTATAGTCTAAAATTACTCAGTTATTCATTAGATAAAAGAAAATTTAAATGAGGAAAATTTAAAAATATATATAGTGACTTAACTATATATTTTAAAAGCTTCACTATTCTTATTATAATTTTGTTTATAGCTGACTCCAAGTTTCAATATTATATTAATAATGCCTGGTATCAACTAAAAGATATTCGTTGGGTTAATTACCTGCTTCTAAAATAGTTTATACAAATGTTTTGCACTGCAATTATTTAAGAACAAACTTTTATCTGTTAAATGTAATTTAAAGTATATTTATAATGAACTGAAAAATATTTGCTCATATCTATATGTAAAATTATGATAGTTTATTCTAACTCATTAAACAGATGGAATTTTCTACTTGTAAAATGCTCCCACTCTTATGTTAAGAAGAGTAAAAAGAAATTATTTAGAAGCATCTTAAAATATTGTATGCCAGAATATTTTAAAGAAAGAAACTGCTTCAAAATGTGGTTTTTAAAAAAATATATAAAAAAGAAATGGAATGAAATTGAAGCTGTATTATTGTCTAAGTAAACTTGAGACCCCATAATGATATTATCAGCTGAATCATTTGTTTGTTTTACCTACCATTTATTGCCGGCTCATTATTTTATTAGTATTATTATTATTATGTTTATTATATTGCTTATTTGAACTAAAAATATCTTTAAAGGAAGAAATTGCATTAGCTTTAAAGAACTATTGAACAAGTTTCATTGGAAATCTTTGCCTTATATAAATTAAATGTTTTGACCAGAAGCTTTGCACCATCAGATAAATAGTATTCAATGAATAATATGCATGTATTTAACAGAAAAGCCAATATGGAGAAAGCTGAAACTATGAACTAAAGTTATTGTATTTTACTTTGTTTGTTTTATTGGTTTTAAAAAAAAAGAAAACTGGAAAAATATTTATGCAATATTTACTTTATAAATATGTGTAATACTATTGGTATAAATATGCCAGGTAATTTAATTTATAATTTTAGTTTTAATGGGCTTATTAGAATGAGTAGACATTCTACCATTCTCAGGTAATATTAGTATTATTATATTTAATAATCGTTTCACAAGTTAATGGATATTTAGTAATTTTTATCCCTGGAGATTTTAATATCTCATTCTTAGCTAATTTAAATGTATGGTCTTTCACTTAGTTTTATGTAAATCAGCCAAAAAGATTTAGCAGAGGGTTTTCCATTCATTTGTTTTATAAATGCTACTTTAATAATAACCGCAAATATTTTTATATACGCATTGAGAATTAATTTTCTCACACTTAATTCGCAGACTTTAAATGTCCACTAGCCACTATATTTTAATATTTCATGTTTATTATGTGTGCATTGTACCGTTGCCTAGAATTTTTATATGCATTTAATTTTTAAGTAATTCTTATATAGTCGGTTGACATAGTTTGCATTGTTGGTTCTGACATTGAGTATACATGTTGTATTTTTTAAAAAATTCTTATTGATGACTTAGTCAGTTAAAGTGATGTTTATATATTGTTATTAGTTCAGTATTTGTTAGCCTCATAGAGCAAGGCTTTAGTAATTACTATTAGTATGCCTGATGGTGTAGACAAGGTCCTCCATCCTTATTTTATTGCTTTTCCTTGAAGTGATAGTACTCGTTCCCATTGAGGATTATTGTATATCAGATATTTGTATTTCTAGTTATTGTAATCACATATTTTGAAGTGTTTAGATCCCATGGAGAGGATAAGATTTTCCTGGTGCATCTTTCCTGTTCCTGATGCACTGAGACAAGGTTCAGGCATCCCTTTTTGCTTCAAAGATAGGTATTTGGAAGCCACCATATTCTTAGGAAGTTGTTCAGCTCTGCAGAGCATCTATGTATTTATTTTGGCCTATCACTCAGGATGTATTAATGCTATTTCCACCACAGTAGGTGATGTTGCATTTGTTTTAGATATGTAATGACAAGATATGTTTGTGTGAGGAACTTTGCTTCTTCAGGTTGTATTTAGCTATTTTTAAGGCTTAAAGGTATATCAATGTCTGAATTGTGCTGTTATGATAGTTTTATCATCCACAAACCAACCAACAATAATTTATATTTATTTTTAAGTATGGAGATTATGCATACGGTTATAAGTGGCAATTCATACATACTAAGTTTAATATGTTTATCCAGAGTTTTGCTGCTTGAATTGTAAGTTTTTTTTTTTAATTTAATTTTAAAACATTTAGGGTAGTAATTTTATGTGGGCAGAATCTATTGAAATAAGTGTATAAATGACCTCTGATGAGTGGCCCATGAATCTAATTTAATTTAAAGTTAGCTTAGATTTACTTAAATGCATCACTAGCTATAATATTAATAGTGTCAGTGTAACTAATGATAATTTAAAATATATGCTATATACGCTAGTCCCAGCTTAGCATTTGCTTAGTTCATGGTATACAATATAAACCTATTAGTGTATTATTCTGGTTGTTAAATAACACCACAGTATTATGAAATGCGTCAATTAAACTTAAGGTTACGTTTGTTAAGCTCATAACATTGTAATTAAAGTAAAGAGATTTAGAATCTTTAATTATTTAAGGAGATTATTTAGATAGAATCAAATGTCAAATAGTCTTTGTTTACTCTTGTATCTTTTTGGTGTTTATTAAAATAAACGGTTTTAAAAAAAAAGAGGAATAATCACAAGCTTTTTTCAAATAAAATATTATAATTTCGTAAGTCAAAACAAAGTTTGATAGTCAAAATGTTTAAAGGATAGCAGCACTATCTTGGCAATGTTTATTCCAGTAATTTTTTGTAAATATTTATTTTTTTATTGTTATTAATAAACCAAATTTATTATTATTTAAAAAGTTTCGTTTCTGTTTGTTTTTCTTTTATATGAAACATTGCCTTGAGTTCCAAAGGTTCATAAAAATTTCACAAAGGATACAAAAATATATTTTTATACTGGTTTAAATTATATAAAGCCATGCTAACCCTTGTGATTCTCAGATTGAATCACAGTAGCAGATAATCCCATAATTACAGATACTTAATTGAATGTTCATTTAAAAAAATTAATTTTAAGTTATTATATCTTCTCAGACTGAAGATTATACAATGGAAAATGAAGAATATTAGGATTCAGAAGAGTATTTACTCTGCTTTAAAGCTGCACACTATCTTACATTAATTTATATAGTTTAAAATTTAAAAAATCCATCTGCATTTAATGTCATTAGTAGGTTGTCTGTGAGTATGCGAAAAGGCATAAAAAGTAGTACCCTAGTCCTTTTCCCGCTCGGGTGATGTCTTGGGTAATAGGCCATAATTGGTTTAAATTTAGATTAATTAATCACATCTTTAAATTAATATTTTTTTTAAATTATTGTGCTATGACTGAACATAAGATAGTTATCTTATGGTCGGCCAAGGTATCACTCACTTGTTTATTCATCCAAGCAATCATTTATTAGGCAACTTTAAACGTTTATCTTGCACAAGAGTTTAGTTTAAAACCTCTGACATTGTTTACTCTTGTTGCCTTGTTAATAATAATTTAGTGAGATAGTCTTTCCAACAAAGTATAATTTGTTTTTTTTTCAGGGTGTATGATCTAATAGTAAGCCAATTTTAATAACTATTGAATAATGATTTAAATTGTCTTTTACATTATTTAGGGTAAATTAATAATATGCCATAATAGTTATTTGCATTGGTATTGGATTTGGTCTCTGTCTGATTGTATATCTCTGGATCATCCTTGATTTTATTGTAACCCCACTGAGCCAAGTCGTTAGGAGTCTCATCCTCATCAGTTTATTCTTTTATTCCATCATTTTTGTCTCTTATTCATTCATCTTCCTCTTCATTCCATCATTTCATCTTATCATTATCTTCATATTCATCTTATATTATATCTTCACCATGTTATCATTTCATTTTTTCCCTCTCCTGTTTAATTAATTTGTCTCTGATAGTTTTCATTATCTTCTCTCATCATCGTTCATCACTGCCCCTTGTCTTTATTATTTAAATACAATTAGTGCTCTATCATCTCATCTTCCATTTCTTATCTCTTCATCTTTATCTTCCTTTTTTTCGTATCATTCTTTCTTCCTCTTCTTTTCATCTTTCTTTCTTCATTTTCATTGTTTTGTCATTACCACCTACCTCCCCCATCATCTCTTTATAAAGGTTACAATATATATTGTAACGATATATAAATATGTCGTTACATTTATTTAAAATAAAAACTTAAAAGTTCGCAAATAAAAGTAAAAAACTAAACGCTAAAATTAAAATATTGTTAAACGTATATATTCGCACAGATGCTAAACTTTAAAAATATTTTTTTTTATATATATAAATAAAAAAAGGTATTTGAACGTATTTTTTTTTTTTTGATAAAAAAATACAAGAGTTAAATATTAAAATATTTAATATAAGTTAAAATAAAAACAGGTATTAATTAATTCCTGTAATCTATAAATGGAAATGATTGTTTATTATTTGAAAAACAAGCTAGCCCTCAAGGCTCTTATGTAATTAAAGGGTCAGATGGAAATTAGATAAGAGAAATTAGCTGGACCAATGGAAGCACCAAGCCTTGGCTCGGACCCTAACGAAAGTGATGGATTGGTGACGTTTTGTTGTTTGAATCCGTGTGGATAATATAAAAAGGAGAAATATTGAGTATTGGGCAGTTCCAGCTGTTTGTTGTGAGAGATGGGGTAGGATGCACATACCTCACTCTCTCTCTATTTTAAAAAATGAACTGATTGAGATACCGAAAGGAACCAGCTAATGCCACCTCCAGAACATTATCTTCTAAACGAGAAGTCATGGGAATATAAAACAAGAACCTGGACTCTGCTACTGTAAGCTATCGACAATGAACTTAAAAATTTTTTTAAAATAATTAAGAACTTTCGTGAAAGCAATTTAAATGTTAAAATGGAGTTTCTATTTGACCTTTAAGTTTAAAATCAATTGATGTTTAATTTTATATGTTTGTTATTGATAAAAAAATCATTTCCATTTATTTTAATTGTATAAATTATTTATTGTTTAAATTTTAAATGTATGAAATTTAAGTTGTTTATAGATGCTTGCATGGATTCGTTTGCGGTTAATTATATTTTGGTTTTCATATTTGATCAAAATATATAGACATTCGATAAATAATGATACCTTACGGTGAGTATCTAAAATGTATTTATTCGGATGTCTTTTAAGTTATTGGTGACAACGCAAGTATCTTATGGTGAATACTATTGGGTTACTTATAAGTTTCCCTCTGCGATTGTCGGTATCAATAATTTTGTATTTTGATCGTTTATGCTTATTTTGAAATGTTTTTGACCGTGGAATCTATGTAATCGATCTATACCCAACATTTTAAAACAAATTGTATAAAAGTTATCTGTGCGAACATATCTAAATGATAAATTTAAGTCGGGCGTGAACGGCTATATAGTTTTGTAAGGTTATATTAAGAGAGGGTAATCTTAGGTTATTTGTTTCGTGGTTGAATTGGCTCAATGGTTTCGATATATTTATGTAGGTAGTAAATGTAGCAGGAGATCCGCCACGTGCAGGATTACATATATACGCTGCACACACCTCTGTTGCCTATGGAATTGGATAGTAAGACGCAGACGCAATCCATTCCTATGGAGTTTTATGTTTATTGTTCTACTCGCCATCAGAAGTAGCATTCCTGGTGGTGGAGAGCAACAATGTCTTCTCACTATACTGTTCAGATGTGCATTCCTGACAGTATAGTCTATTTAGTGCCGTTGTATTTTCATGCTACATTGAATACATAAGTGTATCGGATGGTTGGCGTCAGTTTGACTTTGAATTTTTAGCCTAGGGTTAAATAAGGGAAGAATATTGTCTTTTCAAATGCAGATCTATGTAGCCTATTCATACCCGACTCTCTAAATAAAATATTAAACATTATAGCAAGCTATTTTAAATGTAAAATTAAAAGTTAATATAAAAATCTAAATGTTAAACTTATTCCTCGGGTTTAGAATGATTTTATATGTGCGTAAATAAATATTTTTCTGTGTTAATTTCTGGCAGTGGCTTTTATTATTTTTTTATATCTAAATTTATAGATTTTTATCTCTGCGTCTCCACTGAGCTAGTGACAATGGGCTAACGATCTAAATATGTAAATAAAGTGGAATCCTAACAGCGCGTATCTGCCTACTTTATAAATTTTTCTAGGCTCAAATGCCTAGATGGCGCCCTTGGTAGTGTGGTGCGGTGCGATGCGATCTCCCACTTCGTTTGGATCGTTATAATATCTATATATGCTAATCTATTTTGTGATGTTTAATGTCAGATGTCATCTGTATAAATTAAAATCAGTTCAAAAAATTTAAGCATACATAAACTGACAATTACTATATATATATATATAAATAAAGAGAGAGAGATTTCTACACTAAAAAATAATAGTAAGATGTATTATCGAGTAATTCATGTAAAGGTCCAACATTGAAAGTAAAAAAACACAGAGGCTAAACTCTTATATAGTAGCACCACCAATGCAAGCCAGAGTAATTAGTGGATGCAAGAAGGTTTGTGCATAAAATCCCCTTTTAGTGCCTACTCATCCAATATCCTCAGACTAGTTCCAGCTTGTGGCTATTATCAGTGAGGAGCCTTGGATCTGACAACACTGCACCTAGATCTTAGGAAACTACTACAATTCTCCAGCAGTCACATTTTAGCCTCTGGGTAAACAGCATGTGTAGGCATAAGAAATGGTGATCACATGATCTTTACAAAGTAGAAACCCTGAGCCATGATCCAATGGTTGAATTCCAGGGTCGACCATTTTATCATAGCATTGAACCATACAGAATATTTTTACATTTATAATAAAATAATTATTTATATTGCAAACATTTACTTGATTATATTTCTTTAATATATTTTATTATATTGATTATTATTTAGGTATTATTATAATGCTCTTACATATTAATACATTTATAATTAATGTTTGATATTTTTATTGTTATCGATAGTAATTTTTCAAGTCTAAAAATTCAACAGCATTAATTGAACATTTTAGACTAGGCTGTTATGATTTATCAAAAACCTGCCCAAATATCATCCTGTCCAAAGCAATTTAATTGTCAAAAAGTTAAACAAATTTATTTAATTATTTTCTAAATGAATACCTATAATAAAAACAGCAAAATTCTCCTTACAGTAGACAATCGGTAACTCTTTATTAAAACAGATCAAACTCCATATAGTACTGCCACCTGTGCCAACCAGAGTAATCAATGGATGCCAAAAGGCTTGTGCATAAAATCTTTATCTAGTGCCTACTCATCCAATATCCCCAGACTAGTTTCTGGATTGTGGCACTACTGTATGTGGAATTTTGCCTGTTTTAATAACAGTTATGAGCAAGCATAAGAAATGGTGATCATGTGATATTTAGTGGTTTAATACCTGTAATATATATTTATTTTTACTTATATTGAAAATATAAAGCAAATAGTTATTCTATGTGCAACATTTATTCTCCATGAAGAAAATGATAACAGGAAAAAATGAATCTTTTAATATCCAATTATTTATATATCCATTATTGTGATAATTTGCATAAAATTTTAAAAAAGAGTTGAATTGTTGAAATGTCAGGTCAGTTTATCTATTACTGATTTTCAATGTGCATGAAACATAAAAAGTTTGAAATTCTACTATACACATTTATTTTCAAAAGGAAAAATAATTATAGTGAATCATTTAATATCTGGTCTTTTTATATTGGAATGTATGCCCAAAGATCACAATTTATAAATCAGTATGCAAAATGGGTGCATCTTTTTTTGTCAAATTTTCTGTTATATTTGCAATGAATTTTTTTTTGCAATCAAATAAATGTAAGCAATGAATGGAAACTATTTTTTAATTGATCTTTTTTAAAAAATATTTGTTAATAAATTGTGCTTAATTTTATTCAATTAATAATGTTTAAATTTATTTATTTTAATATTTTTTAAAGGATCAATTGCAGAAATATTTTTTAAGCATATTATTTTTTTAACATAGTAATTATTTAAATGATTGTTCAAATCTGCAAAATTTTCTATTCTGGTGAAAGATTTTTGAATAAATGTATTCAATATATATAGATTATAATGAGCCGGAGAATATGAGACTTAATGTATCAACACTACAGGGCGCCACTAGGCATTTGAACCTAGAAAATTTATAAAGTAGGCAGATACATAAGTAAAAAAAAATTTTATTTTAAATATTTTGATTCCGGTCATTAGCCCATTGTCACTAGCTCAGTGGAATAGCAGAGATTTATATTTTATAATAAATTCTTATCTAAGAATATATAAAAAAGAATAAAATAAGCCACTGCCAGTAATTATACACACAAACATTTATTTACGCATATATATAATATTTAAAATTGTTTTAGTATCAGTTTTACATTTTAAAATTTAACTTACATTTTTAACTTTGATTTTTGATTTTAATTTACATTTTAATTTTTATAAATTTATATTTTAATTTTTATAAGTTTGCACAGATGGATTTATAAAAGTTTGTTTTATATTGTTGAGTATAGAGCGGTTACATAGATTACACGGTTAAAAACATTTCAAAATAAACATAAACGATCAAAATATAAAATCATTGGTGGAATTGCAGAGGGAAATTTATAAGAAACCCAATGGCATTCATCATAAGATGCCGCATTGACCCCAATAACTTAAAAGACATCCGAATAAATACATTTTAGATACTCACCGTAAGGTATCATTATTTACCGAATGTCTATATATTTTGATCAAATATGAAAACCAAAAACATAATTAACCGATAACGAATCCATGCAAGCATCTATACCCAACTTAAATTTAATGCATTTTTATTTAGAGTGTCGAGTATGAATAGACTACATAGATTTGCATTTGAAAAGAAAATATTTTATCCTTATTTAACCTTAGGCCAAAAGTTCGCAGTTAAACCAACGTCAATCCATCTGATATATCGATGCATTCAATGTAACACGAATACGGCAGCACAAAATAGGTTAAGAGAAGAAATTGCCTCTCGTCAGATAGGAATATTACATCTATCTGATGAGAAGAGCAATAAAAAAAACTCCATAGGAAAGGACTGCGGTCATTTTTGCCGACTTACGATCGCATTCCATAGGCCAACAGAGGTGTGCGGCATATAAAACGATTCTGCCCATAGCGAATCTCATACTACATCTACTAATTACACCAATATATCCAATCCATTGACCCAATTTAACTATGAAACAAATAACCCAAGATTACCCTCCCCTAATATAACTTTACAAATCTATATAGCCATTCACGCCCGACTTAAGTTTAACATTTATATAATTTAATTTAACGAAAAACAGAAATCATAATAAAAACTTAAAAGAACAAAAAAAAAATAAATGGAAATGATTTTACAAAAGAAATACATCAAATTAAAATTACTTATTAATAAATAAAGTTGGTCAGATAGGATTCTATTGCAATTATTTTAAATACAGAACGTTTTTAATTTAATGTTCATGAATTATCTAAAGTTCTTACGGTTTTAAAAGGTCCATAATTTGTAGTTGTTTGTAATTTTGAATGGGAATTCCCACGCCGTCCTGAAGATATTGGTATCCAGTTAGCCGTTGTTTTTTACTTATCCGGAGGTCTTTTACTTTAGCTGGTCCTTAATGTAGAAAACGATCGGTCATTTCTCTTTCTTTTTTTATAACCACTGAAGGAATTGAAAGTGCGTCTTTCAATCCCTTCACCTCCAACTCTCCGACTTAACACATCTCCATCCTCTCTTAATAATAATTCCCCTTTTTTATTTCCAAACCTTTCCTTTTATATTAATTTTGCGGATTAACTCAACATTACATCATGATGATGAAGACCCTTTCATTGAGGTCCGATTCCTAAGGGATTTCTTTTTATTTGCTATTAGTTTCTATTGTTTTCCTATCTGACCATTGCTTATACATTTAAATGCCCAAGGGCTAGTTCACTTGGACTAATTAAAATAATCATTTCCATTTTTCAATAACATTAATTAATTTGTTTTGTACAAACTTAGATATATTTTTATCTTTAAATCTTTACTGACAATTTAGTTTTAAAATACTTTTTCTTTTTTTTTATAAAGTTTCTTTTTTTAATAATTTTTTTCATCTGTGCAATTTTATATATATATGAGTTTAGTATAGAATTTTAATTTTCAATTTTTAATTCTTAAAAAAGAAGTTTTATTTGCGAACTTTTATTTTTTTCATGTTTAATAATAAAAAAAATAATGTAATGTTGTATGTGCCCATTACAATATATATATATATATTACAAAGAAATCAAGTCATATGTCACATGATCTAATTTAACAAGCTTGTATTACAAATGTTATATATAGAGCTCACAAATAAGCTCTTAATAAGCTCACTAAAGATGCCAGTAACAGAAACCGGTCTGGGGTTGGAGATATTTACAAGCTCTATATATAACATATATTGTACTGGTCAGAATTGTATGTTCATCTAACAAGAATTAGGATCTAAGCAAAAATACCTAGAGTTCAATCATATACGAGATACACAGGTCAGGGATACTCATGAACTCCGCCCTATTGCCCACCTCCCAAATCTATCACATTACAAACAACATTTCTGATGATAGCAACCTACTTTCCAATTATCTCCGGCCCAGAGGGTTCAGCAGAGACACAAGAGATTTAAGCTTAATTAAATGATAACGCAAAGTAATAAGAGATGTGTACGCATGAACCAATAAAATCTCCAAAAGATAGATTATTAAATGTAAATTTATTTAACATGAAATTAATATTAGCAATTGATTTATATGTGAACAGCTAGATATAGAGATTTACAATGAGTCAGAACCTTGATTATACAAAGAATACCTGATCTAGGTTTCACTTATGGTCACCTATGCATTCCATACTAACCTTAATGGCATAACAGGGTTTGATGGATATGCATTACTAAACATATGTGGTAAGAAATTTATTATATGAACCGATGCGGCTTAATATGCTAATATAATTTAACGGGTTTCTATTATTCATGCTATGACATGCTTCAATCATGAAAACTATAACGGATTGCAATGGCCATACCTGGCTATTAGATCAAGTAATGACATGATTTCCAATTACATAGAATATAACAAAATTCAATAGTTGTGAGTGGGCTTTTATTCTAACCATCACATTTTAAACAATAAATGATCTAGCGAGCTTGGATTACATCTGGATTTTATTAAGAGTTACATTAACCATAAATCAGTTATTTTGGGACATTACGAGATGATTCATCATTCATTATTTACGAAGAGAATGAGGAAAAACATAATTATTTTAACATGGTCATATGACTTGGCATTCATAGTTTTATTAATAATCAATGATTAACGTGTTTAATAGCGGTTAATGAAGGGTGGATAGCACTAATAAGCGATAATGTATATAAAAGGGCAAATTTAATCTATTTTATAACGAGAACTTTGGGAAGGCTTAGGAGAATCACAACATTACGGCTTACAGGCATTTAAAATATATGAGGGAGCATGAACGGTAATGTGTGGACCGAATGATAACGCTTGAGAAGACGAGAAGCTTCATCAACTTGACAACAAAGAATATAGGCTTATCCGCACTTGTGACAGATAGCATCCGAAGTGGTTGGCAAGATACCATGGTTCCAATTTGTCGAATGTTAACCCATAGCAGCGCTTACCAAACCAACACAATCTGTGGGAGTCGGGACCTCCACACTTGCCGAGAATTGTGCTATATGGATTCCAAGAATGAGAGAGAGTATGATAAAGCAACTTTTGATTTGTGAACATTATCATCGGGACACATGGCAAAGGTTTTCAGGTTTGTCTTAACCCTGATTTATATGGCCTTAAATGGTAATCAAGCCTAGTGTAATGAAATAATTATATCCAAGCGATCCCAAAAAGGGGGCATACAATTTACTTAAAGAACTTATTTGATATATTAATAATAGAATATATAAAACAAAATTAAGAATCCCTTCGTTAAACACATGTTAATCCGCCCGAGAAATAAGTTACTTGAATCATCGTTAGATGGCGGGCTACTTATCAAATGAATCATCATTTAGAAATACATATCTGAATTAAATTTATTTATTACTCAATTTCTATAATACTAATCAATAGCATGAAATAATAGTACATAATATATTTAAATCTTGTTGAATGGCATAATATTAATTAATAAAACACAATTTAGGAGTACTTCTCAATCGGGCGAATTTTATAGCATGGTAAGAAGACTTACGTTTACGGTTAAATATTCCTTAATTGCGGAATAGCAAAAATACAATAGGATTGACTCGCCAGATTGAGTTATTAGCATATTAAATTTGGTATGATTTGCACAATATTAAATAACGAAAAACTGCCGCATTTAAAATAAAAATACAATAAGAGTGAAAACGTAGTATTCAAGTTTAGAGAGTAAAATACAATTTAAATATAAAAGCAATAAGAAATCAAAAAGAGGTCATTATTTAAGCATTTAATCGGTGTAGCATTACCGATGAAAAAACAAGCAATTATGTTTTTACATTACAAAGAGTACAAAACTAGAAATGTTTAATAAGACATACATTAGGTGGTTGGCATTAATCTTGTCGAAGGTTGAAATTTACATTTTATAGTTAAAAGGATTATTAAGACGAAAGCATTAGAGTTCAGTTTTGCAGCAGGGAATTACCTTTCTTTCCGATGACTTTACAGCCGTGTGCACATGTGTTGGATCCATGTTTGATGAAATCTAGTTAATTTAGCAGTATTTTGACGAAATTATCATTTCAGTCCGTTCTTTATGTAGCATACAATTCATTCTGGAAGTATTTTGGATACGATGGCTTACGAGTATTTTGGCATTCAATGGATCTTGGAAGGACCAGGGAAGCAAATCTAAATACTACTCACTCGTCATTTTGCGGTTCTGAGTGACGTAACTTCCCCCAGCAACAGGGTTAGAAATTAATCTGTAGAGCTCCTTTAGTTAGGAAATGCGGTGGTATTTATACTCGTTTGTTACTGCCTTTGGGTAATCCCCGGATGTGTTAACGGTTACAATGATACAGCAAATTTTGAAATACAAACGAGATTAAGTTCGAGAGAGTGGGTCTTAATCTATTTTAGGATGAAAATAGACCTGCGGAATAAATGTTAAGTAACGTGAAATTTAAATAAATCTGTATCAGAATGAAAACAGATTCCTTTGGAATTTAAAATACGGTAAGTCTTTTTATTTAATACACTCACATTACACTCTCGAACTTTCTCTCTATTAGAATATATATGAATAAAAATATACATAGTATAATGCTTTTAATTATTAAGTTTTATCTGTTACACACACATACGCATGATTGTTTACCGTAATAAAAATATATAATTTATATGCATATTAACTTTAGACGAGTAGAAGTTTACAGAGACATAAACAATCATGCGCATTGGTATACCTTCACTCCCTAGTGGTTTATAATTAAATGATTAGGTTTGAACCCATGTTTGCAAGTCTCAAACATCACCAGAAAGTGAAGCCAAATGTGTGCAACAGATTTGAGTGCTTCAATATATATATATTGTAATGGAATAGGTCTTTATCAGGTATGATAATAGGTTAGTTAAGTCATCACAATGGGTAAGGGAGTGTATCTAAAATCTCTGCAAGTATATCCCAATGTACACTTTGATCTCAATCCTGTGAGATGAGGGGTTAATACCCAAACAGTTGTCAAACTATATCCATCTATTCACCTCATCCTTGCCATCTTTTTGTTATTCCCATGTTTCAAACTCAGGAAGATTCTGTATAATTATCTAATTCAGGATATATCAATATCACTAAAAATGCAGGCATGCATAAACTTGTGTAGGTGTAGGAAGATAGATGTGAATATGTGAAAATATGTGTGACTCTGTAAGAATATACTAGGTTTGTGAGAAGGTATGACCAATTAAAAATTGAATATAGAAAAAATACATTGAGAGTTTTTAATTTAAACACTTACATAATATTTAAATATATTTACAATAAGCAACATTTTAATAAAATATAAAATATTTAATTTTAACATCTATAGTTACTCTTTGATTATAGTTTATTTCAATTATGACTCCAAACCCTTATCTCCTACAAAGAATAACCCTTTAATGTCCATATTGACATAAATGAAACTTATTTTATACTTATGATCGTCTTAATCATTCTTGCTTGCTAAATTATTATATTAAAATTATGATTTGTTTTATTTTCATTAACTTGATAGATTAAATTCATATCAATCATATTTATGATATGGGATCTCCCTGTTATATAATGTAATTATATTAAAGATAGGAAAGATCATTTATAATAGAAATAATTAGTTAAGTATACTGAAAACATTTAACTACAATATTAGTATTAACAAAGAACAAAAAAAAAATAGATAACTGTGAAACTGTACAAATATTGTGAATAAATATGTATTAGGTGAAAACTTACCTTTCCCTTAATGAAGATTAGATTTGCAAGCAAGCAAATTCTCATCATAACCTATATTTTATTTTTAATTTATAATAAAACTTTCACATGACCTACTACTCTCAGTGCCATCTCATATTGCTATCCTCACATATATATATAATCAGTGCTGAGCTTTCTGAACACTGATTATATATATATGTGTGATAATATATATATATATATATATGATTGCTGGTTTAGCATGAAATAGGTCTATTGGTGATTATTTATTTTTTCAACATGTGTGTGATCAGGTGGGTCAGCAATATGAGATGGCACTGAGAGTAGTGGGTCGTGTGAACGTCTGAGTTTGAATCCCATATATATTACATATATAAATGCAGATTTAAGCCTGTACAATGTCTTAATAATGGTAATAATATTCACCCCATATGTTACATATATACACTTATTTTCCCATCTTGTATCCATATTAAAGGAACAATATGAATGAAGACATTTATACAAAATATATAACTAAATAAAATTCATGATGGCGCTCTAATTGTAGTTTTAAAGTTCATAAATGTCCTAGTGAATAATTATAATAATCATCATTAATCCATTCTGGATAAAGATTGGTAAAATGTAAGTGTTTTAGAGCATCCACTAAGTCACTTATAATTTTCCTCCTTCGAACTTCTTTTTTGAAGTGTAGTATTGTTCGATCCATTTATTAATAGTAAATTTGATGTTTTGCAGCATAGATGTTAAATGCTAGGCCAATTTCATCACAGCCTGACAATTATAGCTTCATGAGTGTTGACTTTTTTCCCCCCGATGTGATTTTGCAATTGTATCATTATTTATATATTTTTACTAGAATGTCTTGAATGAATTAGGAGCAATATTTTCTTTTACTGTTAGATATCCTTAATTATAGATAATTCAGTCTATGATTAAAAATTAGAAACACTTTGGAAATTTGAATAATTTGAATTTAATTTTGGAGATTTTACTTTCGAATTCCTCATTTGTCTAGATTTGAATCTATCTACTTTTTATTTATTTCTTGAATATCCAAATAATTATTTTTATTATTATTTCACTTTAAGGGTGACTGATATTTCTATTTGAACTGCAAGTTCGAATTCTCAGCTTAAATTTACTCAGGTTGTTCAGCTGTTAAGAAATTTTTATCTGAATTCGGAGAAGCTCGTTGGCTTTTATATTTTCCTATTATTAAAATGAGAATGTTCTATTGAAGATAATTTTTGATGACTTCGAATACCAAGTTCATGATTTTGATTTAGGTTCATAGTTTATGTCATTACTAGTGATTATTATATATAGATAATATGTTAATAACAATAGAATTTTTGTTATTTCTTTGCTTTAAAATAATCTTTCATTCCTTGCTTGCGTTTACTCTATCCGATCATATTTCTCTAATGTTATTGCGGTATATTGGATTTATATCACAATTAATGAGATAATTTTAATAAAGGTTAATTATCATGTATGCATGTTATAGTTTAATTCAAGTACGTATTTATCATATGATTAAGTTAGGGCTTTAAATGTATATAACAAATAATGGTTTCTAATCCTTCATTTTTATTAATGTAGTGTTTTGTAGATAATGTCATTACACTGGGTCTTGTATTCGAATTAGGCAAAAGGTACATAAATGATACTGGAGAGATGTAAGGGCCATACCTTACAATAAGGATGAGTAAGAGGAATATCATTTAAGTTCCAGTCCCAATTTTCAATAGTATAAACTTACATATTGAGACTCTCATAATATTCTATCTAAATTTAATTCAATGAAACTACTGTTTATAGAATCTGTGAAATTATTTATAAATGTTAATCGAAAATGAGGGTTCTGCACTAACATATACTTACAGTTAAAGGATATCTCAGGAATTGATGATGATGATGATGATGAAGATAATAATAATAATAATAATAATAATAATATGGCTATAAATAGATCCGGGATGAGTGAATATATAAAATAACTACTACAAACTTATAAAATGAAAAAAACATTCAACTTTTATTTACATCATTGATAAACAATAATAAACAAATGCCATTAATAATTCAATGGCTCCAATTATTTCATCGCATTCAACTTAGGGCGCTGTTACAAATAATTTTATAAATAAACGTTGCTACATAAAAGCTTTTCATAGAATTCAAAATAAAATCTTTAAGTATGTGAAACAAACAAAAGGATATTATAATTTTTCAGTACTTAAGTTATATGCAGTGATGAGATCCTTTAATATGTTCCCACCCGCTGAAACATAAATAATGTAATACGTGCTAACTATTTAATCATTCAGACACTCATGTATTATAATGTATGTGCACATATATATAATAATATTATAAAATTTGTTTTATCTGGTTATCTCCGAAAATTCTATAACAAAGAAAAAAATGCATTCATAATAATAATAAAAAAATAATACATCAAGCTTTATTAAATTTTGGAAAATATATTTTTAAAAGTGTTTTGCACAAAAGATTTCTTTATTCAAAATCCGGTTCTTGTATACTATTCCTGCAATGAAGAAAAGATATGAGGCCTTTTCACATACCCGATAAAATAATAATCTTGAGAACATCAAATAATTACCTTGCAATTTTAGTGTTATTTCCCATCGAAAAAGGTGTTTTTATTTTTTTATTTTTTAATTATTTATTTATTTATTATTTTATTAATTTTTTAATTTTTTATATATATTTTTTATTAAAATATAAAAAAATAAAAAGGTGTTTTTAAACATACACAAAAACGTGTTTTGCAACGTCTCCCAAACAAATGCTATTCTATTACTACTGCCTTTTGGAAATTTTGGTTGCATATCGTATTGAATTCTGTGAGTGTATAAAAATGTGTTTTTTTTTTGTCTCATAATTTTGGTTAATTTCTCATCTTTAATTTCAAGTTAGTTCTTTTGTAAGTGTGAATCCCAGCTTGTGATCCACCAAATTAGAAGTGTCGCCACTGTCTGATCTTTAACTGTCAAGATAAAACATTTGTAGGTCTCTCTGCATATGCCACAAAAAAAAAAAAAAAAAAAAAATTCAGGACAATAAAGAAATATAAATTAGAAAACTTTTATACTGATTTTACACATGGAGATGGGAAAAAAAATGGAAACAACATTTTACTAAACCTATCCTTTTGGGGGGGGGGGGAATACATAAAACAAAACCAATAATTCAGAACAATGACACAAAACAAATATCAATTGTAAGAGTTTTCATGCAGGAAGGAGGATACCAAAAATAGTTCTCTCTTGTGGAATAGAGAAAAATGGGTATAGACTGTTATGGACCAAATCTGGTAGATTATTTTCATTTTAATCTAAAATTGTATAGAGAAAAAAATTCTTTACCTTTCTTTATTAATAAGAAAAAAAATGTTTTTTTATTCAACAAGGAAACAAAAGTATTTGTTTCTACTAAGGAAATGAAATAAGGATAAAAAAGCAACACCATAGTCTTTGGACTGTTTGGGTGTGAACCCCAGTTTGTGGATCCACCAAATTGTAAGTGTTGGTCTCTCTGCATGAGCCACCAAACATCCACTGTTGAGAAAGAATTCGGCCTTGATAAATTTTCCTCCATGAAAAAAAAAAAGCCTGAGGTCAATGGTCAAACAGAAATAATGCAACTAGAAATAAGGCGAAGTAACAGCCATCCAGACAGGATAATTTTTTAAAAAAGACAATGATTTTGCAATTGACAAATATAAATAAATAAGGCCAAAGAACAACAATCAAACTCACGTTTTTCAAGATATATTGCAGAGTTGATTTTCTTTCAATTTGATATCACAAGATTACATCTTGATCACTTTTTCCTCCGGTGTAAAAAACATTTAATCAAAGTACTGCAAATTACATTTACTTTTTTTTTAAATTTGCTTATTGAATTACTATATTGACTTGGTTCTTTTCTTTTCTTTTTTTTTTTTTTAGCATTTCTGTTATTGTTGTTATTGTTTCTTTCCCTTTAATTAAGAAAAAAACACATTGCCATTTGTTGATTTGAAAACTTACATTGCATGGCAAATTCCATTTACACCATGTAGTGTGCAATCATGTGCTCCATAAGCATTTCGGATGGGGAGTTTTGAGGGAGGGGGGATTTCCAATGGAAAAAAATCTCCATCTTGTTTCTGCAAGAAGACAATTCAAAATTGGTTATTATTTCAAGTACACGATATGTTCTATTATGAGCCAGGAAGTACCATCTGTGTGTATGTAATGTTTTGGTATGTGTTTTTAAAAACTACTTTGAAATAGATTGAATTAAGTGTCAAAGAGTTGTCATCTGTGTATGTGTGTATATCATAGAAATACATGTATATTTCCTATAATTTTTTTTTCTTTTAAAAAATATATATATTGTGTATTATGCCAGTAAGTTCATCTGTGTGTAGGTAATGTTTTGGTATGTGTTTTTAAAAACTATTTCCACACATTTTTTGAAATTGATTGAATTAAATGTCAAAGCATTGTCTGTGTACGTGTAGATTTCATATAATATTTATTTTTCGGTTCTTTTTAAAAAATATTGTCTACTATTCCTGCAATGAAGAAAAGATAGAAGGGCTTTTCATATTCATATGAATGCATTGGTAACTTTGTAATGTTTGATAACTTTATAAATGGTTGCCAAAATAACATTACAACGTTACCAATGTATTGATACCATTGTGAAAAGGCCTCCTATCCTTTCTTCATTGCACGAATAGTACACATGTACCTAAAATCGTATGACTAGCAAAGCTTGACACTAATAACGAATAAATTGGCTCCAGGCAGTTGTTTCTCCATGCTAAGTCATTTTCTAGAAATTTCTATTTGGTCCATTGAATTCATAAACAACTTCTATCAGGGAATTCTGGTATAGCAATAATAAAATAGTTTACGTTATAATAGGATAATTTCTTATCTCACAGTTTCTTAGAGAGATTCATGAAATGTTATTCATTGGCAAAATTTTGAAATAGAGTTGATAAATAGGATCTTAAAATAACTATGCCCAAACTTCTAAATGCATGTAAAACCACAATCATCAAATTTTATAGGCAGAAATTGGAAGGATCAAGGCCTTTAACTGTTTTCTACTTAACTTTTGCAGGGCATCCTGTTATTCAAATGCCAAATTTAGATTTTAGAGGAAATACAACTGATGTTAACAACAGCTGATTCAAGTTGCAAGTAAATAATTTTGGCCCTACATTATTCTTTTTTGATACCATTTTTTATCTCCTCATTTCACATAACATTGTTATAGAAGTTCTAGAAAAGATTATCTTGTCATGTTTTTATATTAATTTTTATATAACTGTACATGCATTTAAAGTTAGGGTTTTAGAATTTCTGGAGATTAATAAAAAATATAAATCATTTGACCTTTTGAAAAAATTAAATATAACAGGATTTGGGCATTTAACTTTTAATTAATAATTTTAATAAAATTCACATACACAATTAGAGTGGAGAGTGGTGGGTAGTGTGAAAGTCTGTGCTCATATACCCTATATACTACATATATAAACAGGAATGAATAAGCCTGTGTTTCAGTTATTACATAGTAGAGATGTCTGCCCATCCCTTGTATATGTATTAAATGGATTATGTCCTATATATGAGGGGTCAAATTGATCTATGGTCAACATGGGTGTGGCAAGAATCTCATCCTCAGGGTGGCCTTTGAGGGTTCCATCATCATATTTTTAATTGGATGGATGGTTGAAGAGTTGAAGTGTGGAGTAGATTGAAACCTGTCCATTAAAGTATGAAGATCAGCTATCTTAATATATATCTGAGCATTTATAGCATATATGTGTAGAGATGGTATTCTGGACCAACTGATGATTACTGGTTTAGCATGAAATACGTATATTGGTGATTATTTATCTTTTCAACATATATGTGTTCAAGTGTATCAATGTTGTGAGATAGAGTGGAGAGTGGTGGATCGTGTGAAAGTCTGTGCTCATTTACCCTATCTTAATTTTAGCAAGCTTCTCTTTTTTTTAAACATTTATTTATAATTTGAGATGCTTTGAGAATAAATATTCCCGAGTAAAAAAAACAAAAACTTATTTAATTAATCTATATGCTAATAAAATATAGATAAATAAATAATGAATAAATGGTTTTGCGTAAAATAAATAATGAATATAATTTTTTTAATTTAAATATTAATATATAGGCTTAATTAAGAATGGGCATATTATTATAATATATCGTGATGGTAAATCAGGTGCAATCATTAAAATATACATAATTTTAAAAATAAATAAATTATTAATAGAATATAAAGTTAACCTATAAACAAAATATGTTTAATTATAAAAGTTATTGATAGCAATAAATAATTGTATTTGTGCTTTATAAATCGAATATAGCAATTTTTACTTATTTGCAGGCAAAATTATTTTAAATCGTTTATAATTGTTTTATTAAAATTAATATTTTGTTTTTCATTCAAATATTTTTTATATGAGTAGGCAAAATAAAGGAAATAGGCAATAGATTTAAATTCTAATAATAGGGGCACGTGAAACCACTGAACATCACATGATCACCATTTCTTGTGCTTGCTCAAGCTGTTAAAGCAGGTAAAACTCTCCACCCAGTAGTGGAACTCAGTGCAAGTCAATCAATGGATGCAAAAAGGTTTGTATATAAAATCCCTATCTAGTGCCTACTCATCCAATTTCTCCAGACTAGTTTCTAGCTTGTGGCTTTCATCAGTGAGGAATCTTGGATCTGAGAGCACTGCATCTAACTCTTAGGATCTAATGCAATCCTCCAGCAGCCATCAATCCAATCTCATTAGCTTCTATAGTCATATAGGTTTAAATTCAGTTCAGTACCCAAACATTTTGGTGTATTTGGTTCTTTATTAACCATAGCCACCATTATCCCATTAGGCAGAATTGTTATTAAACCAATGGCAATGGTCATTAAAGAACCAAAGACACCAAAATGTATGGGTACTGAACTGAGCTCAGACATATATGACTATATATGCTAATGAGCCTGGATTAAAAATATGTTTTCAATTTTAGACTCATAGCTCTGTAGTTAAGTAGAGATAAAAGATGACTGCTGGAGGGTTGCGTTAGATCCTAAGATCTAGGTGCAGTACTCTCAGATCCAAGGCTCCTCAATGATGAAAGCCACATGCTAGAGACCAGCCTGGGGATATTGGATGAGTATGCACTAGATAGGGATTTTATGCACAAACCTTCTTGCATCCATTAATTACTCTGACTTGCAATGAGTGGCACAACTGTATGGAGAGTTTTGCCTGTTTTAAGATGCATGTGCATAAATATTTGAATTATTGGAAAAATGCTTTATCAATTTTAATATAATTTATTTAAAACTAAATCAACATTTGTGTGTGAGTTTTCCTTTAGATTCAAGCAATATGTAATGTATGGCCTGTATGCGAAGCATTGTATTGTTCAAAAAATTCCATGGAATGTCAATCAGAGGTGATGAATATATGCATAACAGTTTGAAAATGCTCATTGCTATTGCCATTGCTAATACTCATCAATACTTTCTGTAAAGACCCAGAAAGAGACCACATGTTAGATGGATTGATGAAATAAGAAAGTGTGCAGGAGTGATGTGGAGAAGAGAAGCTAAAGATCTGAAAAGATGGATTGAACTTGGAGAGACCTTCATCCTGCAGTGGATTGATAATGGTTGATGATGATGTTGATGATTGCTTACTTCTAATGATATATTTATAAACTTTTATTGTGGGTAAACAATTAATAAACATGGATGGTTAAGCTAAATTTGTCAGAGGTTCATTAACCTTTGTTTTGCTCTGCTAGTTTTCCATCTGGCATAGAAAAGACAATATTTGAATTGTATATTTAAAAATAATATACCAAATGCCCTGAGAAGGAAAACTTAAAATCGACTGCTACAGAATTTATTTAAAATTCCAAGAAAATGTTAATTGATTTCACTTTAAATAGCTATCATTACATGTAAATAACTTATGAACAATATACTAAAGAACTTTTAAAATTTTCATCTCTAAGTGCTAATGGTTTTCTTTTCCACAATTTTCATAGTTTATGATATTGCGGAGGACAAATATTCAGAAAACACCCACTAGCTCTATTTTAAAAATAACTGGAAAATTGAGGTGTTATAATTTTTCTTTTTTTTAAAAAAAAAGATGCTAAATTTATGTAATATATATTTTTAATTTTATTATTATTTTATCATAAAAGTATATTGCAATATTCTCTCCAAGAGCACGTGAGTATAAAGAATAGGTATATGAGTTTATTTAATAATTATACAACTATATTACATACATCACATTTATGTTGGGTAAATACATTAACCTCAGATGAATAAAAAATAGTTTAACAAAAATTTATACTTTTTGATCACTTTTTTGTTCATTTACTTATAATATGTTTTCAAGGATGAAGTAAATTTTGATGATAAATATTTATTCTTTATTGAAATATTACAGATGATGGATCTCTGAAGTTACATAGATCATATTTTATGTTTATAAATAGTCTATCCTTGCAATATATATATAATGCAAAATCATAAAACAATACAATACTAGATAAAATCCAAAATTTTTACCAAAATCCTTACACGACCATGGTTTCATCTACTACAAATAGACCTTCTCAAATGTAAATCAAACTAAAGAAACAAACTTATATATACAAGCAAACAAACCTTCCCATAATACATTTCAAACACCACATTCTCTTAATATTACCCTTAATATCAAAAGATGTTTGTTCTTTTAGTTTGATTTGATATTAAGGGAAGGCGATGTTTAAAATGAATTATGGGAAGCTTTGTTTGTTTGTGTATATATGTTTGTTCCTTTAGTTTGATTTTCACTTGAGAAGGTCTATTTGTAGTAGATAAAACTATGATCGTGTACGGATTTTGGTAAATATTTTGGATTTTATCTAGTATTGTATTGTTTTATGGTTTTGCATTTTATTGATTAGTAGTATAGTGTTAGGCAGTTTTGGTTATATATATTAAGAGATGAAGCATTCCTCTTATTTATTATAGATTAAGAAGTATGTGCATACTTATATGCATATTTTTTGTAGTTAAGCCACTTGATAAATTGGCATAAGCCTGTCTTAATATTTGAAGATGATATTCATAGAAATATATTTGAGTTTAATTTGAATGAATAATATTTAGAGGAGTTAAGTTTAAGCTAGTTGAATCACCAATCTGAGGAAACATTTATGATTTATTTGAAATTTTATTTAATACTAAGCAATTTTAGGCCTAATAAAGTATAACTTTTTCTTATTACTTATGTAAAATCAGATATTGTGGACAAACATTGTACCTAGGAATGCTGCATCAACATATAAAATTATTGAATTTATTTAAATGATAATTATAAGAAGCTGGAGATAATACCATCTAATACTAAATTGTCCATACACTTTACTATTGTTATATATACAGCTCGAAAAATAAGCTCTTAACAAGCTTTGAGAATTTTTATTTTTTTATTTTTTTGTAACTTTACTATTGTTATACAATGCTTTATTTACCATTCTTTTTTACAGTTTACAGTTTCGATTGCCCAGCAATCTTCTTCAGCACTTTATATCTCCTAGCCTCAACTGGAGATAAGAATGTAGTCAGTGTATTCTAAATGAATAACTTATTATTATATATTTTTTGTTTGTTTGTTTGTTTGTTTGTTTATTAATGTAAATAAATTTAAATGTATTTATTAATTAAACTTGGCCTTATTATTTATTTAAAAAATTATACCACTTATCATTTCTTTATTGGTCACATGTTAATTAATTTTGATAACACGTATACTTAGTTTACATTTACCCTGAGATATTTAAGTAAACAGTAATTTAGAAGAATGACTAAAGTAACCACCAAACATCACATGATCACTATTTCCTATATTAGCACATTAACTGTTATTAAAACAGGCAAAACTCTCCATACAGTAGTGCCACTCAGTACCAACCAGAGTAATCACTGGACACCAGAAGGCTTGTGCATAAAATGCCCATCTAGTGCCTACTCATCCTGCCTAATATGATAGTGGTGGCTATGGTTGTTAAAAAGCCAAAGACACCAAAATGTATGGGTACTGAACTGGGTTCAGACCCATATGACTATATAAGCGATTGAGCTTAGATTGAAAATACTATTGTGTTTTCAATTTTACTCTCATAGTTTTGTAGTTAATTAGAGATAAAAGGTGGCTGCTGGGGGGTTGCATTAGATCCTAAGATCTAGGTGCAGTGCTCTCAGATCCAAAGCTCCTCACTGATGAAGGCCACAAGCCAGAAACTAGTCTGGG
This sequence comes from Epiperipatus broadwayi, assembly GCA_028023455.1. NCBI lineage: Eukaryota > Metazoa > Onychophora > Udeonychophora > Euonychophora > Peripatidae > Epiperipatus > Epiperipatus broadwayi. Next base: position 613,274 of record JAQFVV010012407.1, read on the forward strand.
GATATTAGATGAGTAGGTACTAGATGGGTATTTTATGCCCAAGCCTTCTGGCATCCATTGATTACTCTGGATTGCACTGAATGGCACTATTATATGGAGAGTTTTGCCTGTTTTAATGACTAAAGTATCTATTCAGCTATAACGTCTTTGGAGAAATTAGCATTATATATTATATGTATACACAAGGAAAATCAGTTACCATCACAATCTATACTTAAATTTAATATTTTTAATAGACTAATATGAGTGTAAATTATTTAATAAGTGGATACTCAGTTATATATGACAAATGAAGTAAAATCAGCTAAGGTATAATGAGATGTAGTAACCAGCGACTCTCTGCTGATTTAACAAGAACAATAGCAACTCTGTCAAAACTACTAGTAATCAAATGAGGCTATCTTTTGATTGGCACTAGCTTGGACAGGTTTGCTATCATTTTCTTTCAGCCAGCAGAACTGGTTTGAGGGGTTGCTGAACTTCAATACATTCTGGCTGTGGATTTAATTTTATTTATAGTTACCATTTATTAAATAATTTAATATATAATAATCTGAGGAACATTATATCAATATTTCTTCTGTTTTTAAAAAAGAGCTGCAATAGTATACAGAGGCGTAAGATATTAAAAGCACAAGTGGAGTGGGGGTTATTATAAATGAACATTGGAAGAATAACATAACAGTGTGGAGATAGACTGAGTGATACGATTGATTATTCAACTTAATGAAAGATATCCAATACGGATAATGCAGATTTTTATGCACCAACAAGTTCTCATTCTGATGAAGAAATAGATTATTTTTATTTAGATGTACATCACATGATCACCATTTCTTATGCTTGCTCATAACTGTTATCAAAACAGGCAAAACTCTCCATACAGTAGGGCCACGTAGCGCAAGCCAGATCAATCAATGGATACCAGAAGGCTTGTGCATAAAATCCCTATTTAGTGCCTACTCATGCAATATCTCCAGACTAGTTTCTAGTTTGTGGTTGCTGGAGGGTGGCATTAGATCCTAAAATCTAGGTGCAATGCTCTCACATCACTGACAAAAGTCATAAGCTAGAAACTGGTCTGGTGATATTGGATGAGTAGGCACTAGATAGGGATTTTATGCACAAGCCTTCTAGCATACCTTGATTACTCTGGCTTGGACTGAGTGGCACTACTGTATGGAAATTTTTGCTTGTTTAGTTAGATGTACAGAATGTTTTTCACCAGATTAACCAACATTTTAAAATTGTTATGAAAATTTTAAAACTAGAATTGAAAAACAATGTAAAATTAAATTGTTATAGATAAATTGAGAAGACTTGTGAAATTTGAGGAAAATCAAACTAGATAATAACAGAGAGCACTGAAATAAATGTATGAAAGAGGTCAAATTATATTTTGAGTACAAGAAAAGATGTATTTCAAAATTATAAGATTCTTAATAGATTAAACATGAAGGGATCTTCCATTAGTTAGAAATAAGATGTATGTTATCGTAAAAATGAGTAGTAACCATTAAATTTCTAATGGTCACAAATATTGCAATAAAATTGTTTTAAAATATTAACAGACTTTGATAATAGTTCAAGCTTGAATAAATTTATCAAGAAGATAATTAATACTCTTCTAAAATTACCCCGAAAGAAGAAAGGCAGCAATTCACCAAAAAGTTTTCAGTTGAGACAATATATAAAGGTCCAATGAAACAGTGGTATTTTATTGATTTATAGGATCCTGGAAACATGAAAATATTTTTAAATGATTTATTGGAAAGGAGAGTATTCACTTTAAATAGTGTTCCATCTGTAAAGCGCATGCACAATGGTATAAGCTACATTATTATTTATAATTTAGAAAAACTAAATAACTTATCTGAAATAATGATCTATCTATCCTAGCGCCTCTCTGATGTGTGCAAAAGCACGAAAGCATGGTTAGAGGTTGGGGGGGGGGGCGTTCCTGACAGAGATATTTTAAATGCTTTCTCTATCTAAGCATTTATGACAAAGCTTGTTGAGCAATTGGCAATGCTCATTGTTTATATCTTACAAGCTTAAGAGAATTGGGTCATGTGATCTATGACTCTTATTTTGACTATTTATAACTTATCTGAAATTTTGTAAAATGGTACAAAAAGATTTAATGATGACATAAGAAAATATAATCTAATTTGGCAAGGAGAATTATGGGAGAGAATAAAAATTTCAAAAGTATTATACATTTATTGGAGAGAAAGTTGTAGCGGCTGTAAAGAAAAAGGATGACATTATTATTAAAAAGAGATACATAACAAAGTGAGTGAGAAGGTTTTATTTTGTAAAAATGTCATTGATCCCTTCAATTGCATCATCAGAATTGTCAAATATGAAGAAGTGATGTGTGCAATTAAATCGATGTAAAATAGAAAAACTACAAAAAATTACAGAATTATTATTGATATTAAAAAAAAAAAAAAACAAATTGAAGGAACGGAGAAACTGATGATAAAACGATGTAACAAATGTGCTAGGTAGTACAGCAGTGATTTTAGAAAGGAGAAAAAGAAGACAATGAATATTACGCATCTATCAGTTTTCAGTCAATTTTATATAAAATCTTTACTAAATCATTACAATTCATCTACAAAAAAATGTTTATTTAAACTAATCAAGTAAACATTAAAGTAGATTTAGAAGTATATACAGTAGATCATATTTAAATATTAAGAAAGTTATAGAAAAATCTTACAACTATGAGTTTCCACTATACTTAGAATTATTAGATTATAAAAAGATGTTTGATTCTATAAGCATTTTTACCAATAATTAAAACTTTGGAACATCCAACTATAAACTAGAATATTATCAAATTCTGAATACTACTGACAAAAATGCAAAAGCAGTCAAGCATTGGTGGTTGAGAGGTCAGCGACAGCTGCTTTACAAGGAGTTATCCTGGGTTAGCAGGTTCGCTTCCAGGCTGATGCTATGACCCATGAGGAAAAAAAAGCAAAAGCATTGATTAAATTCCACAATGACACTAATATTATTATTGATGAGTACAAGAAGAGAATTATTCAATTTCTCTAAAACTTTTGATAAGTTTTTCAGAAAATATTTTGCAGATTAAAATTGGAAGTTAAAAAAGTTATTTAAGTCATTTCTTGATGTGGTTCTTTCTGGAAATAATGCTTCAAATATTTAAGAATTTTACAAAAGCTACCAGATGAAAGCAAAAGTAAAATGGAACCAAAGATAAATGCTAAAATAAATAAATAAATAAATAAAATAAAAATAAATCTCCACCCCATTAAAGTAGGGTTCTTTGGTTTTACAAATGTATACAAAATGAAGATTGATAATAATAAATTACAAATTAAAAACAACAAATATTTAGACAGATTATTAACACAGGATGAAAACAATATGGATGAAATTAATAATAGAATTAAATTTGGGTGGAATACTTTTGAAAGGTAATCTAATTAGTAGTTTTTGATAAATGTTTTTACTTGTTCTTGTATATGGTTCTGACAATTGGATACTTATTGGAAGAGCAATAGTAAAATATTAGTACGAAAAGAAATCTATCAGTTATGATAAGAAAAAACAACTGATATTATTGACATCATTAAAACACGTAAAAGACTCCTCCGGATACATTTCTAGCAGAGTTTGAAGTCTTAACTGGATCCCAGGAGCTTATAAAAGACTTAGAGAGAGATCATGTGTAAGATGCATGAAATAAAAAAGCTTAATAGAGTGTTGTGCAAGTACACATACAAAAAAACTTTTAAACTTGGAGAGACTTTATTCGGAATTGAATCACCAGTTATTGAAAATGATAATAATGATTAAGTTAATTAAAATATAGCATTTTAATGACTGGCCATCATAAGAGTTTTTTTTTTTAACGCTTTATGTAACAAAGAAATATATTTGTTTTTTTTTTTTTTGTTTTTTAAAAGTATTAATGGATATGCTAGAGTTTTTTTTATTATTTTTTTCATATGTCATAGCATCAGCCGGTACGCGAACCCGCAAACCCGGGACAACTGCTTGTAAGGCGATTGTGCTGATCTCTCGGCCACTAACGCTTGACAGGATATGCTAAAGTTAAAAGATAAACTAGATGTAATTGACACAATTATACATTTGTTTTTTGTTTATATATATATATGTCAAAACAGGGAAGCGAACCCGGGCCCAGCTGCTTGGAAGGCAGCGCTAAGCGCTAGGCCACCACCGCTTGACTACACTTGTAGTTTTATAATAAAAAGAATCGGAAAATTAAAATGTTTTCAATTATGTGTAAAGACAAAAAATTTGACGCCAAGAGTGAATTGAAAAGCTACATCAAATTATTAAGTTTTGGAAATCTTTTTCGTTTCTAATTCCTTACCCTATATTATATATATATAGCAGAGGAAAAAACCTGGTAAGAAATATTGAGCTAACCTTCCCAACGGAGAATTCAAAATAATAATATAGTATAAGAAATAAAAGACTGGAATATATGTATAGATTGGGTAGTAAACAGTTTGTGATATATTGATGTGTGACAGTTGAGCTATTGGAAAATAAATTTTATGGATTGAAGCAATAGTCACTAAATCCTCATCAATTATTTTCTATTCAACTTTTGAAAAAATAAAGCAGTTTTTAGTTCTCTACAATCAAGATTCATTATAAAGCAATAACGTTTATGTCACTATAACATGTAGATTAAACTCATCCACGTTTCATGTCATTAATCTAGATTTCAAATACAATCATGAAAATTTGAAATTTGCTTCAAGTTTTGATTATATATTTTTGTTTTTCAGATAACTGGACCCTGGTCAACTTAACTAATTACTCATTATCGATCAGTAAATGAATATTTAGTTATTCTTAGCTAAAGTGTAAAACAAGGCTGGAAAATCACTCAAATTATCATTTCCCCGTAATTAGCAAGCAATACGATGAGTAATGACGTATTCTCATTCACTGTGGTTTTGTTTTTTTTAATAAAAGGGAGGTGTTATAGAAAGATCGCTGTCATATAGTGGGCTTTTAAATAACAATTCATTGAACTCAAAGAACTAAAACCGAATTCGAATTTGTATTATTAAATGAGAAAAATAATTTCTCTTAGGTATATATCTTCATAACGTTGAACTGTATACACACGTGTATAAATATAAAATGAACAAAAACTATCTTTTAAAATAGTTTAATAAATTATTTTAAATATTGTATACGAAGTGAAGCGTGAATAGATAATTATTGGAGCGTTTTATTTATTACATAGGCTACTTAAAAAATATATGTAATAAATTTAATGTTTTGGCTTTATTTATTTAAGTATTTTTTTTACCTCGAAATAAATTTAAATAATAGCTATTTCAACACATTAATATTCTTTTTTTTTTTTTAAAGAAAAAAAAAGAAAATTCCAAAAAAGGAACCATTATATTAAATAGGCACCTCCTATATAGCGGCCTGGTAGCGATTACGCAAAGACTTGTGCGATTTATCTCACAGGAACTCTTCTTAACTTGTGTATTTACCTCTTTTCCGATGCCGTAATAATAGTAACATCCTTCTAGTTATAAATAGCGAAATATTATATTGATATATCAGAAGAAAACGGACAGCTCAAGTAATAAGGTAATTTTGTTATAAATATATATAAAAATAATTTAAATGTATCTAAGGTTAAATAATTAATAAGATCTAATCTAAATATAAAATGTGGGGTTCATTTTTCCTCTTTTTTTTTTTTAAACCGCATATTCAAAACTTTTTGACAGTCAAGTTCGGATGACATTGATATTTAAATTTAACAAAAATATAAGGTCAAGTAAACTTTTAACTTACTCTTAATATAGTTGAATGGGTAATTTATTTATAAATATTAAAGTTTTTAAACTTACAAGTTTAAAAGATTACTTTTTAGGAAATTGTTTTAAAAAGTTAATATTTATGTCAATAACTGACTAATGAATGAGGAAATATGGTTAGGCTTATCAAATTTCATTTTTCAATTAATATTTTAATTTTATTTCCGATATTATTTTTATATTACAGTTTCAGTAACTATCTCTGAACTGGTTCAATTTTAGACTACGGTTGCCAAATTTATTTACATTGTAGATTATTTTTGCATTATTATTTATTAATAGTGAATAATATTAATTTATCAACACGTTTATTTTAATATAATTCCTATATATGTATCATTGAAGCGTTTTTAAAGATTAAAATAGAAGAATGATTTCATAGAGGATATTTCCTTCACTTAATTTTAATAAAATATCGTACCGCTAAATTTAGTTTTCCGAACACTGGCTACCTCGGCCTGCATGTATATAGATTCTTCTTTCTCGGAGCACAGTAATAATAAAACATACTTGTTTATTTTTATATTACATCGTTATATTTAGGTTAAGGTTTTATATTGCGATATTAAGAATCTTTCCTCTCGGTTTGGTTCGGTTTATATTATTCATTTACTTCCTGGCTTATCTTTATTGGCGGTCTTTTAAAGGATGTCGGCTAACTTAATAGATGCTAAAAGAGTTATTATAACCCTAACCAATAGATTAACTGGTGAAATATCTGATCAAAAATATCAAGTAGCATATTAATTATTTATTATAATTTAGATAATAAATATAACACAATAGCGAGAATATTAAGTTGCACCAATTAATTTCTAATTATATACGCACATGCAATCACACATTTATTGTACAAGTGTATCAGTGTTATGAGATAGAGTGGTGAGTGGTGGGTCATGTGAAAGTCTGTGCTCATATACCTTATATATTACATATATTGATACAGGTATATAATAAGCCTGTATTTTAGTTATTACATAGTAGAGATGTCTCTGTCCATCCCTCGTATATGTATTAAATGGATTACGTCGTGTATATGAGAGGTCAGATTGACTTTAGGTCAACATGGGTGTGACGAGAATCCCGGACTCAGGGTGGCCTTTGAGCGTTCTATCATCAGATTGGACGGTTGAAGAGTTGGAGTGTGGAGTGGATTGAAGCCTGTCCATTTTAAAGTATGAATATTGGCTATCTTAATATATATCTGAGCACTTATCGCATATATGTGTAGAGATGATAATCTGGATCAACTGATGATTGCTGGTTTAGCATGAAATACGTCTATTGGTGATTATTTATCTTTTCGACCTATATGTGTTCAAGCGTGTCAGTGTTATGAGATAAAGTGGTGAGTGGTGGGTCGTGTGAAAGTCTGTGCTCATATACCATATATATATGTACATCAGTATATATCTTTTTCACCAGTAGTAAAGAGGTCATTGTATTTTTTTTCTTTTACATTGACTACACATTAACATTAATATAAATATCTCAATTTTTTTTATATAACTATATGACTTTCATAAGTCATCCATTCAATCTCCATAATTAACTAACTATGACGACGGCTCAATCGTGAACTGGTGATGATGCCATTGCAGAAGACTATAATTACCCAAGATACAAACAGCAATATTGATTTAAATAATCAGAATAAAAGAGAAAAATGATTTTATCTATATAGCTAGATTGCCACGAGTAAATAGCAAAAATATTCAACAGCCATTTAGCAGATTCTCAGAAGAATATCCTTTTTTTTTTTTAAAATCAAATGAGAGAAAGCATCATATCTGCCTAATCTCTCCAAATATCTCCTTTTTTTGTATACCTATGAATCTAATTCAAGTAGATAATATCATCATCATCAATCATCATCAACCATTATCAATACACTGCAGGATGAAAGTCTCTCCAAGTTCAAACCATCTTCTCCGATCTTTAACTTCTCTTCTCCGCATCACCTCTGCATACTTTCTTATTTCATCTATCCATCTCACATGTGGTCTCTTTCTGGATCTTTTACAATCTCTTGTAATAATATAATATACTATTTATAAATTCGCAATCAACAGAGAAATAAAAAGTAATTAATAAATACATACTATGATAAAAAGATTAATAATTCATAGTAACTTCAGATCGTGAAATATAATTAATGATTAAATATATATAATCAATAATTTGTAGTTTAGATTAAATAAATAATTCTGATGGAACCTAATAAATAAAATTAAGTTTATATGGGGATTTTTCCCCATTTTACTCATTTGTAAGTACAATTGAAAAGTTAAATGATTTCTCTGACTTGAATCTAACTTTTTTGATACAAGTGTAGAATCCTTTATTACTGATATACATATTAGACCAAACTTAAAAAGTTCTTAAAAGAAACAGCTAATAAAATAACTTCACATTCTAAAATTTTCTTGTTGATTTTGTGTTTGCACTTATACTTAGTAATTCCATGCATACTTTTGACATACAAAGATTTATCTCAGTAATTAAAAAATGTTCTTTTCATATCCATAGAAATATTTATATATATCCAGTGTCCTAATTTTTAACATTTAATATTAATTTGACTTTAACGGACTTAAAATTTTAAACATTGCAATGAAATAATATTTTTATGAAAAAGATTTTGCACATCATATTGAAATATCCTAGCAAAAAGCTCTTTGTGAGTGCTATTGAGGTCATGAAACAATTGCATTGAGAGAACTATTTATTTCATTATTTTAAAGAATGATATCAAAAGTTGTAAGTGAATCCTATTAATGATTTGATTGGATGGCTGGTTAAACATTGTTAAGTAAATTGATTTATATTTTTTCCAGTTTAATATTGTATTAATTAATATTTAAAGTGTTAAAATATGCAGATAACTTCAACTTTGTCTTAGGTTAACACATCTTAATATTTAAATGTTTAAGTTAGTTGGACTTTATTGTGATTAGTTAATGTTTTAAGATGGATCCAAGATTTTGGTATTTATACAGAAAAGATTCTGTACATTACATTTGAAGTGTACTTATCAAGTAAAAATTGATGTTGAGGTTGTGAAACAACTATTTTGGGAGACCTGTTTGGTTATGTTATTTTAACATGATGTCAAAGATTATAAATGAATGTCACTAAGGATTTGATTGCCTGGTTATTTAAGTGTTGCATAAGTAACTTGATTTATATATTTCTTTTAATTTAGAGATATACAAATTATTATTATTATTATTATTATTATTATTATTATTATTATTATTATTATTATTATTATTATTATTATTATTATTATTATTATTATTATTATTATTATTATTATTATTATTGTTGTCATGGGAGTGTGTGGCAATTATCTGTAAGATCTGCAAACATTGATATTAAATCAATGTCAGTTATTTTTGACTTTTTAGGGTGGCAAATTTTCTTTGGTTGATCAGGTTTTCTCTTGGATTTATTGGGGATGTATTGGTACATAGAAGGCATAGTGGGATTGTTTTTGTTATTGGTGAGGACATTTTGTTACTATGCTATGCCTGTTTTCTGGTGCATTTGAATAGATGAGTATTTCAGAGGGGAATTGATACAGTTATGTTAAAATTGGTTACAATTGTTGAATTGGATAGGTTGGTCAGACTCTGTATCTAGCTGTGTTATATGGAGGTTGGGTAAGGCCTTTGATGAGATTTAAGTATGAGATCCATGGGAAAGAGTTCAGATTTCCAGAGGAGGGTAGTGGTACAGTTATGTTAGAACTGTTTGCAATTAGTGAGTTGGCGTTTGTGGTAGGGGTAGCAGACTTTGGTCTGGCTGTGTTAGAGGTGAAGCTGAGTGAGGCTTTTGATGTAGTTTAAGTATAAAATTCATAGATAGAGGGTCAAGATATAGGGAGACATAGTGAACGCTGGATAGGTGGTTAGCATCAACATTGGTATTGGAAATGTTTTATGTTATTTGAGTTTATCGTTAGTAATTTGATTAAAATTAAAAAATTTGAATGAAAACACAAAATTGGAAATAAGTTATCAATTATCAAATAGTTTATACTTTTGTCATACTCTTTAATTTTTTAAGCTTTTAATATTTTTTTAAATCATATATATTTAACAGAATTTTCGTAAATGTTATTTTTATTGTGTTATTTTATATTGTTGCCAAAACTTAATATTGTTATCTCTTACCACAAAGAGGAAATGGTATCTTCACAGTTCATAGAGTTTACTAATCTTTATATGAAACAAACTCTATTATTCACTCAAATCAGTTCCGGTTTCAGCTCGAAGTTTTTAATTTACCAAATTAGAATATTTTACAACCAAGCTAACGGTTATCGAAATTATTTATTCAAATTAAATAAATCATTAATATGCAAAATAAATTAACTTTTATATTACACCCATTCATATATCTGTATATAAAAACAAAAATGCTATAAAATAAATCAAATTGTATGATATATTTTTTTTATAAGTATTTTTTTTCTTTCTCATGTGTCATAGCATCAGCCGGAAAGCGAACCCACTGAAGCCACTAACCCGGGACAACTGCTTGTAACGCAGCCGTCGCTGACCTCTCGACCACCAATGCTTGATTGAATATTATTAAGAAAGTGAAAAATAAATATCTAGCCACTGACAACTAAATAATTTTACTAAAAATCAGATAATACGCACATAGGTTTTTAATTATATATATATTTAAAAAAAACATTGCGGAAAGGTGATAAAAGTATTCATACATTTCATTGCTTTAACATAGAGTTCTCTAGCAAAAAATGTAGAACTTTGGAGCATTAAACCCTAACTTGGCATACATATGTTATATATAGGTACACATTTGCTAAACAATATTTATTGATTCCTAAAATAAAAAAGTATACAGTATATTAAATTATCATACATTGTATGATATTATTGGACATTCTACGCAGGTTTAAACATAAAAAGAAAATAGAATTGTTAGTTACTGGTAAGTCACAGGACCCTTAAGCACTAGAAGAAATAAGTTTGAACTTAGATCCAGAGACTTTTAACTTTTGAATTTATTACTTTAAAACTGCATTAAACCAAGCAGATCATCTAAAATATTAAGATGCTACAATAAATCGATGCTAAACAATGACAAATTACTACGATATAATCAAGGGTTTAATACTTATCCCAACCTACCCTAAGGAAAATAATTTAACATATAAATTTTAACATTAATAATATTAAAAATCTGCCACAATTTTACCATGTACAAACATTTCTAATTGTTATTACTATTATTTTATACTGAGATCATTTTTCAAAATATTACCTGCAATAAAAATATTAATAACAATCATCAATATATATTATAAAAATTTTGGTAAATATAAAAACAGTGACAAACTGCCATTACGATAATTAAATGCTTTTGATGTTGTTTCATTATAATTTTCATTATCAAAAACTTACTTGAATTAAGAATCTTGTTTTTAACAAATAACTTAATACTGTTTAGAACACAGTTCTCATATTAGACAAAGAGTAATTCAAAAGATTTAAGCAGCAATATTGTTTTCACGTTTTGTTATCTTAATGTTAATATTTCTATAAAAAGTTTCAATAGGTTTTTATAATTTTGATGCATGAACAGATATTTTTTCCATATATATGTGTTTAGACTATCAGTTGAGAAAGTTTGACTATAGAGGGCAGCAATTTGTATTTAAGGTTTCTCTGGGCATAATTGTTGAGAGATTCTTGACTCTGTTTAAGGAGAAGCTACAGTCACCACTAAACATCACATGATCACTATCTCATACTAGCACATAATTGTTATTAAACAATTCAAAACAAAGTAATAACTCTCCATATAGTAGTGCCATCTTGTACTAACAAGAGCAATCAATGGATGCCAGAAGGCATGTGCATAAAATCCCTATCTAGTACCTACTCATCCAATATCCCCAGACTAGTTTCTGGCTTGTGGCCTTCATCAGTGAGGAGCCTTGGATCTGAAAGCACTGCACCTAGACCTTAGGATCTAATGCAACCCTCCAGCAGCCACCTTTTATCTCTACTTAACTACTAAACAATGAGAATGAAATTGAAAACAATTAATATTTTCAATCCAAGCTCAATAGCTTATATAGTCATATGGGTCTGAACTCAATTCAGCATCCATACATTTTGGTGTCTTTGGCTCTTTAACAACCATAGCCACCACTATCCTATATAAGCTATTGAGCTTGGATTGAAAATATTAATTGTGTTTTCAATTTCATTCTCATAGTTTTGTAGTTAAAGAGTTAAAAGGTGATTGCTGGAGGGTTGCATTAGATCCTAAGATCTAAGTGCAGTGCTCTCAGATCCAAGGTTCCTCACTGATGAAGGCCACAAGCCAGAAATTAGTCTGGGGATATTGGATGAGTAGGCACTAGATAGGGATTTTGTGCACATGCCTTCTGGCATCCATTGATTGCTCTCGTTAGCACAAGATGGCACTACTATATGGAGAGTTTTACTTTGTTTTGAGAAGCTACAGTACATCACATCACATGAAACTCCATAGTAATTGTGACTTGAGCATTGAAATAAATATAATTAGTTCATTTTCTTGAAGTGTCAATTACAGAATTTTTTGTTTTATTTTATTACATCTAAAACTTCGGTTTTTTTGCATAATTTTAAGTTTATTGTTATTGTCATTAGACTTTTATATGTATACAGTCAGCCATTTTTTTTTTTAAACTTCAGTATAATGTTCTAAATTATGGACAAAATTTGTAACTATAAAATCTGTTAGTAAGTCTTTCTTCCCTAACTTATCTTTTTCATTTTGCAGTTAAGTTCTGTATATTATTCAAGTGTTGATGAAGAAGTCGGCTAGGAAAATGTTGTTTCTCTTATGTAGGGAGTCTAATTTTGCTAATTCTTGGTTTAAGTTTGATTTATAGAAAAAGTTCATAATACTTAAACCATTCAAACATCACGTGATCATTTTTTTCTTTATGCTTACATAAGCTGTTTAAACAGTGGCACCCCCTTCTCCATAATAGTCTCATCTAGTGCAAGCTTAAGTATGCTAATGGGTAAACATCATAATCACTATCCTGTGCTTTCCTCATTGATGAAAGCAATAAGCTAGAAATGAGTCTGGGGATATTGGATGGAAAAGCACTGGTTAGAGATTATTATGAACAATCATCTAGCTACTTTTGATTACTAAACTTTACACTAGGTGGCACTATTGTGGAAAACATCTTTTGCTACTGTTCATACTGGTTTTCAATATCTTCAATCTAGATGATGATTGGCTATCATTAAATATTTTCCTTAAAAATTTATTTAATTTTATCAAAAAATTTTGAAGTTCTTTTTTTATATTTTGGGCACGTTTCATTTACTTCTTTATATATATAACTGGTGTTTCAGTCAGCATTTTAATGTTTTGTACTTAAGAATTGTTTTTTTTTTTTTTTGATTTGGTTTAAAAGTATTTAATTTATTTCAATAATTTATATATTTATTTTTATAGTATTTTGGCATTGGTTGGTTTGAAATCTAATTTTATGCATTTGGATTCTTAAGCAGACAAAAAAGAATTAAGTTACATTTTAATAAAATCAGATTTAAATGATCTCTCCCTCATTCCTTTTTTTCTTTTACTGAACAAATCGCCACTGGCTTATAAAATGTAATTTTAAATTCTATTAAGTATGCATTTACCTTTAAAAATTGCTGAAAGGTGTGAGTAAATTTAATTTTTTATTATACTTTTTAATCTTAGAATAATTATATAAATATTTGAAAACCAGGCACTCTTCACAAGCCTGGGAGCTTTAATTGTAAGTATAGGGGTTTGAACTCAGATTTTCAAGCATCCTTCAACTATCTACACTATCTTATGCAACTGATACACATGACCACACACGTGGGAGATGATAATCTGGACCAACTGATGAGTGCTGGTTTAGCATGAAATACGTATATTGGTGATTATTTATCTTTTCTACATGTGTGTGGTCATGTGTATCAGTTGCATACGATAGTGTAGATAGTTGAAGGATGCTTGAAAATCTGAGTTCAAACCCCTATACTTACAATAATTATATAAGTAAATCTATTATAAACAGAATCTGTAACACAAGCTGGATCGGTTAGTTTGTGAAAAAGTTCAAAAATAAATTCAATTAAACACTGCAGAAAAATTTAAATATTCTTATAAACATTTATACTTTTATATTTATTTATTTACTTTCTTACGACAAGGTGCATTGTGGGTATTATTAAATTTTTTTTTTTAAATTCCGAGAAATTAACTACCTCCCACATCTTTTCATCTTTATTAAAAAAAAATTTCAATTTTTATTTGTTAATTCCAATTTTTTTTATTTTTTAAAAAAGATTAATTAATACTTGATCAACCATAAAATTTATATATTTTATTACAAAGTAATTTTATCTTCAGTTATTAAACGTATTATTTACGATTAAAGCAAGCTGGCTTATTCTTAGGATGGGAATACATCCGTGAGCTTCGCAAGGTCACAGGATTTATATATCTGGTGTCAACTATTTCGAATACTTGATAATTCTAATTTTTCTTAAAAATTTATCATAATTTAAATAATTGCTTTGGATTCATTAAAAATTTAAAACAATCTCAAATCGTATATGGCAAAATAGAACAGGAAAAAATACAATATTTTAGCTAGTTTTTTTTTCTAAAATAGTACTTGACTAAAATGTTATTATTATTTACAATTATTTCTAACTGGATTTTATTACCTAGTTATATGTAAAATATTTTCCTTTCAAAGATAATCCACGATATAACTATTAAAACGATTCGTCAAGCGTTGGTGGCCTAGCGGTTAGTATAGCTGCCTTCTAAGCAGCTGGCCCAGGTTCGCTTCCCGGTCAACGCATTTGACGTAGGGAAAAAAAACTATTAAAATGATTTTCTGAATATATATAAACAGCATATGGTTGCAGTAGCTACAAACATTACTGGTATTTAAAAATATGCACAAAAACTTATTTGCATCTTAAAATAAAGCAGTTGCCAGATCAAACAATCATATTTATAATTGTTTTATTTTAAATATAAATTAGTGTTGATATAAAGAATTTATATTATATTAATAGACATGACTTTATTTTCTTTATTTGTAGGATTTGAAATACAGACATTCTTATACTTGGAACTTAATTGTAAATATAGAGTATAAGAATGCCTGTATTTCAAATCTTACACATTAAGCGTGCATTCTGTTCATCCTTCTATGTATTTAAATGGATACTGTCCTATACATGAGGGGTCAGAGTGACGTGAAATCAACATGGGCATAACAATATTGGCATCAGCATGGAATTCGGACATTCTATCATCAGATTTTCAATGGTATGGATGGCTGAAGAGTTGGTGGTTGGAGTGGATTGAAGCCTGCCCATTAAAGTATAAACATTTTCTATCTTAATATAAACCGAGCACTGATTATATATATGTGTGGGAGATGATAATCTGGACCAAGTGGTGAGAGTGCTGGTTCAGCACGAATTACGTACATTGATGATTGTTTATCTTTTCTACATGTACGTGGTCATGTGTATCAGTGGTATGAGATAATGTGGATAGTTGAAGGTTGCTTGAAAGGCTGAGTTCAAATCCCCTATATTTCCTTTATTTGATATAATGAAACAAAAAAAATCTTAAAAAGTCAATAAAAATAGCGGTAAACTCTATTGCAACTAAATATCTAAACTTATATATATATATATATAATATTTAAATATTTGTAAGGTTAAGTGAAATCTGAAAGCCAAAGTTTCATTTTAGAATCGTAATTGTGAAAGTTTTGCTTTTAAAAAAAGCAATTTATATTCTAGAATAACTCCTCCGAACAATTGGAATAACAGCAAATTGGATCACAATGTTAAAGTTACTATTCACTTTATCAATAAAATAACCCATCATTATTTAAATATTAATATACAGATATAGCATTCATTATTGAGTTTCTCGTTAGATCATTAAATCAAATTGAAAGTTTAATAAAATAATTTTGAACCTGATTAACCCAAACATATTTAACAATTTTCCAGTAGCGCTAAACGTATACCATAAAACGTTTCAATTTATACACATACCCAAACACTTAAAATAAATGAATAAAACCCCATGAAAAAAGTTCATCATCCTCAGGATGCATTTTTGGCCAGGCTAATTGAAGATGATTGGTTTAGCTAGAAATACACCTTGGAAATCATTTGGCTTTTTCATATATCTCTATTTTAAGTGTAAAATGAAAGTTATTACTTTTTTTTTTTATGTGTCATAGCATCTGCCAGGAAGCGAACCCGCTAACCCGGGACAACTGCTTTTAAGGCAGATGTGCTGATCTCTCGACCACCAATGCTTGACAAGTTATTTAATATATCTAAAATATGCTAATATGCATAAATAAAAAAAGAGAAAGGAATTAAATAAATAATATTCATGCTCTTATTTAATAATTGATATATTAGACTTTAATTAAATTTAAAGTTTATCACTGGATTAAAAATTAAATAATAATTTTTAGTCCAATAAATAATTAGTAGTAACATTAACATATTTATCTAAAAGATATCAAACAAAAATCTTCAAGAAATGTTTCATTCATTAACTGAATTGTAATATTGTAGAAGAGTGTATGCACACCTTAACGATATAAAAGATTCATTAAAATACAATGTAGGTTTAAATATTGCATTAGGGATATCAGGTAAGTTCGCCTATTTATTCCAGACCTATCTACTGTAAATTTATAATTGTCGATTCTGAATTAAATAAATGAATTACTGTTGCTACAGTAGCAATTCTTTATATAGTAGTGTCATATAATGCAGTGCCATAATAATCAATGGATCTAGGTTTGTGCATCAAAATCCCCATCTAATGCCTATTTACTCTGTATCCATAGACTGATTTCTAGCTTTATAGCCTTCATCAGTGAGGATCTTGGATATGAAAGTACTGCACCCAATACATTGGATCTAACACATCTCTATAGCAGCCACCTATAAGTCCAAAATGAAACATAATAATGTTTTTAATGCAAGATCATTTGCTTGTATAATCATATAGATCTAAACCCAGTTCCATATATATACATTTTGAAGTCTTTGGATTTTTAATAACCATAGCCACTATCATCCTTTGGCCAGGATTGATATTAAATTACTAAAACTCATTTTTTATGCTTACACAAGCTGTTAAAACAGTAGTGAGCTTTCCATACAGCAGTGCCACCTACTGCAATTCACAGTAATCAATGGACACTAGAAGATTTGTGCATCAAAATTCTTATCTAGCATTTACTCATCCAATATATCCCCAGACTAATTTCTAGCTTTTGACCTTGATCAGTGAGGAATCTTGGTTGACTTCACAAGCAAATGAGTTTGGATTGAAGACATTATTGTGGGTTTTTTTTTTTTTTTTGACTCACAGCTTTTAGTTAACTAAAAAGTAAAAAGATGGTGGTAGATTGCATTAGTTCTAAAAATGTGGGTGCAGTGCAAATATTAATAATAAGCAGAAAGAATTGTATTTAGCTCTAAATATTGAGATGCTAAAATAAATTATATTAAGAAGGCAAGCAATGCCAAACTATTATTAATGATAATGAAATATTATCACTTATTTATAGAACTCTATTTCCTGGTTGTTCAAACTTCTTTTAGATTGAAAATTCTAGTACATACAGTTATATTCGACAAAATTATACATATATACATATATATTTAAATATAATAGTTAATAAGTTAATTTTATGTGTCTTAATGATGAGTAAACTTTATTTTTTAATATATTATTGTAATGCATCTAAATAAGCAATGTTAAAATAAAATTAAGGGAAGGATGATAAAGCATTTTTTACTATTGTCTACAGAAGTATTCAGCAAAATAACTATTTATCATATTTTTAGATAATTTAATATTTGATATAAATATAGACAGACAGACAGACAGACAGACAGATAGATAAATAGATAGATAGATAGATAGATAGATAGATAGATAGATAGATAGATAGATAGATAGATCGATAAATATATATAGATAGATAGATAGATAGATAGATAGATAGATAGATAGATAGATAGATAGATAGATAGATAGATAGACAGACAGACAGACAGACAGACAGACAAATAGATATATAGATAGACAAATAGACAAACATAGAGAAGTAGGCAGACAGATAGATAGAGAGAATGGCAGACACAGACAGATAGATAAATAGATAGATAGACAGACAGAGAGACTAGTAGATAGATAGATAGACAGAGAGACTGGCAGACAGATAGATAGATATATAGACACAGAAACTGGCAGACATATAGATAGATAGATAAAGAAATATATAAGCAGACAGATAGATAGAAGTCAAGGAAAAAACAGAACAAAAACTGTAAAACAGATTTTATTCATAGAAACCAATACTTTAGCAATTATGATATATTGTTTTTAAATTCTGTTTTTATACCACATTGAAATACTGTTCTTTCTTTTCACTTCTTCTGCAGCACTTTTTCTATTGGAAGACTTCAACACTGACTAATTCTACTGTCCAGTAAATGCAGTCAGCATTACAGCTCTTTAGAATGTGTTAGAAATAGCCTTATAATTTGCATGAGGTCAGGTTCTTTCTCCCATAAAAATCGTGCTCAATATTTTATTTTAAAATCTTACTTTTTATGTTGTAAATTCATCAAATCAAAAAAAAATTATTAACAATCCTATTGTTTTTTTTCCATATGTCATAACATTGGCCGGGACGTGAACCCACAACCGTCTGCAACCAACTACTTGCTTGCAAGGCAGCTTCGATGACCACTTGGCTAACAACGCTTGACAACAATCCTATTGTTCTTATGATTTTTCATCATATTTTATGTTACATCAATAAGACGTTCATATCCCACATTCAAAAAATATACTAGGCAGATTAACAGTCTTGTACATAACTAATTTATTTTTTAACATATTAAAAGAAATATATTAAAGCTTGTGAAATCTTAACATCCGGGTGCTTTTTTATTTTTTAAAAAAATCAGAATATTTAATCTGATAAATATTCTTATAATGATAATTTTTCTGAGCCAAAAATTTCTGAAATAGTTTTTTGTTGTTTTTAGATGATTAAATACCTGAGTTTATAAACATTGTATGTATTTTACTTTGAAGTAAAAAAAAATTAGAATCCCTATCAATATACTGTAAATTTAAAAAACTAGCAGATAAATAACTTGCTTTTGCTTTTAATCTGTTTAAATATTAATCCTATCATTAATTCTATATTACTTTATGAATCCACTTACTAACTTTTTTCCATAACTTTGACATAATATTGGAGATATTACACATCCCTTTTTATTACCACTTTTTCTCAAATACCTCAGAATTTTTATTCCTTGTAATAACACTTGTAATATTTTACGCAATACTTATAATATATGAGTAAACTATATTTATGACCAACTGATTTTAAAAAATGACACACACCTTCCGAATTGAAGCAAAGATCTTGATCAAATCAGTAAAAGCAATATATAAATCTAACTTGTTGATTATTATTGATGGATCGTTTCTATCAACACCTTTGATTTATACTTGATGTAAACAAAATTGAGATCCTTACCCTTTAATTGTTTTGGGTGGACCTCACTTAATCATGACCTGAATTTGGTCAAAGGTATGTGTGTTTTTTCGATTATGTTGACTCACAGTGTAAGTTTTGTCATTGATTGTTAATATTGTATTTTATATCCTGGTGGGTTTGGATTGTGAGCTAATACAGTCTTCACAAGTTAGGTACAATGTAATGCTATCTTGTTTAAATTTGTTAGTCTTTATATATTTAGTATAATATACATTCATTCTTTAAGTTGCACATGTTGTAAACGGGTTGTCTAGACTTTGTAACTCTAGATAAACCATATACATTATATTCATTTGTGATCCATTATTTATTTATCTTGTACTTCATATCATGTTGGGTTGGCTTTATTCATAATCTTCACATCATGTTTAAATTGTTATCATTGGAGGCTTTATTTGAAGAGCCACTACAGTCTTGACTAGTTATTCATATACAATGCCATTTTGGTTAATCTTGTTAATCTTTCCTTATTTAGTGTAATAAGTTACAACTTCTTGTAAATTATACATGCAAATCATCCATGCTATGTAAATCTGGACTAACTATTTGTACTATACTTGATTGAAATTTGTATTTCTGTATAACCTTCCATATTTGATTTATAGTATAATTAAAGTTTATTTTGGAAAAAGAAAAATCATACTTCACATTTTTTACTCATTTGCCTATGGTAAAATTGAATCTATCAGGTTAAAAGTTCATTAGCTGTCACTATGCAATTAAATTCTTAAAAAGTATTTTTGTTATAGCTACTAATTGTGATATTTCATGATATGATCCTTTTTATAAATTAAAACAATATAGCCTGGCAACTGTCTTCCAGTAAACAAATCCTTTCCACCTTCAATGCCAAACCACACAACTTCCTCAGATTTCTTGTCATGCTGTCTCCTAATGACATGAGGGTACGGATCGAACCGCACTGTATCAAAGCATATCATCTGCCCTTAGCGCTATCACAGGCATCTACTTCTCCCTTTATGGAAAAGTCACTCTCCTCAATCTTCTAGTGTTTCCCAAAATAGCATATTACCTCCCCATTGTTCTACCTACACATTCCTTTATATCCAAAACCAATGCCCTTTGCACCCATTTTCTCTGGGGCAGAAAGGTGGCGGCCATCAGCCTGTTTTTCTAAAAACCTTAGTGGATTGGGCCTGTAGTCCATCGACACTCTTCTCATCCAGAGATCTCACAACATTATCCTCATGCTCCTAAGTCACTTTCCTGCCAACTTTGTGAATATCATTATCACACATATTGACACTCCTTCTCCCACTGGCAGGCCCAGGTCATGAACCTCGCTCATTGCCAACATCCTACAAAAGGCTGGCTTTGTTATACCATCCATCAGCAGCAAGTTAAAGTACTAGTTTTTAATCAGACCACAGACTTCTCCATTGTCTCCCCTACATTTCTCAAACTTAGCAATGCTCAATTAATTCACAAATTCAAAAGGTGGTCTCTTGAGGCAAAATTCCTTAATTTCCTCCTCAAAATCAATCTTCACTCCCTTCCCACCAATCAATTTTTGGTCAACCATAGGGATTTCACTAAGATCTCTCCCCTATGCCAGCTCTGTAAAACCGACAATGAAACCCTCCAGCACTTCCTACTTAAATGTCCCTTTCTGCTTGGAGTGAGATGTGTCATCAACTCCTGTCTTTCTTCACACAGGAACACCATCTTCAACTTCCAAGAATCCATAGAAACAATCAGGCTATCAGTTTTCCTCATCTGTGCATTCTGGTTGCTCCGATGTGCCATTATTTTTGACCAGAGAGTACACCCAGTGAATTAAAACTATTGGACCTAATTTACTCTTTCAAAACTAGATACCAAACTAGCCCACCTCCACTCCTCACAAACACTTGGGCAATCCTCCAACTCCCATCCTCTCATCCTCGGTCATAGGACTCAACTATTTAAATGTTTGTGACCCATGTGGTGCTTGCTCAAGGAAGACATGCATCTCAGACTGGCCTGGGCTACACTCCTTTTCCACTTCTCATTCCCTTTTCACATGTATCCTTCCCCTCTTACCATGTTGCTCCTAAAATTTTAATTTACCATATAATCACTCCCTTGTAAATCTTTTTCTAATTGTATTTGTATTTGTTTTTTTTTTTTAATGAATAAACTTTCATCACTTAGAAAAAAAAAACAATATTAGCATTCTTAAGATGATCCATAATTTTTTTAATTAATGCCATTAATTTTGAGGGTAAACATATCACCATATTTTAAATCTTTACCAGATACTATACAAAAATATCCAGATAACTTTTCTATATTTGAGATATCAATGAGTTATTTTAATTTCATTAAATTATGTAAATATCTTTGTTGAAAATGAATAATGCGATAAGATGAATATATAATTAAAGGAACTTAACCGAATTATTGCATCATTACTAAAAAAAATATTCAATATATTTTCTCTTTCTGTTGAGAATTAGTAGATATCTTTATTTAGATCGATGTTGTTTTTAATGTCCCAAAGAATGATCGGAAATAATCACAATAAATAATCTTCAATCTTTTTAAGTCTTCTTATCAATTATTGAATATCTGAATAATACACTAATTGTCAAGAACTAGTCAGAGTTTTGCTTTTTAGTAAACTCAAGACAAAATTTAAATATGTCAACAACATTATTCTTCAGTAACATGATTTCTTTGAAAATTTAAATTGGTTATTTTAGTGCTTAGCAATATTTGAAATTCTGCATGATTAGCACTAATCTACAATCTATCGATAATCTGTGTCTATGATGATTCATATAATAGTGACGTCTTTTATAAGATGATATATATATATATATATGTTTCTTGTAGAGATTTTTTTGTTTTAAAAAATGCTTGTAATAGTCAATCCATGTTTGCAAAAACAATAAAAAAAACTGTTATATGTTTTTGTTCCTAACATCATGTGCATTAAATTGAGTTGTCTAAACTTTCTTACTTTGATGTAAAAACAGATAAAATACATACAAAAATCGTTGTGCAAAGCAATTTTTGACATGGTTAATCTTTCATTAATGCATTCAGAATTCTATAAGTAGAAATTTTCAAAGTAGACTTTTCAATAAATACATTCTAAATTATTTAGTCTCGTTTCATTTATTAAGCAAGCTGTCAAAAAACTTGTATTAAAACAGGCAAAACTCTCTATACCTATTGCCACTCAGTGCAAGCCAGAGTAATCAATAGATGCCAGAAGGCTTGTGCATAAGGCACTAGATGGGGATTTTATGCACAAGCCTTCTGGCAACCATTGATTACTCTGTTTTGCACTGAGTGGCAATACTATAGAGAGTTTTGCCTGGTTTAATAACAGTTAAGAGCAAGCATAAGAAATGGTGATCATGTGATGTTTATGGGCAAAAAACTTGTAGTTGTCTACCTGCAAGTAAATGAAAATTGCTTTGAGAAGCCTTAACAACTTCGTATCAATGCATGCTATTTTATATTTATGTTTAGAAAAATCTACATGAAGTAAAATTATTAAACTCCATGTTCTTACATTCAACAACAATTGAAACATTTATTTTTATTACAAAGAAGGTAGTTATGAAGAATTAAATAAGGAATAAGATTTCGGTAAACGTGAGAAAATAAAGAGTGATAATGATAATGTGTAGATTAGGCATTCTTCATTGTAATTTGTCTTAGCATGTTTTTATATTTTATTATTAGATGGTGATTCCAGCATTCTTATGCATAGCTAAATTTGTGCTTATTTATAAACCAGGTTTTCCATTTCCGAATGATTCAAAGTTTAAATATCTTTAGTTATTCCGTAATACGTTCTGGAGCTTGTCACTAATAAAACAAATTCTTACCTGATATTTTTCTTGGAGTAGGAATATCCCTTTTATTATTTATATGCTATTTTAATACATTATCGTACTGAACTTAATTCTGCGTTTATTATTGGTAATTTGCTTGATGTTTTACTAATGTGATTTTTATTTTTGGTGATTTGTTAAATTTATCAAATCAAAACAATATAGTCAGCGTTAGTGGTCGAATGGTCAGCACAGCTGCCTTACAAGAGTTGTCCCGGGTTTGCGGGTTCGCCCCCCCCCCGTTGCTTTGACACATGAAAAAAACAACAACAATATATTAAAAAAACAAACAATATAGTCAGTTGTTCAGTAATAAAAATATTATATTTGTAAGCTTTTTATATTTCATCTTTAATGTTTTTTATTTAACTTAGTTAGTACGCATAACCTTGTGTTTCAGAACTGTGGGAGATAAATACAGCTCATTGCTATTGAGAAAATAAGTAGAAAGTGTTTTTTTTAAATATTGAATACATCGCATTACCCCATTAAAGATTGGATATAAACTTTTAAATTACTGTGAAATAGAAAGAACAATGAACTAATAAATCTGTTGAAAACATCACTGAATATAATGACTGTTCTTAGCTTGCCAATTTTGTTCTCAAAAGTCTTATGCCATCCCTAGCAATTGACCAATTTTAAAATATTAGATATGCGCTTTTATAATTAATATATTTATACGATTTATTAATAAGTACAGTTTTAAAATTAAAGCTGATGTTAAAATAATTATCAGTAGTAATTAGTTAAGTAAATATAAACAGAAGAAATAATTAATGACTATTATTTGTTTAAATAAAGGAACATTTTATTATTTATCAGGCCCAGATATCGGATATTATTTACATCTGTTGAAAAGCAGCACATGAAATAAAATATTAGAAGGCAGAAGACAAAATTAAAATAATTAGTTGTACCTTATATAAATAATAATATAAAAAAACATATTTTTTTCGAATATTGACTTGATTAAACATAAACGAGTATACCGTATATACATATATTGGGATTCTTTTCTGAGTAAAAGAATTGACGCCTAGATTTTATTTTTATAGAGTGTGGAAAAATTAAGTAGTAAAGTGAGAATTTTTCAATCCAAATGGATTGGCTAAGTGTTTATTGATGTTTTACCCGCAGACAAATTGAAGTGTGAGTGCAGCATTTTTTGTTGTTGAGAGGATTCGCAAACACCTACAGATACTGCGTTTCTATCTAAAATTACTAATAAAAAGGAATAATTGCTTGAAAATCAAATTAAATTCACTTCTACAATTTTGTTACATTATTTACACTGGGGAAAAAAATAGTGATTGTAAACACAGTGTCTGTTCCTTTTTAAAAATATTATGGCTAATTTAATTCTTCACTCTAATGTATATCCTAAACATTTATATTAGGAAAAAAAATTATTAGCAAATGGCTAATTTACTAACAAAAATTTTTTTCTAAGCAATAAACCTGACAAATGAACTTTTAAACTGATTGATTTCATAGTTTGATTAAATTCTAACACAAAATTGATATTCGGCATATCCAGTAAATACATACATCTTTACTTCTTATCAATTATTGAACATCTGAATAATATACTAATTATCAAGATCTAGTCTGGATTTTGCTTTTTAATAAACTCAAGACAAAATTTAAGCATGTCAACAATTCATTCCTTAAAATAATTTTATTCTTTAGTAATATGATTTCTTTGAAAATCTAAATTGGTTATTTTATTGCTTAGCAATATTTGAAATACAGCATAAATAACATTAATATATGATCTATCGATAATCTGTGTGTATTATGCTGCACGTAATAGTGGCTTCTTTTATATTCTTATCTTAACTATAATTTAAAGACTGCATTGGTTTAAATGTTGATATATTATATGTTCCATGGTAGAGATTTTTTTGTTTTAAAAAGTGCTTATAACAGTCAGTCTAAAATACACATAAACATCGTTGTGCAAAGCAATTTTCGATATGGTTAATCTTTCATTAATGCATTCAGAATTCTATAAGTAGAAAATTTCAAAGTAGACCTCTCAGTAAATAATTTCTAAATTATTTACTCTCATTTCATTTTTTGAGCAGCCAGCCAAAAAATTTGTAGTTATCTATCTGCAAGTAAATGAAATTTGTTTTGAGAAACCTCATGAACTTTTTATCAAAACGGGCTATTTATGTTCGAAAAATCTACATGAAGTGAAATTATTAAATTCCACGTTTTTACATTCAACAAAATTTGAGACATTTATTCTTATTTATCAAGAAGAATTAAATAAGTGATAATATTATGGCAAATGTGAGAAAATGGAGGATGATAATTCTTCAATGTAATTTGTCTTAGTATCTTTCTACATTTTATTATTAGATAATGATTCCTGCACACTTATGCATGGTTAAATTTGTATTTCATTTATAAACTCAATGAGGGCCGCACATTTGACACATCCATTAAACAATAGTAATTTGCTATCTATATGTATACTGAACAATGATAAAGATACATGTAAGAGATTGTGGTCTTGTCCAACTAATGAATGCTAGTTCAGCAAGAAGTGTGCATCTTGGCAATCATAGATCTTTTTCACATCTTTAGTCATATGTTTGTGATTACATCCCCCCACAAGGTGTTAAATGCAGATAGAAAACAGTCTCTACCCTGCTTGAGATTGGTGTAGTGAAAATTACACTACAGAAATATTATTCATTATGGGATAATCTTTAGTCTAATGAATGACTAATAAAAATTATTAATAATCTTTAGTCTAATGAATGACTAATAAAAATTATTAATATACATTCAGGTCCTAAATTTCTGAATGATTCAAAGTTCAATTCACCCAATTATCTTTAGTTATTCTGCATTACATTCTAATAAAAAGAACTGAGATTTTTCTTGGAGTAGGAATATCACTTTTATTATTTATATGCTATTAGCACATATATATAAAGATAAATGGATTTGCTATTTTAATACATTATCGTACTAAACTTAATTCTGCGTTTATTATTTGTAATTTGCTTGATGTTTTACTAATGTGATTTCTATTTTTGGTGATTTGTTAAATTTATCAAATCAAAACAATATAGTCAGCGTTAGTGGTCGAATGGTCAGCACAGCTGCCTTACAAGCAGTTGTCCCGGGTTTGCGGGTTCGCTCCCCCCCCCCCGTTGCTTTGACACATGAAAAAAACAACAACAATATATTAAAAAAACAAACAAACAAACAATATAGTCAGTTGTTCAGTAATAAAAATATTATATTTGTAAGCTTTTTATATTTTATTATAGCTTGTTACTGCTGAGAAAATAAGTAGAAAGTGTTTTTTTTAATATTGAATACATCGCATTACCCCAACAAAGATTAAAGATATAAACTTTTAAATGACAATGAAATAAAAAGGACAATGAACAAATACATTTGTTGGGAAACAGCATTGAATAAAATGACTGTTCTTAGCTTGCCAATTTTGTCCTCAAAAATCTTATGACCTCCTTAGCAATTGACGAGTTTTAAAATACTAAATATGCACTTTTATGATTAATATATTTATACAACTTATAAGCAAAACATATATTTATACAACTTCTTAATAAGTACAGTTTGTTTTTAAAACTGATGTCAAAATAATTATCAGTAGCAATTAGTTAAGTAAATACAAACGGAAGAAATAATTAATGACTATTATTTGTTTAAATAATATATATATATATATCATTTATCAGGCTCAGATATCGGACTTTATATAAATCTATTGGAAAGCAGCACATAATGTAAAATATTAGAAGACCGAAGAGAAAATTAAAATAATTAGTTGTAACTTATGTAAACAATAAAAGAAACATATTTTTCGAGACTTAATTAAATACAAACGAGTGTACCACATATACATATATTGGTTTGTTTTCTGAGTAAAGGAATTGAAACCTAGAATAAAGCTGTTGTTTTTTTTCTTCTAGTTAGCGGAAAAATTAAGAAGGAAATGGAAAAATGTTTAATTCGAATGGATTGGCAAAGTGTTTATTGATGTTTTCACCAAAACATATATTCTCACCGACAAATTGAAATATATTTGCAAATTTTTTTTTTTTTTTTTTTTTGAGAAACATCGCAAACAAGCTACTGTCACTACGTTTCTGTCTAAAATTAGTAGTAAAAAGGAATAATGGCTTGAAAATCAAATTACATCCATTTTTACAATTTTGTTACATTATTTATATTGGAATAAAAAATTATACATTATAAACAAGCAATGATTATTATTTATCGTAATTATGTCCAGTCATTTAAAAAAATATTATGGATAATTTAATTCTTCTTTCTAATATATATTTTAGACATTTATGTTATAAAAAATTATTAGCAAATGTTAATTTATTAACTACGATTTTCTTGTAAGCAATAAACCTGACAAATGAACTTTTTAAACTACAGTTAAATATATATTGAATGATAATATAGCCTTGTGATGGGATATGATTTTAATGTTTGTGCTTGATTTCATAGTTTAATTAAATTTCAACACAATAAATGGAGATTATTTAAGTCATTTAGATTTTGTAGATGATATAGTTATTTTTGCAAATAATGCTTTAGAGTTGCAGGAAATGTTGCAGGAGTTATCAGAGGAAAGTAAGAAAGTAGGACTAAAGATAAATGTTAAAAAGTCTAAAGTAATGTTTAATGGATTTTCTCAAAATATGAAAATAAAGATTGATTATGATGAGTTAGAAGAAGTTAACAGTTACAAATACCTTGGTCAGATTATTAATACAGATGGAAACATAATGGATGAAATTAATCATAGAATTAAACTTGGTTGGAGTGCTTTTGGTAGAAATAACTTGATACTCAAAGGAAATATTCCTATGTGTTTGAAAAGGAAGGTTTTTAATAAATGGATCTGAGACTTGGACACTTAATAGAAGAGCAATACAGAGACTTCAGACCACTCAAAGAAGTATGGAGAGATGCATGTTGAGAGTATCAAGAAGAGATCGAAAACACAATTAATGGGTAAGAAAACAAACAGGTGTTACTGATCTCATTGAAAAAATTAAAAGACTGAAGTGGAGTTGGGCTGGACATATTGCTAGAATAGATGATAATAGATGGACAATTAAAATCTTAAACTGGATTCCAAGAGATTGTAAAAGATACAGAAAGAGACCACATGTCAGATGGATGGATAAAATAAGAAAGTGTGCAGGGGTGATGTGGAGAAGAGAAGCTAAAGATTTGAGAAGTTGGACTGAACTTGGAGAGACCTTCATCCTGCAGTGGATTGATAATGGTTGATGATGATGATGATATCCAG
Organism: Epiperipatus broadwayi; assembly: GCA_028023455.1. Classification (NCBI taxonomy): domain Eukaryota; kingdom Metazoa; phylum Onychophora; class Udeonychophora; order Euonychophora; family Peripatidae; genus Epiperipatus; species Epiperipatus broadwayi. The sequence goes on from JAQFVV010012407.1 coordinate 641,987, forward strand.
TAAGTAAATATCTGTACTTAGATCTCAAGAATTACAAGATAAATATATGAACTAGTCCTAATCTATAAAATAAAATGTTTGGATCATTATTTTGAATAGAGAATTAATTGGATTGACTTTTTGAAGTCCTTGCTTTACTTATCATCTTTCTAAATGAAAATTAACATCATAAACATTAATTTCATTGGTCTGCTATTTTGTTAACTATGTAGTAGTAACAAATCACAGCAGGTTGTGAGAAATCATTGTTACAACTATTGCCCAATTCATTTTTTTTTTGTATTTTAGCATTGTCTTTTATTTGAACCCCCTTCTCCATTTAACATTTTTGCATGCTTTTCTAATTACATATATAAAATATATAACTTTTTTGGAGTACAATGCATAGTACATTTGCTTGCTATTTCTATGACATGGCTTAATTTTACATCATATTTTGTGTGTAAATAATCCATAGGTAATCCATTCATTAGTAAATAGATATGTAATTGATGTTAATTTCAGAGTGAATGAAGGCTGATATATTGTAAAAACTCTTAACACGCAAAAATAAACTAATCTGCTGATCAATATCTTTTCCGTTTACTATTTCTTTAGTTAGAAATGTTGAGATTATTTAATACTTTTTTACTTAATATATATATAGGTACTGGTACATATGACTATCCATCCCCCTTGATGGCATTGTTCCTTCAACAAAACACATCGATATAACGTTACCGGGCCATTACATTTTTTTTAAATATTTTAACAAATAAACAATATATAGACCATTCTTTTAAATTACTTATTTTATTATTTTTGCAACTAATTAATTTTTTTTATTTCGTAATAAATGTTTTTTTATTTTACCTTTTTTAAAAATAACCAATATATATATATATATATATGAAATAATCCCAGAACATAACGTTAGCTGAAAATTTAAATATAAAATGTTAAGTGTTTATTTATAAGTAATTTAAGATCATTGCTAATTTAAATTTCATGCAATTTATTTGGATAAATTCCATATTTCAATATTTAACATCTGTGCAACATACAATCTTTTAAAAGACTTGTCGCTTGAGAATCTACTTTTATATCTATTCACAGGGGGCGCAGCTGAGAGCATTTGTGATTTGAAATAAGGTTGGGTAGACAAGAATGGATGGATGGTGGCTGTAGTGTATATAGCTACTGGAGCTAGTTAAACTGTAATGGAGTGGAATAGTAGTATATATGAATGCCTAGTTAAGGATATACAAATTTTTAAAGAAAAGGGGAAGAGAATAATGGTTATAGGGGATATGAATGGACATATTGAAGAAATTGATGATGTAGATAATAAGAATGGTCAGTTTTTGAAGGAATTTTGTCAAAGAGTAAATTTGAGCATTGGGAATTTATCAAATATGTATGAAGGACAATACACATGGTCTAGGAATAATGTATTTCACCCAATAGATTATGTATTGGTAGAGAAAGAGGGAATGAATAAAATATGGAAAATTAAGGTGTTTGATAATGAAGAGAAGTATGTAATAGTGATCATAATTTTATTGTAATAGAAATGGTTAGTAATGTGATGGAGGATAGAAATAAAGGTAGAAATAATAGTGAAAGATGTGGAAGAAGAGTGAATGATAAGAATAAGTTGGAAGAATATAAAATAAAAGTTGAAGAAACCATGGAGGAGTTGGATGGGGATGAGTATAAGGACTGATGTGGTGAAATAGAAAAAGTGGCAAATAGGGTTTTAGTTGAAAATATGCAGAAGAATAAAAGTAATAAAAAATGAGAGTTAGTAAAGTGTAAAAGAGAGAGGGAAAGCATGCAGAGAATATAAGTGTGCTATTAAGAACAAAGAAAGTGAAAATGATATTAATGTTAAATGGAGAAAGTACTTAGAAAAGAAGAAGTTGGCTAAAATGAATAATTATAGAGAGAGGATGAAGTTAAATAGTAAATTGTTGGAGGATATTAATAAAAGTGGAAGAGATGGGAGTAAAAAATTTTGGAATTACATTAAAAGGAGAAATGTAGGGGAAAGAGAGATAGTATTAATAGATGATGAGGGAATAGAGTGTAGCTCTAGAGAAGAGGTAGAGAGAATCTTAAATAGATATGTAAATGGATATAGAAAAGATGTTAGATGTGAAGGAAGTAGTGATAGAAAAAATGAAAGCAGTTAGTAATGGGAATATTAGGTTCACAAAAAATGAATTGAATGAGGCAGGGAAGAGATTGAAAAGTGGAAAGGTGAGAGGTTTAGATGGATGGGCAGCAGAGATGGTAATGAATTTAGGGTATAGAGCAAAAGCAAAGTTATTATCATGTTTTAATAAAATGGCACAGAAGACAGTTTTTCCGGTTAGTTGGAGTAATACAAGAATAAGATTACTATTTAAAGCGAAAGGTAAGGATCATAGAAAGTTAAATAATTATAGACCAATAGCGGTAACATCAGTTTTATGTAAAGTTTTCTCATATATGGTAGCTGGAAGAGTTATAAAATGGATGGAAGAGAATAATGTAGTGGTGGAAATGCAAGGAGGTTTTAGGACAGATAGGCGTATAGAAGATAGTTTGTAGTTACACAACTTATGGAGATGAGTAGGAATTCAGGTAGATCATTATATATGAGTTTTATAGATGTAGAGAAAGCATATGATAGAGTAAATAGAAATAGATTATGGGTAAGGTTAGCCAATTTGGGAATGGATGAAGCTTTAGTAAATATTATTAAGAAATTATATGAAAATAATTATTATACTTACCAGTTAGGGGATATAGAATCAGTTAAAGTTAAAAATGGGGTGGGATTAAGGCAAGGATTCCCTATGTCACCTATTTTGTTTTTGTTGTTTTTGAGTGAAATGGAGAAAGCAATAGAAAGACTAGGAAGATGGGTGGAGATACCATTAATAGGTGGCAAGGGAATATATATTTTGTCAGGTCTTTTTTTTGAAGATGATATCTTTTTGTGTGCAGAAAGAAGAGAATACATGGAAATTATATTGAGGATATGTGCAAGAGTGGGTAAAGAGATGGGGATTAAATTTAATGAAGAAAAATCAAATATAATGATGGTTAATACTGGGAAAGAGAAGATGTAGAATTTTTATTGGGGGATATAAAGTTAAGTGTGGTGGATAGATATAGGTATTTGGGAAATCATCTTATGTAATCATGAAAATTGCTTGGATGAATGGGAGAAAAAATTGATAAATGAAGCAAAGAAAAGAAAGGGTTTGGTAAAGAAACTAACAGTATTTTCATATAATAAATATGATGTAGCTAGAATAGTATGGAAGGGAGTTGCAGTAGCAGGGTTAACATATGGTAATAATGCATTATGTGTTAGTAAAAGGGTTTTAGATTATTTAGAGAAAGTACAAAGGGAAGTAGGAAGACATGCATTAGATGCAGAGATGTGGACAGCAAAGGAGGCAATTCAAGGAGAAATGGGATGGTCAAGTTTTTATATGAGAGATGCAAAAAGTAAAATAAAAATGTTTGGTAGGTTGCAGTTTATGGATAGTAAAAGAATAGCAAAAATAGTGTCAATTGGGTTATGAGAAAAGGGCAGGTAACAAGATGGGTGAGAAAGGTAATGCGGTATGCAAAAAATTTGGATAAAGAATTTATATCAGTATACTTGTATAAAAGGTGGGATGATTGTGTTAGGAGGATTGTTGAGTGTTATAGTGGTAAGGAATGGGATAAAAAAATAAAAACATTAATAAAAAATAGGGAATTGGTGAGAGGGAGAACTAGTATGGAGGGTAAGAAGAGTTTAAATATATATAGAAGTAAACGGAATATTGGATGCGAGTTAATTTATGATAATAGTAAGGAAAGTAGTTTATTATTTAAGGCTCGAACGGGATCTTTAGCAACAAGAGAATATACATGTAAATGGAAAACCATGGATAATTTAGTGTGCAGATTGTGTAAGGAAGGTATAGAAAATATTAGGCACCTGTTGATTGAATGTAAATGCTTGAAAGCAGAAAGGGTACAGATAATGAAGTTATAGGAGGATAGACATGAACAAAGTGACTATACAGAAAGTGAGTTAATAGTTTTTATGTTGGGTTTGCGAAGAGATAAGGGGGATTTAGATATAAAGGCCATAGAGTTGACAAAGTTTATGTTGTGGAAATGGGATGGGGCAGAATATGGGAAGACTTAAGAGTGGGGAATGGAGAATAAAATGGCTAACAGGTTTATCCAGGCATAATTGCTGAGATATTCTTGACTTCGTTTAAGGAGAAGCCAAATACATCACATCACATCACATTACTGGGAAATCAAGTTTGAAGATAAAAATATAAACTTCTAAAATTATGCAAAACTTTTAATAAAAAAAATAGATATATAAAGAGTAAGGTCAAAATTAATTATTATTAATATTTATTTATTTTTGTATATGTTTCAAAAAAGTGAATGAGTTGAATCTCTCTCTGCAAGAGCAATGTACAAATATATTATGCTTAAATACATGATTGAAAGCTTTCCAAAGTAAACTATCTGCATGGTCACATAGTTTTAAATATTGTAATATAGAAATGTTCCCATCTCTTCATCAATTTTTTGAAGAAAATAATATTTTGATATCTGAAGATAATAGAAATATCATAATTAATCACGTTGAAAATTGTTTAATTTTTTTCAAACAGTCTTTTCCCAATTTAGATGAAAACAAAGAACATGATTGGATAAGAAACAAAGAACATGATTGGATAAGAATGTCATTTATTCCTTCACTAGAATTTCAACATCTACCAATGGTCATCTAAGGAACAATTAATAGAAATAAGAGCAGATATGACACTATAATCCTGGTATATCAGATTTTTGGATTCACAGACAAGAAGAATACCTTTCTATTTCTAAGACAGTGATAAATATTCTGATTCCTTCTGCTTCGACTTATTTATGCGACACTGTTTTTTCATTACTTTTGCTAATTAAGAATAAACATAGGTCATCTGTATCAGAAGAAACATTAGAAAAAAACTTTAAGAGTTGCAATTGTAAATATTCGGTCAGATATTGACAGTCTCTGTAATAATATCCAATCACATCCATCTCGCTAAACATTATTATTATTAAAAATGAATAGAAGTTATTATTGAATGTTGTAATAGCAAGTTTTGTTTCACGTTTTTTCTTCATATAGTAAAATGTAGCTACTTTGTTATAAATGTACTAATCATGTATTATGATCTTGCTCAAATGTAACATTTTTTATTACCTACATATTTATAACACACACACACTATACATATATTGCGTTTTAAATACATTGTTAGTCCATTGGGAATGAAAATATATTGTTTTTCAGGGGGCCCTCATATTAACAAGTTTGAAAAGTACTGATCTATACAAAAATATGCAAAAATAATTAATTCTGGCCGAAATCGTGTACATGGTTGTGTTTGAAGTAAATATAACGATTTAAATAATTAATCTGTGTGAGATTCACCTTGTCAAAGATTTATCTAGGACGAAATTTAAAAAACAAACAAACAATAATCACCTAAACTAATCGACTGTCAGTAGGTAAGAGTTTAAAGTTTGATTTTCTTCATTTTTCTGCAAAAAAGCAATAATTAATTACATACATTTACTAATAATAAGTGGTTGGATAGATTTGTGGACTACTGAATAAAGTTTTATGATTGCAACGCAACAAAGTAAACATTTACTTTCAACTATGAGACATATTAGTTTTTTAATTAAAATAGCACATTCTTTGTATGCGTGCGTGGCAGCTTGTGTGTGAGAGATATGTTGTTAAGTTTATAAATAGGTTTAAAAGAGTGTAAAATCAGTTATAAATTGTAAATACACACAATACATGAATTAAAATTAAAATTTTTTTATTAAATAAAAAACAATAATAGTTTAATGTAAGTATAACCCCCCCCCCTTATATCATAGCATTGGCCAGGAGGCGAACCTGCCACAAACGTCTGCAACCAAGCAAGGCAACTGCGCGTACTTCTCGGCTAATAACGCTTGACTATAAGCACATTTTTAAATAAATAAAACAATAATAGATTTCAAAACTTAAAACAACTATTTAAAATATTATACTATTTAGAAGTGAAGTCCTACTATTGATGTAAATAAATTCCTCAATAGGGTTTTGACTTCTTACAATAACAAGATGAATAATTTGCAATTCCAACCTGTATCAACAAAAATGTTGAATAAATTTGTAGCTATTCAGTCAAGATTTGACAATTTCCTTGACACTGCAGGAAAATCTAATGGTTTTTCTTTTTTTAAGTGAATATTTATAAATATTCTGGGTTATCAGGAATCTAAGACAAATCTATGCGCTGCTCAAAGAAAGCGCTTAGGTCGAAGCTTAAGGATTTCAGTAAAAGCAACTTTTAGTGATTGCTTCATTAGTCAGTAGAAAATAGTAGAAAAACTCCAATAGTGCTTCTAAAACCATCTCCTGCTTGCTTATGTGATGATGGTACACATTCTGTCTACCGTTCAAATCTATCGTGAAAATAAGTGTAAAAGTGTCCAAATTCAGATATTTAAGTCTATAAATTAGGTATAGGATTAATTAAATCCTTTGTCAAGACCGGTAATAATGACTCAGTTCAGGATGAGTAACATAAATGTCTCTCTTTTATGATATAAAGTCTCTTGTGATAAAACCAAATTTCTTTAGTAGCCATATTGATATAAATACAGCTGACTTATGTTGGCCTCAATATCATAATGAATAATATAATACTCTTCATAAATTTGCTGTTTACTTAAGGAGTACAATGCTATCAAGCGGAGGGTCCACAATATCGAACACAAACTCCGGATCAGAGACAGCAAATAAAACAGTAATCTTCAGCAAAGATATCTATCTTTCGCAAATGATGTTGTCAGGAATCAATGCCGGCATCTACGGTGAAAAAGGCAATCGGTAAGCACAACAAGCGCCACAAAACCCGCACACAACATAAAACAACAGAAAATACACATTTCACAAGCTTTAAGAGAGCTCAAAAAATTCACAGCTTTCTGTTGAGCTAAGAAAATAGCTATGACGTCATAATATATATATCTTTATTATTTAATAAAACAATTACAATTTTATTTATTCTATATTTTTATAGTCTTAAATAAAGCATTACTTTTACAATTTTTTAATATATTATTACTAATTAAGTATAATTAAAAAATATATTTGTTTGAGTTTGACAGAAAAAAATGTTATTTCTACGTCAAGATATTATATCAACTAATAGTTTTAATTAAAAATAGACAGTGGTTCAAATTTCTTTAAAAAGATTTCTCTTAGATTATACATATATATTCAACAGCTTTTTGTTTTTTGTTTTATGCGGTAAATAGTTTTAGTCTTTGGTCACTTCATAGACTATTTGTAATTGAGTTTCATATCATTAATGTTAATAATTCGTAGGTTTTACAATGGAATGACGATTCTAATAATAGAGCAAAAAAAGAAATCCTAAAAGAAATATACATAATAAATAATGCATTACATGTAAGTTATACGATAAACATCTAAATACATTTATATATTTGTCATACCTTGATTCTTAATTCTGATTATTTGATAACTGGTAAATTTATTGGTGCTCATTTTATTTCTGTGTGATTATTATCTATTTTTTGGAGGATTAAATCGATTTTGATTAATTGATAAATACATACAGATAATGTAATATATTCTTTATACGTGATGCATTCTCTCTAAAAAAACACATGATAGGTAGCTAGAATTATATGGAAAGGAGTTGCAGTAGCAGGGTTAATATATGATAATGATGCATTATATGTTAGTAAAAAGATATTAGATTACTTAGAAAAAGCTCAAAGGTAAGTAGGAAGACATGCATTGGATGCAGAAATATTGACAGCAAGGGAGGCAATTCAAGGAGAAATGGGATGTCAAGTTTTCATATGAGAGATGCAAAAAGTAAAATGAAAATGTTTGGTAGATTGCAGTTTATGGATAATAAAAGAATAGTTAAAATAGTATTTAATTGGGTTATGAGTAAAGGGCAGGTAATAAGATGGGTGAGAAAGGTAATGAGGTATGCAAAAGATTTGGATAAAGAATTTATATCAGTATATTTGTACAAAAGATGGGATGATTGTGTTAAGAGGATTATTGAGTGTTATAGTATTAAGGAATGTGATAAAAGAATAAATTTATTAATAAAGACTAGGGAGTTAGAGAGATGGAGAAATAGTATGGAGAGTAAAAAGAGTTTAAATATATATAGAAATAAACAGAATATTAGGTGTGAGTTAATATATGATAATAGTAAGGAAAGTAGTTTATTGTTTAAGGCTTGAACAGGATCTTTAGCTACAAAAGAATATACATGTAAATGGAAAAATATGGGTGATTTATTTTGTAAATTATGTAAAGAAGGAATAGAAAATATTAGGCATTTGTTAATTGAATGTAAATGTTTGAAAACAGGAAGGGTATATATATAATGAAGTTGTGGAAAAATAAATATGAAAAGAGTGATTATACAGAAAGTAAATTATTGGTTTTTATGCTGGGTTTGGGAAAAGATAAGGGGGATTTAGATATAAAGGTTATAGAGTTAACAAAGATTATGTTGTGGAAATAAGATAGAGCAGATTATGGGTAAATTTAGAGTGGAGAATGTAAAATAAAGTGGCTAACAGGTTTATCTGGGCATAATTGCTGAGATATTCTTGATTTCGTTTAAGGAGAAGTCATAATACATCACATCACATCAAACAGAAAGGGTACATATAATGAAGTTATGGAAGAATAAATATGAAAAAAGTGATTATACAGAAAGTGAATTATTGGTTTTTATGGGTTGGAAAATAAAAAGGGGATTTAGATATAAAGGTTATAGAGTTGACAAAGATTATGTTGTAGAAATGGGATGAAGCAGAATATGGAAAAATTAGAGTGGGGAATGGAAAATAAAGTGGCTAACAGGTTTATCTGGGTATAATTGCTGAGATATTCTTTACTTTGTTTAAGGAGAAGCCACAATACATCACATCACATCACATTTAGAATATTTTACATTTGAATTTTCAGCTAGCCATATGCACTAGGATTATTTCTCATGTATTTACATGGGGAGATTGCAAAAATTAAAATGACTAATATTTGGTATATTAATAATTTTTATTAGTCATTCATTAAACCAGAGATCCAAAATAATGAATAATATTTATGTAGTATAATTTTCACTGCACCACTCTCACATAAGATAGGGACTGGTTTCTACCCATGTTTAACACTTTGTAGAGGGAATAATCATAAACGTGTGACCAAAGACATTTCTGAAAAAGATCTATAACCACCATGATGTCATTTCATGTTGACCCAGCACTCATCAGTTGGCCCAGACCACAATATCTCACACGTATCTTTAGCATTGTTCAGTATACATAGAGATAGCAAATTACTACAGTTTATTTGATAAGCAATAATTTTCTATTTCTATATACACTGAAAGATATGAATGAGAGATTGTAGTCTGGGTCAACTGATAAGTACTGGTTCAGCATGAAGTGTGCATTTTGGGTATTATACATCTTTTTCACATGCTTTTGTTCATATGATTGCATCTCTACACAAAATATTAACAGTTAATGAATAGAAACCAGTCCCTACCTTATATGACAGTGGTGTATTGATAATTACACTATAGAAATATTATTCATTATTCAATAATCTCTGGTATAATAAATGACTAATAAAAATTATTAATATACTTTTATTAAATATTTGAAAACCAAGCATTCTTCACAAACTTGGAGCTTAATTATAAGTATAAGGGATATATGTGGTCATGTGGATTAGTTGTATGAGATAGTGTGGATAGATGGAGGTGTTTAGAAATCTGAGTTCAAATCCCTATACCTTTATTAAGTAATTGGTCTCAAAGTTATGAGAACAGCACATTTGACACTTATCGAATAAATTGTAATAATTTGCTATCTCTAAATATACTGAATAGTGATAAAGATATGTGTGAGAAATTGTGATCTGAGCTGACTGATGAGTGCTGGTTTACTCTAAAATGTGCATCTTAGGGATCATATATCTTCTTCACATGTCTTTGGGCATATATTTATGATGAACATCCATCCACAAGGTGTTAAAAATAGATAGAAACCCAGTCCCTACCTTGCATGAAAGTAGTGTAGAGAAAATTACACTACAGAAATATTATTCATTAATGACTAATATTTAGACTTTCTTTTATACGGATATGACTAATATTTAGACTTTCTTTGTATATGTATATTAAATATGTTTGTTTGTGGGCAATTATTATCTATGATTCAGAGGTTTGATGATCTAATTTATATACTAGTATAACCATCCAATATTTATATTTATTTAGAGTAAATATAATTTATTTGTTTTCAAAGTCGAAAATATATCAGCCAATCAATCTTATACAAATATTTTACCCACACATTGAACATTTTCATTTTTTTAAAGACTAGCCACATAACTGTATTACAAAAATATTCTTGTTATATGTTAAATTCTCTGCCAGAAGACATGCTGGCGTTATTAAGCATTATATCCTAACCAAATAATAAAAACTTGATTATTGTTGATAAATTTGTATTTTTGCTACCAGAGCTGGTATAAAGATCAAAGTATATACATCTATGCTGAATATATATATATATATATATATGCTGAATATATATATATATATATATATATATATATATATATATGATCACTAAATTGAGCTTACCAATAGCTCTAATCAAGCTTTATTTTATAAGTGCCAAAAGAAAAATAATTCAAAATCTCTATCGGAAAGTCCCTATCTCCAGACCAATTAGTTTTGAGCTTATAGTTCACCCCATTGAAGTGCTGGTTCTAGTTTTTAGAGTCCCAGAACTCCACTGAGGTAAGCCATAAGCTTGAAAACAATTGGTCTAGAAGTGGGGATACACGATAGACATTTTGAATTCTATCTCTTTCGGTACTTATGTAAACAAAGCTTGATTAGAGCTATTGGTAAAGCTCCATCTAGTGATTATATATATATATTAGTAAACTAAATAATCTGAATAATTTGTGTAGAGCTAAGTCTTTGTTCATTAAATAAGTGAATATTTACCATGGGATCTTCCACTTGTCTGAACGTTGGTTCAGAGTTGTAAAAACTGTTAAATGTAAAAATAATATGTATATTCAAATGTTAAAATCATTTTGTAAAATATTATTAAGTAATGTAATAGCAACTGGTAAATTATATTAAAGCTTTTAATTGCAAGTTCAATCAATTAATTAATGAAAGTGTTTATGAAATCCTTGTAATTAAAGTAAATTCCAATCGTAAAGGTGTCAAAAATAAAATATTAAAGATGTTAAAACCAAGATTATCAAAGACTGTGAAAAACAAGGTTGAATGTATTAAATATATGATTAGGTGTTCAAAACAAGAACTAAAACTTATATAGGGTCAGTTTTTCTTGAAGGCAAGAGTCTAATCAAGCTGCAAAGAACATCAGTATGATAAAGGAGTAAAGAAAAGGAATGACTGTGGCCAACTGCCAAATCTAACTGGACCTCTTGTAAATTTGATGTTATTTTTTAACAAATCTCTAATTAAAAGGAAGAAACAACATTCAATTCAAATTTTAATACAGAATTTTATTAAAGGACACTATGGATACATGCAAATGGAATTGATTATTACTTGCCATCATGAAGAAATCAAACTATGACTATAAACTATGCTTTGTCAGTTAAAAAACCTGTTTATATTTTATTCTAATGTATTTAATAAAGTTTATTTTAGTATAATTAATTCTAACTAACTTTTTGTTATTACATAATTCATTTAATGAAAGGTTTTTTGTTGTTTTTATTTTTGTTTTCAAAAAAGGCAGCATTGATGGTTAAACTGTTATAAATATTCTAGCTGCATTTTAAGATCAAAATTCACTTTATTTGTATGAAGGTTTGTGATGATGGTATATTATTAGATGTGATATGTTAGACTATTTCCATCATCTATGAGTGAATGTATAATGTATAAAAAAATTTAAACTTTATTTAAACTTTCCAAATACAAACAACTTGTTAGTAATAACACACAAATAGACAATACAGGTTAGTAATTACACAATGTTTCAAGTAGTATTATTCTCCACTTTTCTTCAGGTGTTGGTGGCCTATATGCACAGTGACAATATTCACTTAGAAATTGAACTCGCACCTTTAGATTCTTGAAATTCGATATTCAAGAATCTAAAGGTGCCAGTTAAACTTCTAAGTGAAATATTGTTACTGTGCATATAGGCCAGCAACACCTGAAGAAGAATGGAGAATAATACTACTCAAAACATTGTGTAATTACTAACCTGTGTTGTCTATTTATGTGTTATTACTAACAAGTTGTTTGTATTTGGAAAGTTTGAATAAAGTTAAAAATTTTCTATACATTCAACATTCACTTATAGATGATAAAAATAGTCCAACATATTACATCGCAAATTCACTTTTTTTTTTTTTTTTTAATATACATGTTAACCAAATGTTTTCTTTTGAAAAAAAAAATAGAAATTGTCAGTTGGAAAATAATCAAAGATGTAATGTTCCCCTTTAATATAAAGTGTCCATGCTAGTAAAATATTTGAAATAAAGCATCCATGTGTTTAAATGATGAGATTAATAATTATTAATAATTTTTAATTAAAGATTTATTTGTATCAATTAAGTTCATTTTTATGTAATTTAGCTCTCCTTTTGATTGCTGTAAATTAGATTTTGTGTAAACAGAGCTTATAATATATGCAGTTGATTGTTAATTGTGAAATAATTACAATATTTCTGTATCTATATGAGAGGATTCATTCAATATTTTGTTCTATTGAATTAGGGATCGGTCTCAAAGGGGCCATTTCTGTAGTTAAGTTGTATTTTTATTAAATTGGGATTAGATTTGAAGTGGTCACTTCCTAGAGTTATCATTGTAAGAAAGATATAGTGATTATAATTATTCCAAATTATACAGAAATGCATGTGTCTATGCCAGGAAACATATGAGTTAAATAAATGTCTTATATTTGTAAAGTTCAGCCATAAGTAGAATTTTGTCAAGTGTAATTAAAGGCCAAGGGTTTGCTCTATAGAAATGTACTCATTCATAAAACTATACTAGCATAATAAAGAGTAATTGAAGATTAATGTTTAAAATTAATCAAAGAAACCTTGGACATTTTATAAATAATTATTGTTTTCCTCCATGTGTGTGAACTAAAACAATAATATATGAGTAAAGAAATAGTTTACTTAGGGTTAAAGAAAGATATATCTTGACTGACAATTATATTTTTATTGTTATTTATTTAAATAATGTGTTAACTTCTTTGAATATTGTCCAGATTGCATATTTTTTCCATGTCTATTTTATTAAGCATAACTTATATTCTTCATGATCTAGCTAGGTACTGCAAATGATGATATCTTATTAACATTTATGTAACATTTGTAGTACAAACTTATTAAATTAAGTCACGTGATATATGACTTGATTGCCTTGCATTTATTAAAGAAAATATTGTTCAAATATACGTACCAGTCTATTTTATGATATTTAATGACAGATGTTGCTCTATAAATTGAAATAAATTCAAATAATGTAAACATATGAAAGTTAACTATTACAATATTCCTAAATATAAACTTCCCATAGTTAATATTATATAATACATCGAGATTAATACTCTAACATTGGTCTATTAAATAAATAAAATACTCTCAATCTAAGTCAGGAGATAAAAGTTTTATCTTGTGCTAAAAATTGAGAGTATTTCATTTACTTAATAGACCAGTGTTAGAATATTAATCTCTATAAGGAGGTAACTGAAGCTTTCATTATATTATGTAATGTAAATAAACTCTTCAAACGGCAGTTGATATCACTATATTATGCACAATAACATAAAAATGTGAATATTGTATACACAAGAATAGCATTCTTTCTTTCCATATATATAAAAAAATAATTTAGTGGGTATCAATTATTACGTGAAAGCTGTATATGTGAGATTTCAATGGGGAAGTGTCTTAAAGCTATTACTAACGTAAATACAGCTCTGTTAAATAAACGAGCACTGTAAATAAAACTTGATTGTGCTTTCAAGTCTTTCTAAAAATTCTTCAGACAATATCGTTGGCAATCTAAAGTATAATTTATTATATAGGTTATATCTATTTAAATGTTTTTGAATTAACTATCTTAATCAGAAAGTATTCCTCATGAGAACTAACAATTCCGTATATATTTATATAAAATTTTTTGTCTCACAAGAAATTCTAGAGACCAATTGATAGCGGTTGATCATAAATAGAAATTTGGCTGCTGTTTTTCACATTCCTAACATGAAATATATCTATTTAAGTATTAGACTTAAGGCTGGATAGTTTATAATAGACGTAAGTAGATGAAAATCTATGTTACTGGTTCAAATCATTTGCAGCTCCTTGGATTATATTAAGTAGTTAATACGTAGGGGATTTGAACTCAGATTTTCACATGACCCTCAACTATCCATGCTATTTCATACTGCTGACACACATGTTGAAAAGATAAATAATCACCAATATATGTATTTCGTGCTAAACCAGCAATCGTCAGTTGGTCCAGATTATCATATCCACACATATATACAATCAATGCTCAACTTATATTAAGGTAGCCAATCTCATACTTTAATGGGCAGGCTTCAATCCACTCAACCCCACAACTCTTGAGCCTTCCATTGCATTGAAAATCTGATGATGAAACGCTTAAAGCTCACATTGGTGCCAACCTTCTCATCGTACCTATGTTGACCATAAGTCACTCTGACCCCTTATGTACAGGACATAATTCATTTATATATGAGAGATAGTTAATTAATTTTTTTTGACTTTTCTGAATTTATATTATATAAATAATCGATTTATAATTTCTTGAATAGGCATTTGGAAATGTAGCAGTTATTTTTATTTAGTAATACTGTATATATGTTGTTTATTTTAATACATATGTACGTGATTTTAAATATACTTCTATATAGCATTCTATAATCTTTTGTTTAGCTGATATTTGATAGCTTTGTAGTTAGATGCAATTATTAAAATGATTATTTTTTTGTTTTCTCCTCACCTTTTTCTTATTTATATAATATTTCTTAGAACTTAGAATTACAGCAAATTAACTTTTTTTTACATTTTGTTTATACGTTTATTATTCTATTATTCATATTTAAAAAAAAAAAAGAATAAAAAGTTTTGACATTTATTTCTACATATTTGTTAAAAATAGAATTTAATCATTGACTATAAAATTTAGCACAAGATATGTTCTTTTTTTTTTGTTTAAAAAAATGGTTGACCCATATTATCTTTTTTTTTTTTTTTATATCTACAATGTATGATAAATATCTTAATTGTGTTATATATATATATCATTCCGTAAATCATAATTTAGACATTTTAATGAGCCTTTTATAAGGATATTATTAGATTGCTTCAAGTCGAAGTCGACTCCTAGTAATTATATAACAGCATTTTATTTATTCATATAATTTCAATCTATATACTTGATTTCTATGTACTGAAGACTTTTGTCATTTAAGCTAATATTTGAAAACTTTATTAATATTGCAGCTAATTTAATTGTATATATACATGTATGTGTCAAGTTATAAGAAGCAGATTTGATGACTCCTGTTTTCTCATAGGGAGCAATCTAATTAACTAATGTAAAATAATAGACAATCAATGGAAGTTTAAATATTCCTTTTCTTTTGACAAATAAAAATTATTGGGAAAATGCGGGAAAACAATGTGAAGGATGTTTTTTTTGGTGTAGCTAAGATGTTTAAAATTTTTTCAGTCTACAATTGTAATCATGAAATGTGTTTTTTTAGAACGCTAAACATATGTGCTTACATGTAACACATTCACTAATTATCGGTCAATCTTTTGTAGAATGAAAAAATCTTTTTTAAGTGCCATTGTTTTCCCAATCTAATCATTTTCCTTTTTGTAATTTAACTCTAATTTCTACTATCTATCCTTATGGCTTATATAATAATATGGAATCTATACTTAATACACTTAATAGAAGAGCAATACAGAGACTTCAAACCACCCAAAGGAGTATGGAGAGATGTATGTTGGGAGTAACAAAAAGAGATCGAAAACGCAATGTATGGGAAAGACAACAAACAGGTGTTACTGACCTTATTGAAAAAATTAAAAGATTGAAATGGAGTTGGGCTGGACATATTGTTAGAAGAGATGATAATAGATGGACAATTGAAATTTTAAACTGGATTCCAAGAGATTGTAAAAGACCCAGAAAGAGACCCCATGTGAGATGGATGGATGAAATAAGAAAATGTGCAGGGGTGTTGTGGAGAAGAGAAGCTAAAGATCGGAATAGATGGATTAAACTTGGAGAGACCTTCATCCTGCAGTGGATTGATAATGGTTGATGATGATGATGATTACTACATATAATAATTGGTAATGTGTAGTTACTAAATTTGTTACATGGGAATAACTTTTTTTTGTTTACTATTTATAATATATAAAGAGAGCACGTTTCAGAGAGTGTTGGGATTATTTTTCACATTTAATCAGAATCGCATTTTCAATGTAAATATTCGATTACACCATATTCGTGAACATATTTGATAACACCATATCCGTGTTTCGATAGGGATCCAAGTTTACTTTCAAGGATACTTGAAGGAGCTTTCGGTTGTGAAACAAAGATATATGTAGTGTCTAATGAAGTGATCAGCAATTTTTTTTAGCACTGATATGTGTGACTATTTCAAATTTATTTATTCATATATTTTCTGACAAATTAATATTTTTCATTACCAATAAATATATGCACAAACGATCAGAATACTGTAATAATGAACTTATTTAAAATACTTAATCATAGTGGTATTAATTTACTATTGGATTCCATAATCTTTTTTTCTATTGATTAATACATTATACAGGCTTAAACCTGCATTTATATATGTAATATATGCGGGATTCGAACTCAGACTTTCACACGGCCCAGAAGGCATTGAGAGTAGTGGGTTGTGTGAAAGTCTATTAATTATTGTAACAAATAATTAATAAATATCATCATAAAGTAATGAATTTTTTATCGCACTGAAGTGCTGGTAAGTTAATCTTTAATAATTTTAAAATTATGATCACATTTAAAAATTATTCTTAGCCTGTTGTATGATAGTTTCACTTTAATAATTGTCATAAAAATTAGCTCATATCGAAAAGTCAAAAAATATAAATAATTTTAGGTAATATATTTTCTGTTACGTAGCAGATTTTTGGACTTAAAAAGATCTTCTAATAATGTTTATCTATCTTACCCTTAAAAAAATATTTGACTATGTTTGTGGTTGATGTGCCATCCAAATATTTTGAATTGTAATAATTGGTTTTAAAATATATTATATGATATTAGACATTTTAAATCTCAGTGAATGATCCCTCAATGACTCCTAGTAAAGGACACTGTGATCAAGGAATAAAAATTCTTGAGTATAGTCACCAGTAGTAACTTAATGAACATCATATGATCACCATTTCTTATGCTTGCTTATAACTGTTATTGCTCTGTCTTCTTACAGTTATGGACCAGCAATCATTAACAAAAATATTGCAGCATATCATATTCAAGATCGATTATAGAGCTAATGATTTCAATAATGCATCACTGTAAAATATAAATGGATATTTCAGTGAACACATCCTGGGCAGTTTAGCCAGGAGCAAAATGGCATATTTAAAAACTAAAAGTTACTAAACTAAATTCTGGTTTGAGTAAAATAAAAATCTCAATTTAGTTAATTCAATCTGCCATTTCTAAGCTCATATATCATATGACCTCTTGAGTAACTAACCATGCAATTATTATTAATGAATAAAAAAAATTCTCAAAATAAAATAGTATTGAATATCATTGTTTCAATTGTAATGGTTCGCTAGAAATATTATTATAAAAAATTTAAATTATGATGAAATTAATAGATGTTAATTTCCTTACTTCAGTAAATTATTTCTGTTACCTAGTCAAAAAAATACAATATTCTATTGTGAAAATTAATTAGTGTATCACAAAGTAGACATTATGAAATGAGTCAGTGACAGGCATAAATCGTATTAATCTTAACTATGAATTGTTTAACATTTTTATATGATTAGAAAATGAAATATAAACTTGTCATAAATTTGAAAAACAAGGAAATAACTTTGTAAAAAAGTTGTCTGCGAATAAAAAATATACAAATAATATTATTAATATATTTATCATTAGTTTATTTTATTAGCATATTTAGTTTGCTATTAATTTTAAAATATAAAAATTTGGGAAACAGAAAAAATAATAGAGTTGTTAGGAAAGTTGATAATGATAATCTGGACCAACTGATGAGTGCTGGTTTAGCACAAAATAGTATATTGATGATTATTTATCTTTTCAATAAGTGTGTGATCAGGTGGGTCAGCAATATAAGATGGCACTGAGAGTTGTGGGTCATGTGAAAGTCTGAGTTCGAATCCCACATATATTACATATATAAATGCATGTGTTAAGCTTGTACAATGTATGAAAGTTGATAATGGAAATTTCTATTGTATACCTTTAAAACAATAGATATCAATTTTTTATTTATTTTACAATAAAATGTCTAACTATAAATTATATGATATGTATTCACAGTAAATCATAAGAATAAATCATAAGCTCATTGAAATATTATCATTTAACATTATATATATATTACATTTTTTTGGAGTTTAATTTCTTGATTTTGTAAATACTTAATATTTACAATCCATATTACAAACTATGTCAAGTAGATATATAATATTCAAGACCAATTCATATTCACAATAGTCTTGCTAATAATAAATAATCAAATGGTTAGTTGTCAGGAAGGTCATGTGATATTCATAGTGTAACAGGTTGAGCTTCAATCCACTTCTGAACTACGTTGCTCAGAGCATGATGATAATGATTTCTGTTGGCTTTGTTGAAAATTTGGGCACATTTTCTTCGTAATATACAAGAAT
The DNA here is from genome assembly GCA_028023455.1 of Epiperipatus broadwayi. NCBI lineage: Eukaryota > Metazoa > Onychophora > Udeonychophora > Euonychophora > Peripatidae > Epiperipatus > Epiperipatus broadwayi. The sequence continues at coordinate 661,101 of JAQFVV010012407.1, forward strand.
GATTAATCTCTTAGGTTCATGTTATAGTCTTTATAGATATTATTTTTCAATTGAAACTATTAATAGCAAATATGCAGTAGTAGAATATTCAACCCGGAGTTCAAGGTTATAGTTCAATTGTGTGCGCCACCTTCATGTAAAATCCTGAACAACAAATCATTAGATTATTTAATTAATGGCAAATGTTTCATCTCACTCAAGATTAATTTCATATATATAAAAGGGAATATAAGTGGTCAAATAAGTTTGTCAAAATATATTTGAATAGTAAAAAAAAAAAAAAGCACAGAGAATCTTAGGAATATTAAAAAGAATAAACGAAAAAAAACATGATGAATACAATTTTAAACTGTAGCAGTTAATCTCATAAAAGGATTAATATGTATATGGAATTGTTAATAATAAGAATGCACCATCTTTTTTTAATCTTTTGAAAACTCCAATAAACTATTTACTTTATATATATGTGTGTTAATTTACCACTTGATCATTACTGGTGAAAGATATTGTCATTTCTGAAAATTATATAACATCATCATAATCGGTCAGCCATTAACAGCTCCTTGGGAGGCTTTTACCTTTAGAAAGCCTATTAATGAATTTTAGACCTTTGTTTGGTAATTTATTAATAGGTTCTCTGAGGATTAAAACCTCTCAAGGAGCTCTTAATGGCTGAACAAATATGATGCTGTCACAAAATGTTAAGAGATGGAAATCATCTTTCACCAATACTGATCAAGTGCTCTGCTTATAACCTAAAGTATTTGTCTTAAATTCTAGTGGTAAAACTAACTTATATATATATGTTTTACTTAAATTTTCAAAAGATTTTATGAAGTTATTAACGCTTGTTATTAACACTTGGCATATATTAATTCTTTTTTATCTTTTTGTAAAAAAAAAAAAGTTACTTGATTTTCAAATGAATTAATGTGGTAAAATAAACATTTTTAAAGAATTAATTTCAGATGTTCAGAACTAGTTCTCAGTTCATCTATCAAAATGTCTGAAAGATGATGGTATTTTAAGATTGGCGCCTTATAAACACTCTCAATTAACTTTTAAATGAAATGTGAGCCTAATTACTCGAACTAGATTAAAAATAGTTTTCTGAAAAAGTTCCAAATTAAGAAAATTATAACAATGTTATCATTAATTTATTTGAATTTCTGGCAGTTATTTGTAACCGACAAAATTATTGTATTAACCTAAGTTTTTTTTTTTTTGCATGTTTTTGGAGTTGAAAATGGTATTTTTTTAACACTTTTTAAATATATATTTGTGAAATTAATTGTTTTCTGTGCTTTTAATGCATTATGTAAATATATCATAGTTCAGTTATACATATATAATATGCAAATTGCCTTATTTGCATATTATACCTAATTTACATATTACATCACATGAATTATATAAACACCCCTGTACTGCATGGTTCTGGCGGTGTTTTTTCTGAAAGCAGGCTCAGTGCAATTAATTAGTTTTAAATGTATATCTTTTCATCAGAACTGGAAGTCCACGAAGACTTAAAAATTACATAGTTTCATGAAAGGAGTTAATACGTTGAGAATTAAATATCCAAATATTTAAAATCTTATATTGGAATCATATAATAAGTATTACAGACATTTTAACGTTTAAATTTATCCTGCAATGTTTGAATAATTCAAATTACAAGCCTATAATGTGAACTTTGTAATTTAAATAGACTGCTGGATGCATTTAAATATAATGTCATGATATATATATATTGAACCGTGTTCGAATCTGTTGATTCGAAACACCGGCCTCTTAGGCAGAGAAGAACATACTCGGAGAGTATGTATGCCCAAATGATAGCTATAAAGTATATAACTAGCGTTACATTTCCAGGACATAGCTTCTTCTCGGCTGTTGAGTTCAACACCAAGTTCAAAGCACTTTTTTTTTGTTTGTGTATAAACACGGGCGCCAGCTGCTTATTCTAAAAGAATAGACAACGCACTTTGAAGAGTGGCCACTAACTCAACATCTAAATCCACGACTAGCTCAGTTGTTTGTAATCACTAATAGATTATACTTAATTAGTGGTTGAAAGACTTGATAAAAGGGAATTGATACAAAGAATTTATAAAAAGAATTGATAAAAGAATTTGGTAAAAGGAATTGATAAAAAGAATTGACCGACAGATAAAGTTTAATTTTAAAGATAATTTATTAACTAACATTTATTTACTAAATTTAAACATTTTATAATTCTAATAAAACACGCGCATATTTTAAATTAACATTTCTAAATAGTCTAAATATTCCTATAGATTCAATAACAGAACACTCTAATTTAACTAATAAATATTGATATAATGATCACGCACATATTAACTCATGCACACACATAATAATGATAATAGAGGACTACATAGCATTTGAAATTTAATCACACACATATCAATAGTTCATTTATGTATGATATCGAGTTCATATAATTAGACTCTTGGAGGATTCGCACGAATTAATGAAATGCAATGGCTATTACAGTATAAACGAAATAAGCAAATGTTTTACCTAGGCTTTTGAATGTAGACGTAGAATTTTGTTCTCTTTGGTGGCTGCTTTCGGTGAGGATATTTCCATTATGAATGCTTACCAGCCAGCTGGGACGTTTCCTTGCTGAGTTTCCTGATTTTCACGATTATTACTATCTATTACTATCGGAGACAAATAGATACTGACGGAGATTTTCTAAGATGTTAAGCTGACATTATTTCACGGGCAGATCTGCTGTTTTCTCGGACATCTGGGCTGGAGATAAACGTGCGTTCCCAAGATCTTCTCAACACTGCATTTTGTTTGTTAACTGCACAATTAATTTCTGAACTGCACTCACTCAATTAACTTATGAACTGATTACTGTCTGATAAAAAGAGTCTATTTATATCTGCAATGTGTTGTTGAAATATTCCCGGCAAAGATCTGTTGTCGAATTGATAATCATTTGATAAACGTGTTTTGAAAGATTGCTTAATTAGTAATAGCCATGCAAAAACGTATTGTTTTATATTAATTAATATCTAATAGCCATTGCCGTGTTTTTTAATGATAATCTTCTTTAACTTACAAATCGCACCTATATACGCAGAAAGGAGTTTGCTATTAACTGAAAGGAGACCCTTTGATTCCTCTTGGAGGCCTTAAAGGAACCGAGCAGAGCAAATTTCCTAATGTCCACTCCATACGTTCTTGTCGTTGCAGCTGTTATTACTATGTGATTATTCATATAGTATACGAACGTGGATGGGCTGCTCACCAACACGCATTAGCCAGCGTGGTGAGTTTATTGGCTTTTTACCTCTGAGTTTAAGATCAAGAAACACCATGGTCTTTCTTCTCAGTGCCTGATAAGGCAGAATGAATGTTTGTGTAAATGATAAATATTTTTCCAATACATATATACAATTATGACAGACAAAAATAAAGCATGGCCCTTATTCCCAGGAGGCTGTAAAGTCACCAACCAAGGCAGTGGTTGGTGGCCGAAGGCGGAGGGTGCTAAGAATCCCCTGATTGCGGACCCAGGCTGCCATTTGATGACGACTTTTTATTTAGGTACTTACAACTGCAGATCACTTTCAAGTGAAGGAAGATTGCAAGAATTAGAAGAAGAACTGTCTTATATTAAATGGGACATTATTGGACTTTGTGAAGTTAGAAGAAAAGGAGAAGAAACAATTGATTTAAAAAGTGGACATATACTCTATTATAAAGGCACACATATTGGAAATACAAGTGGAGTAGGATTCATTATAAATAAAAAGTGGAAGAACAATATTGTGGAGATTGATGGTGTATCGGACAGAGTGGCAAGATTAGTTATACAACTTAATAGCAGATACCAAATGCAGATAATTCAGGTTTATGCCCCAACAAGTTCTCATAGTGATGAAGTAGTAGAAGATTTTTATATGGATGTACAAAAGGCTTTTGATCAGAGTAAACAACATTTTAAAATTGTTATGGGAGACTTTAATGCTAGAATTGGTAGACAAATGAAAGATGAAATTGCTGTAGGTAATTTTGGTTATGGTAATAGAAATGAGAGAGGACATAGACTTGTGGAGTTTGCAGAAAAAGAAAAACTTTATATTATGAATTCATTTTTTGAGAAAAATGTTAAAAGGAAATGGACATGGAAGCATCCAAATGAAGGTACAGCAGAATTGGATTATATTTTGACTAACAGAAAATACATATTTCAAGATTGTAATGTTCTTAATAAATTTAACACAGGAAGTGATCATCGATTAGTGAGGTGTAAGTTACGTGTTAATGTAAAACTAGAGAGACAAAAATTATTAAGAAAAACAATATTTACAGTTGATATTCCTAATCTTCAGAAACATTCTAATGAATTTAAATTAGAACTTACAAATAGGTTTCAAGTGTTAGGAGATTTTGAACATGATTCAGATTTGAATGAAATTAATATGAAAATAACTGATACACTTTTAAAAACTGCAACAAACATAGCTGGTAGAAAAAAGCAGCAATTGACTAATAAAATTTCTACTGAGACTAGAGAATTTATGAAGAAAAGAAGGAATATGAAGATATACAAAAATGATGTATTAAAAAGAATTGAATATCTCGAATTTTGTAAAATGGTACGGAAAAGAGTTGAAAATGATATAAGAAAGTATAACTGTGAAATAGCAAGGAAAGCTGTAGAAGAAAATAAAAGTCTCAAAAATGTTAAACAACATTTTGGTATTGGTAGGAAATTTATATCTGCAATAAGAAAAAAAGATGGAATTATTACTAAAAAGAGAGATGACATCATGAAATTGATAGAAGATTTTTATCAAGAATTATATAGTAATAAAGAACAAGTACCTCCTATATCTATTACATCTTCCGAATTGCCCAGAATTTTAAATGAAGAAGTGAGACATGCAATTAAGTGTATGAAGAAAGGAAAGGCTCCAGGAAATGATGGAATTATAATTGATATATTAAAAGAAGCAGGTGAAGAAATAGAAACAATTTTAGCAAAGTTATATACCAAATGTCTAAATGATAAAGATGTACCGGAAGATTGGAAGAATGCAGTAATAATATTAATATTTAAAAAAGGTGATAAAGAAGATATTAGAAATTACAGACCTATCAGCCTTTTATCAGTTTTATATAAAATTTTTACCAAGATAATTACAACTCGTCTGCAGAGAACTTTGGATTTCCACCAACCAAGAGAACAAGCTGGATTTAAAAGTGGTTTTAGTACAATAGATCATATCCAGGTATTGAGAGAAGTCATAGAAAGGACAAACGAATATGAGTTGTCATTATGTTTTGGATTTGTAGATTATGAAAAGGCATTCGATTCTATACACATTTCTTCAGTGATTAAAGCATTGGATCATCAAGGTATAGATCCAGGATATTGTCATATTTTAAAGAATATTTATAAAAATGCAACAGCAACAATTAGATTACATAATGATACTGGAAAAATCAACATTGAGAAAGGTGTAAGACAAGGTGACTCCATATCTCCAAAACTCTTTACAGCAGTGCTGCAAGAAGTATTTTGTGGTATAAAATGGGAAATTAAAGGAGTGAAAGTAAATGGAGAGTATTTAAGTCATTTAGATTTTGCAGATGATGTAGTTGTTTTTGCAAATAATGCTTCAGAGCTGCAGGAAATGTTGCAGGAGTTAGCAGATGAAAGTAGAAAAGTAGGACTAAAGATAAATGTTAAAAAGACTAAAGTAATGTTTAATCGATTTGCTCAAAATATGAAAATAAAGATTGATTATGAAGAATTAGAAGAAGTTAACAGTTACAAATACCTTGGTCAGATTATTAATACAGATGGAAACATAATGGAGGAAATTAATCATAGAATTAAACTTGGTTGGAGTGCTTTTGGTAGAAATAACTTGATACTAAAAGGAAATATGCCTATGTGTTTGAAAAGGATGGTTTTTAACAAATGTGTTTTACCAGTTCTTACTTATGGATCTGAGACTTGGACACTTAATAGAAGAGCAATACAGAGACTTCAGACCACTCAAAGGAGTATGGAGAGATGTATGTTGGGAGTAACAAGAAGAGATCGAAAACGCAATGTATGGGTAAGACAACAAACAGGTGTTACTGACCTTATTGGAAAAATTAAAAGATTGAAATGGAGTTGGGCTGGACATATTGCTAGAAGAGATGATAATAGATGGACAATTGAAATTTTAAACTGGATTCCAAGAGATTGTAAAAGACCCAGAAAGAGACCACATGTGAGATGGATGGATGAAATAAGAAAATGTGCAGGGGTGTTGTGGAGAAGAGAAGCTAAAGATCGGAGAAGATGGATTAAACTTGGAGAGACCTTCATCCTGCAGTGGATTGATAATGGTTGATGATGATGATGATGATTTTTAATACAATTTACTATTTAGTTTTAACATTATTTTTTCTTTAATTAAACTTGAATGAAAAGAGATTTGTACGTTTTAACTTTTTAAATTATATTTTTACGAATACTAATAAAAACTCTTTACTCCCTTTTATAACCCTTAGTTTCATTTCTCAAACCAAGACTCCCCCTCCCCCCCTTTTGATTTCAAAACTAACGCTAGAAAACTATTTGATTTTTATCTTTTTCAAAAACAAACTGAATAAACTCTTCAACATTTAATTTTATGTTTCTCTTTAACGAAAGATTGTTTTAATAATATAATTTTAGATAAAATTATATGTGTCTATATCAATATAGGTACAATATATTATTAGAAAAATTAACAAAAAACTAATTTGATTGTACAGCATATGTTAATCCTTTTGCTAGAATAATAACATGGTTTGAACCCACCTTCAACAGTCAGATAAACTACTGATTATCAATTAATCATTACATCATTTAAAACATTATAAATACAAGATGTGGAAGAAATAAAAGTATATTATAAATAATATTAAGAAATGATTAAGAATTGCATATGTTATTTATATTTCTAGTAATACCCTGTTCATTTTAACACAGTAGTAAAGCAGCTACTTAAATCTAAAGATTATAGGATAGATTCTTATCTGATTAATATATATCTGAGCACTTATAGCATATATGTGTAGAGATGGTAATCTGGACCAACTGATGATTGCTGGTTTAGCATGAAATACGTGTATTGGTGATTATTTATCTTTTCGACATATTTGTGTTCAAGTGCATCAGTGTTATGAGATAGAGTGGTGGGTTGTGTGAAAGTCTGTGCTCATATACCTATATATTACATATATAAACACAGGTATATAATAAGCCTGTGTATTTCAGTTATCTGATTCGTGCAATGCAATAATGAAAAAAAATCCATATCAATTAAGTGAAACTTTTAAGTGCTCAATCTGTCACTAGAGGGCCCAAAAGTCATATGATTTTTTTTTTTTAAAGAAAGAAATTATTAAGCAAAAATTATTTACAAACTCAGAATGGAGGATTTGAAATTCAACTAGTATAAAGTATATTATAAAGAGACAAATAAATAAAATTGTGTATAAATTACTAAAGATATATTCTGTAAATAAATAACAAGACATACGAAATTTTTAAAAAAACTATCTACTTATAATGGGGCGAAAGAGAGACCAGGACTTCTGTAGTATCAATAATGTCTAGAGGGGCAAGCACCTTGTATTTGCTTTTAATTTTAGGGATTTTTTTTATAAAATAGTGATTATAATTTCCTGGATGTAGGGTTGAAGTAAAAATGGCATCCTAGGAATCAAAGGGTAAACATAAGGAAAGTAGTAACCCTAACAGAACCATATAATACTAAATTGTCCACGCACTTTACTACTGTTACACAATGCTTTATTTACCACTTTTCTTACAGTTTACAATTTCAATTGCCCCAGCAATCTTCTTCAGAACTTTATATCTCCTAACCTCAACTGTTCCAATTAAAACTATAAACTGTAAGATAGGGTGGTAAATAAAGCATTGTGTAACAGTAATAAAGTGCTTAGACAATTTGGTATTATATGGTATATATTTGGCAATGCAATAAGAAAGATAGTTATTGTAATCCTAATAGAAAAGGAAGAGGCCCCATTTCAAGTTATCAATGTGAGTAGAGATAGAGGAAATGTGCAAATTATTATTTCTAAAAATCATAAAAATTGGTCTTGCTGATTGCCAATCTTCAGATGGTGAAGAAAGTATATATAGTGAGCTGTACCAAGCTTTTATGATGCACAATGCGAGCTAAACATTTGGTTTCTTCCTTTGCAATCAGCCACATGTAGCTTATTTTGTTCCAAACACAATATAAATGGATGAATTTTATATGCTCAATGAATTAATAAATTTAAAAGAAATTCAAAGTGATTGAAATATATTTGTATTAACATAATCAGGCAGAATTGCATACCATTTACTAGTTATTTGCTAGTTTTTTTTCATATGTCATAGCATTGGCCGGGACGCAAACCCACAACCGTCTGCAACCAACTACTTGCTTGCAACGCAGCTGCGATGATCTCTCAGCTAACAAAGCTTGACAGTTATTTGCTAGTTATACACGTTTACTCTGTAAATTTATGTACATATATATATATATATAATAGAAAATCATATAACATATAAATATATACGCACACCAAATAGTATATACATTATACATATTATTTTGCTGCTTAGATGACTTTATTCAATTAGAAATTGCACTTTGTAATATATGCCTCACGCATTATATAATTGATTAAAATTGTACATTAAAGGCATTAAATGCATAAACAATAAGAAAATAGTTGTCAAGCATTGGTGGTCGAGAGGTCAACGACAGCCGCTTTACAAGCAGTTGACCCGGGTTAGCGGGTTCGCTTTCCGGCTGATGCTATGACACATGAGAAAAAATAAGAAAATAGTTTAACAGATACTTATCTTCTTTAATTTAGACTTTTTTTTACATTTTGAATATCATATATATTCGATATTGTTAGATATTTAAATAATATATTTAATGAGGTGTTATTATTTTATGTGAAGTTCTTATTCTCTAAGTTCATTAAAGAGCATGATATTGTAAGTTAGATTGTATTTAAAAAGCTAGAAAGTAAAGCAAAGCTTTCCCCAATAACGCAAAGATACCAAGGAACTCCATTGCATTGACTTTCTTTAAACGTATTTCTTTTACATTAGTAAAATTTACGTCTCTGTTTATGAGTTCCATCCATAGACAAACTTCGGAGTTGAAAACGATATCGTGCTGTTATGAAAATAGGAAATTTTGATATTATACACTGGAGCAATTAATAAAAATATACTCTGCAATACTTTTGATTCTATATTTATTTGGAGTGGAGGTGGAACGGGGTGGAGGTGGGAAAGAAGCGCCTACTAAAGACTTGAAATGCCGCTTTTCCTTTTGGCAATTTCTCGTTGTCACTGCTTGTTCGTTTAAAAAAATTTTCAATATGTTAATAGATGATTTGAATTTTCGTAAAATATTTAGCGTAATATACCATGTAATTTATTAAGACTTTCTTTCATACAGCTTGAAATTATGTCTTTCTATTGACATATTTGTCTTAATCTGTTTCCAACCCAATCTTATATAGTTTCTGCTTAAATTTTTTTTATAAATATTGTTAATAAAACATTAAAAAATATAAACAAGAAAGAAAAGCCATAAAATATAAGAGGGGGAGAAAAGTCGTTTCCTCTTACCAAGCATGAGTTTATGCTGTTGAATATAGTATATTTTTTAAGTTTATTTTCCCATTAAATTAACCCAATAATTAAGTGCGCTGGAGTTATCAAGCAGTATTTTTTTTTTTTTTTCATGTCATGGCATCGACCGGGACGCGAACCCACAACCGTCTGCAATCAACTACTTGCTTGCAAGGCGGCTGCGATGACCCGGCTAACAACGCGTGACTACTTATCAAACAGTATTTCAGTATCAGAAGTGAAATGTTAATCTGCGATCCAGAAAAAAATAGTTCTACTCGATCATTTTATCTCTGGGCTTAACCTCGCAGAGCTTTAATTTCGTAAATGGCCTGACACATCAGTAGTTTGCCAAAAAATATCACTCTTTTTAAGCGTGACCATTTATAATTTTATAATTGCTACATTATCCAAGCTATTCATACATTATAATCAAATACATTACTTTACTACAAATGTTTGTTTTTTTTTTTACTTTTATTATATTCATAAAAATGGCATTCGTAAAAATAGCTAAAATTTTATTCAGTATATTTCTCTTTTTAAAAAGAAGAATTTGTAAAAGTGGAGAAATAATACGATTCTGAAATATTACAAATTTATAAAAAAAAAAATAGATAAAAAAAATCTCTAGGTAAAAGTAAAAAGGATAATTTTATTTTATACATAAAATAAAAAAAATCATAAAACATTAGAATAATAGAGATATAATAAACACCTCCATACTTCCCCATTCTTTTTAAATTCATATAGATAAAGATATAATAAAAGACAAATGACCCCCAAGATGCATTTCGTGCTGAACCAGCACTCATCAGTTGGCCGAAATCACTATCTCTCATATATATCTTTATTATATGCAAAGTATTTATCTAGAATAAATTGTTACATTTTCATTTACCATTGTCAAACTCCCTCCACTCACAACTTTGACGCCATCCATTTCAGATAAATACACTAATGATTATTACTAATCATTTTCGAAACTAGAGATTATCTCTAGCACAGATATAAACTTTAAAACTCAGTTAGAGATTAATATATCCGATTTTTTTAAATGTACACACACGGAGTTATTCACTTTTCTCTGTCCCGTATGTAATATCTTTAGAGATATAATAAACACCCCCATAATAGCTGTGGTTAGCGTAGCTGCCTTCCAAGCAGCTGGCCCGGGTTCGCATCCAGTCAACGTTTTGACACATGGGGAAAAAAAACAACAAATGTAATAGTAAAAATTCTCTCACGACTATGGATTTACGATTATATATATATTCTAAATAAATATATAAGTAGAATTTAAAAAAAAGGAAATATTAATAACAGACTTTAAATACCGGCTTAGAATATTAAAATGTTTTAAAATAGTTTTTTGAAAAGTTAAAATGAATATATATAAAAGACACCTATATAACAAATATACATGTTACTCGGTTAGCTTTTTTTATTATTATTAAATCTCCTTTGACCTTCATTTTGTCATCTTATTATGGTATTTCGATGTGTTGCCTAAAGCTATTTTAAATTATTTAACATATATACAGTACCGCACTTCGTTCCAGATTTTTAAGCTGAAAATCAGGATATTGTACGTATTAATTTATACTGCCTTTACCGTAATGATTAATAATTTAAGTTTGACATTTTTGTAAGAAGTTAAGAAATTGTTAGAATATACTAGCAGTGATTTAATTCATAAATATTTAAAGCAAATCATAATGTATTCTTGAAGAAGATAGTTTTTTTTTTTTTTTTGAAAAAAGATGTTTTTCCTGTATTCGAGAAGTGAGTGCGATGTGCGTCTGTCCGTATAGGTATGTGTGTTTGGAATTATAACTTTATTACAAAAAAAAAAAAAGCATATTTATAAAATAAAATAAAAACTTTTTTGTATTTACAAATATTTATCTTTCTAATTCAATAGTAGTTACACAGAAGGACATTTTCTACATATGGAGAGAGTTTTCGTATGATGAATAAAATAATACAATTTTAGTTGATCGTGAGATCGTATGGCATTTACCCGAATGAAGGAGATAACCTGAATTGGATTTTTTGTTTTTTATTCATCACAATCAGTTCCTAGAGGCCACGACCCTACTACTATATTAAATCACACCGGTCAATTTCTCATGTGTGTCAAGTCTGAAATCATACGCAGGGTACTCATATCGCTGGAAAGTGATTAAGTATTATAAGCGTGTGTAAAGACGGGTAGCTTATGAAATATAGAAAAATATTTACATTTTAAAATTAATAATTTTTTTAGCACTTTGAAATTTTTTTATAATTAGAAATATGTCCTGTTATCTGATCTGAGAAACCGGTTTGTTAGCGCAGGGAGGAACAAAACACTTGTTGACTGTATTCCTAATCACGAACAAAAATTATTATAACGTCTGCTCTTCAAGATTTATTATTGAGCAATAATTCTTCATGTAAAAATAAAATTGAATTGGAATGGGAGGGGGGGGGTCAATAAAATGAACAAGTTATATTTCATAGATAATAAAATAAATATTCTGAAATGGTCTTTAAACTTATTGTGATGACGTGTTGTATATAAAAAATAATATTTTTTTTTTTTTACATATGATGATTACTATTTTAGATCTAGTTATATATATATTATTCGATGCAGATGGACCACGTCATATATAAATAACAAAGTATTATCAAAAAAGACAATGGTCAATCCAAGCATCAAAACTCAATTTCATAAAACGTTTCAGGGCTATTTCTCATTTCTCTGGTGAAATTGGAAAGTAACTCAAATATGTGGGTTATACAAGTCTATAGTTATATTAAGTTCTAAGACTGGATGTAAGAGGCTGAATATAAAGTTAATTAAGGTATTTTCTGCCATGCCTGTGATCTGGGATTCAAATCCAAATATAGCTTTAAAATTCTTGGGGAGTAGCTAAGTATTTTTCAAGCAAGCTTAGAATTTTTTTACACAGTTGACCTATAGTTAGTAAACAAACATTTAGCTATTTTTTTTGCTTAAGAATAAAAAGTTCTATGCAATTTAGTTTATCGAATGAGTATTGATATAAAACAATAACCCTGCATTCTTCACTGCTGCGGAAGGAAGAGGATAACATATATCCAAGGGTAATTAGTGTATATATATATATATATAATGTAATAAATGTATATATATATATATATAATGTATTAAATTAATAAAGCTTTATTTCAAATATATATATGGGATTCATTACTATACCTCAACAAAGTGGTAAAATAGCTTTAAATATTAAATTGTGTTAAAATTGTTGCAAACAGCCAATGCAAACTAGCACCAATCATAATCAAGCGTTAATCACTAGAATGATTATAATTAATAAAATATGTTATCTATAAATCATTATTTTCATTTTTTAAATATTCAAAATACTAATCCAATATTTCTTGTATTTTTCAAAACTTTTCAAAAGTAGACTAAAATTTTTTTTAAACCCAATCAATTGGTGCCAAAGATTCAACCATTTTCATTGTGTGTATGTCACCAGTGCCATTTAGGAAATGCCTATTTACTAGGGTTCATAAATAAAAATTTGAAGCTTCACTAAGAAGAGAGAAAATCAATTAGCTTAATGCATATATATATATATATATATATAATCAATAAATCCCACTTATAATTAAAGAAAAGCAAAATAAAAGTATAGAATAAAATATTAGAATTGATCAAGCATAGGTTAGTTTTAAAAAAAGTTAAAATGTTTAATATTTGAAATATAAAATAATTAAATAATTTACACATACATTGTATATGTATGATTATAACTTTGTTTTAAAGAAAAATTAAATATTAAATAGTTTAAATGTGTGTATTACCTTTCTATCAACCACAGAAATAAAGCATATAATTGTTGCCCATTCTCTGTCTAAAGTGTTTAGATTTTGATCTGGTAGGGTTTGAACTTGGATGCCCTACAGCTTCTTTTATGGTTATATAAAATCGTGATGATGATTTTGTTTTACTTTCTACATGAATTTATAAATTTGTCTAGTGAAATTGTAATGGATATTTATATATATATATATATATTTTTTTTTTTTTTTATATATATATATATATATATATATTATCAATAATAGTTACATAGATAGGAAGTTAACTAACAACAACAATAACAACAACAACAATAATAATAAAGATGAGTTTTGCAATGAATATAAATATTTTTGCATATAGAACATGATGGTCCATTATTCTACTTATTTGGTCTTTAATGATGCCACTAATTAATTTTCTTCTGCTGCAAACTTTTCTTCCTAAAAGATGTAAATACCTTGTCTAATTATAACTCATCATTGTATTTTATCCTCAGCCATATCTTTCCCAATAAAAACAATCAATATTACAATTCTTTAGAATGATTTTAAGATACTCTGTAGGGTATTAACAGGGATTCTCTTTCCCATGAAATTCAGGCCCAAGTTAATTTAAAAATGTATTTTTTGAAAAAAAAAAATACATTGTTTATTTCTTCATGCATTAAATTCCTTACAAAACCATAAAACAGTACAATACTAGATAAAATCCAAAATTTTTACCAAAATCCTTACATGACCATGGTTTCATCTATTACAAAAACACCTTCTCAAGTGAAAATCAAACTAAAGCAACAAACATATATATATATATACAAACAAACAATTTTCCCCATAATTTATTGCAAACACCACCTTCCCTTAATATGAAAATATGTCTTCATAAGATTTGATATTAAGGAAAGGTGGTGTTTGAAATGAATTATGGAAGGTTTACTTGTTTGTATATATATGGTTGTTCTTTTAATTTGATTTTCACTTGAGAAGGTCTATTTGTAGTAGATGAAACCATGGTTGTGTAAGGATTTTGGTAAAAATTTTGGATTTTATCTAGTATTGTATTGTTTTATGGTTTTGTATTTTATTTATTACTAGTATAGTATTATGCAGCTTGGTATTAAATTCCTTATATTATCTATTAGTACAACTTTCTTTTCTATTAATAAAAGTAGCTAAATTTAATTTGCCCTAAAATATTCCTATCATTTATTAAAAGTAAATCTTTTATTGGCACAATATCAATCAAATCTATTTTTGAAGATTATTTCTTGTTGCTCAATCTGCAAAGTTTACTAATTTACTTGGAATTATGTCATTCTATTGACTTTTAGAATATACATTTCTCTTATAAGAATTTTTTTAGCTATAGTTAACCAATAATGTTTATGATTCTGTTTATCAGTTGCCTAACTCACCATCAGGGGTTCTTCATTTCTAATTAGACTTTCTGTTCAACTTACACCATAAGATAATAATTACAAAAGATTATATTATTTCTCAGTTTAAGTTTCTCTTCAGTAATGTTTTATTTCTGCAATAATTACTAGGTAGATATATAGTTAGTCTTAAATTTCTTCCAGCAAAAGTTACCCAGGGTTTCAACTAGTGAATGCCGATATTTAAACTCATGAACTACATGATTAACTCCTATACCATAATATTTCATAATTGAGACCCATAATTGTCAAGAGCTCTGATGATGACTGCAGGACAGTCAAAACTGTTATTTGATATAAATAAAAGTATTGATTGTGTCAAAAGCTCTGATGATGACTGCAGAAGAGTCGAAACTGCTAGTTTGATATAAATAAAAGTGTTGATAAAGTGTTTAAGAAAGGTGTAAATGGTATGGTATGTTAAAGTAGAAATCAGTACACAGGAAAAGAAGTAGAAAATGGTTGATTTACTTTCTATATCTATTGTCCATTCACTAAAATATTTTAATATATAGGGTATATGAGCACAGACTTTCACATGCTCCACCACTCTCCACTCTATCTAATATTACTGATACACTTAAAGACATATATGTTGAAAAGATAAATAATCACCAATATACATATTTCATGCTAAACCAGCAATCATCAGTTGGTCCAGATTATCATTTCCACACATATATACTACAAATGCTCAGATATATATTAAGATAGGCAATCTTCTTACTTTAATGGACAGGCTTCAATCCACTCCACACTCCAACTCTTCAACCGTCCATACAATTGAAATTCTGATGATGGAAATGCTCAAAGGCCACCCTGAGGCCGAGATATTTGCAGAATTTTAAGATCAATAAAATATAATAATCTTTAATTTTTATAATCACTGCCATTATTTGATCAGCATTCAATTTTTATATTAAAATGTGAGATATTAATTATCTCTATACCCAAGTTGATATAAAAATAAACTGCCTTTCTAATAACCCGCACTTCCCCCTCCCATTGAAAAACAATGAGAAAGAAGGCGTTATTTAGTAGGTTTGTCAATGATTTATTTATTTTGTCTTCTATATATACCCATTTATTGATCGATTTTGATTAATTAATTGACTTCGCTACGGCCAGCTGAAAGAAAGATCCTAAGTTAGATCAAAAACTGGAAAAACTTTTAAGTTTTACTGGACAGAATTCGTATCTGGACCGTGATTATGGCACCAGACACATCTTTAAAGTCAATGTAGTCAAGCGTTGTTAGCCGAGAGGTCATCGCAGCTGCCTTGCAAGCAAGTAGTTGGTTGCAGACGGTTGTGGGTTCGCCTCCCGGACGATGCTACGACATATGAAAAAAAAAAAAAAGTCAATGTATTGGGTTTTATATCTTGTTTAACAAATCTAAAGATGTTCATTTTTTTATTGTTATTACTGTTATCTTTTATATGAGTTAAAATATATTAAAAAAAAAAATATATATTTTTGATAAACTTTTGATTTAGTATTAAATTGATTTAAACTTTAAACACATTCACACAATGTTTGGGAGTTTTCTATTAGTTGATTTTAGCCAAGTAGCGACTCACCACCGCCCCAGTTGTTTTCCCCTTTCTACTGTTTTTTTTAAGTTAAATTTCAATAAAATTTTAAATAAAAAAATAAATTAAAATTATTTATAATAAACAATTTGTATTTATTTTTCAGTTATTGTGACCCTTAATTTAAAGCAAATATTTCACCATGGCAACCTTTACTTTTTCAACTGCCACTTCTAATCGTGGACCCGCTACTATGAGTCCTGATGCTTATAATGCGTACCTTCAAGGCCTTACTGCTAGACTTCAAGCTGAATATGAAGCCAGAAGACAGCATGAAAGAGAAAATCCACTCCGACCATCTCGAGGTAAAATTATTATTATTAAGAGCAGTAATTTAATTTATCCTTACTCACTAGCGTCATCTGTTGTAAGAATGAGTAATTATATATTTTTACCCTTATAATACTATAGTATTATACTTAACAATTCAAATATGTATGATTCATAAAAAAATGACATATGAATTTAGCCTATATATATATTTAAGGTAAATCAATATTGTAAAGAAACCATAAAATACATATTTGATTAAAATAATCTTTTTAGTATAAAAAAAGAAATGGAACTATTTTTAGAATCTTATAGTGACTGGTACGATTAAAATATTTATTACACATGTTTTATTGCAATATCTAAACCGGTTATCTTATACTAATTAAGAATTAATTACTTGAAGTACAAATGAATATTGGGAATTAATTATTTGTCTCACCTTATCGAAAAACTAAATATTTCACTTTATTAATTAAATTGAGGTCAAAAGTCAAATCAGAAACATGTTTTCTATCTATATAAACAAGCTTAATATAAAAGAAGGAAAGAATATAATAATTTGTAGTTACGCTCAAACAATTGTTTCATGTTTTCTGAAAAAAAAAAAAAATATTTTTATAATATTCCTGAAAGATAAATGTGATCTCCGTAAAAAAATTTAAAAAGATGTTTTTATTCCTCTTTAAGGTTTTAAAGGAAATGAGCAAATCAAATCCCAAATGTCCACTTTAAACATTCTTATCATTCACATGACAAATAAACGTGAAAAGGCTGCCCGAAAAAAAAAAAAAAAACGCATATGGTTTTATTTTTCGGGAGTTCGTAAAAAAATCGACCGTCAGACCTACGGGCGCCAGAATTGGTCCTGGACCTTCCGATGGGCTGATCTTTAATATATATCAGACAATGACTTTTGTCTATGAGTTTAATACTAAGAAAACACTATGGTTTTTCTTTAGAAAAATAAATAATTATTTTTCTTGCCAAGTAAAAAATATATATGATTCAGCAATTCTTTCTTAGACATTTAAAAATTTCTAAGTGAGGCATTGGTTGGACTTTTTGAAAACAAAATGAATGAGGGTAAATGTGTAAGAATGTTTTTTTTATTCTTTATTTACAATCATGGCAAATAAAAATAAGTTATGACATCCATTCTCTGAATGCTGTAAAATCATCAGCCATGGAAATACGTGATAATCAAAAATAGAAGGTGCTAAAAATTCTATAGTTAAGACTCAGATTGTTATTCAGTGATAATCTTTTGCTTGGATATTTGTAGAAATAGACTATTTTCATGTAAAGTAAGATTATAAGAATTGAAGAAAAAATCCTGTCCAATATTAAATAGAATTTTGTTGAACTTTTTGAGGTTAGAAGAAAAAGTGAGTAGACCATTTTTTTTTGAAAAGTTGCAAATATCAAAAGTGGTATGGGAATTAATATAAATAGAAGATATTAGAAAATATAAAAATAATATTGCCGAGATTAATATCATATCAGCTAGAGTGATAGGTTTAATTATTCAAATTAATGGAAATTTCCAATATTTCAGGTTTATGTTCTACAAATTTTTATTCATTTATATATTGCTTATAGTAATATAAAGTAATATTTATTGAGGCTATAACCTTAAGAGAAAGCACCTGAAAAAAACGACAGTAGGGACCTCTGCAAATCTTTAACACAAGATTTATTCAAAAGACAAGAGCGACCTATAATAACTTCTTTCATATACACTTCAATGCAAGCAAATTTTTTAAAAAAAATTCTTTATTTTTCTTACAGTTTTGACTATCCAGCAGTCTTCATCAGAGTTTTATCCAACCTCCTCTGCTTGAGTAAAGCTCTGATGAAGACTGCTGGACAGTCAAAACTGTAAAGAAAATAAAGAAGTTTTTCTTCACCAAAGCAGAGGAGGATTGAAAAGCTCTGATGAAGACTGCTGGACAGTCGAAACTGTAAGGAAAATAATGAAGTTTTTTTAAGAAAATTTGTTTGCATTGAAGTGTATATAAAAAAAGTTATTATAAAAAATATATATATATGAATATATTAAGATATGCAAAAAAGTAAAAGAGAAGAATAAGAGTATATACTTCAAATTTTTATTCTGATGAAGAAGTAAAGAACTTTTATATAAATATGCATAATATTTCTAATTAGATCAAATAACAGTTTAAGATTAAAATATAAATGAAAGTGATAAGAGAAAATCTGATAATAGAGATTGAAATGAGAGAAAACATAGATTTGTAAAATTTGCAGAAAAAAAATGAAAGCAGTATATAAATAATTTTTTTTTTGAGAAAAAATCAAAAAGGGAAATGGATATAAAAGTATCAAGAATTGGGGTTTGTTGCAATTCATTGAAAATATGTTTTTCAAGATATTTATACTTAATAGATTCAAAGCAAAAAGTTATTGATTAATAAGATGTGTTAATAAAAAGCTAAACAGATAAAAAATTACTAAAAAACAAAAACAATATTAACCGTTGATATCACTAACTTCAAAAATACTCCACTGAATTTTTGTAAAAAATTAGAATCTTGCAAATCATTTTCAAACATTAATAAACTTTATAGAAGATGCGCATTGGAATGAGATGAATTAGAAATTATTATTGTACAGGATGTTACAAAAAGGCAAACATTTACTAGTAAATATTCAATTAAGCAAGACAATACATAAAGATATGAAGGAACTAGAAAATTAATCAAAAATAACCCACTTGGATGAATTGAATATTTGAAATTCTGTATAGAAACAAGGTTAATGATTTAAAGATTTAATGATTTATTGACAAGGAGTTGGTAAGAAGTTTTAGCATTGAAGTCGTACAGTAGAGCAGAACTAAGAGGTTTGAACCTTGAGCTTCAAAGTTTACCATTCTTATTTCATTAACCAGACAAAAAACTATAACCCCCTTTCTCTAATCTCATAAAATATAAAATAACATATTTTTTTGTAGTAAAATTGTTTTGGTAACATGAAGAAAAAATATTATTAAAAACAAAAGTGAGTTCACAAAATGTGCTGGAAGATTGTACAAACAGAGAAGACTATGCTGTAACAAAGAGAATGAAAAGAATGAAATAGCCCATGGTGATCTTGCAATGTAAACCTGTAAAAAATGAAAAGACTTCAGGAAATGACAGCGTTATTATTGATACCATAAAACAGCGGTTCTCAACCTGTGGTTCACGACTCCTTTGAGGGTCAAATAACCCTTTCACAGAGGTCACCTAACCATTGGAAAACACATATTTTTGATTCATAACAGTAGCAAAATTACAAGCCGGGGGTCACCATAACATAAAGAACAGTATTAAAGGGTTGCAGCATTAGGATGAGAGCCATTGCCATAAAAGAAGCAGGTGAAAAAATAGAAAAAAATTGGCATATCTAAATAATAAAGCTATATTAGATGGTTGAAAGAATGCGGTAGTAATACTGAAATTTAAGAGAGGTGAAAAGAAAAGTATTAAAAATTGTAAACCTATCATCAATATTTTGCTAGTTCTATCTAAAATCTTTAATAAAATCTTATAATTCATCTAAAAAAAACAACTTTAGGCTGAAGCCAATCAACATAGCAGATGAATTTTAAAATGGTATAGGTCAAACATTAATAAACGTTATATAAAGGAGATATTTGTGAAGAGAAAGAAGATATTTTGTGGTCCTTTGGAAAGAGAATTAAGGAAGAGATTAATTAAATGTTATGTGTGGAGTGTATTAATATATGGTTGTGAGACATGGACATTGAGTAATAGAATTAATAAATAATTGGAAGCCTTTGAGATGTGGACATGGAGAAAAATGCAAAAAATCAGTTGGAGGAGTAAAATAATAAATGAAGTTTTGAGAAGAGTAAATGAGGAAAGAAGATTGATTGAGAATATCAGAGAGAGAAAGAGAAACTGGATTGAACATATGTTGAGTAGAGATTATAGTTTAATGAAAGATGTTTTGGAGGGAATGGCAAATGAAAATAAAAAGAAAGAATGGAAGAGATTGACATTATTAGATGATATGAGATGAAAAGACTTATGTGGAATTGAAGAAATGGGCAAGGAAGAGAATGGAATGGAAGAATGGATGAATTGATGTTGTGACTACTCTCTGGACTTGTCGGTTAGACAGAATGCTATTGATTGATTGATTAATACAAAGAACCAATAAAGACAAGTTGCTGTTATTGCTTTGGATTATGAAAATGTATTACTTGAATCTACAATCTATTTAAGCTATTAATGCTTTGAGGAAAAAAGATACTTCTGAAGAATATTTTTTTTAAATGCATCAACAGTAATAATATTAACATTAGTAGGGGTGCAAAACTATGTGATTTCATCTCTTCAAAACTTATTACAACAGTTTTAATAGAAATAATAGAAATATTTTATGGATTAAAATGAGAAATTCAGAAAATAAAAATAAATGAAGATTATTTACTTTATCTAGACTTTAGTAAGACGAGTTTTTTTTTTCCATATATTTTATTGCTTCTGAGGATTAAAGATAAATAATAATAAAAATGTAATGTTCAATGGCTTTTCAAAAAATAAAATAGTTGATATTGATAAATTAAAAATTATGAATAACTTGGTTACATTATTAATTCAAATAATAAAATAATAGCTCAAATTAATGGAAGAATTAAATTTGGTAGACAGCTTTAGGGAGAAATTATTTAATATCTAGAAAGGATGCATATATACTTGAAATAAAATCTTTCAATAAAAATATCTTACCAGTATTTATTTAATGGATCTGAGACTTGGATACTTAATATGGGGCAGTAGAAAATCTTCAGATACATAAAACATTATGTTGGGACAATAATAAAACACCAAAATCGATCTAGATGACAAAAATAAACAGGTATTACTCATATAATGAAAAGAACTAAAAGACTAAAATGGAATTAACCTGGACAAGTCTTTAAAAGAGATGATAAGAGATGAAAAACAAGTTTTATACTGGATTTCAAAAGATTATATATAAAAAAAAAAACTCTAAAAAAAATTAATATGAGATGAATGGATGAGATAATTTAGTCTAATGGAGTGATGCGGAATAGAAAAGCTTTTGATTAAAAACTGTATTTCATTATATCCTGCAGTAGATTAAAAATGAAGTTGATAAACTGCTATTACTTAAGTGCATGCATTTTAATAATATAAATAAATCATTAAAATATATAATAAAGCTATAAAGATTATATGCTAGTATAAAGTATGTAAAGAAATGCCAAATAACTCAGTTCGATGCTGGTTCATGTAATAAATTCTAATAAAGTGATTTGAACATAAGATTGTGCCAAATTATATTTCAATATATTTGAATAATAATATGTATATACTATATTATTCAAATATTTTTTATGTTAAAAGGATACAATGACATTCTTTGGAATTAATTTCGGAATGCCACACAGTTTTTTATATTTTTTACTTCCTTATATTTCAATGTTAAAAATATTTGACATTCTTTAAATAACAAAAAGATTTAAATGGATACAAAATATCTTTATAAAAGTTATAATATAAAGATAGATTGAATAAAAGCAATATCCTGTTAATATAAATTTATTCACAAAAATAAACTGATATATTAGCATATCAATTACATTCCTGGTGATACAATTCTGAATACCTGCCATAATGTATAGATCGTACCAATTAAAACCACAAAAAAATCTATGTTGGTGTCATTTCAGCAGTAAATAAAGCTGTTTTTGTTTTGTTTGTTTTTTGAAATTAATGAAATACACATCTTTATGGTTATGATTTTAACTATTTAAATTAACTAACGAATTTAATTTTAACTCCTCACTTTCATGTCATTTTCAATACTAGATATTTTAGCTTGTTATTTATAAGAAATAGTTTTAATTTATTATAAAAATTATACTTATCAAATTTTCATGTTCAAATTAAAGTTAAGAAAATTATTATTTTTTGGCTATTTTTTTAACATTTCAATTGTATATTAAATATTCTGTACATCTTCTATTGCAAGTTAAAATTTTAAAACATGAAATTTAAAATAAATAAATAAAATATTTGTCTTGTATTGGTGGTCGAGAGGTCAGTGCGACTGTCTTGCACTTGCAGGCAGTTGCCCGGGTTGCGGGTTCGCGTCTCGGCCGATGTTATGACACATAAATAAAATATTTGTTTAAAATCATACACACAAAATTATAAAGTTTATTTTTACTTAAGATTTAAACATGAATTTTTTTTCTTTCTAACTTAGATGTAATTAATTCAATTACATAAATAAAACAATTCTTATTTAATCCTTTAAACTTTTGGAATTTACTTTTTGTTATTACAAATATATTGCTTCTTAGAATATGTATGCTCTCAGTGATATAATAATAACATTTAAATATGCATATATGTAGCAATTTGCTTTAGGTAAATACTTTTCATATAATAAAAATATATATGAGAGATAGTGACCTGGGCCAACTGATGAGTGCTGGTTTAGCACGAAATGCATCTTGGGGGTCATTTGTCTTTTATGAATATGAAAAGACGAAATGAAGTGTGGAGATGTTTATTATATTTATAAAGATATTACGTACGGGACAGAGAAAGGTGAATAACTCCGTGTGTGTAAATTTAAAAAATCAGATATATTAATCTTTAACTGAGGTTTAAAGTTTATATCTGTGCTAGAGATAATCTCTAGTTTCGAAAATGATTGGTAATAATCATTATTGTATTTATTTGAAATGGATGGGTCAAAAAATGATTAGTAATAATCATTATTATATTTATCTAAAATGGATGGCGCCAAAGTTGTGAGTGGAGGGAGTTTGACAATAGTAAATGAAAGTGTAACAATTTATTCTAGATAAATATTTTTCATATAATAAAGATATATATGAGAGATAGTGACCTGGGTCAATTGATGAATGCTGGTTCAGCACGAAATGCATCTTGGAGTCATTTGTCTTTTATTATATCTTTATTTAAGTGAATTTAAAAAGAACGGGGAAGTACGGAGGTGTTTATTATATCTATTAAATATGCATTTGAATCAAATTATTTATTTTTTATTGTGTATTTAATGTTGATATAAGAAAGGCATTTTTATAAGTACAAGGCTATTCTTTGTGATCTTAAATTGAATTAATATACATTGGCAAAAATGAAAAAAGCAGTTATTATTACAAAAGAAATGTCCTGGAATCAAAGTAAAATATATAATTTTTTAGATATAGTTCTATATTATTGCCTTTCATCAATTATGGGCCTAAATTCAAATTCGAGCCAAATAAACTTGAAAATTTTACAAATTTTAATCAGGTTTAGAATTTTTATTTTTATATAGATGTTTCATAGCTACTGAGTGTCAAATGTATGTTTATCTATTTTTAGAGTTTAAACAAAAAGGGAAAAACACTCAAGCCATTCTTATTAGCAATGGCGAGACCGATGTGTAATGACTGTATTGTTTTTCTATAAAGAACTGTTGGAAAACTTTTAATTATCTCAAATGTTTTTAAATAAAAAACATATTTATTGATTTATTACAGGATTTAAAGTTGTAATTAATAATTTATTAAGCGCATACTCATTATGTAAGTAATATATATTAAGGCTATAACCTTAAGACTATGTGCCTAAAATGCGACAGTAGCGACCTCTACAAATCTTAACACAAGATTATGATTCTGTAAGAAACTAAATAATTTTCAGAAAAAAATTAATTTAACATAACTTATTCTACAGAATATATAAAAACAGAACTGAAGAAGGTAGAAGCTATAAAAATATTATGGCATCTATTAGTTGCTTAGATTGAATAGCTGAAGGTTACAGGAAATTCTGTGTTCAAACCCCTTATATAATTAATATAGCATTATTTTTTTATTTTTTGTACATTTCAACATTAATTTATAGGTGTTGAAAGAATGATTAATACACGTTTAACATTTAGAATACTGAAGATTTATTTTTTTACTAAAATATGTCAAGAGTTCTTACTGAAATCTAGACAAGTCTTCATTTGAAATAACCTTAACATAAAAAAAAAATCTGTTAACACATTAAAATTGTTAACATTGCTAAAAATAATCAACAATTTATAGAGAAAATAATTCAAAAACATTTCAAATATTTTACTCTAAATATAAAATGTTAGAATAAATTGTGTTAAAGGCTTAACAAGTTTAATATATCATTAATGATTTATCAGATATATAAACTGTTTTGTTATAACATTCTTGTTTTTAATTAGTGAAACTATTTTTAAAAAATAATTTAATAGACAGAATATAAAGACCATTTGTTATTTTATATATATATTAGATATCCTTTAAACATTTATTCCCACTCCTCATTCTTGAAATATATGAATAAAAACATCCAAAAAAGGTAAAAATTTCCAAAATACATTAAATGTTGAACCAGCACTCTTTTTAGTTGACCCAGGTTCCAAATGTATGGAGGAATGGAAGTTTTAATTATATCTTCTTTTTTTTAAAAAAGGATGAAATTGAATCATTTATATAATGTAGCTAGATTTAATATAAAAAACCCAGTTATTATTAATTTTTAAATGAGTTTAAACTGTACATAACAAATAATTAATAATGATCATTAATAAATTTATTTAACGCGGATGATATTAGAGGTGTGGGTGTAGAAAATTTGACATACACATACATGTACATTGCATTTAAAATACTTTTCCAATTTGAACAATGGCAGACTACCATCAATGATTATTAAATGTAAGTAGTTGGTTGTAGTACAGCTCTTTATTGTATATTTATTCCATTTGCCATCAGATAATCGACATAACTCCCATATAGTTCATAATATTTAACATTATTTATAAATACACCTAATCTTTAAAATAACTGAAACACAGGCTTATTATATACCTGTGTCTATATATGTAATATATAGGGTATATGAGCACAGACTTTCACACAACCCACCACTCTATCTCATAACACTGATACACTTGAACACATATATTCCATCATCAGATTTTCAATTGGGTGGATGGTTGAAGAGTTGGAGTGTGGAGTAGATTGAAGCCTGTCCATTAAAGTATGAAGATTGGCTATCTTAATATATATCTGAGCACTTATTCCATATATGTGTAGAGATGATAATCTGGACCAACTGATGATTGCTGGTTTAGCATGAAATATGTATATTGGTTATTATTTATCTTTTCGACATATATGTGTTCAAGTGTATCAGTGTTATGAGATAGAGTGGAGAGTGGTGGGTGGTGTAAAAGTCTGTGCTCATATACCCTAATCTTTAAAAGTAAAGTTATTCAGTATTTGTTTATACTCAAAGAGCATCTATAATAATTTCATTTTATTTATTTTTATAAAAGTGTATGTTAGATTCTCTGCTTGAAAGCATGTTGGGTTAAGTAGGCAACAGAATTACTAAAACCAAACAATAAATATTCTTAATGAAAACTCACTAATGTTTGCAATCATTTTGACTAATTTATTTTATAACTGAAACACACAGACATTATATACCTGGGTTCATGTAATATAGGTTTACAAGCTTTATCCTCTCACACTATCTCATAACACTAATACACCTGAACACATACATGTTGAAAAGATAAATAATCCCAATATAGATTTCATGTAAACACAATCATCAGTTGGTCAGATTTCTCTACATATATGTATAAGTGCTCAGATATAAAGATAGCCAATCCCCATAGAGTAGATAAAGTCTATTCATTAGAGTATGAGGATGGTATCTTAATGTATATCTGAGCACTTATAACATATATGTGAGAGATGGTAATCTGGAAACTGATGATTGTTGGTTTAGATGAAATGGTATATTGTTGATTATTTATCTTTTACATGTATGTGTAGGAGTGATGAGATAGTGTGGAGAGTGGGAGAGTGAGTTGTATAACATAATTTATTTTAGTATTTCAATTTCAAAGCTAAATTAGAAACTTTAATGAAGCTTATAGAATTAGAACATCTTTAAAAAAAATTTAAAACTGGACAATTCTACAGAGGATCCCATTTCATTTTGTTAATGTTGAGATTGTTTATAGCCTACCATGTTATTGTCAACATTATTTTCAAAGATGCCACTTTCATTTTAATGAGTTTGCTCACACGAACAAAAACAGATCCACCCTATTCTCTCTTCTATCCCTCTCTTCCTCAATGTTGGTATAAAGGAATACTTAGAGGTTTAAATTTAAATTGAAAAAAGAGCATTTGTATAACATTATCTAAAGGTTTATAAAAGTCTACAAATTTGGGTTGTGCTAGTGAATTTGTTCCAATGAAATGTGTCATATGACTCCATCAAATCCTATTATTTCTTATTGTTAAAATGAAAACTATATACTATGAACAAACTACTATGATGAACCAGCTATATACAAGCATTTATACAAATCTTTTTAATTAGCTAAATTAAATGCTTTAAGCAATCTGGTAAATGCAGTCTTTAAATAGCCTCTAGTGCATGGTGCTAATTGATTTTTTTAAAATCGCAGTTAATTTGAAACAACTTAATGAATATAATCCTTGAAAAAAACGTTGTTGATATTTCACGATAATTACTACAGCTTTCTTCTATATTTTTTATTTCTTTTAATAGATAAATTGAAATAATAGAATTTTCTTATGATAAGATGGTATAATTTCATTGGTCTATGCACCCACCCACCAAAAAAAAAATTCCAGTAGTTTTTAAATTAATGTAAGATTAGCATCCTATGAGAGCCTTTTTATTATCATCATCATCATCATCATCGTCATCATCATCATCATCATCATCATCATTATTATTACAAAGAACTGTTTTATTTCACCAAGATAGATGTCTCTGTCTTAATCTTATTAAATCAATAGAATAAATAAATTATTAAAATCAATTCTTGTATCAGTATTTGAAAGGTATCAAAATTTTCCCATCTGTTCAGAATATTATTAGTATTAGTATTTACAAAAGAATAATACATTGATTTTACATTATTATACCATTTTTAGGTCAATATGTTATTTTAATTGTACCTAAAAAGGTATAATGTAACTGTGGTCAGAAAATGATTGCATGTCATTAGCAGATTCAATTCAATAGGCAGACTTAAGTTTTCTTTGTCAGTCATTAATTGAATTTTTGCCTTTGAATTTTTATATTGCTTATGAATATCACCACATATCTTATTCTTTAGTTAGAAGGGTGAAATTACTGGTAATAATATAGACATTGTTAAAACCAATTAGAATTCTTTTTTTAGTGAACTTACTTATATTCTTAAATAAATATTAAAAGAAATTTCATACTTGAGTGACACCTCAACTTGAAAATCCAAATTGGTAGTTTTAGTATTTAACAACTGTTGATGTTTAGTACTATTAACAATTGCTTTTCAAGAATAAACATTTAATTTTCTGGAAATATGTTTGAGATAGAAACTATTTTTACTACAACTATCACGTCAATCTTGAATTATACTAATATATTATATGTTCAATAATTAGTAGCTTAAAGATTGATTTCTGATCATAATGTAATGTATAAGATGCCATCGTTCTGAATAAGAATGCATTCAAGTTTCTTTATAGTGATTTTTTTTTTTAAACTAAGAATTCATAATAGTCAATCAATGTATTGTACAAACATTATTATTCTGAGTTATTTTGGGCCATAATTTAATATTCATACTATTGCATAGATCTGTAAAAACTAAAATGTTGATATTTTCATCTAACAAAGACTTTTTTTCTTAAAGGCAGCATAAGCAATACTAAATTGGACCCACTTACTATGGCATAAACCCATTTATATTCTTTACATTTTATTGATACGTGTAGAAAATCCAAAAATATAAGATATTATATAACATTTCACTCTGAATTCATCACCAAGCAGTATCTTTTTACTTGATAAATTGCCTTTCCAAAAAGACTACCCATTTATTGATTAGTTTTTTCTTTCTCTGGATAATAAGTTTCCTTAAAAGTAGTTTCTCAGCTACAAGCCCCATTTATTGATTAGTTTTTTCTTTCTCTGGATAATAAGTTTCCTTAAAAGTAGTTTCTCAGCTACAACCCCCATTTATTGATTAGTTTTTTCTTTCTCTGGATAATAAGTTTCCTTAAAAGTAGTTTCTCAGCTACAACCCCCATTTATTGATTAGTTTTTTCTTTCTCTGGATAATAAGTTTCCTTAAAAGTAGTTTCTCAGCTACAAGCCCCATTTATTGATTAGTTTTTTCTTTCTCTGGATAATAAGTTTCCTTAAAAGTAGTTTCTCAGCTACAACCCCCATTTATTGATTAGTTTTTTCTTTCTCTGGATAATAAGTTTCCTTAAAAGTAGTTTCTCAGCTACAAGCCCCATTTATTGATTAGTTTTTTCTTTCTCTGGATAATAAGTTTCCTTAAAAGTAGTTTCTCAGCTACAAGCCCCATTTATTGATTAGTTTTTTCTTTCTCTGGATAATAAGTTTCCTTAAAAGTAGTTTCTCAGCTACAACCCCCCGATCTTATTGATTAGTTTTTTCTTTCTCTGGATAATAAGTTTCCTTAAAAGTAGTTTCTCAGCTACAACCCCCATTTATTGATTAGTTTTTTCTTTCTCTGGATAATAAGTTTCCTTAAAAGTAGTTTCTCAGCTACAAGCCCCATTTATTGATTAGTTTTTTCTTTCTCTGGATAATAAGTTTCCTTAAAAGTAGTTTCTCAGCTACAACCCCCATTTATTGATTAGTTTTTTCTTTCTCTGGATAATAAGTTTCCTTAAAAGTAGTTTCTCAGCTACAACCCCCCATTTATTGATTAGTTTTTTCTTTCTCTGGATAATAAGTTTCCTTAAAAGTAGTTTCTCAGCTACAAGCCCCATTTATTGATTAGTTTTTTCTTTCTCTGGATAATAAGTTTCCTTAAAAGTAGTTTCTCAGCTACAACCCCCATTTATTGATTAGTTTTTTCTTTCTCTGGATAATAAGTTTCCTTAAAAGTAGTTTCTCAGCTACAAGCCCCATTTATTGATTAGTTTTTTCTTTCTCTGGATAATAAGTTTCCTTAAAAGTAGTTTCTCAGCTCCAAGCCCCATTTATTGATTAGTTTTTTCTTTCTCTGGATAATAAGTTTCCTTAAAAGTAGTTTCTCAGCTACAACCCCCATTTATTGATTAGTTTTTCTTTCTCTGGATAATAAGTTTCCTTAAAGTAGTTTCTCAGCTACAACCCCCATTTATTGATTAGTTTTTCTTCTCTGGATAATAAGTTTCCTTAAAAGTAGTTTCTCAGCTACAAGCCCCATTTATTGATTAGTTTTTTCTTTCTCTGGATAATAAGTTTCCTTAAAAGTAGTTTCTCAGCTACAACCTCCATTTATTGATTAGTTTTTCTTTCTCTGGATAATAAGTTTCCTTAAAAGTGGTTTCTCAGCTACAAGCCCCATTTATTGATTAGTTTTTTCTTTCTCTGGATAATAAGTTTCCTTAAAAGTAGTTTCTCAGCTACAAGCCCCATTTATTGATTAGTTTTTTCTTTCTCTGGATAATAAGTTTCCTTAAAGTAGTTTCTCAGCTACAACCCCCATTTATTGATTAGTTTTTTCTTTCTCTGGATAATAAGTTTCCTTAAAAGTAGTTTCTCAGCTACAACCCCCATTTATTGATTAGTTTTTTCTTTCTCTGGATAATAAGTTTCCTTAAAAGTAGTTTCTCAGCTACAAGCCCCATTTATTGATTAGTTTTTTCTTTCTCTGGATAATAAGTTTCCTTAAAAGTAGTTTCTCAGCTACAAGCCCCATTTATTGATTAGTTTTTTCTTTCTCTGGATAATAAGTTTCCTTAAAAGTAGTTTCTCAGCTACAACCCCCATTTATTGATTAGTTTTTTCTTTCTCTGGATAATAAGTTTCCTTAAAAGTAGTTTCTCAGCTACAAGCCCCATTTATTGATTAGTTTTTTCTTTCTCTGGATAATAAGTTTCCTTAAAAGTAGTTTCTCAGCTACAAGCCCCATTTATTGATTAGTTTTTTCTTTCTCTGGATAATAAGTTTCCTTAAAAGTAGTTTCTCAGCTACAACCCCCATTTATTGATTAGTTTTTTCTTTCTCTGGATAATAAGTTTCCTTAAAAGTAGTTTCTCAGCTACAAGCCCCATTTATTGATTAGTTTTTTCTTTCTCTGGATAATAAGTTTCCTTAAAAGTAGTTTCTCAGCTACAAGTACCGTCCATATCAAGCAAAGTTTGCACATTTTATAAATCTATTTTTAGAGAAAAAGATGAAATGCTTACCTTTATTACCACTACTGCCTTTCATGCATATTGACACACACACACACGCATATATATATATATAAACAAAAAAAAAAGACTTATAAATCCAATAAATAATATTATATTTCAACCAGAGGACTGATTTTCATCAGAAAGAAAATATATATATATCAAAAGAATCTCTTTAATAGTCTTTACTAGTTTCTGCTACATTTGTGAACGAATGAATTTTCTAAATAGGACTTTAGAAATATATAATCTTTTTGCAAATAAAACTTACCTCTCAAAATGTATTTTTTTAGTGAATCTTACTAACTGCTTTTTAGACAAAAATTTCTAATCTGTTAAATCCTCCACAATCATTGTTTATTCAAAGAGCTTTGCTGCATATTTTACATACATATACCCTAATGCAAAAGTAACATGCAAAAATAAAAAATAATAATATTGGAGTTAGAGTTGTTGAGCATGTAATTGAAAGATGGAAACATGATTACACAAAAACACAATCCTGTTATCACACTTTGGGCTAAATGTTCGCCAATAGTATGAGAAAATCATAATAACTGGGACTTTAATAAATTTAAATGATGTAAAAATGTACTATAAAAAGATGGAGAAAGAACAAAAAAATGGGCACAAAGAGATGATAGAAAAGTCTGTATTTACCTATACACTGATATGCAAATATTTACAGCACAGCTTAGTTAGCACTATTTTTTAAATATTAGCAGATAATCTTTATATTTGAACATTATATCATTATGTAAATTTAAAAAAAAAATAGTCAAATTGAGATACTGGAATAAATCAGCATATGTAGCAGTTTCCAATCTTTATGTGGATTTGCCTCACTGTGTAAATGTCACGATAATGACTAGAGAAAATACCTTTGCTGATGAAAAGGGTTTATTGCAGAGCACATTCAGTCATTCATGTTGACAAAAGTAATTGCTCTCTCTGCCTCACATCCAAAAAGGCTGACTATTTAATGGCATATCACCTACCTTACTAGAAGCACTCGGATTATGTGATCGAACCCCAATAAAAGATTTATGCCTATTGGATAGCGACTGGGTGCTAGCCAATCAGGCAAGGAATCTGGAATAGTCCATTTCTAAAGGCAACATCAGATATGACAGTAGTTGATCAAAGTCAAATATCCTATTATCTACTTACTTTATCTTTATACAAAAGTTAGTTTATGTACAAACACAAACATGAATATAAATAAATGTGCACACACACTCACTTAAATTCATCAATCAAAGTATTTGACTATCTAATGAATCAGTCTATTTATGGACACAGAATGCCCATTCAAATAAACAGACATGTATAACACACATCTGACATTGGTCAAAGTCTAAATATTGTATTATCTAGGAACTCCATCTATCCATCGACAGCTAATACACACAAACACATCCATACATTTAAATGTGCACGCACCCATATAATTTGACTTATTAACATTGGTCTTTTTAATTTACAATAGGGCATTTATCAGACAATGATAGAGAGGCTGAACGACAATTCAGTGATGACGACAAACATTCGCATCCATTTGTACTTTTCATAAATAATGTACAAATATTATTTTTGAATTTTTTTAAATCTCATAATTTTTAAAAATAAATATGTAAGTAAAATTGCTGAAGCGTACCAATGCAATAAACTGTTTGAATTTCAGAATTGCTTGACCCAAATACACCCATAATTTCTAAACTAAGAAAGTAGGCCAGTTTAAAATTTAAATCAATATAATACTTTTGGAGGTTAAAAATAATGTTAAATAATTGAAAAATATGTATATTTTTTCAGTATGAATATTTGTATATTTAATATACAAACATTAAGATGTAAATAGTTTTAGTTTTTAATGTGAAAATAATGGTTTTGGTCCTGCATAAGATGCAGAAGCTAAAAGATCCTAGAATAAGTTTCCATTAGGAGAAAGTAGACAAAAAGGGAAGGAAAGCATCGACAACAAAAAGAGAGTGAACAGTATTTGATTTCCAATCAGTTAATCTCAGAAAATGAAATAAATAATTTAAAATAACTTATTAATATATATCTATTTCTATTGCGTTATATCATCGGTTCAAAATAAAATAAACATTGACCGTTAAAATATGAGGTCAGCACAGCTGCCTTGCAAGCAAGTAATTGTTTGCAGACGGTTGTTGCGGGTTCGCCTCCCAGCCGATGCTATGACATATAAAAAATGTATATATATATATACATTTTTTGTTAGGAAGATATTGACAGTTTGTCTCAATATACGACTGTAAAATAGTCACCAAACATCACATGATCATCATTTCTTATGTTTGCTCATAACTGTTATTAAAACAGGCAAAACTCTCAATACAGTAGTGCCATTTAGTGCAAACCAGAGTAATCAATGGATGCCAGAAGGTTTGTGCATTAAATCCCTATCTAGTGATGCCAGAAGGCTTGTGAATAAAATCCCTATCTAGTGCCTACTCATCCAATATCCCCAGACTAGTTTCTGGCTTGTGGCCTTCTTCAGTGAGGAGCCTTGGATCTGAGAGCACTGCACCTAGATCTTAAGGATCTAATTCAACCCTCCAGCAGTCACCTTTTATCTCTACTTAACTACAAAACTATGATAATAAAATTGAAAACATAATAATATTTTCAATCTAAGATCATTAGCTTCTATAGTCATATAGGTCTGAATTCAGTTCAGTACCCATACATTATGGTGTCTTTGGTTCTTTAATAACCATAGCCATCATTATCCTAGTAGGCAGGATAGGTATTAAACTACCAAGCACCACATGATCACATTTCTTATGCTTGCTCATAACTGTTATTAAAACAGGAAAAACTTTCTATACAGTAGTGCCACTCAGTGCCAACCAGAGTAATCAAATAAAATAGTCATTATGTGCATTCTTTATACAAGGATAGAAAACATTAAGAATTTTAGGACTTTTTTAAAAATAATATGGGTTCACCATACAGTTCATCTGTATTCAGATTTTGTGCTTTAAAAATAAATTCTCAACTCTTGATTAACTCTTTAATGCATAAAATGTATTCAGAGATAAAGATAAAAGTTAAGATATGGTTAATTATGACATCTACTATCCTATATATATAATACACTAATACACTTAGAAATAAGGTAATCTCTTGATGAAGTATAAGTTCCAATTATTGTGTGCAAACCATGTCATGTGAAAAAAATTATCAGATTAGTTGCTATAGTTACAGGTGATGATGAAAGATTATTTTGAAATGTAAATTCTTAATGGCAGTATGGTATGATAACTAGATCATTATTTTATGCACTGTGATTGGAGTGTATACCACTCCAGGTATTTATATATATATTCAAAAAATTTTCTGTTTGAAAGTAGGTTATTCTAACTAGATATTAAGATAATATTACCAAAAAATAACATTTGATCATTGTCAGTAGTATCTTTCCAATTTTTGTTTTCTTTGCACACTTTATTATGGCAATTTAATATTCAAAACTATATTAAAACCCTTAACAAACTCTTAAAATATATGCATATGTAATATAAACTGTTCATTGAAGTTTATAATGTAGTGAGATGATAAAATAAATTCTGATAATAGTTTGATTTACTAGCATAGATTTTCTCATTTCTGGGGCAATGGGGATGATGTTATTCAGAGTGTTTGGAATTTTGTATTGCACTGTGTAAATCAATTATGTTAGGTTGGGACCACAGTTTCACTCATCTTTGCTATCTATATGGGAGAATCTGGGGATTGGGGGTCCCTGCAGCCTAAATCCTAGCGCTATGGGGGAAAACTGGGATGAGGGTATGACGGGATGGGGGCAGATGATATGTCCTTTGTGGTTTTAATTTTTTAGTTATAGTATGTGAATCAACATTTACCGAGTAAAATGAAGAGTTAAACTTTGTGTAGCACATGATATAATTATGTAAACTCGAAGATTTGTAACAAGATAATAAACATCATCAAACTTTTTTTAAAAAATATTAAAATTGTTTTCCAAAAGCTAGCTATTTTAATTGTTGAGAATCATAATTATAATTGACTATTAATATTATTTATTTATGCGCATTTAGGAATTATATTTTTTAACTTGATTGTGAAACATTTTTTCATATCTGTGACATGAAATGATTTTTTTTGCAACTTAGATACAGTTCAGTGCACTTTTGGTGACATCCACCAGAATCAGGATTGAACAAAACTATACTTTTTTTTTCAGATCTAAAACAATATCACGATTCACTAACAAATTTTATAATTGGCCCAGATAGGTAATTAAATATTAACAAGAAAATGAATATCAGGCTATTTTTATCTAGAGGGTAAATAAAGATGGAAAATCTATATATAAAGTTATATGTAATTTGGAATCTCTTGAATTAATGTTTTCTTTTTTATTGTTTCTGTAGGAGGATTAGTAATGAAGTCTTTATTTTGTAATGGACAATTTAAAGCTATTTTACCTGTGTGTGGTTATATATTTACGTATGTGTGCATGATTAGTATAATGGATATATATATATATACAATTCTCAATAGTATCAAATTTTGCCCTATTTTAAATATTTTAATCTTCATCATCTATACTAACTATTCTCTATATTAACAAAACTAATAGTTACTTCAACTGAAACTAATTTAAAGTAATAATTTTCTTAACAAGATCATTTTGTGTTTGAACAAATCCAATAATATCAGATCCTTTTCATAGGGCAAAAACAATTATTGTAATCACTTTAATGACCCTATATCAATTCTCATTTTAGTGATTGATAGATAATATATTTGTATACAAACACATGTAATAATTGAGATTGGATCATCTTTTTGAGGTTGGTAATGTTCAAAATGTAGATAGGGTATTACAGAGAGCAACTGATGTACTCCATTTTTTTATTATACACATTTTAAATTTCTTTTTAAAAAATAGATAGATAGATAGATAGATAGATAGATAGATAGATAGATAGATAGATAGATAGATAGATAGATAGATAGATAGATAGATAGATAGATAGATAGATAGATAGATAGATAGATAGATAGATAGATAGATAGATAGATAGGTAGGTAGGTAGATAGATAGATAGTTAGATAGACAGACGGACAGATAGATAGATAGATAGATAGATAGATAGATAGATAGATAGACAGACAGATAGATAGATAGATAGATAGATAGATAGATAGATAGATAGATAGATAGATTGACAGATAGATAGATAAATAAATAAATAGATGAATAGATAGACAGATAGGTAGATAAGTAGATATATATATATATAGATAGGTAGGTAGGTAGGTAGATAGATAGATAGATAGATAGATAGATAGATAGATAGATAGATAGATAGATAGATAGATAGATAGATAGATAGATAGATAGATAGATAGATAGATAGGTAGGTAGATAGTAGGTAGATAGATAGATAGGTAGGTAGGTAGATAGATAGATAGGTAGATAGATAGATAGACAGATAGATAGATAGATAGATAGATAGATAGATAGATAGATAGATAGATAGATAGATAGACAGATAGATAGATAGATAAATAGATGGATAAATAAATAGATGAATAGATAGATAGAAAGATAGATAGATAGATAGATAGATAGATAGATAGATAAATAGATAGATAGATAGATTGACAGATAGATAGATAAATAAATAAATAGATGGATAAATAAATAGATGAATAGATAGACAGATAGGTAGATATATATATATAGATAGATAGATAGATAGATAGATAGATAGATAGATAGATAGATAGATAGATAGATAGATAGATAGATAGATAGATAGATAGATAGATAGATAGATAGATAGATAGATAAAAAATAATATATGGAAAATGTTTTTTTTCATCATGTTATAGAGGAAATATCAAAAACAAATAAAAATAATCCATATTATTAATTGATAATATTTATTAATTTTTAATGTTTTGTTTAATTATCATTATTATTTAAGTTTTATATATTTTATTAATTTATTAAAAATGAATAATATTTGTAATTGATTATACAGTTAAACATTTATGTATAGTCAATAAAGTGTTTTATATAAATTGTTTCTATTTCTAGTCGAAATTCCTGCTAACCTCCCAATAACAGTGAAAAAAGTTGATCAAAATATAGGAGAAAACGCTATGAAGCACCATACAGATAAATATGAACTCACTAAGCAGGAGCCAGTCCCTCGTTTAGTTGTAAGAAGAGGTCAAGCTTTTAAACTAACCATTTCATTCCATAGAGAATTTGATTCACAGAAAGATAAAATTACTCTTGAATTCAATTATGGTAAGCTAATAATTAGTTTGTTTTTTGGTATAGTAGTTAGAATTTTCATAATATTTCATGTGAATTATGTTCATCATAGAACAATCTAAATGAAATGCGTGTGTATCGATCGCTACTCTTAGAATTCTCAATCTCAAATAATGAATATGAATATCATACTAAACATCAATTGTCAATACAGAAATAAAATGCACACATTTTATTTCTTTTTTTTTTTTTTTCTTCATATGTCATAGCATCAGCTGGGACGCGAACCCACACCCGTCTGCAACCAACTACTTGCTTGCAAGGCGGGTGCGATGACCTCTCGGCTAACAATGCTTGACCACATTTTATTTCTTTACTTTAAATTTAATGCAAAAATACAAGCTTTTAATAAAATTAAAATATCAACTTTCATTGTATAATTTTTAAATGAGCAAAGAGTTTAGACTTTGTGGCTAATTATTTCAAAGTATAAAATATAAAATGCCTAAAACGCATGAACACACAAAGCCGAAGACAAAGAAATATTAATACAGATTGTTACAAATTAAATATCTGTATCTAAGTATGTGGCTAAGCGCTTTCAAGGGCCAGGGTCCTCATATTCATAGTCATCTTGCGAATAAGTAAATTTATTAAGAGCGATGCAAATTTATGCAAATGAGATAGTTACATATTCCATTTCCTGGAGATCTTATACAATGATTTGATATGAAATATTAAAAAAATTAAAAAATTTTGAAAAGCTAGTTTGCCGTTTAAAATTTTTATACAAAAACATTTTAGGTTCATTTTAAGACATTTAAAAAATCATTGATCATATATTTAATTAGTGGGGAATATGTATAATTTCCGCAAAATTATTACTGGATTATAAAATGAAAGTAAAATTGGCATTGGATGTGATTACTAGCAAGTAAAAAAAAAAACCATTTATAAGGTCAATGGTGAAAGAATGGCTCTGAATTAACTTTAACAAACAGTGTGCAAGGAAGGACCCACCAAATAATTGGGGGCTGGGGGTGGGATTGCTGTTGTAACAAAGATCATATAGCCACCTGGTGTCTATAAATAAATATGATTTGTCATTTCTGTTATATATTGAACACACAGAATCTGCCTGCCAAAAATAAATAGATAAATAACATGAATTATAATAAAATGTTGCAACAGTAGTAGTTTATCAAGTACATAAATATAAATGCTAGCAAAGTGAAGTGTTGAAACTTCAATAGCAATGGGGACTAAGACTGTTGAGCCAGAATCAATTGTCTCCATCATTTCAAAAAATGGGCAGAGATAAATAGAAATCGGAAATTGAATCATCAACTAATTTCAGAACACATTTACTATTATCATGATATGGTAATTACACACCTGTTAATCAAAGCGGATTTAGCATATAGAATTACTTTTGCTAGTAACAAATAAAAAAACATAGGTCATATTTCATTCAAATCTCTAGGCTAGATTAGTCAATTTTGAAAACAGTTTTGACTGGCATAGCAGGTTTAAAAAACTGAATCAAGGGAGAAACAAATAATCCAATAGAATCAGCTTAAAAAATAATGATCAGATTCACAGTAAGAAATAGCTTACTGGAGTACAAAATGATAAAGAATATGAGAAGATCCAATATATAAAGAGTTAGTTAACAAATCACAAAATTAGACTTTTGGGTAAAAAGGCAGGAGATATCCATAGAAAATAAATGAATACTATGGAACATGAGAGTTATTGTTTCGTACAGCGACTGAAAACAAGCTTTAAATTTGTTACATTGAGTATTATAAATATTAGCTTGGTTATATCACTGGTCACTTGGTATAGATTTAAATATAAAATTATGAGTTCATCAATATTATTAGCAGTGACAAATGAAGAAAAATATAACTGCTAAGCAGAGATCAAACATCCAGTGCAAGTCTCAGAGCTCTGCAAAAGACTTCACATAGACCATACCAATATATGGAAATGTGAACATTTTTTTGTTGTGTATTATTTAGAAATTTTTTTTTATGAATTGCATGAAAAATTGGCCTAAACATCCACTTAGAGATTAATTATGAAAAACTTCATCATTTTTAAAATTAATTCATATTTTTATGTTTTATCTCATATAGGGTATTTGGCATCATATTGAATTTTTAAAAAACTGATTTTAAAACAATTTTCATAATAACTTCAGTTTTACTAATGTTAGAGCAAAAAGCTTTACATTGATAGAAACTAGAAAAACTAAGAAAAAAAATCAGCTAATATAAGTAGTGATTACCATTATAAGGATAAAAAAGGAATTCCAATATCTGAAAAAAATATTACTTTATTGTTTGTCCATAATTTCTAATTTATCATTAATTAAGTTTAAAATTATATCTTCATTGATAATTTCTTTGTATTCCTCACAAAATTTTTATTCAAACCATATATAATACTTTCTACCTGAGATAATCCATAGCTTCAGAACTTACAAAAGTAGCAGAAGAAATTTTCATTTTTATCCATAGTTATTCAGCATTATATTAACCGTTAAACCGCTAATTATATTATTGGTTGTATGAGATAAAAATCAAATCTTTTAATTGGCCAACTCACAAACTGAAGACAAAGCCTATTGTTAAAACATATTCGCCTATAATATTAAATTCAACTCAGATACGTTTATAAAAAGTATATTATTAATTTTTCAGGTTATAAAAGAGAATGAAAGTTCTTTCAAAAATAAATTGCTATTTATTTATTATAAAATATATTCAATTTTGGCAAATATAAAGCGAATGTCTAAACAAAAAAGTGCTGACGCAAACGCTTTTTTTCAATTTTACGTTATGGAACAGTAAAGATTTCTTTTTGCTAAATCTTAAATATTTTTACTAAAATCTTCAATATTTTTCGAAAATAATTTTGGTTTTTTAGTATATTTTTTAAAAAACTATTTTAATTTCTCATTTTATATTTTTTTAATACTTAAATTACATTCGAAATGAAAATCTCAGCGTTTTTCTTTATTTTCTTTGATCAGGCAGTTTCTTTGTTCTTTCCAGCCAATCAGAATGTCTTTTTCGGCTGAGAGCCGGCTGGCAGCCAATCACCGACAAGGTTCTTCTTTGTTTAGT
Source organism: Epiperipatus broadwayi (assembly GCA_028023455.1). Taxonomy (NCBI): domain Eukaryota; kingdom Metazoa; phylum Onychophora; class Udeonychophora; order Euonychophora; family Peripatidae; genus Epiperipatus; species Epiperipatus broadwayi. Next base: position 701,655 of record JAQFVV010012407.1, read on the forward strand.
TTTAAATGCGTTTTTTTTTATTTTTTACTTGTAAAAATAATTTGGAAGAGGGCACCATCTTACAGAACTTTTAAAAACCTAATCAATAACTGTCAAACGAATATTCTACCATTAAAACTAGCAGAATTAGAGTGACGTCAGATGTCGATGAGATGCCTCGTAAAAGAAAAACTAAGGGAAAAAATCAGCTAATATAAGTAGTGATTACCATTATAAGGATAAAAAAAGGAATTCCAATATCTGAAAAAAATATTACTTTATTGTTTGTCCATAATTTCTAATTTATCATTAATTAAGTTTAAAATTATATCTTCATTGATAATTTCTTTGTATTCCTCACAAAATTTTTATTCAAATCATATATAATACTTTCTACCAGAGATAATCCATAGCTTCAGAACTTACAAAAGTAGCAGAAGAAATTTTCATTTTTATCCATAGTTATTCAGCATTATATTAAACTACTATCACAATATATATATATATCAGTGATAGTAGCTATCCTTTGTCTGTGTTTCCATATATATATATATATATATATATATATATATATATATATATATATAGTGTACAGCATTGAAATCTCATGATCCATAGACTGAATTCTTATATAGATTGTTGGCATAATATTTCTTGCATAGCTTATATATAAAAGCTGGGGTTCTGAACTCAGTTTATCTTTTATATAATTTTATGAACTTCAGCAAGTCAAGCAGTCTATTTCCCATTGCTGTTCTTTACTTCTCCATGAATTCAAACTCAAACAACATGGAGACTAAAAGAACTTGTTTAATTTTCTATACTCTCTCTACCTAAAATTATTCTCAGTTAATCTGAATCCACTATTTATAAAGATGTGATGAAGTTTAAAAACAGGATTAAATATATGAATTTTTTTTACAGTACAGGCTTTTTCATACTTGCATTTCTATATGTAATATATAGGGGGTTTGAACTCAGACTTTCACACGACCCTTAACTATCCATGCTATCTCATACTGCTGATACACTTGATCACATATATGTCAAAAAGATAAATAATCATCAATGTACATATTTTGTGCTAAACCACCACTCATCAGTTGGTCCAGGTTATCATCTCTACACACATATATACAATCAATGCTCATTAAAGTGTTTTCTATTTTGATTAGCAAGATAATAACTAAATTAACCATTATTCTGGTTCTTTTTCAGTTACCATTAATTCATTAAGTAAAAACAAATATTTGAATTAACTCTTATTAAGGTGTATTACAAAGAAAAAATATCTTTGCTGAAGACGAAAATTGGGGTTTGGGTTGTTTTTTTTTATGAAAATGGCGATTTTGTAAGGAATGGTCAGATCACAACAACATATAAATTAATCGATGTCATTTATCAGTTGGATGTGACAGTGTGGGTTTTGGGCGGTTCTTATAATTGGAAATGGCTGTGAGCGCATACTAAATCAGCACCAAAATAGGTGCAAAATATTTTTTTTTCTTTGTTCTATTAAAATTGGAAATGGCTTGCCAAAATCAGAACTAAAATAAAATATTAGTATTAAAGGAATCTTTTTAATAGCTGATTTTAAATAATTTATAGTATTTTAAAAATATGAAATATTACTTAATTAATATTTAAGCATTTTCAGATACTATTTTAAATAATTATATATAAATTATGTCTGTGTTCATTTCTACTTTTTAAGCTATAATTATATACACATATGCTCATAAATTACGCGCTATGAAATCAATCCATCTTAATATATATAACAAATATATGTAAATGAGATATTTATTTATATAGCACGATGTATATAAATTGTAATAAACTAAAGATCAGCATTTCAACCTAATATACATGCGCTTTTTTATGAATGTTAATAATAAATGAATACTTAAGATTTGCCCCTACTTAAGCATTTGGGTTGAAAGAATAGGTGGATTCATTCTATTCTCTCGCAAAGACTTTATCTTGTGTTGGAAATGAAAGTATTCATTTATTATTAACATTCATAAAAATGCGCTTGTACATTAGCTTGAAATGCTGATCTTTAGTTTATAACAAATATATATAACAACCCCCCCCCCTTTTGATCAATATTAATATATAAATAAACTTTATAAAATTATTAAAAATAGAGTGAGAATAATTTTAAGCAATTTTAAATTAGTTGGAACAGGCTTTCAATTACTACTCATAGCTAATATTGAATAATATTGTACAACTTAAAACATGACTTAACTGAATACTTAACAAATTTAAAATTATTTGAAAGTACTGTAGCTATGCTTCCAGTAAATTTTGAGTTTATATATCATACAATGATTTATTTTTAGGACCAGATCCAAAGCTTGGCAAAAGAACAAAAGTGGAACTAAATGTATCTTCGAAATATGGTAATACTAAAGATTGGACTTGTAAATTAGATAGTTCACATGGTAAGAAAATTCAAGTTAGTGTTATACCAGCTTGTGATACCATGGCTGGAATGTGGAAAATGAAAGTTTTCACAACTCTTAGCAATGATGCAAAAAAGAAGGTTATATACGAAGTTTTGGAAGATATTTATATAATTTTTAATCCTTGGTGTAAAGGTAAGAGGTTTTTTTTTTGGATTGAAAAATATAATTTTATATTTTAAAATTAATAAAGAAAAATATTTTTTTTATTTTTAGATGATACTGTCTTCTTAGAAAATGAAACATTAAGAAAAGAATATGTCTTGAATGATTCGGGCAAAATATGGATGGGCACACATAATAATCATAATGGCCGAAGATGGATGTTTGGACAAGTAAGTAAAATCATAATACTTTTTAACTTATAACCATATTTTAAAATTTTACTGTCTTACACTGTGTTTTAATCTAAATTTAAAATATAATAAACATAAATTTTTTTTATAATATATAAATAATTAAAACTGTAATTTATTAATTACATAATTATTATTGTTAAATAAAAATAAAATTTCCAGCTAGCACCCAAAATTGATATTGCAAATGATATATATATATAATATTGCACATGTACTTATATAAGATTTGAAATACCAGACACTCTTATGCCTGGAGCCTAATAGTAAATATAGGGGATTTGAAAGTCTGAGTTCAAATCCCCTATATATACTTATATATAAAATTATAAAATCAGATAAAATTTCTATAGAAAACAATAAAAAACTTCATTGTGTTCGTCAATCTTGTTGCTTAAAACATAAGAAACATATTTCTAATTTATTTACATTAGACAATTACTACAATTACCACAATGCATTTTAACATTTTTGAAACTTTTGAAGATAACAAATGTATTCATAACGTTTATTGTCTCACTTTTATTACTTCATATAAAAAATTAATCTTTAATTTAGCTTTCCTTTTATTTTTTAAAATTGTTATTGATTAGCCTCTTCAAAATTAATTTTATGGCCAATAATCCATTTATGATTGCACCAAGATAAATTAATAATAGCCTTAATATATATTACTTACGTAATGAGTATGCGCTAATTATTAATTACAATTCTGCTTTTATAAATTTTAATTCATTCAATAAGATTTTAAAAGCTTTTACTAAAATAGATTTCAGGATAGGAACAAAATATTTGATATAGTTCCGGATTTAGGTTGCACTAGCAACCTAAGTTTGCACCTTGAAAATTTTTTTAGGTTCTAATTAGGCTTAGAATTTTTGGTTCCACAACAAACTCTGTTAAATCTACCAATATTCCTCAATAAATAGGTATTTTTTTATTAGTTAAAAAATAAATACATATTTAAAACTATTAAAATCCATATTATCTACCATTTGAACGTCTTCTTCATATTTTTTTATAATGGCTGCTGGAAAGATATTTACTCTGCAGTAAGCTTTTTAAAAGCTATTTTATGATTTATCTATTTATAATTCTTATTTATAAGATTTCAAATGCAGGCATTCTTATATCTGGAACTTCATTGTAAATATAGGATTTGAACTCAGACTTTCAAGCAACCTTCAACTATCCACACTACCTCATACTATTGATAATATGTAAAAAAGATAAATAATCACCAATATACATATTTCATGCTGTGTATTTAAATGGATACTGTTCTATCCATGAGGGGTCAGAGTGATTTGAGGTCAACATGGGCATAACAACAATATTGGCATCAGTATGGAATTTGGGCATTCTATCATCAGATTTTAAATGGTATGGATGGCTGAAGAGTTGGAGGTTGGAGTAGATTGAAGCCTGTCCATTAAAGTATAAAGATTTGCTATCTTAATATAAACTGAGCACTGATTATATATATATATATTTATATATGTGGGAGATGATAATATGGACCAACTGATGAATGCTGGTTCAGCACAAAATACATATATTGGTGATTATTTATTTTTTCTACATGTGTGTGGACATGTGTATCAGTGGTATGAGATAGGGTGGTTAGTTGAAGGGTGCTTGAAAGCCTGAGGTAAAATCCCCTATATTTAATTCTTATTTATTTAAATTTATTTTAAAGACAAAAGCAAAACTCTCCATACATTAAATGTAGACAATTAATATGACAAAGAAATAAAATTATTTTTTTTATCATGTTTATTTTTGTCTATCAAATAATTATTTTCAAAATATTTTTACTATATAAATCTCTATATTTTTTTTCCATGTGTCATAGCATCAGCCGGGAAGCGAACCCGCTAACTTGGAACAACTGTTTGTAAGGCAGCTATGCTGACCTCTCAACCACCGACATTGGCAAATCTTTTTGAATAATTTAGCTTTGTATTAAAACTTATTAAAATTATTCCTCTAACACAATACAATATTATTAGAGTGGATGTTTTTTATAAGCATAATAATAACTATATAGAACTGAGTTGTAATTTATTATAAGTTAATAATTTTCTAGCCTAATAGAGATCTTTTTCTTTTACTTAATTAGATTCAATTTCAGAAATAAAAAGATAGCTTTAATAAAAATGCAAACTAAAAAATGTAAACCAAAAGTTATTTATAGAATCTCTTATTCTTGTGATATAATCTATTTTAGACAAATTGGTCTTAAGTTTAATGAAAGCATTAATGAACAGAATATTTATCATAAAATTAATTTTAAAGATGCTAATATAATATTTTTTACAAATAATGGGAGAAAAAAGTATTAAAAAGATTTTCTTATCACTTTAATGAAAACATTTGTCAACTTAGCAAGCTTTGGAGAAATAAAGAATTATCGTTAATAAATTTTAATAAACTAACATGACAGTTAGTATAATCTAATATATATATTTGTGATTTATTTATGAACTTGATAAGCTATAGGGCTACCACTTAGTAACTTTTTGAAAAAGTATTATTTGGTTAGATCATTTTAAAATAAATAATTGTTTAGAATTTATTTATTTTTTCTAATTTAGCTTTTATACATTACATATACATTATATATAATAAGGAACAAAATGACTCAAGTCTTAAATAATTAGCAATTTTAATATTAATGATTTTTAAAATTAATTATATTTTAATTAAACATGCTTTTCTAAATATTTTTTGTTGTCTATATATGTGCTAGAAAAGAGAAAGAGATAAACATGAATAGTAGTGTACTCCATTGCTTAATGCTTTGAAATTAATTCCAATCTTTTAAATAGCTTATAGTAGATCAAAGGCTTCTTCTAACACTCACACATGCTACCTAATTTTCTAATTTCTAGGTGGTGAAAATTTGCATTGTTTTTCTGTTCTTGTATAGCTAAATATTCATTTCATACTAATATTGGATTATTAATAAAATTATCCATGAGACAATTTCTTGAAAAAATTCTAAATCTATATTTGGATCCAAATCATGTGCAAAATTAGAGGGTCCTTCTATATTCTGATGTTCTTTTAAATCTTATCTATCAGAAGTTAATCCTGCTTTTAAAAAAGATAATCTAAATAAGAAATATCCTTTTTCCTTGACTATGTTTTAAGACATAACCTTTCCTATAATCATGATTTAATTTTTCACATTGTAATATTTCAGTTTCTTTGTTAATAATGTTATATTCTGTTCAAATAAATATTCATATATATATATTAAAAAAAAAAAGATATAAATTTTTTAACTTGCTCTTTTGTTGTTTTTTTTTGTTACATGAGGGGTTTTTTCACTATATCTTCTTATTTGTTTTTTTATATATAAACGTTGAGTTTTTGTTTCTACTCTTTTTAACTTTGAGAGAAGAGAAACAACTAACTCAAAACCTAGGATAAAGAAAAAAAAAAAAAAAGAGAATTTTTATTCTTTCTCATAAATTAAAAAAAAATATAGGAAATTAATATACTCTAATAAAATATATATAATATATATATATATATATTGTTTGTTCAAATAGGTCAAAAGCCTCATAATGCAAAGATAATATATCCATCTGCCATATCTACAAAATGAGATCTGAAAACATACTATCTGATATTTCATGTCTAGAGTCCTTGAATTTTCCCCCAGATAACTAGTGCATAACCAATTTAGCAAACTATCAAATATCAGTTGATAAAAAGGTATCTAACTATCCCTAGCAACTGAGAGCAGGACAGAAATTGAAAACTTCTGAGACTTTCATTAATTGGCAATTAGCAAACCTGATGCAGACTATCTTTTGTTCAAGGTTTCTCTATGTTGGGCAGTTGAAGAGATCTTTACTCTGATGTGAGCTATTTGCTAAAAATTTGTTTTACTTTTTTATCTAAAATAGTTTGGAAATAGCCCATTGAAGATACTTTCCGCATATATATGCAGAAAAACAGTAAATAAGAATATTCATTGTACTAATTAAATTGTGCTGCTTGAAGATTTCCATTTTTTCTTCTTTATTTTTTCTTCTAGCTAAAAATAGGTAAATAACCATTTTCTATCAATAATTGGATTGCTGCTGGATAATTATAGGCCAACTGCCTAAAAAAAATAATATTATTTTAAAATCAGAATTTTATCCAGATTTGAATCCCAGGTTATAAATATAGGGGCAGATATACTATGAGATAGTTTCAAAATATCAAATTTTTCTATTGTCAAAAAATGTCTATTATAAATATATTTTTGGTATTTAAAATATAAATGACATCTAATATATTTAGAGCATATCTGTATATGTGTATCTATATTACCTATTAAAGACTATCTCATATATGTATAATATATCCAAGATAATATGTAAACACACATTTAAGTATATTAATAAAGTTAGTTAATCAAATTACAAATAAATATATAAAAAGATAATAAATAACTAATAATCCTATCAATTCAAAAAAACAATGCTGATGATTACCTCAGACACTATGTATATTTCACTCTGTAACTGGAAACTTTTTAAGGTTAACTTAAAGTTGGACTAATATTATTATGTTTCCAATAACATATGAAATAATTATAAGTTACGGAATGAAATATGCATAATATCAAGATAGTTGCTGTTATCTTTGATATATAGATGACTAGATATTTCTTATTTGCAGTTTAATTTACTAATTTTTGCTACATATATCTAGCTACATGCTTTTATATACTTTGAATAGGTTGCATATATCTGAATGAGTATATAATAAATTACGTATAATAATCATATATAATAATTAGTTTTATGGATTCCTGGATTATTCAAAATAAGTTTAAGCAAATCAGCCAAGAAAATAGGTAGAAATATACTTTTAGAGCTGATAGGTAGTTATTTTAGTGTTATGTCAATATATATGTCTTATTTAGTAATATGTACATTTGGATATAATATATACATTTTCAAGAGTTTTAGCCTTTTTTTAAATTTTTGAATATGATTAATAACCATATCTATGAAATGAAAGAGTATAATATTAATCTGGACACACCTAAAAAAAGTATAAATGATGTGTGTGTATACATATATTGTCAAATATTAGATCATTGCACTTATATAAAAACAATAATTTTATTTTAGATAAACGTTTGAATTATCAAAAAATTTTATTAATAATTTTCAATATTTTTTTTGCTTCAAATTTTTTTTTTTTTCGGTTTGTTTTATAGTTTGATGACGTTATTTTACCAGCGTGTATGCTAGTCTTTGAACGTGTCCGACTCGACCCTGCTGCCAGAGGAAATCCTGTCAGAGTGGTTCGAAGTATTTCTGCAGGAGTAAGTTATTATTTTTTCTACATCTATAAGTCTGTTCACTTTCTTATTCAATTGATTTAGAGAATTATCACTGCTTAATAAAACTATTGAGTAACATTAATTAAAGGATCTTTTACAGTATATATATAAATAAAGTAGTTTTGAGTTAAATTGTGTATTATTTTTGATTCATCATCATCAACATCAACCATTATCAATCCACTGCAGGATGAAGGTCTCTCCAAGTTCAATCCATCTTCTCCGATCTTTAGCTTCTCTTCTCCACATCACCCCTACATACTTTCTTATTTCATCCATCCATCTCACATCTGGTCTTCTCCAATCTTTAGCTTCTCTTCTCCACATCACCCCTGCACACTTTCTTATTTCATCCATCCATCTCACCTATGGTCTCTTTCTGGGTCATTTACAAATATTGTGCATTATTTTGGGAGAAAGTATTTTATATTAAAAAGTCATTTAGTAGTAAATGACAAAACTTATTCGAAGGACAAGTAAAGAAGAAAGCTCAAGAAGTGGGGGAGATGTTTAGCAAGAAGCAGTTTTCTAAATTTCCAGCAAGCAAACTAGATATTTCATCTATACTTTTACAAAACCTAATAAAAGGAAATTTAATTTTAAATCGAAAACTAAATAAATAAATGATGTGCTACTAGTAAAATAAAAAATTCTAAGAAACAGAACTAATTTGTCTAATATTAAAAGTTATGGTGAAAATGAGAATAATAATGCTAAAGGAAGTCGAAAACTCTCAACAAACTTCCTCATTTTATTAATAATTAAAAATATTATCTGTACAGAAGTTATAAGTTGCAATGTTTGGATGAAATAACAGTTTAAAAGTCAAATATTTTTAATGTATTATTAACCTTTAAAAAATTACAGTTAATAATCAAAATGTCATTTTATAATAAAATATTTTGTTCCTAGCAACTTTCCTTTTTCTAATTTAGTTCAGAAGCAAAACAAATTTAGGAAGAAGAATAAAATGCAAAGATATTACTAATATTTATCAAAAAAGAGATACGAAACCACTCTTATAATTTATATGCGAATCAGATGTGATGCCTGTAAACCATAAACACAGACAAAGAATTTAACAAAAAGAACGCCACTTTTTTTCTACTTTTCTTTCATATCCCAAGCTTGCAAAAGTATTTATAGTATAATAGTATATATATATATATCTTGAGCGATTAGCTCAAATATAAATGTAAATTTGTGATGAAATGCTACTGTTACTTCTCAGTTATACGGACTCAGGAATCTGGCTCAGCATATATATGTCCAGAGAGAAAATAAGGGTAGCCACCTTTCGTAAATTCTTTGTTGTGGTTCACGCTTTGACTCATTCCACCATCACTAGGTCTTTCCGTCATATTCTGACTCTAAACCAATTTCCATGTATCTTAATCTATTTCAGCTTCAACTATCTGCATTTCATAAATCTAAAATCCCTTATTTATATTTATAAAAAAAAAACATTAATTTAAATCCTAAACCCAGCATAAACAAAAAATTTAACAACAACTTTTTGTCATCAATCCCAAGGTTGAAAAGAGTGTTATTTATATATAACAATTTAATAAAACATATTTGTAACCTTCATAACTGCTTTCAAGCATTTACATTGAATTCAATAGATGCACTAATATTTTCTATGCCTTCTTTACATAAGTGCTAAAATGCAGATTTGAACTATCTCTTCCACTTATAAAATAAAGCTTGATTAGAGCCATTGTAACTCCATTAGTATATATATCTCTATGTATGTTGAGAAAGCTCAAGTATAGATGAAACTTATGTGATAAATTACTGAAAAACCCCCAGTGAGCTATATGTAAACTATTACAAACTTCATTAATAAATGATCCAAGCTAAAATACAAGTAGGTCCACTCTGTACATTTTTGTTTATTGATGAAGTTGTAAAAGTTTATATAAAGTTCACTGGATGGGTTTCAGTAGCTTTCACATAAATTTGAAGGTTTATCTTTGATAAAATTTACATTCTAAAATCTTGGGAAAATTAAATTTGTATTGAAGAAAGATTTTAATTTTTGAATGAGCCTGTTACCGTTGATAAACAGACCAATTGGAAATTTATGACAGATTGATAAATATTTTATATACATTTAGTTTTTACATTTCAGAATATGTAAAAAGACTAATAAATTAGCATATTCTATATGTTTAAACACACTTTGACATTTTCTGTGAAAGCTTTTGTAACAGTAGCATAACTCTCAAAAATGTAATGTGAGCAAATTGAATCATTACAAAAAAAGTATGGATAATTCATAGTATATTATATATCAAAAATATGAATCCACACACACATGCATGCACACACACCTTTTTGTCAAAGAAAACTAATAAATCTGTTAAGTACTGTGTTGCACTGTGATGCTAAACCATATGTCATTTAAATAATTACCATATTAACATGATTTATTATTGCTGTAATTATACTTAAGAGATTTAAAAGAGTTTCATTGTAACCAGGTTGATCTCAAGTTACTTCTGAAAGATCTTGTAGAAAGATACTGCGAGATTACTTAAAACCAGAGAAAGAATTTTTTATTTTATTCCAAAGTTATATGATGTTTTCCTGAAGTTTTGTGATGATGGTGTTCTATTTTTGTATTGGACTATTTCCATCATCTAATATGTGTATTGATCCTTTAGAAAAATTTAACTTTATTTAAATATCCCAAATACATTCAACTGTTAGTAATAGCACATCAAACATGTTAGCATATGCACAATGCTTCAAGAGATATTATTCTCCCCTTTTCTTCAGGTGTTGCTGGCCTGACCAGTGACAGTACTAGCACGAGATTCGAACCTGGACCCTTAGATTCTTGAGTATTGAATTTTAAGGTAACACTCTAACCAACTGAGCCATCCTTCCAAAGGCAACAATCTGTAATATTTTCATATACTTATCTATGAGGTTCCTCTTGATTTCTCTACCTTTCCCTTAAGAGCAAAAAGTTGATTAGTGGTTTCTATACATTATGTATAGTCACATTAGGTTGGTCTATGGGATTTTTTGCCATTGTCATGTGAGTAGCTTCTTTATATTTTCTTCTTTGTACCTTAAAATTCAATACTCAAGAATCTAAGGGTCCAGGTCTGAATCCCATGCTAGTACTGTCACTGGTCAACCCAGCAACACCTGAAGAAGAGAGAAGAATATCTCTCGAAATGTTGTGCATACACTAACCTTTTTGATGTGCTATTACTGACAGTTGAATGTATTTGGAATATTTAAATCCAGTTAATTTTTTCTAAAGACATTCAATACCCATATTAAATGATGGAAATCATCCAATATACAAATACAATTATGTGATGTTTGTTGGTATAATAATGGAGAAGATAGATGGTAGTAGTTAGTTACTATGCATAGAAGAAATAATTAATAGAATTGATAATAATGATCTTTTTTAATGAAGGTTAATTCAAATGATGAAGGAGGTGTTCTTCTTGGAATGTGGGCGACAAATCCAGATGATTATAAGGATGGCAAAGCACCATGGGAGTGGACTGGAAGTGTTGCTATTTTGGAAGAATATATGAAAAGTGGAGGCAAATCTGTAAAATATGGACAGTGTTGGGTATTTTCCGGAGTAACTACTACGTGTAAGTTGTTACATTAATTAAATATATCACAATATGATATTCATTGTTTTAAAAAATATTTATATATTAGTTATTAAACAGGTAAAACTCTCTATACAGTAGTGCCACTCAGTGTAAGCCAGAGTAATCAATGGATGCCAGAAGGCTTGTGCTTAAAATGCCTATCTAGTGCCTACTTGTCCAATATTCCCAGACTAGTTTCTAGCTTGAGGCTTTATCAGTGAAGAGCCTTGGATCTGAGAGCACCACACCTAGATCTTGGGATCTAATACAACGCTCCAGCATCCACCTCACTGATAAAAATCACAAGATAGAAACTAGTCTGGGGATATTTGATGAGTAGGCACTATGTAGAAATTTTATGCACAAGCGTTCTGGCATCCATTGATTACTCTGGCTTGCACTGAATGGCACTACTATATGGAGAGTTTTACCTGTTTTAATAACAGTTATGAGCAAGCATAAGGAATGGTGATCATGTGATGTTTAGTGATATATTAGTCATTACAGGATTATTTCCTTCAAGTCCTTTTTTTAACTCACTTTTTATTATATTTGTAAGTATTCTATTCTTTTTAGATCAACTCTAGCTAACTGTAATAGATATATTCTTATCATTTTTTCTTTTCTTTTTCCTCTTTTTATTTCACTCCGTGTAATTCTATAGAGACCTTTAAGTTTTTCTTTTTTTAATATTTGTACTTTTATTATTTTCAATTTCATTATAAAACTAATGTTTCCATTTCTTTCTAAATTCACATTTCAATAGCCTTTAATTTTTTATCTTTTTTTTTTGTAATAAACCAAGACTCTTCTTTACCTACTAATGTCATTAAAGCAATCCGATTCTTTCATTAATGACTGACTATTCATTTATATATTTTCCTTATTTTATTTGCCTTCCATTAGCTGATTTTTTAAATATTAATGTACACGGTATGCTAATAGACATATATAGTACTGCATATTAAATATTTTAAAAAATATGTATACTGTACATTGATAATTGTAATATATATATATAAACACTTATTTAAAATTTTATACATATATTAATAGATTTCCATAAACAATTTTAATCATTTTATTAATAGTGTGCCGTGCTTTAGGAATTCCTTGCCGCAGTGTGACAAATTTTGTTTCTGCACATGACACCGATGAGTCTTTAACTATTGATAAATATTTTACCGAAGACGGAGAATCTCTCAAACACAGTGATTCCATCTGGTGAGTAAAATTTTGATTATATTTAATAGTTGTTTATTCAGTTCACTAACTGCACAAAAATAACTATCCACATATACATATTAGAAGTGAATACTATTGCAAATAATTTCTTATATTCAATTTGGATGGTTACTCTCAATTGTAAGTAAAACATATGAATCTTTTGTTAATAACACTACTACCTTTTTTTTTTTTTTTTTAAAGGCGAAACAGTACATTTCTGATAAATTACATTTTGTACCGAACTTTAAAAACAGTAAGAGCTAAAAATAAAACTTTTAAATAATCCATTGCTGAAGATCTATTTAACAGTTCCTCATAGATAAACATTAAAAGAAAAGCCATTATGTCAAGCGTTGATGGCCTAGTGGTTAGCATAGCTGCCTTCCAAGCAGCTGGCCCGGGTTCGTTTCCCGGTCAACGCATTTGACATATGTAAAAAAAAAGAAAAGCTATTATTCACTAGGCCTACTAAAGGCTGAAGTATAAATAGTTGAATTGTTTTTCATCTTTGTTTTATTTTCTAGTTAAGAATAGCTATATATCCATTGTAATAAAAAACAAGTAGTTTATGGTTCAGGCATTCATTAGAAGCCAATCATTAGAGATGACAGAGTCGGACCTTGATTCTGGAATCTGCCACTCCATTAATGTACCAAATCATGTAAGACACACCTACACACCCCACAGACCCATATTATCTACCCATTTTTTTTTATAAATGTTAGCTGCATTAGCTATATAGCTTTCTGGGAAATAAAAATTTAAGCCTGATTTGAAGCTTGAAAATTTTTCAAGTTTTATCTTGCCAGGATTCATATTTAATGTTATGAATATGCCAGATGGATGACCTATCATTATACCATGAAACCCTTTAAAAATAATAGTATACTTTAACTAATTAGAGCATAACGAATGTATTAAATGTTTATATAAAATGTATATTTACATAATATATATCATCAACCATTATCAATCCACTGCAGGATGAAGGTTTCTCCAAGTTCAATCCATCTTTTCTGATCTTTAGCTTCTCTTCTCCACATCACCCCTGCACAGTTTCTTATTTCATCCATCCATCTCACATGTGGTCTCTTTCTGGGTCTTTTACAATCTTATATATATATATATTAATACTTTGAATAATGTAGACTTTTTTCAAATTTTTTTATTATATATATAAGAAAAGACCCAGTGTATATACTGTTGGATGAAAATATAAAATGTCAACCTTTCTTCTCAAACACTGTTTTTTCAGAAATTCTTTGTTGTGAATAAAGTCTGCAGTTAACATCATGCCCAAAAGGTAATCTCTTAATTATAAAGCTGCAAAGATCTTACGTATATTGAAATACAGACTTATTGCATAAAATTTAAATTAGCAATGATCTCAAATTGCTAATAAACAAACATGTGTATGCACTGGGATTATTTCTTATAAGCTTAGGAGATTGCAAAGTTAAAATGACTATTATATTACTCTTTTGCTGTGTATGTGAATTAAACATGTTTGTTTATGAGCAATTTAAAATCATTTCTATCTTAAAGTTCATGCTCTTTTCATTATAATAAGATCTTTGCAGTGTATAATCAAAAGGTTACCTTGAGGTTACCTTTTAGTATGCAAACTCTATCCTTATTTACAAGATAGCATTGACAAACAGGCAAAAACTCTCCATATAGTAGTGCCACCTTGTGCGAACCAGACTAATCAATGAATGCCAGAAGGCTTGTGCATAAAATCCTTATCTAGTGCCTACTCATCCAATATCCCAGACTAGTTTCTGGCTTGAGGCCTTCATCAGTGAAGGGCCTTTGATCTGAGAGCACTGCACCTAGATCTTAGGATCTAATGCAACCCTCCAGCAGCCACCTTTTATCTCTACTGAACTACAAAACTATGAGAATGAAATTGAAAATACAATAATATTTTCAATTTAAGCTCAATAGCTTATATAGTCATATGGGTCTGAACTCAATTCACTACCCATACATTTTGGTGATTTGGGATCTTTAACAACCATAGCCAACATTACCCTATTAGGCAGGATTGGTGTTAAACCACTAAAGATCACATGATCACCATCTCATGCTAGCACATAACTATTAAAACTCTCCATATAGTAGTGCCACCTTGTGCTAACCAAAGTAATCAATGGATGCCAGAGAGCTTGTGTATAAAATCCCTATCTAGTGCCTACTCATCCAATATCCCCAGACTAGTTTCTGGCTCCTCACTGATGAAGGCCACAAGCCAGAAACTAGTCTGGGGATATTGGATGAGTAGGCACTAGATAGAGATTTTATGCACAAGCCTTCTGGCATCCATTGATTACTCTGTTTAGCACAGGGTGGCACTACTGTATGGAGAATTTTGCCTTGTTTAATAACAGTTAAGTGCTAGCGTGATATGGTGATCATATGAAGATAGCATTTCTGAAAAAAACATAGCACTTGAGGGAAGTGGTTAACATTATATATGTATATCAGGAACGAAGTGTCCATGTATTGAATGGAATGAGCACTTCCTAGTCACTAAAACTTTCAAAAATTTTAATTAAAATTCAATTTAAAAAATTCACTTTCAATTTTTTTTTTTTACTAACCGTTGAGTTGTTTTATATATAACGAAAGAATGAACTTGAGTAATGCATTCTAATGCAATGTTTGTGTAATATATATAATATATATATATTAGGTGCTACTATGTAAAAATTGTTGTGGCGAGTGAAATAAAAACATAAAAAAAAAAAGAAGTGTTCTTCCGTTCCTAAAAAAGTCACGCTTCATCATTGATATATACATATATATGTTTGCAAATTCAGAAACCATATTTTATTTGTCTAATTTAACACCTTATTGATAATTACATTGAATAAAAAACCTACATTTAAATAGAACTTATTAAAATTAAATATGCACTAAGAATAAGATGGAGATAATGAGAAAGATGAGGAAAAAGATCATTAGGAATTTCCTCATTTAAACTATTGATGCTTGTTATATTTATCAAATAATGTTATAGTTATGTATGAAACGAAGACAAGATTTAAGTTCTTTAAAATCGGGAAAAGAAATTGTCCAAAATCTTAATTTTGATCAATTGTTTATTAACAAAATCTAAATTAAGACTAAATATCAAGACCATAAACTAAACATGTGGATTTCTAAGCAGGGTCTTTTTCTTTTTTTGAATAAAATTAACATAAAGTTAGCAAAATTTGCCTAGAACCCTTTCAACTTATACTAGTTATAATCATGTCATTGATGGTGGAAAGAAAACTGTGGACTTATTAAAGAGATGAGAATAAGTAATTAGCATATTTGAATGGCAAATTACTTGCTTAAGGTAGCTATTTTTTCAAAAGGGGGATGCAAGAATCTTTTTTGTTGATTGCATATTTGACTCTGGAAATATGCCAGCCCTCTTTCAACTTATGTTTGGCATCATTGCATTCAGGCCTGGCTTAATGCCAGAGACAAATATGCAATTAACAAAAAAGACTCCTGTATCCCTCTTTCGAAAAAATGGCCAAAATAAACAACTAATTTTCCATTCAAATATGCTAGTTACTTATTCTCATCTCTTTAATAAGCCTCACAATTTTCTTTCCACCATCAAAGCCATCACGGCTTCTTTAATGGTACAATTAATTAGTCAAAAGTGCACTAGACAAATTTTATTAAGTTTACAAATTTAAAGCTTATCTTGCATACATTTATGTATATACACTGTTGCTGTTTGTTATATTTCTCCGAGATACTGCTTACTAAAATTTTTTTGAAGTTGAATAAAATTGTTAACTTCATCATAAGTAATCTTCACATTTCTATTACTTTATTAAACATAATAATCTCAGGTTGTTTCATACTTACTAATATAAAACAATAAACATTATATTTGCATATTAAATAATAATATTTTATATATTAGAATTAAAGAAATAAATTAAATAGGTCATTTCTTTTATTCAGCTTTCATTTTATTATGCAAATGATTTTAAAACTCTTATTTTATATTGCTTTTGCTCACAAAAAGAAAAGAATAATTAATAGTTCCTAGCATTCACAGAATTGTGTAAAATGGTGACGTTCATGTTTTAAAAAAAAAGAACTAAATATCAAATTTTAGTATTATTAATGTAGGATGTTATTTGACATTCTTTTATTTTATATTCACTTTATACTTTATTAAGAGTTTGCAAAAAACTCTTAACAAGCTTTGCAGAATATCCTCAATCCCAGACCGGTTTCTGCCACTGGCTTCATCAATGAGGTACCAGGATATTCAAGCATTAGATTAAAAATACTAGGACAAGCCCAGCACTTTATCTAATGGATAACTATTAACTAGAAAATCTGAAATTTTCAGATGTCCATATTCTGCAAAGCTTGTTAAGAGCTTTTTCTGAGCTCTTTATAAAACATTTGTAATACAAGCTTGTTTAAATTAGGTCATATGACATCTGACTTGATTTATTTGTAATGTCACTTTATATTTAATATCAGGTATCCATTCATCCACTATATTTTATTTCCAACTTCATCTTTCTAATGTCAGTCACTAATTATTTTGAATTACTCTCTATAGAGATATATGAGTTCTGTGGATATATATGTAAGTGGATACAAGCTAAACATGCTAATTTGTGTTAGATGAAAAACAACGAGAACTATATTCAATAACATTGTATATTTACTTACTTCCTAATTATAGACAAATTGGTTTTTTGTAAAAAACATATACAAACTCTAATACTTATATACATGCATGTGCACACACACATATATATATATATTGTGTGTGTGTAATAATGCTCAAGTCTAAATAGGTTTATAAGTAATCATTAAAAACCAGTCAACACTTAGACAATCCCAATATCAATAACAATCAACAATTCCAGCTTTATTGTTACAAGGAAGTTGCCTTGACAACAGTTTGAAATTGTTGATTGTTATTGATTGTTACAAGGAAGTTGCCTTGACAACAGTTTGAAATTGTTGATTGTTATTGATATTGGGGTTGTCTAAGTGTTGACTGTTGATATTGTTGATCTGTTATTGATATTGGGATTGTCTAAATGTTGACTGGTTATATCATTAAAAATCAGTCAACACTTAGACAATCCTAATATCAATAACAATCAATAATTTCAAACTGTTGTCAAGGCAACCTCCTTTTAACAATAACAATTAGAAATTGTTGATTGTTATTGATATTGGGATTGTCTGAGTGTGGAGTGGTTTTTAATGATATATATATAAAACAATGCTAATGCTATATTAGGAGGTATAATCTGTATAAAATAACTATAAAAATACTAGCAAAATCAAATATATAAAATTTTCATCATAACAATGATTTTGCTTTTTAAACAAATAGACATTCTGGAAGTGAAACTACAAGCATAACCTACAAATATATACAACCATATAATTATCTATAATTCAAAGATAATTCCAATCATGCTTAACATTAAAATAAATTTTCATAAAGTTGATGGTTTCATATCTAAAATGATTAACCTAATCAAGTTTTTTAAACCCTTATTTTCATTTCATTATATTCATAAAATACAACTTTTGCATCAAACAATATTCTATGACTATGTTGTTGTCTTGAATAGACCAAATTGAACTAGGTATTTACATTTAACTATACTTTTATGAATTTTAATTATTTGATAAAGATTTAATTTACTTTCATTTATACCTTAAATAGCTGCATGGAATTTTATAAATTATTCCTTGAATACTTTTATTATCTATCAACTCTTTAGAGTTGTGTAATATATATCAAGGCTACAACCTTATGACTATGCATCTAGATGCAACAGTAGAGACCTCTACAAATCTTAACACAAGATTAATGACTTTAAAAGACAAGCGACCACTCTTATCTTTGTCCTACTTTTTAATTATATAGACAAATCTAAAGCATTTTGATTTGAGAGTGTGAAGCTATTAACTACTACACTGATTAAGTCCACAATTTCTATACAAGCTAACTTATGCAAAATCTTTCAATTTACAGCAAGTTAATGTAAAGCTTTTATAATTAGAAATCTTTTAAGACATTTCTTTTAAGAAACTTTCACATCCCTGCCTCACAGATGACTATGTTATTAGTTAATCTATAAAACTAAAAAAAATATTAGTTACTACGGGCACAATTAATTTAATTTTATATTGTAGTATACTTTATTAAAGATAAAAATTTTAAAAATATCATTGGCTCAAAAAAAAAAGTGCTAATAATTATATTAGTTTAGGTTATTCTCACAAATTTATTAAAACCTATTTTATTTAATAAAAATAATTACAATGTTGATCTGAAGTGTTGTACTTAATCATAATGATAAAAAAATTATTTGTTTTTAAATTGTTAATCTGTAGATTAATTAATAAAAATAGTTTTTGATGGTGATATGAGGGTTACTTGGAAGAAAAATCTTGCTTTAAAATTATTATTAAATAATTCCAAAAAGTTAGTGAACAATAAAAATGCTATAGGAATAGATTAAAATAAAAATTGATGCAGCTGTTTAAATATATAACATCATCATCAACCATTATCAATCCACTGCAGGATGAATATCTCTTCAAGTTTAATCCATCTTCTCCGATCTTTAGCTTCTCTTCTCCACATCACCCCTGCAAACTTTCTTATTTCATCCATCCATCTCACATGTGGTCTCTTTCTGTGTCTTTTACAATCTCTTGGAATCCAGTTTATAATTTCAATTCTCCATCTATTATCATCTCTTCTAGCAATATGTTCATCCTAACTCCACTTCAGTCTTTTAATTTTTTCAATGAGGTCAGTAACACCTGTTTATTCTCTTACCCATATATTGCATTTTCAATCTATATATGAAAATAAATAGTCTGTATAAAGAAGTTCAAATTTATAAAAATAACTTAGAAATAGATATTTAGCTGTCTTATGCATTCATAAGTATAGTATTGGTCATAAAACATTGTTGCAACGGTTATTCTTTATAAATATAATGAAATCAATGGAACAATCAAAGAAATTCTTTTGATTCATCTGTTTGAATCTGATGTCATCAATCTTTTGGAACTTTTTTAAATTTTAGATGTAATTGGTGGTTGTTTTTGAATTGTGGGTAATTATATGTGAGTATATATTAACTAGTTTATTCGTAGTTTTTATTTGAGATCTATATGTTTAATAAATAAAACTATGCTAATGATTAAGAAAATTTTGAAAATTCTGATTTTTCTAGTATTTTTATTGTTATCCTATTATACTTTGATATATATATTCAACTCTAAAAGTGAAACTCAAAAATAAATTATGGTTAAAGGGGGTTCAAATAATGAAAAGCATTACCTATGATGATCAGATTTTATCATTTGATTATACTACTTTTTTGTCTAGTTAACCCAATTAATCTTCAGTTGGAGAATTAAACTAATAAATATAAACAAATCATTTGACTTAGTTATTTGCTTGAACATTATATAATGTTCAAATGTCAATATGGTAGATTAAGGACAGAAAATTCATTCAATTGACCAACTGATACATTTTTTTAAAATTTTATTTTATTAAAAATCAATCCAAAAAGCTTTAACTTTGAATGTCCTTTACTAAATAGCACAGAACTATATACTGATGAAAAATTAATACAGCGCACTGCTTTACTTTGAAATAGATTTCAATCCCCATTAAAATAGACCTTGTATTTTCATTAACACTAAAGTTTATTTTGTATTAATAATATATATATATATAATTATTATATAATTAAATATTCATAAATACAGTAATTAGATAATTAAAAATTTTATCCACTTAGGAGCGCTTTCGATTATCCTAGTAATCTTTGTCAATTAACAAAGATTATTAGATTAATCGAAAGTGCTTCCAAGTGGATAAAATTTTAATATTATTACATATATATAAAAAATAACAGAAAAATATTAAACATATTATTTGAACTGATAACAATTTTATTAACTTTTTTTTTATCACTTTAGGAATTTTCATGTTTGGAATGATGTATGGATGGCCCGCCCTGACTTAAAACCTGGTTATGGTGGTTGGCAAGCCATTGATGCTACCCCTCAAGAAAGAAGTGAAGGTTTGTATTATAAAATTGTCCATTAAAGTAAACAATAGAACTCAATTAATTTGTTGCTTAATAAAGTCATAAAGGTGGAAAAGATTTGAAATCATATTGAAAATTAAATGATGACTTTTATTTTCAATTTAACATGGAGACTTAAAAAAAAGACTTACCTTAACCCCCCCCCCCCAGTGCTCATATATTTAAATAATTGTGTTGGGAAAAAAAATTAGAATTTTAACCATATATATAAATATAAAAATATTAATCATGCATCCCCCCCCCCCCTTAATGCAGTACCTCAACCAATAAAAGATCTAGTTAGATAATTTATTTGCCTACCTTGCTAATGATCTATGCTATGGTTTGAATCTAATTGGGAAAAAAAATTTAGATGAGAAATTTTTAAGCAAGCTTAGAATTTTTATCAGAAGTTCAGATTGAAGTATTCTAGCTAGTTACCCAATCATTAGTCAATAAATAGGTACCTAACTATTCCCAGTAGAATGTAAAGTGGAAAGGCAAGCCAAAGACTTTTACTACCTGTGAATTATACAGCCTAGCAAGTGCAGACTTCTCTTTTATAGCTCTTTTATTAAAAAAAAATGTAAACTGGCCTTGGCCCTTCAACGAGATATTTCAAGGATATTTTAAATTATTATTGAAAAACTATATCATACATACAAATGACATTTATATTGTTAATTGCCTTGACAACAGATTAAGATTGTTATTGATACTGGTATTTTCTAATTGCTGACTGCTTTCAATAAATTTGCATATATATATATATATATAAATTCTTAGTCATGCTAACCATCATGTTTACACTATATAGCAATCAAATAATGATTGGTTAATCAAAAACTATTATTTAACCCCTTTGCTCCCTAAACCAATAGCCCATATTTTATAGCCTTTAGCATTTAATAAAAAAATGTTCTTAGTATATGTGTATATAAGATAGAGGATTGTATGTTCATGTACACGTAGCTTTAGATTAATCATTTTATAATTATTTTTTAAAGAAACTAGAAAATATTAATTTTATCATTTTTGATTTTCAATCAGTTGTATAAAATAAGTTGATACAAAACAAAATATTTATTTAAAATATAACAGAATGTTACAATTCACATGATCACCATCTCTTATGCTTGTGTATAACTGTTGTTAAAACAGGCAAAAACTCACTATACGTATTGCCACACACAGCAAGCTAGAGTAATCAATGGATGCCAGAAGGCTTGGGCATAAAATCCCTAGTGCCTACTCATCCAATATCCCCAGACTAGCTTGCTGTGTGTGGCAATACATATTGTGAGTTTTGCCTGTTTTAATGTTACAATTGTTGCATTTCTAATTAGATCCTAGTAAATTTTTGACTGTCTTTAAATAGACATCTAATCTGTAGTTATCTATGTGAAATGACTAATAATACTATCCTGATATGTTTTAATTGAATGTTTTAAATAGAATGCTTAATACATACTTGCTTTAAAATATTTGCAATATAATAATCATAACCAGATGATTTTTAGACAATCGTCTTGAGTTTCTATTGATTCACGTAATTATTAATTAATTTATTTATTTTTGCATTTTTTATTAGAAACACTCTTATAAAAATAGAACTTATCATTTAGAAAATAATAAGTTTAATCAAGTTAAAAACAAATTATTAATTTTGAACGATGACATCAGAATGCTTTTCATAAATGTTAATAATATGGAATATATCACAGCTTCCTTACAAACAGTTGTCCCGGGGTTCGCTTCCCGGCCGACGCTTTGACGTATAAAAAAAAAATTAGCAGAATGTTTATATTTTTAAAATAAGAACATCATTTTAACAAGACTATTTAAAAACCAATTAAGAATCTTAGTCATTAACAATAGAAGTTTGGCATTGTACTAATATATAATTATTTACATAAGCATGAATGATTAGTGTCATTAGATGACAATATTAACCAGACTGGAGAATAGTTTCTGCTAACAATTTTCATCAATGTGAATCAGAATCAGTGATGTTTTGATTTAAAATCATGTAGTTACCAAGATTAATTTGAATAGAATCTATTAGGGTAAATCAGTTTTTTAATCACTCTTTTATTTCATATGACTCAGTTTATATAAATTTGTTTCGAAAAAAATTGTAAGGAATGTTGAATTTGGATATGTTCATATCTATCTTGTAATTTGATATATTACAAAAAAAAATCAAGTCAGATGTCACATGACCTAATTTAATAAGCTTGTATTAACAAGCTTTGCAGAATATCCCCAATCCCAGACCGGTTTCTGCTACTGGCATCGTCAGTGAGGTGCCAGGATATTCAAGCATTAGATTAAAAATACCAGGACAAGCCCAACATTTTATCTAATGTATAACTATTAAGTAGAAAATTTGAAATTTTCAGACATCCATATGCCTTCCAATCTAGCTATCTAACTTAAATAGCCATATGGGACTGAACTAAGTTCAGATATACCATATGCATAATAGCTTTAGCAATATAAAATTGCCAAAGTCTTAATAGCAAAAAATAAAATAAAAAAAATATTTTGTGAGCTCTATATATAAAAGTTGATATATTACAATTTTGTTTTATCTTTATTTAATTGCATGTAGCTTGTAAAATCAAATTTGGATTTTTTTATACTTATAGGTAGATTCCAAGCTGGTCCCTGTTCCTTAGTTGCTATTAGAAGAGGGCATATAGGTCATCAGTTTGATACACCTTTCATTTTCGCTGAAGTCAATGCTGACATTGTTCATTGGCAGGCTATTGGAGCAGATTATAAAAAAATAAAAACAGAAAAATATCAGTAAGCATTACCATAATTATATATAAAAACTTTAAATTAAACAAAGGAAGTGTATATATATATAAAAATATACAAACCATTATACAATTACAAATATCCATTAACGCCCTCTGTTTAAAGATCTATATCTCAATAATAGCAAACCTTAAATGGGTATCATTTTAAAGTTTGCTATTATTGAGATATAGATCTTTAAATAGAGGGCGTTACTGGATATTTGTAATTGTATAATGGTTTGTATATTTTCTATAATTATTTCAGTTAGTGTTAACAGTAACTTTCTTTATATATATATATATAATATTGTAATTGAATAGTAATAAATACAGTAACCTAAATATACATAAAGTACAACTTTAAAAAACTTTTATCCACTTAAGAGCACTCTCAATTATCTTTATAGTCTTTGTCAACTAACACTTTCAAAGGCTAACCTTTCCACAATTCCATGATTTTTAAGTTTGCTGCCTGTCTGTTTATTAAGTCTTGCTTATATTTATATATTAACATGACAATATTTAATAAAGAGACAGACAGTAAACGTAAAAATCATGGAATTGTGAATAAAAGTTTTTTAAAATTATACTTTATATGTATTTAGGTTACTATATTTATTAATATTCAATTACAAGATTATGTATATAATTCGAAGAAATACAGATATCAAATAAGAATATCATTACATATATGTATAGTTTTGAGTTGTAAACTAAGTACTGCTAATAAACATTTCATCACACGTTTACTTAATAAACTGTTCAGCCAATGCAAAATAATTATTTCTATTAGCTGTACTACATGTATATAAAGATTAAACCACCAAACATCACATGATCACCATCTCTTATACTAATACATAACTATTATTGCACAATGCAGATGTAAACACAGCTTTATTTATATGATTTAGTTCAAACCTTCATGGGGAAGTCCGTGCAATCTCGTGCAAATGGTCATTTTTCATTGGCTGAGCAATCTTATAAGGGATGCTGAAAATTTTATTAACAGTTTGATGAGACTAGAAATTACATATAATGTTGAAAATAGTGCTGTGTTTATTGTATTGGGCATATGGTGTTTGTATATGAATACTAATTATTAATTGTA
Source organism: Epiperipatus broadwayi (assembly GCA_028023455.1). Taxonomy (NCBI): domain Eukaryota; kingdom Metazoa; phylum Onychophora; class Udeonychophora; order Euonychophora; family Peripatidae; genus Epiperipatus; species Epiperipatus broadwayi. The sequence continues at coordinate 726,708 of JAQFVV010012407.1, forward strand.
ATATTCAGTATGAATTAACAAATTTTTGTACTATGATCAAGTTAAATTTTTGATAATAACAATAAAAAAAAACGTAATTTATATGAGTTATCCGTTACAAATCAGTATTTCTATAACCTGGCTTATATCAGGCAATCATATTTTATCACTACATAATCATACCACATGAGATTATTAATAGGATATATTCACTATTAGAAGAAATCAAAGTTTATGCTTCGATATAGTATTATGCATAAGTCTTTAGTGAATTCAGGCAATAAAAGTTCATAAATAAGTTTTTAAATATTTTAATTCAACAAATATATAATAGTGTATTTGTATTATCACTATATGTATAAACATATACATGCCTATGTGGTCCAAAATGAAGTAAAACTATTCTAAAGTCTGTTGTATTAACATATTCTTTGATCTTTTGAAAATATAACTATTTTTTATTTTTATATATTTGCAATATCCTTTTAATTTATTAATTTTTTTTTTTTTAACATTTTCCTCTACACTTTTTAATTTTTCTATAATCACTTATCTAACAGTTTTTGTGTTTTCTGTTAATACAAAGGCAAGAACGTTCAAAGCATACATTTTTATTAGTAATCAAGATTGAGTTATTATATACAATAGCATAAATTTGAGGTAATTGATGTTAAACTTAAAACAGAACTTAATAATATAAGTACAAATTCGGCTACCACTGTGTACACACATTTTTCTGATGACCCATTATCTCATTATAGTCAATTAATGATGGCATTTATAGCATGTTTAGCACAAAGTAGATTACCATGTTTGTAATCTTATCAACATTATTGATTACTTTTAAAATGTCATATTTAATCTTGCCTTTAAATAATGGACTAGTCCAGATCCGATCTTATCTAAATTGGGTTGAGTGTTCATCGAACCGATCCATATACAAGTAAATAGCGCATAGCCAATGCCAAGAATGGGCCAATAGGTGATGATGCTCATTGAATGTGAATGTTTCCGTTAGAAATGGGGATCTGATAATAAATAGTCAAGTCTTTTAAAAGTAGGACCAGAGAAACTACTATCATAGAGCTAAAAAAAACAATCTACATTCTCTGTAAAGCAAAATGGTTGACACAGTGAGGCAAATCCATATTCAGGATTAGCTGCTAGAACCAAACACTGATATGAGACAACTGTCAAGTACAGACAGAAATGTCACAATACATATTCATGAGGCAAGCTATCAAAACCAGCTAGAAGTAGTAGATAAAACCTCATGTGCAGTCCCTTCTTTCATAGTTCACCCTAGAACTAGGAGATATACCTCACCAATGGTAGCAGGCAAAGTATAACCATTGCAAATATTGTAAATATGCAAATGTATATTTATTTTCATGTATTATTAATAACTATATTGCATTTATATTAGTACATTATAAGCATGACAGATTTGGTGCAGTTAACAAATAAAAAATTTTTTTTTCCTATGGCTGGAAAAGTTTTTAGAAATAAGAAAGTCTTGTCCTCATGGATTGTTAAGTTTTGTCATTAATCTAAAAAATTGACCTCTAATATTATTAGTGCATCAATAAAAAAATTTTTAAATGAAATATGAGTGGGTACTCATTAAAAATAAAAGCAGAAACTCCTCCCCCATTAGGTTGTCTCATTCTATGTTATTAAAAATTTGACTTCTAACAGTATTAGCATGTCAATAGAAATAAGCATTTTAAAAATCAAATCACGAGTTGTTACTTGTTTGTGATTAAATAAAAGTAGAATTTTTTCTCTCATGGCATCAAAGAGAGAAAAAGTAAAATGACTAAAATTGGTTCATCGAAGAATTCGATCTGGCCGATCCAGAAAATTAGCCAAGCTACAAGGATTGAATTCTCTTCTCCTTATAGGATAATCCAATTAAAAAGATTACTTAAAATTAGCCACACTTATCTCTGTGACCTGATCTTCGACTTATGAGATATTTAGAAGCATAAGCAATCTCTGAGATGCCAGTTGATCTTGATTTTGACAAAACATTGTCTCTACTAAATGACTTTTTCCCTCCAAAATCCTTAGCAATAATGCAGAGATACCATTTCAATCTCTAAACACAAGGTTAGAAGGGGAAAAAGTTAGAGATTTTGTTGTTAAAATAAGAAAACTAGTTTTGAAATGTGATTTCAAAGACTTCATCAAGAAGTACTGTGAGATCATTTTATTTGTGGCACGAGAGACCACTACCTTAGATCAAGCTCCTAATGAACCCTGATATTACATTTGATTGTGCTGTCAAACATAAGTAATTTAATTGTGGAAAGTTGTAGTATTCTTACTATCATGCTTTATTTTTTTTCCATATTCATGTTATAATATATGTGTGGTGTATATGTGTGAGTATAATGTGTAGCGTAATATTATGGTTTATAACTTATTATTATTAGTATATAAACATGAAAAAAATGGGCTGGATATGGAGAACTTATTATCCTGACTTGGACTGCTTAATGAATTGAGTATAATTTACTGTTATTAGTGTATACATAGAGAGAGAATAGATAGACTATTTATACATTTTATTGATTTCTGATGATTTGAATATAAGAAAAATAAAATACTTTAATTTTTTTTAGTGTGGGCCGCAGTATTATGACAAAAGCACCCGATGTAGACGATGACTTTTCGGACAGAGACGGTGAAGATATAGTTCATGAATATAAACCAATGGAAGGTTTGTTTTTTTAAAAAATCGTATTCTTTAGTCGTAATACTTTTAAATCTAATTACTCAATATACTTTCAGGCAGAGAACTTAATGTACTACATAGCTGTATGCTTGTATGCGTAGTAATTATTGATTGTATAAAATATTAAAAACATTTTTTTTTAAATATATGCATGCGTTTCTGTGTATGAGATATGATTTTATGCATACAGATTATTTTGTTTATTAAGTAAACATGCATTTATTCTATATAATGCTCATTAAATTTGATAATATAAAAATATATCTTAAAAACATTGATTTATTAACTTTTATATAAATCATTTGTTTCTTTTTTGTGTGTTATAATAATCAGGTTCAGACGAAGAACGCTTGAGCGTATTAAATGCTTATCGCAATAGAAGTGATTATGAACGATACGATATGCCAGACCCCGAAAAAGAAGACATGACATTTGATTTACTAGAACTTGAAACAGTCATGATTGGGCAAAACTTTGATATTATGTTTCACATTCGTAGCAAAAGCGCAGAAGAACGCCATGTTACCATCGTATTATCATGCAGCACTATTTTATACACCGGAGTACCTAGTAAAGAAGTCAAAAAGCGCAAGTTTAACTTAACTGTGAAGCCCGGAGCTGGTAGGCACAATCTGCATTGCTCTTTATAAATTGTCTAATAAAAAATTATTTATCAAATTTGTTATTCTTTTAAATTTGTTTTTTTTTTTTTAATTCTTTTTTTTTAAATTATAATTACAGAGCTTCCATTGCGATTAACTATCACACCCCAAGACTACCTAGATAAACTTGTTGATCATTGCTTATTAAAAATTTATGCCGTTGCAAAAGTTGAAGGTACCCAACAAGTATACTCTGAAGAAGATGATTTTACCATTATTAAACCCAAGCTTGCTATAGAGGTAAGAAAATATGTTTTGTTTTATACGTACAACAACTTAATTAAAATTGTTTCTTTTCAATGTCGAAGCATTTGTGAGATTTGGAGAAGAAGTAAACTTTACTACTCAAAACTTAATTTTTTTTTTTTTTATCAAGCGTTGGTGGCCGAGTGGTCAGCACAGTTGCCTAATGTTATTCTTTATTTGTCCATAATTATATTCGATCTATTACTGTTTTCTGAAAACTTTTTTGTTACTTAATATTTTATTATTCATTCTATCACTTTGTGACATTTTTAAATATCTTTTTTTTTCTGTTATGTTTTAGATTTTCCAGATCTATATAATATTTTAAAAACACTGTACATTATTATTTTATAATATAAAAACACTGTTTTTATTAAATTGCTTTTTTTTTTAGACTTCAGAAAATCCAAAAGCTGGGGAACCCGTCAAAGTAAATCTCTCATTTAAAAATCCCTTGCCATACCCAATGACTGAGTGTAAATTGAGTATTGAAGGCCCCGGTTTATCTCGCCCAAAATTTATTGAATTAAGGTAAGAAATAGTTTTTAAATATAAAATTAGTTAATATTACGCTATTCCCTAGAAATATTAGTAATTTTTAAATAATATTCTTTTATATAATTTTTCATAGTAATGAATTTTTATATTTCTTTTAGAAAATTACCTTGCTTTGATTTATATATTTCAGCGATATTTCTAGCTACCTGTCTTCTTAAAATAGATATAATTTTCCATGTTGATCCCAATTAATGCGAGTTACATCAATATTTTTATAAATATATTTTAAAAATAACTTTTAAAAATAACTATACTTATTATTTTAATATATGAATTTTTTTCTACGTGCTGGCTTTTTCATACCTGCGCTCCAATATGTAATATATAGGGGTTTGAACTCAGACTTTTACACGACCTTCAACTATCCACGCTACTCATACTGCTGACACACTTGATCACACACATGTCGTACACGTATTTCGTGCTAAACCAGCACTCGTCAGTTGGTCCAGATTATCATCTCCACACATATATTCAATCAATGCTCAGCCTGTCCATTAAAGTATGAAGATTGGCTATCTTTTTTTATCTTAATATAAACTGAGCATTGATTGTATACATGTGTGGAGATGATAATCTGGACCAACTGACGAGTGCTGGTTTAGCACGAAATATACATACGACATGTGTGTGATTAAGGGTGTCAGCGGTATGAAGATAGCATGGATAGTTGAGGATCGTGTGAAAGTCTGAGTTCAAATCTCATATATCATACTTATTATTGTAAGATACATTGCAAAAATATATTTACAAAATAGAAAAAAATGTTTGCCATCAAAATACAAATTTAGGATCAATACTTTTGGCTTTAAAATGGTTCAAATCTCCAAAATGCTATTTTCTTTAGCAATAAAATTATTCAAAACTATATCTTATGATATTTTCATTTAATATAAAACCAGTATTGCTATGATTTGAAAAACCAAATAGTTTTTGTTTGAATTAAATATATTTATTTAATACCAAAGTTAATTTCAGTAAGTGAAGATATTCTTTATTAATACGATAAACATATCTTTCAAGTCGTTACATTTTAGAACTGATAATTTAATTATGCCAAGTTATCCAAAGTAACTCCTAGACTTACAAAAATAATAATAAAGATGTGTGTTTCTCGGATATTTTGTTTCTCTCATTAATGAATTTTGATTTCTCTTAGTATTTACAGTATTGCCATTGTGGATGATGACCACTGTTGTTCATATACACTACATTCTTCAAGAAATATAATAATTACTCTTTCTTATTGCATTGCCAAATTTATACCCTATAATACTAAACCATCCATGCACTTTACTACCGTTACCCAATGCTTTGTTTACCACTCTCTTTTATAGTTTACACATATGCCTCACTAAATTTGCAAGATTTTAACTAACCATCTTCATCTAGAAATTTATCTCTAAAAGAAATATTTCCAGAAATTTAAATTAACACTAGATTATATTTCTTTCATCGTTGTACCTGATCTTCTTTTTTAACATATTAAAAATATTTCTTATAACTGCACTTCAAATATATCTTGGTAACTCCAGTACACATTGCCATTTTGAATTTAATTCAAAACAACTTGTCTAACATCTGGCATAAATTCTATATTTATTGCTAATACAACAGCAATGTACTATCTCATATTCTGAAAGTTGGAACTAACCGGCTTTGCACTTTTAGAAATCAAAACAATATTGCTTTAAATTTCAAATGTAATTCAAATCTTATCTGTAGTTTATATATATAATTACTCTTATTTTACAGCTACCTTTCTGTTTGTACCCGAATTACTTTGTTTGTATCTGGTATTGGCGCTGACATAAAAATTCTCAAATATTTTAAAGCCAAATTTGCTACCGTCGATCAGCAGAAACTTTTCTCAACAAGTATTAATGCTTTTTTATTCTGACTATATCCAAAAATATATTCGTGAACATAGCAGGCTTTTGACTATAACATTCTGCTGTGTTTGTATATATCATTTATATTCAGACAAACGTGATATGTCTGACCTATTGATAAAAAATATCTTCAATTTAAAAAAAATAAATCTCCACGAATGTAACATTCAAAGTTTTAAATCCTAAGGCCTGTTCAAAAATTCTTTACATGTTTATTTTTTTTAAAATTAAGTAATGGGGGGAGGGGGGAGTATTGCTTATGTATTTGCATCGCATTAAAATAAAAAAGAGAGGGTTTTTAAGATTCTTTGTTCTATACAGTATAAAATAAATTGCAATAAGTTAAGAAAATGTAAATTTGTCTTTATATAATATTATAATTAATGTATAAAAGCTAAAAACAAATAAAATAATTGTCAACTTTAATATGCATTTCAACTGTAAATAATAATAGTAGTAGTAATAATAATGTATAAGATTATGTTATTAATAGGACCCAAGACTCTAAACAAATCCATTATTCTTGATCTTTAAAATAAGTTAAATAAACACATACAAAGTTTAATCATTTTATGTTTTTTTTAAGGTGGGTGAGTGGAGAAGGCTAAATTATTTATAGTCCTGTGTAGTTTATAATAATAATAATAATAATAATAATAATAATAATAATAATAATAATAATAATAATAATAATAATAATAATAATAATAATAATAATAATAATAATAATAATAATAATAATAATAATAATAATAATAATAATAATAATAATAATAATAATAATAATAATAATAATAATAATAATAATAATAATAATAATAATAATAATAATAATAATAATAATAATAATAATAATAATAATAATAATAATAATAATAATAATAATAATAATAATAATAATAATAATAATAATAATAATAATAATAATAATAATAATAATAATAATAATAATAATAATAATAATAATAATAATAATAATAATAATAATAATAATAATAATAATAATAATAATAATAATAATAATAATAATAATAATAATAATAATAATAATAATAATAATAATAATAATAATAATAATAATAATAATAATAATAATAATAATAATAATAATAATAATAATAATAATAATAATAATAATAATAATAATAATAATAATAATAATAATAATAATAATAATAATAATAATAATAATAATAATAATAATAATAATAATAATAATAATAATAATAATAATAATAATAATAATAATAATAATAATAATAATAATAATAATAATAATAATAATAATAATAATAATAATAATAATAATAATAATAATAATAATAATAATAATAATAATAATAATAATAATAATAATAATAATAATAATAATAATAATAATAATAATAATAATAATAATAATAATAATAATAATAATAATAATAATAATAATAATAATAATAATAATAATAATAATAATAATAATAATAATAATAATAATAATAATAATAATAATAATAATAATAATAATAATAATAATAATAATAATAATAATAATAATAATAATAATAATAATAATAATAATAATAATAATAATAATAATAATAATAATAATAATAATAATAATAATAATAATAATAATAATAATAATAATAATAATAATATATAATAATAATTTTAATTTCAATTAATTAATTTATTCTATGAAATAAAACAAAGTACATACAAATATTTAAAAACTCCAAACAAGAAAAATCTTGTGTGTGAATTTACATGTAAAAATAAATTAAATAAAAATAAATCAAAAACTCAAAAGAACAGTTTAGGAAATAAATAAAATTAATTAAATAAATAAAATAAATGCCAAAATTAATACATACTACACAACTATTGACACAAATATTTTTGAATGATATATAGAAATATTATTCAGATCAATTGAACATTCATATACAAATTTATTAAATAACTTTGACTCAGAATAAACATATTGTCTTCTACTAGATTCTTAAAAATTTTGGTAAAGGTAATTAAAATTTATTAGAAAGACGAGTATTTAGAACATAAACTCTAGAATTAGAAAAGGTTTAGCACAAAAATATCAAAAATAACTCTATATTGATATAAGTGATTTACATCAAATAAACCAAATGCAATATAAATATCTCGAACAGAAGAGGAACGAGATCTACCAAAAATAATGCTAAAGTATAATTTTAAAACATAAAAGAAGATAAAATATGTGAGAAGCATTACCCCAAATAATGATATTGTAAGATAAAATACTCTGATAACAGGTAATGTAAATAAAAATGAGAGCAGACCTAGGAAGAAATTTAACTAAATAATAAAACATATAGTTTAAATTACGTAACCATTGACAAAGATAAGTAATATGATTTATCCAGGACAATCTGGAGTCAATATATATTCCCAAATAACAATAATTATCTACCAAAGGAATATTCTCACAAGTAATATACTATTATAATGCAAAATATACTTACAGCAAATTTTAATCTTAAGAGAAAAAAAGTACACTTGTAAGAAAAAGAATAGCTTTTGTTTTATCTAAATTGACCAACAATGAATTATATGCCAACCATTTACCAATTGAATCCAAATCTCATTCACTAATTTTTCAAGAAGATTATAAGAAACAGCATTGCAAGATAAAGCAATATCATCAGCAAAACCAAAAATCTTAGAATGTAACTTCAATGAAAATAAATCATTAATATAAATTAAAAACAATAGAGGATCAAGTACTGAACCTTACGGAACTCCAGAATTAATCAAGACAACATCACTGATAGTACCATAAATATTAGTAAACTGTTTCCTATCATTTAAATAACTCTCAACCAACTACCAATAGATCCACGAAAACCATACAAGTAGCAACGCTTAATCAAAATATTATGATTAACAGAATCAAATGCTTTAGATAAATCAAGATAAATAGCCAATGTTTTAAGTTCCTGATCCAATGAAGATGTTAAATACTGAACATGATGTTTTAAAGCATCTAATGTACTTCTACTAGGAAGAAAACCATATTGATAGTCAGATAAAATTTTATTTTTAAACAGAAATGACAACATTTGATCCTAACAATCATTTCAATAATTTAGAAAAACAGAAATAATAGCAATTGGCCTATAATTGACCATAAGAGTAGAATCACCCTTTTTATAAACAGGAGTAATAACATTAACTTTCAGACATTCTGAAATGATCCAGACTACAAAGATAAATTAAATAAATGAACTAAAATAGGCAAAAATGCAACCTTATTTTCTTTAAGCATCTTAGGTGTTATACCATCTAGTCCAAAAGAAGTGACATTTTTTAAACTATCAATTGCTACAGACAACTGAGATTCAGAAACATCAGAATATAAAAAAGAATTCAAACTTGAATAAGAAGACAAAATCTGCTCAGGCACATCATGCATCGATAAATTTACAAAATACTCATTAAACCGATCAGCTAAATATTTTTCATTATTCTGTAACTCAATTAAACTTTCATTATATTTAATACATTTAATACGATCAGGAGAAGATTTTTTAATCAAAGAATTTATTGTTCTCCATTTCAAAGAAACATTTTTATCACTAAGAAATTCTTGATAATATCTAAACTTCAACTTTCTAATATCAGACTTAATTTCAACATTAAGTTTTTTTAAAACATCTGATGAGCCATCCAAAGATTTTAATACATTTCTCTGATTAATTTTACATACCAGTGCATCTGTCACCCAAAGAGATCTTCTTCTATTCTTACTTGTCAATTTTAAATGAAACTTTGCTTTAGCAATTAAATCTAAACAAATAGCTTGGAACCCCAAAAATGCATCATTTACATTATCTATCATAAAAATCTCATCCAATTCTGAACAGATAATAAATAATTCAATTTAGAAAAGATAATTTCTCAACATATGCACAAACATTAATATTATCCATACAATTCAATATTTTTAATTCAGTAGCAAAATGATCTGTAAGAAATAATTTAGAAAGAGACGAATCAGAAAATAAACTGCAAGCTTAATCTAACAAAAATATGATCTAAAAGAGATTGAGATATAGGAGTAATACGCGTAGGTGAAAAAGCGTTTGACTAAATCCATAGCTATAAAGTAAATTTAAATAATCTATAGTAGACTTACAAGCATTATTTAACAAATCAATATTTAGATCACCCATTAAAACAGCAGATTCTGAACCTAAATCTAATAACAAAGAATCAAGTTCAGTAACAAAATCCAAAACTTTACTTGTACATGATCTATATATAGCCAAAATAGAAAGCACACATTTGAGGAGTCTCAAAGTTAATAAAATACATTCTGCAGTATTAAATGTTGGAATATTGAAAGAAAAGTCTAAACCGGTTTTATAAAAACCATAACACCACCAGATCGTAAATGCATACGAGGAGAAAGTATACTCGTATAATCATTCAAACTATATAAATTTTGTTCTTGTAAAGAAATCCAAGTTTCAGTTAAAATAATTATATCAAAATGAAATAAAGGAAAATTATTTAAATAAACTACAAGTTCATCAAAATGACATCTAATGCTACGTATGTTTAAATGAAATAATTTAAGTGAAGCAAAATCTTTTTCCTGAGAAATCAAATCAGAATTTATCATAATAAATAAATTTCAGAATGACTCCAAATCACTTTCATTTCTAATTAAAACACGAGGAGAATTATAAT